>CAXKWD010000007.1:75968056-77218056 GCA_964059195.1 Ectobius pallidus | reverse complement strand
CAAACTGATCGATGAAATGGACTCGGTCATAATACATGGAACATCTAAAAGAAAATAAGTATTCATGTAAAATTATTAATACTTTACCGATCTTTAGGGACCAATATTCGACAAGGAATTTCACCATTTGTCTTCTTAAAAAAGAATGTAACGGTATGATTATCACAATTTACGAAACACAGCTTTAAAAGAAATGTCACACTATTTCTTGTACTGCTTTGGTCTTTTATATATTTAAGAGCTAAAACTATCGTCCATTAAACTGGTAAGTGATTAGTAATTTTATAGCTGACAATATTGTATTAAATCTTGAAAATATTCTCTGTACGAAATGGAATAAATACATATCCCGAAGTGTGATCGCCTGAAAACGTACCGCATATGCCATTTGGTGCAAATGCATAGGCCTACTGAATTATCATGTGGAATCCTTGTCTGCTTAATAACGCACCTTTCATCGATCTTCCTGAGTTCATATTGGACATGATAATGGAGATTCATGTTATAGGCCTACATCTTGATTCGCTCGAAGAGGTTGGGCTGCCCTATCCATGAATATCATCTGCAGAGTAATAAGACTGGTAAGATGTCTGTTTCTGCAGTGGTTTCCAACAGTTCAGAACTGTCACGAGCGTGCTCAAGCTAATCTAGCGACTCGAAATGAGCTGTGCGCAAGCGCGAGATCCCTTCTGACTAAATTAAGTTATTTTCTCCATCAAATAGGTCTACTTCCTCCGAATTCAGTACAAAATTTTAAATTTTTCCCACATATTGCATAGTATATTTTGGAACTGAAAAGTTTGGGGATTGAAGTCATCAGCAGGGCCCGGATTCTGATGACCTAAAATTGTTTGAAATATGACCTATAAAATGACCCTAAATTTTAAAGAAAATAACCTAATGACCTACAACTGATATTTTATTTATAAAAAATATTATTGTACACAAAGTTATAAACTAATTTGTACATAATTGTGAAAACTGTGAACGGAGAAAGGATGTTGTAGGTCTAAATCTTTGTTCTTTGTTCTTGATTGGAGAATTTGAGAAGAAAAGTAAGAGAGTAGTTTTTAAAATAGATCCTACAAAAAATGTTGCATTATACTAACCTAGTAATTTATTTAAATACTGCCCGATGAGATAAAAAAAAGGCGACAAAAAGTTAATATAGCCTACTCAATGTAAATGCGTGAAAATGACTAAATAAGGAAGGAAATGACATGAAAATGTCACTTGACAAAAAATGACCTAATAGAAATGCATTTCTGTAATTTAGAGACCATGATTAGGATTTATCTACTAGTTGGTAATGCCTAAGCAGCATCAATTAAAATATGACATGTCATTAGAATCCGGGCCCTGGTCATCAGATTAATCAAATGTCTCAATATCGAAGATGGTTATATGAGCCCCTTGAAGCCCAAGTGGTGTAAGTCCAGTTTTGGATTTTTTTAGTTATGTTCAGGATCCTATTCAGAAAGTGTTCTTCTATTAATAGCGCAAATGGTGTAAGTCATAACTTGCATAGCAACCCTGTAGGTAGGAGCACAGTTTTATGCTGTCCATAAAGCCATGTACTTGGTGACAGACAAAACCTTCAAAATCTCAGAACAGCAGTAATGTGAGTTACACCACTTGGGCTTTAAGGGACTCATATGGAGAAGTAGGCTAATGATGGAAGGACCGGTACAGAAAATTTTGTTAGAGATAAAGAATGTACATTTATTACAATACATTTTACAGATTCGAAATATTCTTTGGAGGCGGGCAAGACTTATAATGATGGATTTTTAGCAGTTACACACATGCCTACAAACGAAAAAAAAACACTCTAATACATAAACGAATCTCAAGATTTTACTTTAACCTTTTCACTTCTACTGACGTATAAATTCGTCGCTTCAAAAATCGTATAAACTCAGAGCTTAGAATAATGCTTCAGGTGAAATATTTTATTTAAAAATTTCTCGTTGATTTCAATCTTAGTCTTCCTGATGATTTCACTTGATGGCTGTCTTAATATCGGTGTGTAAATTTAGCTCTGAAGTGCCTTGCCTCCCTAAAATCGACGCCTATGTTTACAGAGAAGGGAAACGTACTTTTTGAACTTTCCTCGTGTATATTCATTCGATTTGAATGATATATCGTGAAGTGCTTCTCTCCATTTAAGGGAAATATATTTTGTTAGTTTGAGGAAGTTCGTAACTATTTTGTAGCATTTATCCTTCAACCACATTGCCAAAATTGTTTACGGTAACTTAATCTACTCATAAAACAGACTATTTCGAATAAACATTCTTATAACTTCTTTGATAAACCGATCTGCTTACTTTTAAGAGCGGTTTGGTTTGGTTTGGTTTGGTTTGGTTATTAGGTGTATTGCTAGTTCTGCTCTTTCTACTTGAGACCGGAATTTTTTCTTGCGGGGAGACCTTTTACACGATTAAGAAGCGTAGACAGAGAAATACCGTGTACTTTTAAGCTTTTATATTATCTTATTACATATGAGTGCAAAAAATTTGCTCAAAACCACAAAGAAAATTACAAATAATGAAAACAGCTACGGCCGTTAAATGGGTACATGTAATTTACGCATGATGGGATTTAATCTTTTTGATAAAAATATTTCACCTTCTATTCAAGGGAATTCCGTTCTGATAGATAATATTTATGAATTTATGCATTTTTTCGTCCTGGAGTCCCTAGTCTAAAAGCTATCTGGTGGATCAATGTCATCATGGTTGTTTTAACACGGCACTTTCAGAAACTCAATGCAATAGTGTTGGTGAAGTAATGATAATGCCTTATGCCAAATGCACGTCACAAAAAATAAACAATGCCATACTGACAGCGTAAACTAACAACGTAAACACCTCCGCCCATCAAGCTCAATGACGTAGCCCTATTATTACTATCTGAGTAAGCACATGCGAATAAACGAACTAACCATATCAAAGTGCGGCGAGACATTGAGCGAAACTTGTTGATCAATCAGCATTCAATACTAACTATACCTGACCGCTTGTTCCCGAGGACGCGTGTATTCGTATGCACTCTAGACTGAAATGATATGGTAATACGGATGGAATCATCTTATATCTCCCACCCCTTTGTTGAGACATGTATACATAAACAATAGCTCTTCAATTGAAAGTAGTAATTGACTTTATTTAAAAATATACAGTGGAAGAGGTGTAACCTTTCAGATTCAAAGAGGCAGTAGGTCACATTAAAATTAATATAAAACTTATTTTACATTTTGTGATTATACGTTTATGACAATATCTGAGAATAATACTCACTTCGACGTTCCCTTATGTCTCAGATTTATGTGGCCAACGTTTATTACGTTGTATTTTTAATTTGCACAAAACCCGGCAATGGTACTGGGGGAAAAGCAAAGGGAAATGTATTCCTCTGCCGGAGTGAAAATAAAACAGAACAGTACGGATAATACGTAACGAATTAAGCCCTATTACAAAATAGGAATCACCGTATTTTTCGGACTGTAAGACGCTTCGGACCGTAAGACGCACCTTATTTTTAGATGGAAATTTAATGGAAAACATTAATGTGATTCTAAACGATTTTTTAAAAAGTTAATGATATACTTCATTGCATACACAAATCATGACTTTCGACAATGGATTCAGTGCAAATAACTTTCAGTGCTCCTTACAGTGCATTGATGTACAGACTGTGCCAAAATTTGCAACTATCTTATCCTTACAACTCCTTTAGGTTGTGGTATTACAGACAATATTTACTGTAATTTTAATTCTTTTTAGTTTACTTCGGACTATTAGACGCACCTAACTTTCAAGACTCTGTTTTTGAGGTAAAAAGTGCACCTTATGGTCCAAAAAATACGGTAATTTTAATATTTCGTTTATTTCTGCCGAAGGCATAAGCTGTTAAAAATTGCACAGTCATATTACTTCTACTCTATATGTAGCCAGTTAATATAAAATGCCTTAAACGGAATAACCGTAGAAAGTCCTAAGCCGCGGTTTGCTAGGGTAGTGCCGTGCGCGCACGTGACGTCATTTTACCCGGCAAGTAACAGTGCTCTTTCGCAGTAAATTGCCCACGACCTTATACCCTAATAAACCAGCGAAACGAAGACTGGATAAAACCACAAAATCTCCACAACATCATGAGGAGAAAGGTAATTTCTCTCACTAATGAGTTCCAAAATATTATCAATCAAAAACATAATTTATTATTGCCAGATTCCATTTCAAAAAATTAAAATCTTGTGAGAAAACCACAAAATTAACAAAATAATTCTTCCGACCTAGGAAATGATAACACCACATCGATGATATTCGAAGAATAGCCACCATTGGCAGATGGTTTAGTATGTATAGCTGATAAGGTAAGACATGGAACATGGATATGCGCGAGACTGCCGAGTCGAAGGAGTAGGTTGAGGAAGGCTTCCCACTTGCCCGCCCGTACACGACAAAATAAAAACATATATCGTTGGGTTAGGTTAGGATTCGTGAGATCATGAACATTTAATAATTTGTTCTCCATGTTTGACTTCTTATTACTGTTCTCTCTCAAATTTTTCCTTTGATACTATATACACGCTCCAAGACAAAACGTATCAGTAACAACGTGAACGATGTTATTGGAATAGTATGAATCGCCCGATGAATTCAGTACGAGAGCCGCGGCAGACTAGCCCCCGCCACACTACACACTCATATTGTTACTGTGCATCCTAAAGTCATGATTCTTGTCTCACCTCCCCGTTTATAACACTTGCAATCGTGGGAATGAACTAGTCTTAAACTGAGATGACATCTACAGGAGTTTAATGTAAGGTAGTCCATATAAATTTATTTTCAGTATGTAACAACAAAACTGATGATCTAGATTAGCCTATATTGGAATGAGTTACTATGAAAAGCATGTCAATTAAGCGAGCACAAACACTGACTGCAGATGTATAATTGTATTTCAGGTATGGTATATACCAGCGTTTCTCAACCTATGGTCCGCGGACCACTGGTGGTCCGCGAAGATGGTGCAGATGGTCCGCAGACATAATTTAAAAATATCATAAAGCAAGTAAAGAAGTAACAATTTTTCACATAAAATTGATACTAGATGTCAAAGTTTTTAAAATCTTCGAAAATATAGGTCCTCTTGCAAGTTTCCTTAATTTTGCAGTTACGAACCACAGTTTGAAACCCCTGATGCACTGACGTCTATGGTTCCTCTTTCATTCAAAACCCTGAAAAATAAAGACTTTGTCGGAATTTGTTATTAGAGACGCTCTCTTAACAAGGATTTTATTGCTGGAGGTGCCCGAGTGTCTGATACCGGTAAACCTGTGTTATAATTCCTAAGTATATTACCAAATTGGTAATAAATATTAAAGTCTGTTCAAAATATAATTTTACTGTCAATAGTTTACTTCCAATTCAATAACTGTGCTTCCGTCGAATTAAAAGAATGTATTTCGTTATAGTGACCTATAATTAATACCCCAAATATTAAGAATTTCGGCCTACATATAGCCTACATTTATAAATGGGATGCAAAATTAGGGGTCCGTAAATTTTTTTTACCCATTCTAGAGGTCCTCGGGTTCAAAAAGGTTGAGAAACGCTGGTATATACTAAAGAAATACCATGCAAGCGTTCATATATTATGTTATAACTTGCGGTTTATTTCTTGGAAAATATTAAATTGTGCATGATTTGTAGAAGACTATATACAAATTTTAATTATATTCATTTTAAAAATACAGATGCTTTGAATAATAAGCATACAATGTAAAATGTGTTCGATAATCTTATATTTTTTTAAAATCTTTCTCGTGGACCAACACAAAATCTGTAAATGTAAGTAATTTGATGTATGGATCTACGACTTTTCCAAATGTGTTCATGAAAATAAAATATTATTTGGAATCGAAATACAATGAAAGTTCTTCTGTAGGAGACATATTCATTATTACAGTATTTTACTTTCTGTAAGTTGCAATTTACTGTACGGTATCCTAGTTTTTAAAGCATGATTTAATGCATATTGAATATTTAATTAGCGGTACCTCAAGTTTGTCGCATCAATGTCAATTCTAGTCTAGGTTTATAACTATACTATTATTTTAGTTTAAGCAGTATTAGTGTAGTTTCTTCAAATGGGAACAAACAGTGGATATTCTATCCTGAACTTACACCAAAATTTGATATTTTATCCTATATTATAATATCCTTCCTAGAGAGATTCATTATTCATGGATTGAGGACTTACACTGCCCATCTGTAACATAGCTAAGTTACGATATGAAATGACATTCCCTGATATTTGGACATTCTGGTATGGTGTATATTTACTTTATTTATTACTGTGTAATGACCACTAAGTAGAGATGAGTGAGTTCCTGTAGCCCACACCGAGAGAAAATTATCTGTAGGCTTGACTTAATGTAATAGACATTTGAGCAACGTTATCTGGGTCCAAAGAGTTGATTGACATTAAACATTATCAACAAATGCAGGGTCAACATGGTTATCTAACTTTACATAATATCAAAATAGTGACTCATGTGAAATGAAAGTTACTCCACAAGTTAGATCAGTGACTAAACTAATGGAATCAACTAGCATGAATAATGTTAGTAGTTCAACACATATTTTACTTGATATCAGAATAGGAATTTTATTTAAGAGTTATATATATTCATTTATCAGTTATTTGAAGAAATAAAAACTCTGTTAAATGTTGCATCTGTCTGGATTCAAAGTTCTTTATTTTTAATAATTCCTATAGACCAGGCTTGCGAGCCGCATGCAGCTCTTGAGCCAATCTCGTGCGGCTCTTAAAACCAAGCTAAGAGTAAACATGATACAGATTTTAAAAAGTATATAGTTAATATAATTTAATAAAAACAAATTACGCGGAAATGAAAAACTTATTTCTGATTTAGTGCAGACTGTATTTAGTTTTCAGAGCAAATTAAGACTCTTTCGGAAAGACCTTGAGACTAAAACATTCGCTCATTTCAAATGTTCGAAAAAAATTACTGAAAGCCTTCCTGACGTTCAGGTGGAAACAGAAGATTATCTACGTAAAATGTTTGGTCTTTCTAAAGAAATCAATGGCAGATTTAATGATTTGAGAACACTTAAACCTTCATTTTCATTCCTGGAAAATCCTTTTGCTGTTGATGTGGGCGATGTCTGTCCTGTTTCATAACCAATTACAAAGGATACAGCTGGAGTAGAGTTGGAGCTGCTAGAACTGCAAGAGACGAAAGACTAAAAGGACTTAAAGTCGTGTTTCGGCCTTAAAATGTTGGAAGAAAGTTCCAGAAGAAAAATACCTACTAACAAGAGAGTGTGCTAAAAGACTTATCTCGACTACTTATTTGTGTGAATCTCTGTAGTGAACGCTTTAAGTTCATTAAATCTAAATCTAACTTATGAACATTTAAATGAACTTTTGCGAACTGCGCGTACCAATTATCAGCCAGATTTTAAACTAAAAGCAAAAATGAACACTCGAAAAAGCACTTCTCAAAAGTAAGGTCTTATTTCTTGTTGTGTAATTGAACAATAATGTTTATGTGTATAGTAAAAACAATGTGGTTCGCTTCGAACAGCTTAATACATTTGTGGCTCCTAAATTTAAGTTTAGTGTCCACCCTTGCTATAGACCAAAAGGATTGGCATAGAATAACAGTTACATTGTATAATAACTAGAGCCCGGATTTCCATGCAAATGCATGTTTTTATATACGTACTTTGGTTACACTTGTCAAACTTTGTAGTTACTCATTACATGACTTATGGATTACAAATGACCATATTTTTTCCGTGCACGTTTGCATATTTCGGCCTTTTTATGGCAAAATTCATGCATAATGAATGTTTTCTACTTTTTTTTATTTAATATAGCATATTCAGACGTGTTTAATGCATATAAACCCTCATTTTCTGGTTTTAGTGCATAATATCAAGTTACCATGCATAACTGTGCATATTATGAATGTGTCTCCCTAAAATTTCTGCTTGTCAAAGAAACGTAAAAATGTTGTATTGATTGACTTGGCAACAGAGTCTGCCACCTGCATGAATTTGACAGTGCAAACTACTGTTTACCTAAATAAACAGCAATATAATACACCATGCTACAAAATAAAATACCGACTTGCCGACCCACAACACTTCCATTGAGAGAAAACTGCTAAAGAGAATGTTTACTGCTTGAATTTGTCAGTCACTACCCATTGTGGAAGAAGTTGAATTATCTTTAGAAATCGTGTTGTGGAGAAATGGGCGTGACAGGGAAAAACTTAAGAAGGTACTTAGTTCAAATCCTGATCTTAAACTTCTGAAAACGGCGAAAGACGTATTATGTGGAGAAAATGTAAAAGACATGGGATTCGATCTCACCCTCAGTCAAATTTCTTCCCTTCGCCTTAAGTATGCACCTGTTACTTCTTGTGAAGTAGAAAGATCCTTTTCTGCGTTCAAGAATGCCCTAACTGATAAACGCACGAGTTGAAGCGAGGAGAATTTGAAAAAAAACTCGTTGTTGTATATTGTTTTAAGAGAAATCGAAATAATTGCAGTACACTGCGGATTTTTGATAGTGCATGTTTCGCCCTTCATTGTGCATATCTCGAGATACGATAGTGCATGAATGCATGCATGTTTTTAAGTTTGATAGTGCATGAAAATCCGGGCTTTAATAATAACATATATGAATAGTTCCATCGTTACAACAGTAAAATACAATATTTGCAGTGCATAATTATAAATTATTATAATTTGAAATTATTCGCATGTATTGGATCATTTAAGGTTATTACACTAGTGTCCAAAATTAGAGCAACAAACAGAAATTTCATCTTTGGTGGTTTATTTTGCCACAAAACAGTATAAAGAAGCGATAGTAACGTATAAACAATAACTTATGGGGAATAAAGAAAGTAAACTATTGCAACTTTTGTTCATACCAGTAAAACAAAACGCCTTGTTTTTCTTGTTTTGCACACGTAATTACTTTCACACACATCCAGAAAAACGCGTTAATATGCTCAGTATGGGGTGTGACCACCTCTGGCAGCAATTCAGGCCTCACAACGGCATGGCATGTTGTGAATAATGTCATTAATCTCATTTTGAGGCAATAACGCCCATTCTTCCTGCAGAGCAGCTCGCAAGGTATGTAGAGTGGTTGGTGGATGTTCACGTGAAGCAAGTCGTCTCCCAGGTTCTCTCCAGATGCGAATCCGTCGAGAATCTTTTAATAGACAAAATCTGGACTCATCTGTAAAGAGAACATTGGCCCACTGTTCGACCGTCCAGTTGGCATATTGATGACTCCACTCTAGACGTACTCTTCTGTGAATACGCGACAGGGGTACACATACAGCAGGTCTCCGACAATAAAGGCCTCTCTGCCGAAGCCTCGATACAACTGTTCCAGTGGATGCTGTGAGGTCAGATGCCAGTTGTCGTGCAGTACTACGGCGGTACTGTCGTGCCCTTGCAGCCAAATAACGGTCCTCTCTTTCTGATATCACTCTTGATCGTCATCGTCGGACTCAACAAACTGTTGCCACGTCTGAGGAAAAAACAGAACGATTCACATTAAGCCATCTGGCCACATCAGCTTGAGACTGTCCTGCTTCCATTCTTCCTATAGCCCTCCACCGAAGAGAATCTTCCAGGCGTCTTCTCCGTGCCATCCTGTACCTGCAGCAGTGGCGGACGGAGAAATTTTTTCGGGGGGGGGGGATTTGAATAGGTAGAAAGAATACTAAAAAAAATTAATCAACTTACATATACAATTAGTTTATAAAACTAGCCACTTAGAGTACTTTTTTCAAATTTCGGGGGGGGGGGATGTAACCCCCCTATCCTCCCCTGCGTCCGCCACTGACCTGCAGTAAATGTTTATACAGCAAACGTTGATATTGGACTAAGCAACAAACTCTATGCTGCAGTGCCCCTTTTGATTGGTGCACTGACGTCATCGTTTGCATGTTTGTAAAATGACAGGAATCCCATATTCAGTTCAGCACACGACTGTACGGACATAACTTTCCATTTCATATGAATATCTCGTATAGTAGGCACAGGAAGGTGAAATATCAATTTGTTGCTTTAATTTTGAACACTAGTGTATATATACAAGCAGATGCTCGATGCTTTGTCGGCGATTATTTACTCAGCTGCTAGATGTTTTATTTAAATGATTTATTAAACAGAAAAATAATTATAACATATTTATTAACACTTACATCTCTTTCAGATAAATTTCATGAATTACATAATTTTATTATCTTCTCTCTATATATATAAAAGGCTTTGTCCTGACTGACTGACTGACTGAATGACAGGAATCAACGTACAGCCTAAACTATAACAGGTAGAGACTTGGAATTTTGACAGTACCTTCGTTTCATAATGTAGGTGCTCACTAAGAAAGGATTTTGAAAAATTCTGATTTTAACTGCCAAAAATTAAATGTTTTTGAAAATACTTATCCCCTTTTTACACACAATTATCCAAACAAATTCACAGAACATATTGTTGCCAGTTGTATCAGGTGGGTTTGGATTAAATGAAATGGATGTTTGACAAATTAGAGAAGGTATCATTATAATTCATATTATCTGTATTAATAAAAGGAATTGTTCTCGATCTCCAGCGAAATCTACTGAACGCAGAGATCTGAAATTTTAAACATAGGTGGGCTGAAGGGTCGGAAAATGCACCTCCAAGCCGGAATTTTAATTTTAGTTTTCGTTCGTGAGTTATGAGTGAAAAACGGGCATAAAACGTGCATTTTGTGCGTTTTCAAAACATAAGTTTTCAGTTATACATTTCAATGTCAAATCAATTACAGTTGGCTTTGGCTATTTTTGTCATACCTTGAAAATAAAACTTTCGCGATCGCTTGAATGTAGTAAGCCCTAAATATGGTCAAACGTTGTTTTATTTGGACGAATCTCACTATACAGAGGTTTTCTGGGCCAAGAAACTACAGTGAGTTCCACGCAAGAGTTGGGCAATGACGCGGGTTTCTGCGTCGCGGCTGGCACAGCTCCAACTCCCGAGCGATCGGGTGAAATATCTACGCAAATAATGCCGTGGTCGGTGTGATTATTCAGGTTCTCACATTTTCAGTTAAAATTACATTGAAAATAACCACGTACCTCATCACAAGGGGTGTTGGAAATGTTCTCCTCTTGCATCCACACAATACTGGCACCTTTTTAGGAAATTTTCTTTCACGCGCATAAGTTCAGCTTCCGAGATAGGGTTAATTTCTTTTGTGACATTGTCTTTAAGTTCTTCTTATGTATGGGAAATTGACATATACACGTTATTTCTCAAGTTTCCCCATAAATAATATTTACATACTGTTAGAAGAACTTAAAGACAATATCACATAGGCCTATCACAAGAGAAAGTAACTCTGTCTCGGAAGCTGAACTTATGCGCGTGAAAGAAAATTTCCTAAAATGGTGCCAGTATTGTGTGGATGCAAGAGAAGAACATTTCCAACATCTCTTGTGACGAGGTACGTGGTTATCTTCATTGTAATTTTAACTGTAAATGTGAGAACCTGAATCATCACACCGACCGCGGCATTATTTGCGTAGATATTTCACCCGATCGCTCGGGAGTTGGAGCTGTGCCAGCCGCGACGCAGAAACCCGCGTCATTGGCCAACTCTTGCGTGGGACTCACTGTAGAATCTGAGGTGGCTTTTACCAGACGATGCTATCTAATCGTGGTATGTAGTCAATGTGATTTAGGTGTTAATAAATATAATGATTTTACTATTATGCTCTTAATTTTTAATTTTTGAAATAATTATCGCGGGCGAAGCCGCGGGCACATGCTAGTTAATTATATTGTTTTTCCCTAACAAATATAAATAATTAAACGAATAGAACGAATCTTGTGTTTCCTTATGGGCATAAAAATTCGAAATGAAACGATTACAGGGTACCACAGTCTCATGAAGCTTGCCCAAAACATACAGAAACAATTAAAACAATTTATAATTTTAAAAAATAACAAAACCCCGGTTTCGGTGTACATTTCACTATTTAAGTGCGATGCCTGAGGAATAGGCGACCTCAGATTAAAGTTCTCTGCCCCCCCCCCCAAGAAAAACCCGCATAGTGAATTCCGTACAAGTCATTCAATGCTCTTTTTTCCGGTTTTAGATTCATAGATTCATAGATTCATAGATTTTATTCGTCATTAGGTAATACAATTATTACAATAGACTTCGTCAATTCTAAAACTAAATTCTTTTACATATAGTAAAGTATTATATATATATTTTAAATAAATAATAAAGGAAATACAATAGTATTAAAACTATAGTATAAAACTATTACATATTGAGTCGTAAAAGGCCATATATAGGCTCACATTGCTAAATCAAAAGTATCACAATTAAAGTAGTCGTCAACAGAGTAAAATATTTTGCTAACCAACCATGTCTTAATAGATTTCTTAAAATTTATCAACGGTATATACCTTGCTGCTAGTGGAAGCTTATTAAATAATTTTTGCTGTACATACAAGTGGCTGCTTAAGGTTTTGTTCAGTCTACAACAAGGAAGATCTAATCTATTCTTATTTCTTGTTTCATGTGAGTGTATGCTGGCACGTGTATTAAGATTTTCCAAGTTTTCTTTTACGTATATCAGGTTACTATAAATGTATAAACTGGGTAGTGTCATTATTTTTAAATCTTTAAAAAACTGCCTACATGTAACACTATTTTTTGCCCCCATTATAGCCCTCACTGCTTTCTTTTGACAAATAAATACTTGGGATGCTCCCGAGCTGTTTCCCCATAACCTAATCCCATATAACAAATGTGGATGGAAAAACGCATAGTAAGCTGTAGTTAACATTGTGTTACTAACACTTAACCTAAGTTTTCTTAATAGATAAATCACTCTGGAGAGCTTTACAATTACATTTTGGGTATGTGTTTTCCAATCAAGCCTATTATCTACATAAATTCCTAGAAATTTTACACTTTTAGGTTCAGGGGAGGTTTTGAGACTAAAATTAATGTATTCTGTTTTATCATTATTGACTTTTAGATTATTCATTTCAAACCAAAATTCGGACTGTTTAATAGTTGTTTGTATTTCAGTTTGACTTTTATTCAAATTAGATGCCTTACTTAGAAAAGTCGTGTCATCTGCATATAGGATGGCTTTTATATTATTTACATAGGAAGGTAGGTCATTGATAGCAATTAAAAACAAAAGAGGTCCCAACACTGATCCCTGTGGGACGCCTACTTGGATTTTCTTAAGGTCAGATGTTTGATTATTAACTACTACAACTTGATTTCTATTGTCAAGGTATGATCTAATTAGATTTAGTTCATTCTCTTGAATCCCATAATAGTACAGTTTGCGTATAATTATCTCATGCGATATGCTATCAAAAGCCTTACTGAGGTCAATTAGAGCAGCACTTATATCTAGTTTTTCTTCAAAAGCATTTAAAACTGCGTTTATCATTTCTTCAACTGCATGCATAGTAGATTTCCCAGGGATAAACCCATTTGTGAGGTAGTAATAAGATTATTTGTAGCTAGGTGCTGATAAAGTTGGTTTTTTATAACCACCTCAATTATTTTACTTATCACTGGTACCAGTGAGATAGGTCTATAATTCGAGGGGCAGGTTCTATCACCTTTCTTATAAATGGGCACTGTCTTTGTGATTTTTAACACATTAGGGAAGACGCCTACTCTGAGCATATCATTTATGATGAGAGTCAATGGAAGAGCAATTTTATTTACAATAGACTTAATAACATAATTTGATAGACCAAAGTGGTCTTCACTCTTTGAATTGTTCAATTGTTTTACAATTGTAAGTATTTCTAAAGTAGTGATAGGTAAAAATTTTAGCACTTTCCTTTCTTTGACAACATTTGAATTAAATAGAAGCTCAAGAGCAGCATCATTATTTTGAGATGTGTTATTTGGAATGCAGTTCAAGAAGTAATCATTAAACATATTTGGTGTTATTGTTGGAACAGCTTTATAGTTGTTGGCTTTGTAATTTGTTTCAGATCTGATAACAGACCATGCAGCTTTGCAACTATTTTTTGCATTGAGTATAAAATTATCATTCCATTTTATTTTTGCCAATCGCATTTTCTTCCGGTATAGTTTTCTAACTTCGGCATACAAAATAGAATTATTTTTACTAAGCGAGGCTTTATCTCTTAGTACAATGACCGTTTCCCTTAATCTAGCTAATTCTATAGTAAACCATTTTGCAGAGTTCTTGACTGTGTTTAAACTTTTTTTTACATATCTTATGGGGCAAGCCAAATTAAAATAGTTTATTAGCTTATTAAAGAAACTTGAACACCTTATTTCTACATCGTTTTCCCCATTAAGTATCTCATTCCATTCTTCATGTGAGAGTAGGTATTTAAAATATTCAATATTCTCAGAGCTAATGTTTCTATACGAGTATGAAATTTTTTTGCAGCTATTGCGTTTTAAATTTTCCTTTTGGAAACCAAATAATGTACACATATTCAGATTAAGCCACAATGCATCATGGTCTGCTAGGGTTAGTTTTAGCACTTCCCTTTCAATTACAAGACTATTTCTATTTGTTATTACATTATCTAAGCATGATTTATTTCTAGTATTTTCATAAAATAGGCAGTATGCTTCATAAGACCTTAACATATTGAGTAAACTATTCACCAGAGGGAGGTTAAGTCTAACATCTATATTAATATCTCCTAAGATAAAAAATGTGTAGTTAGGCCTACTTTTTTCAAGGTGTTCTAAAAATTGTTCTAAAATATTTACAAAATTTGCATTGTTTTTTTTAGAGGTATAAACCGATATTATGATGCAGTTGGATTCTAAGATCCTGACTGCGCACACTTCAAAATCATCATCTGTCGCGAAAGCTGAAACATCATATATTTCAAAGGAAATATTTTCTTGCAGTAGGATCATTGATCCACCATATCCTGTCAATGGGGATTTTTTTCTACAATAAGCTGCACCCAGATTATAGCCTTTAGGTATATACATCGTTAGTTCAAGACTAGTTAACCAATGTTCATTGATTGATATAACATTTGGATTAACCTTTTCCAGAAATTCTTCTAATTCTAGGAAGGAGCTTCTAATTGATTGTATGTTCAGATGTAGCATGCTGAAATCATTACTATTTAGTTTAGATCTATTACTATTTAGGGTACATGGAAGATTTGTCTGGGCATTAATCTCACAATTGAATACTGTCTTGTGTATCTATTATATTTTAAACACTTCTTACCACTGTAGGCTGCCTAGAGACAAAGTATAACATACAACATATCTGATCTATAAATTAATTGTTAAAATCTTACAAACATAGATCAACAGCATATTACAGAGTTCTGAATTTCATAAACATTAACATATATTAATATAAATTTCCAATTGTCTAACTTCAGATGTAACGAAAATAATAGAAATGACTAGATCCCATAGAACATTGGAAACTTCATTCCATGGCCCACTCATTTCCATTGGCTGTGCGATCATGAGATATAACGAAGTTTCGTTTTTATAGAGTATATTGATATCGATCGGTGAGCCAACTATTAACTCTATTTTTTAAATGTTGTCCCTGTTATTTATTACCGTCAGTTCTTATTTATTGAAAGGAGACGACACCTTTTTTTTTCTCATGTAATAATAATAATAATAATAACAATTTAGCCATTTAATGCAATAACGATAGGCGATATCAATATAATATATATGATTATAGCCTATATACAAGTACAATAAGCACTATTTTATTAGTATGTTCTTTACGATAGCAATACTACATGCTTTGGTGTAGTCTTTTTTGTACAATTTGATCTAAATTTGTATAGTAGGGTGAGACAAGGTAATGTGGTAATATATTTACATAAAAATAATTTCTTTTAGCGAAAATACTGAAATATTTTTTCAGTCGGTATTCATATTTTGAAACCATTCTTCCAGACAATACTGAAAGGGAAGGCAATTTTATGATGGTACTAGGTTATTTTGTGACAGTAGGTAGGTAATTTGGTGACAGTTTGCGCAATTATGAAGTCATATAGTCGAACATTTAAAAATGTAATTAGATTTTATTATTATATTTCGAGTTTTCCCGCGTACAGAGACACAGACAGACGGACAGACATTCTTCCCGTCCACCATGCAATCTTAGAAAGTAGGTTACCATTCTGGCACTTAATAATAATAAGAATAATAATGTTTTATTTTGTCTGGCAAAATTAAGGCCAAATGGCATTTTCTTCTACTCAACCAGGATGAATACAAAACACATCATATATACACCAAAAATACAATAAATACAATATAATACAAAATACTTGCAATAAAATAGTAATGTAGTTGGTATAACCTACATTGGAACATAAGACAAAATGTATCATTATCAACAAGTTAAAATTAGGAGAGAATGCGGAAAACAAAAAAGTGAACAAAAAATTATATATTGTGTGCGTTAGCATGTGTGTCTGTGTGTGTGTGCACAGAATACTCAATTATAAACAAGTGGAAAACAAACTATTAAAAAGAAATATGCTAAATGCTTAATGTATACTTAAGTGTGAGATGATGAATATCATAGCTAAATAAGTTAGAAATAAAATCAGATAAACTGGTGTAACAAGGTGCCAGATGGAGTAATAGGCCAATATCTGAAAAATTGTATTTTAAATTCATAACTCCTTGATGAAGTATTGTATTATGTACTATTTGTTGAAGATTTTTATAACGTTTGTTAAGCATTGTATTGCGAATGTTCTATAACCTAAACCACCTCCTCCGTCCGAAAGAATCCGATTCTACTACCCCTTAGTTCCCTTGCCTTCCTAGTTTCATTGTTTGGTTTCATAAAAATCCGATAAAGCGTTTCGAGTTATTGCGCGTACAGACACACGGACGGATAGACATTTTCCCGTCCACCATACAATCTCGGAATAAAGATGAGCAAATGTATTGAATAATCTTTTTGTCGATTTCAGAGATGTTTACCGGGGGGCCCCGGCTTAGATTTGCTATAGTGTGTTGCTGCCGGCAGTTACAGCCAGTTATTACTAGACTTCGGATTTTAGGTAAAAACCTATTTTAATCCTTAAGTGATATATGGACGAAAATTTGTTTATGCATGTTTCATAAGTGACTATGCCTAAAACTGATACTTTTATAGGACCTAAAACAGACTATTTTTACGTTAGAGCCTAATATTGCCTATTTTGATTTTTTTCCTCTAAAGTTAAAAATAAGTTAGTTTTTGTTATAAATTCTAGCATTGATTTTCAGTTCGTACTAAATTTTTAGCTCGGAATGTGCAATACATGACACATTTGTGACGTGGTTAAATAGTAAAGAATGTTGCGTCTGCAGTAGAAAAATTCCTTGGAATTCCCAAGAAAATGTAGCGTTTTTCTTCCGACTCCCACATCCAGTAACAAAAAAAAACTGGTTCTCTGACTCACTGAGGGATACAAGGGGTTGAATATGCTAGCGTGCTTAGCTTCTGAGCACAGGGATTAGATTGTCATTGTCGGTGTCTTTGATTCTAGCTTCGCTCAGAAACAAAATAGATCACACAATCCGTGCAAATGTGAATATCGAATGGGCGGAGCTTATGGGGCGAATTATATTGGAATTTTGCCGACAATGCTACATACTGAAGGTTTCAGTTCTGTTAACAGTTTTGTTTGTGTATGGTCTTCACTTTCGTGTTATACTGTGGTGTTTAAAGAATTCTGAAATGCCGAAAATTAAAACTTCGAGGGCTTCTCTGATACACCAATGGCTACAAGAATTTCCACATTTTACAACAGATGGACGCGTTGTTTATTGTGAAGCTTGTAGCAAACACGTGAGTATATTAATTATAGTTTTATTATTATTTACGGAAAAAATCCGCTAGCTGGAAGGAAATAAATTGGAGTAGCTATGTCCTTTCGTTCCCTATTGGGACGGATTTAATGTCTTAAAACTTCAAACCAGTGCTTTAACACTGAAGCTAAGGTAATTTTTAGAATTTTCTCAAGATTTTGATTTTAAAAACTAGCATCGCTAAAATCTTATGCCTATTCTAAGCACGAAATATTTAATAAATACGATTATTTTATAACTTATTTACACTGATTTATTTTGATGGAAAGGTAGTAAAAGGGTTTCAATCAGTTTTCATTTCGTTTTTTGTAGGTATCCAGTGACAAAAAATCTCATTTTACTCAACATGTGCAAGGTGCTACACATCAGAGAAACGTGACGCGAAAATTAAAATCAAAACAGTCTCTTCTAACTCAACCAAACAGTTCAACAATCAAAAATGAATTTCATCAGACCTCTTCCGAGCCATCATTGCAGCAAACATCCCGTTTAATGCTCTTGACAATCCCCATTTGAAAGGTTTCTTGCAAAAATATTGCCAGATGAATATTCCTTCAGAATCCACCATCAGAAAAAACTATGTGGACAGTACATACGAAGAGGCTCTTTGTACGTTCAGACATTGGTGATTCACATATATGGCTTTCGGTAGATGAGACTACTGACAGTATGGGACGCTACATAGCTCATTTAATTGTTGGAAAGCTGAGTTCTGATTCCCCTTCTAAAGCCTATTTAATATGCAGCAAACAATTGACCCGAACCAACCAAGAGACAGTAGCACAATTCGTGAACACTGGCATCAAAGTATTGTTTCCCAACAGTTTCGATGAGAATAAGATACTACTGATCTACACTGATGCGGCGGCCTACATGATTGCTGCAGTACAATTACTGAAAGTGTTTTATCCCTCTGTCACTCATATTACTTGCCTTGCTCACGTCGTGAATCGTGTTGCAGAGCAGATCAGGCTACAGTTTCCAAGGGTAAATAAATTGATTTCTACTGTAAAAAAGGTATTTGTGAAGGCACCAACAAGGGTTCAGGCTTTCCGAGAGAGGTTACCGAACGTTGCTCTTCCACCAGAACCTGTACTTACTCGAAGGGGAACATGGTTGGAGGCTGCCGACTATTACAGCAATCACTTTAATGAAGTTAAAGATGTTGTGATAAATCTACCAGATGATTCTGCTAGCATTATCTCAGTAAAGGAACTCATGGAAGATTCTAGAATTCAGAGGGACCTAGTATTTATTAGGTCACATTATACTTTTCTTGTGCATGTCATTGCATCACTGGAAGCTGCCGGGAAAGCATTGTATGAGCAGATGGACGTATTCAATGATATGAAGAAAAAGATCGAAACAGTTCCTGGTCCTAAAGGGGATTAACTGGAGAAAGTTCTGCTGAGAAATAAAGGTCTAAAAAGCCTTTGTGCTGCTTCAGACATTCTAGCAGGCAAGACAACGGACATTCAGTGTGATATTCCAATCAACTTAGTGCCAAAATTGAAATATGCTCCTGTTACTTCAGTAGATGTGGAGCGTTCATTTTCAGCCTATAAGTTAGTGCTGAGCGATAGGCGACATTGTTTTGCATTAGAAAATCTAGAAAAAGTGCTAGTTGTTTACTGTGAAGCCAATTACGGACACGAATTGTAAGGAATTGATCAGTGTTGTTTACAGGTCCAATAATTCATGAACATTGCTTTCTAAAATTATATAGTAGGCCTAAATGAAAGTTATGGTAGCCTATATCTGTGTTTAATCATGGTTATTGATTGATTGTGACTTCAATAAATATAATATTCTGCATTGCAAATGAGAAATTTCAGAAAATTGTCAACTTAAGAATTTTATAAGAGACTATTTTACGATTTTTAAAACCTATTTTCCAATTTTTAGAGCCTATTTTAGGTACCTAAAACAGCATTTTAGCGACCTAAAAGTCCGAAGTCTAGTTATTACAAGTACCATATTATTTATTTCAATGTTGTATAAATTATAAGGTAATTTATTTTAATATTAACATATTTTATTACGTTATTTGATCTTAAATATTATATTAACTCAAAAAACTTTTACTACTTTTCAAATATTTCGATGAAAAATTACCTGCAGGAGATTACACAAAAAAAACTCGTTGACGGGATTCTCCGAGATTAGATCAAAATATGACAGAGTGAACAGAATTGCCAAAGGCAAATAATTATGGCACAAAGTTCAATCTTAACTGTTCTGCAAAATATTATATTGCACAAACTTTATTATTGACTTTTTAGATTGATGAATATACAAACCTCCAGGTTATTGTCTGAGTACATAATAATTAATTACTCCGACTAGACTAAAGGGTAGATTTTTGAGATGGGAACCTGTTACTTTTTTTGGAACAGTTACGTTACTGTTACAGTTACACGAAAGTAACTGTTATTTATAACCGTTACCTGTTACTTTTTTATATATTACGTAGTTAATCGCCAGATCACTTCCCACTTGTAGGGGAATGCCCTTTTATCCCCCCCCGGTTAGGGCCGTAGCCAAGGCTGGGGCTCTAGGTAGGGACCCTCGAAATAAAATAACAGTTGTAAAATTAAGCTTTCAATTAGGGATGAGCATCGATAGTTAAAATATCGAGGTTAAAATCGGAGATAATCATCGATATGATGATAATATCGACCTGAAAACATCGATATGACGATAATATCGACCTGAAATCATCGATGTATTTAGTCAAAAAAAAAAAAAGTGTAATTTTGGTCCACCTCTCTACTTTAAGTGATATTTTCATTTTAAAAGCACGGAAAACGACCAAATTTGATGTTATATTATCCTTTAAAACCTATAGATTCCATTTATAAGCACCATATATTTGTTCAAAGGTCCTAAATATAAGTAAAAACGTGAAGAAGTAGGGACAAAATTAACCTAAAATGGCGCTGGGAACTGCTGTCAAAACACGAATCTCCATGCGCTGACCGATGTTCTGTTTTCATGCAATCGGTCACGTGCTGATAATCCAATACTGGAAACCTAACGGTAAAAACCCGGTCTCAATGGCTCAGTCGGTATCGAGGCCGAGGTACCTATAGAGCTCTGGGCTTTTGTAGTTTTTCCTCCTGCCACTTGAGCGCGCTGCTCTCCACATTCAGGTATTGTCAACTTCCGGTTTCGTCATTCTTGTGTGTTTTCAATATGAGTTCGGGACGGTTCGCCAATTTTATAGTGAAGGAGTTAAAAAGGATGTTATCCGAAGATGGCGCAACAAATATTTCATAGTTAACATAGCAAGAGTTGACTGCAAGGTGAGAAATCAAAGCTACCTGTCTTCTGAAACATTCGCTAACTGTTCTAAGATGGTGCAATATTTCTGCGGTCTCAAATATTTTTGTATACAGTTGCACGATTTATTTTCATGTTTTTTTTACAAATATGCATGAACTTTTTCGTATCATAACTTACTGAACTTACAGTCTAATATACGACGCTGTTTGTTTTGGTTGCAGGTTGCTCAGGCGAGAGAAAAATCCGGATAGGAACTTTACCTTATTCGAAGTTGAGGTTATAGAATCAGAAAGTACCCACGACTTTCTTTCGACAAATTTCTTCAAGATAAATTCATTCAAGAAAGAACGGTTTAAACTTTTTGACGAAGACTCCATAACCACTTGGTTCGAAAAGCGTAGGGCAGGCAGCATGACTGATATTCACAGCTGTGACTTTGTTATTTGGACTAAGAAGGGCATAATTATTCAACACATAAAATTTAACAAAGCATTTTCTGAGGGGCTACTTCGTAACGTAAATGTTTATTATCAAACAGTATTTTTGCCTCTTCTATTATACGGGACGGGAAATTCATTCTCACAATACTAGGAATAACAAACTTATCAATATTCCTTATAATAGATTATCTAAATCACTTAACAGTTATGAGGTATTAGGCCTAAAAATGTACAATAAGCTCCCATCAAAAATTACTCAGCTTCCGGTAAACATATTCAAAAGTAAGCTTTTTATTTTACTTGTTAGGAATCCATTTTATGATATCCAAGAATTTTTTGAATGGGAATTATCCTGTTAATTGTGTGTGTTATGACATAACGACCTGATATAAAGGGTTGGGTACCACAATTTAGTTTCTAATTCAATCTTTGTAACCTTTAGCCTGTATAATTATGTACACTTGTATTTTTATTATATTTTTAACTATACTGACTTTGTCTATTGCAATTTCATTGCCAAATGACAATAAAATTGTATTATTATTATTATTATTATTATTATTATTACCAATAAAAATGATTAGTTGTGCAGTTGCTATTGTCTTTTGATTTGTTTTAAATAAAAATAACTGAACCACCATGCTTTTTATGACTACAACAAAAATAAGAGGCTACTTAAAAATTTTGAGTATTTGACAAATTTATATTTTCTGGGCTCAGCCAGTGTTCTGCCATCCCAATTACCTCCAAATTATTGTCTGATGACATAATACATAACATATCTGATTTACCTAAAAACCAAGAATGTTAAGAAACATGACATTTACAAACTTAATGTTATAATTAACAATAGGCCTATTATGATTACATTTTTCTTTATCAGGTTTTGATCTACTTGTTACAAGCGTTTCTATTACAGGCATACAACAAATCTGGACATTTTCAGATACATTTAAGCTATCCTTAGGCCTAGGCCCACATTCTACTCTAAAAAAAAAAAGAGTGCGTGGAACGCCACGCGACAGAAGTAAAACTTTATTTAATTTTTTCAATTTTTGATTATTGGATTTTTTCAATTTTGCAATATTGGACTTTTTAATATTGGGTTTTTGGACTTTTTAAATTTTGGATTTTGGACTTTTTAATTTTGGATCTTTGAATTTTTTATTTGGATATTTTAAATTTTGTTTCTTTGAATTTTTTTAATTTTTTAATTTTGTATTTTAGTTTTTTTCAATTTTGGATTTTTAAATTTTTTGATTTTGGTATTTTCGATTTTTTAATTTTTACATTTTGGAATTTATTATTTATTAAATTTTGGATTTTTGGATGTTTAAATTTTTAATTTTGTTTTTTAAATTTTGGAAATTTGTATTTTTTCATTTTGGATTTTTAATTTTGGATTTGCGCGGTAATGAACCTCCAGGTTCCATAAAATAGATAATATACCTTTAGATTGCTTAGGAATTGTCTATTGCCATTGAGGAAGTAAGGTCTGAAAAATTTCTTTTGATTACTCCTAATCATCGAGTTGATTGTTTTCTGTGCAGTCCGCACCGAAACAGGTCGGTTTTAGTGTGACTGATTGTGACTGATTTCGTGACGGTTTTAGTGTGACTGATTTTCGCGATTTACCCTCTACCGCCACTAAAGAAGTTTTACTTCAAAAATCATCAAGCCCGGACCCATGTTTTTCTAAAAATTTGTATGTAGTTTTTTTTTTACTCAATTACAATACAGAAAGACCATTTTATCGATTACGGGAGAAATTTCGATTGGCATTGACATTCTTAAATGTCAAAATAAATTACCAAATAAATTGGAATAAAAAATTACACTGAAAAGATGAAATACTAATTTAACATGGAAATGAAACTTGATTATGAGCCTAAACGAGGTTAAGTTGGTCAAGTATACTTGTTATTTCATAGGCTTAGGCCTATATATTTTTCTTCTCAACATCTGCTATATCAAAAATATCTTAATCACTCTAAAAAACATGAAATAGGCTACTCGCCAAAACTGCTCAAAGGAACATTAAAATCATCTTCTGTGAAGTGACAGCTGCAAACACGAGAATACTGGGAAGATGTTTTTCCACGGCGTGATTTTACCATTCACTCTTGAAAAAAGCCCTTTCTTTTGGAAAACTAAGTCCTAAATTCTTGTTTGCAACGGCTGAACAGCCGAAAACATAGCAGTTAGTCGGCATGATTACTTCCAAAACAAGACACAAGCACAGAACTGTATTGTAAACACAGGCATCTGAAATAACCGGAAGTGGATAATACCTCATTCTCGGCGGCCATCTTAAAAGCGCAGAGCTCTATAGTATACGTAACTTCATATCTACCCCAGATTTCCCTGTATTGGGGGCTTCGCCCCCTAGCCCCAGGACCCCCTTCCTGCTTTCCACCAGACCCCTTCAACCGAGGACAGTAATTTTGCATTAGCCCCGGATCCCTTTCTTGTTTTGCCCCCAAGCCCCCCCAGGGGCTGCGCCCCTGGGCCCCCTTCCAAGCTTCCATCAGACCCCCTTCACACCGGGAGCTTGGAGTGCGGTACTAACGGGGGAACCTAACCATATAACTCAAATGGAAAGCATGAGAATATAGAACTATTGGTAGCACTGGAGAAGCCTTTCGGAAAATGGCCGCCGGCCAATGGGAGTGTTGGTTCCCAACCGAGGGCCCGCATAACGATTGCAGCACGGCGCGTGGAATTCTAGTAGAGTGGTGGACCATACCCTTTAAAAATTCCATGGTATCAGAAAATTAGGCAAAATTCACAAACCAACAGAAATATTTCCATGAAAACTATCGTTGTAAAAAATCATTCTTTTGGGAAATTAAGCTCCTGTAATTTAAATTATATCGTAGAACCAAGGTAGCCCATTAATTTTTTTTTGTTACAAAAACATCGATGTCGGGGACAAACATCGATGTAGCAAAAACATCGGTTATTTTCCATGGATGTAAAAAAACATCGATTATCGACATGAAAATAAACTGTGGAATTTTCCTGTGGTTTACAGCCTAATGATACAAGTGTACCAAATTTCAAGTTTCTAGCTAATCTGGAAGTGGGCAAACTTTAATGTCAGTGAGCGTGCCCTTTTTCGAGGGTTATAGGGCTGAAACTTAAAAAAATACATTTTTGGAATTTTTCTATGGTTTACAGCCTAAAAGCTATATGTGTAGGGCTACCAAATTTCAAGTTTCTAGCTCTTCTGGAAGTGAGCAAACATTAATGTCAGTGAGCGAGCTCTTTTTCGGGAGTTTTTAGAGCTAAAAATAAAAAAAAATACATTTTGGATTTTTCCTGTGGTTTTATAGCCTAATAGATTTATGTGTACCAAAATTCAAGTTTGTAGCTCATCTCGAAGTGAGCAAATATTAATGTCAGTGAGCGAGCTCTTTTTCGGGGGGGTTTCAGGGCAAAAAATTAAAAAAAAAAAATACTTTCTGGAATTCTCCTGTGGTTTACAGTCTAAAAGCTATATTTGTGCCAAATTTAAAGTTTCTAGCTCATCCGGAAGTGAGCAAACATTAATGTCAGTGAGCGAGCCCTTTTTCGGGAGTTTTTAGAGCTAAAGACTTAAAAAAAAATACATTTTGGAATTTACCTGTGGTTTTATAGCCTAATAAATATATGTGTACCAAAATTCAAGTTTCTAGCTCATCTCGAAGTGAGCAAACATTAATGTCAGTGAGCGAGCTCTTTTTCGGGGGGTTTTAGGGCTAAAAAATTTAAAAAAATACTTTTTGGAACTCTCCTGTGGTTTACAGCCTAAAAGCTATATGTTTGTGCCAAATTTAAAGTTTCTAGCTCATCCGGAAGTGGGCAAACATTAATGTCAGTGAGCGAGCCCCTTTTTGGGGGTTATAGGGCTAAAATTAAAAAAAAAATACCTGTTTGAAATTTCCTGTGGTTTACAGCCTAAAAGCTATATGTGTACCAAATTTCAAGTTTCTAGCTCATCTGGAAGTGAGCAAACATCAATGTCAATGAGTGAGTGAGTCAGCCGTGTGGCTTTATATTATAGGGATTTTATTAGTAGTAGTATACTTATCAATATTATTATTTCGAATCCATATATATCCATATTTTAAGTTTAAATTACCCAATAAAGGCAATATCGTATTTGAATACATTTTTAAGTGGCATGAAAAGCTTATAATTACGATAATTACATGTTTTTTAAAAATTAATTTTTGTTTTTTTTTATTATTTTTTATTATTATGTTTTTATTTTATTTTTTCAAATATTGTAAATAACAGATGTAACAGAACAAGGCCAAAGTCACGGATAAAACACTTGTAACAGAAATATTAGAAGTAACTGTAACGGGTCAAAGTAACTGTAACTGGTCAGAGTAACTGTAACGGGTGAGAGTATCTGTTACTGCCGCTGTCACTGTAACTGCCCCTGTCACTGTAACTGCTCCTGTCACTGTCACTGCTGCTGTCACTGTAACTGGCGAGAATAACTGTCACTGTCAGAGTAGCTGTAACGGGTGAGAGTAATTGTAACGGATCAGAGTTACTGTAACGGGTGAGAATAATGGTAACGGGTGTAACTCTCGTCACGTTATGACCAGTTACATTCGCTCGACACTGACATATATCATCTCAACACAACTAAAAATAATAATAATAATAATAATAATAATAATAATAATAATAATAATAATAAATAAGTAAATAAATAAATAAAATAAAAACCAAAAATAAATGTATTTAAGTAAATCCTGAGAAAAAGGAGAGTTGCTGAGAAATTTGGAAAAACCATACAGAATTCCTGGGATCGATACCATGTCATGACTTTCGAAAAAATTCTTTTATATCTTTGCGTTTCATGCCTCCCTAAGTACGAAACCACCGCCCGTTAATTTTTTTGTATATGCCAAACGAACGTAACTGCCAAAAACTAAATTTTACAGGAGGAGCGAAAAACAAAATTATGAACAATAAAGGGGAATGGAGTTGCTACTCTTTGGCTCTCAATATCTTGGTTTCTAATGAAGTTATGGATTTAATATTAATTGGTTCTATAGAGGTCAATAAGTTAGTTAAGAATATAAAAAAAAAAACAAAAAAATACGAAATTTGGAGTTACGTTCCTTTGGCTCTGGGGTACATACATATATATATCTTTACATGCTAACGGCCGTAATTTTGAAGATATTTGAACCAAATTTTATTATGTTATTTCTTGGCCCAATAGTTCGGACAAGTTCGTTAATGAGCAAAATTGGCCCAAGGGGAGGGGGGTTGAAATTTTGAAATATTTATATCTCGACCCCTATGAAGTATAGAGAGAAACTTTGTTTGAATAAATTAGAGTACTTCCTATGGAGTTCACAGTGACACCAACGATTCGGGGGTTTTGGGGGTAAGAGTGGGGGTGGGGGATGGAAATTTGAAATTTTTGAAACCACGTCTTATGGGGTATCCTTGAAAAGCTCTTGATGAGTACTCTGGAAATCAATAACTAGTTTCTCGATAGCTCATATAAAGCGAGATTTGAATGTTTGAAAATGTGCTCTTTCCTCTTTTTTGCAGTTATTATTGTGTAGCCCAGTCAAATGTTACAAAAAAAAAAATGCGTGAACTTACATTAAATGGAGTATTAATGATTTTTGGAGGGGAGTTTCGGACCATTACTGGGATCATAAATCCAGATTTGCAACCCTCAGAAACCTGTGCTCGCTGAATGGCGGTCGAAATAAACCGGTTTTTTCGGACTTTTTTCGGTTTTTCGACAATATCTCCAAAACTATGCGTTTGTTGAAAATATTATTTCTTAGCTTTTTAAAAGTAAATTACATTTTCTAAAATATGAGATCAAAATCGTCTTTGTAAGTTATATAGTTACCGAGATACGGCTTTTCAAAGATTAGCCTTTTTTTCCAAAAAGTTAAAATTTTAAGTTTTCTTCGTGTTTTGAACTGAATACCGACAAAATGACACGTCCTACAGAAAAGTCAGGACAACAAAAGCTGTAGGAAATTTAATAAGCTTTAATATGAGCTATTGATCGTTCTTGTGGCTCAGATAGTCTCGTCATAAATGACAAAAACCGAAAATATGAAAAAATGCTTTTTTGGATGAAAGTTGAATAACATCGTTTCCTCCACCAACAACTTAATTTTTTTGTAACATGTTGGCGGATAATGTCTTAGAACTGTGTATAGAAACTATTTGTGTGTATATGTGTCTATGGGAGATGGATTTTGCCATAAAAAAATATTTAAGTAGAATATTTCATAAAAATGTATTTACTTTTAAACCAACAGGCATATTTAAACCATGTGTGAGGTTCCTGGTATGGGATGGTATGGGAAGTCGAGGATGGGGTGATGTCTTCATCTTCACTTGAAGAACTGTCATTCTGGGGTGTGGGCACATTGCATTTCAGCTCAGTTTTGCGGCAGCGCAGCCCATCTTGCACTTGCACGAGATCAGTTGCAGAGGGGTTTGAGGGGCTGGTTTAACTTCCATTGCAATTGGAGTAAGCCCAACTCGTCCAACTTCCACCCCAATCCGTGAGTTTTTTCCACCCCAACCACTTTGTACCTTCGAAAAAGTAGAATGAAAATTAGTTATTCTATAATATTTCAAAGCATACACATGGTGTACAATAAAAGTGTATAAGTGAACAACGAAATTTAAGAACATAATGATAGGAAATATATATGGACATACCTGGTGATACATACAATAAGCATGATATTCTGCAGCATCTGTGGTTGGTGACAAACGAGCGAGGTTGACTTCGGCTGACAGGTCGTTGAGGGTGGTGTCAGTCGCTCCTTCATAAACTGCGACGAGATACTTCTCCCCAGCTGCAGCTATTTAATCGTGACTCACATCTGAGTGGAGGAAGTCTTCTGCTTGCTTGAATAGTGCTGGGGTCTTGAGGAAGGTTTGACAAATTTGGTTTTCCCCTGCTTGAAAGGGGCTCGGGAGAGTAATAAGAATTTCCGGTGGTGAACGATGTAGATGAATATTGGACGTAGATGTATTTTTTGGAACTCAAACCAACTAATAACACAAGCAGGTCCACATCTTTCACAATGATTACAACCTTCTCAGAAGAGTCAGCTTTGGTGATGGCAGCTCTAACAATGTCAGCGTCAGTGTCGTCTTCTGTCACCTCAACACCGTGCTGCTCAAATCCAGTTTTCAGTAGCTCTATCAGCCTATGCTTATTAGTGTCGTTCGATAAGAACTTCTCTTGTGTGATGTTGATGGTAGTTGAAGCTGATAGGACAATGTCACTGCAGTTGAGGGCAGAGTATCGTCTGAGACCTTCAGCACTTTTGTTACCTTTTTTAGAGGCATCCTCCGGATATCCATCGAAGACAGTGGATTACATCTGTCCCAAAATGGTTTTTCACAAAATGAATGTAGCCGTCAATGATGGTCTTCACTGATGCGTTTTGATGCCACACACATTTGTAGTCACCATCGAGCATGATGTGGATATTGGCGTCTCGGGAGATATTGGTAGTGAGCTGCCTTAGTTCCCTTCCTCACTCCAGTTTCGTTGAAAAGAGACATTGGGTAAGGGGGCAATCCATACTTGCAGCGGGCTTTCAACTCTTCGTCTGATTTTTATGGTAATGCTAACTCGCTGAAATATTGTGAGAGGGTCAACTTCAATCTTCTTATTAGTGACTTGTATGGAATTATTGACGCTTGCCAAGGTAACAACTTGCAACGAAGGTAACAACTTTGTCTTTACGTTTGAATCCAACTTTCCAAAATGTCTGGTTTTCTATATTAACCACTCCTTCTGTTCCCAGTTCCTTGACAATTTAACAATTGACTCCATAGCCTCCAACAATCCCAGTGATAATAGAAACTATTTTGTCAGTAACGGGGAACTAATCTCGTGCAAGTGCAAAATGGGCTGCGCTGGGATCTGCAGCTGCCGCAAAACTAGGCGGAAATGCTCAGTTTTGTGCACTTTCTGCAAGGGAAAAGTTCTGCCGCAATGTGCCCACACCCCCAGAATGACAGTTCTTCAAGTGAGGACGAGGACATCACCCCACCCTCGACTTCCCATACCATCCCATACCAGGAACCTCACACATGGTTTAAATATGCCTGTTGGTTTAAAAGTAAATACATTTTTATGAAATATTCTGCTTAAATATTTTTTTCTGGCAAAATCCATCTCCCATAGACACATAGACACACAAATAGTTTCTATACACAGCTATAAGACATTATCCGCCAACATGTTACAAAAAAATTAAGTTGTTGGTGGAGGAAACGATGTTATTCAACTTTCACCCAAAAAAGCATTTTTTCATATTTTCGGTTTTTGTCATTTATGACGAGACTATCTGAGCCACAAGAACGATCAATAGCTCATATTAAAGCTTATTACATTTCCTACAACTTTTGTTGTCTTGACTTTTCTGTAGGACGTGTCATTTTGTCGGTATTCAGTTCAAAACACGAAGAAAACTTAAAATTTTAACTTTTTGGAAAAAAGGCTAATCTTTGAAAAGCCATATCTCGGTAACTATATAACTTACAAAAACGATTTTGATCTCATATTTTAGAAAATGTAATTTACTTTTAAAAAGCTAAGAAATAATATTTTCAACAAACGCATAGTTTAGGAGATATTGTCGAAAAACCGAAAAAAGTCCGAAAAAACCGGTTTATTTCGACCGCCATTCAGCGAGCACAGGTTTCTGAGGGTTGCAAATCTGGATTTGTGATCCCAGTAATGGTTCGAAACTCCCCTCCAAAAATCATTAATACTCCATTTAATGTAAGTTCCGATGTAACATTTGACTGGGCTATGTGGGTTTGTCGTTTTCCCCCTTTTTTTTAACAAAAATCCTGGGGGAGGACCCCGGACCCCCATTTTTGGGATATTCCATACCCCCCACACCCCCAATAACAGCAAAATTTCGTCTGTGTCGGCACCTCCTTTCAGTATTTTCTGATTCCGCCTTTGATTGAGACGAAAATAAGATATCCTAGGAGGAGCTTTGGTAACCGTTACTTTTGATTTTTTGTAACAGGTCGTTACCGTTACATACATGTAACAGTTACAAAGTAACAGTTACAAGAAATATTCCCCATCTCTAGTAGATTTCCTGGGTAAGGAGAGCGTGCAAATTAAACGAAGTTAAAATCATATTATGGCTTAGAAAACTCCGTGGCGCTAACTTTCCAGAAGGGACAAGACCTACCACCTACCATAGGCAGATAGCAGGATTGGGGCATGTGGTCAGCATGTCGACACCCACGGCCGTTAATGCTGGTTTCCATGACCGGAGCCGCTACTTCACTTCAAGTAGCTCCTCCATTTGAATCACGAGGCTGAGTGCACTCCTACCAGACCTCCCTACCTCAGAAAAATCCGGGGATCGAACCCGGGCCGACGGATCTGTAGTCAGCGAGACCACGACCACGCCGGCGGTTATTGTGGCTTAGGCCCACTGTAATTATTACTATTTTAGTGAGGATATTTATATGGATCTACCTAGTACAATACTAGAATACTTTTCATTTTTCTGTGTTCAGATTTCTTCAAGAAAATATAATAATCTATAGCTAAGCAAATATTTTCTTTACTATTAATATCAGTACTATGATTATTAAGTGCTAGAATGGTACTTTATGAGATTGTGTAGTAGACGGGAAATGTCTGTCCGTCCGTGTGTCTTTACGCTCAAAAAGTACTTTGTTATTTCAGTTTACCTGACTTTATTTAATTTTAATTTTGTTGAGTTATAAATCTTGACTACGAGTGGTGAAAATAGATGAAAATAGAGTGGTTGGCTGGATAAAAATATATAAGTACTGGTAGATAATTATTAGCAGTTTTTAAACAACCTACTTCCATGCAGTGTTTTTCACTAGGTTACTGAATTGATGGGATTTTCAGGACGTAAAAATCCTGGGCACGGAGTCCTCCGGGAGGGACTTTAAGCTGGGGGGGGGGCCCATGTCATAGATTTACGGCACATAAAAGAACTCCAAGCCTCAATTAGAGCTTCTGGACAAAATTTCTCGGCTCTTTCATGTCCAAGTAATACCTTAGTTTCCAGAGGGGGGTTGAGAGATGATGGGCTTACCACTTGTTCCTCTGCCCTCTCTCGGAAAATAAGCTTAACAAAATTCACATCGGTAAACAGAAACCTCCACTTGGAGGCCCTTCGCCCCAACCTGAGTGCATAGGATAAGATGGATGGATGGTCTTGAACCACAAACAAAATAAGGAAAACTCTAGAAATTAAATTATTATTAGGTTTAGGTAAAAAAAAATTATTATTGTTAACAAAGTGTAATTTAAACAAAATTCACTTAAAAGACGAAAATAAATCTGCAGCTCTTGTAACCAAAGACGTTCTATATATCTACGTTCTATATATCTACCTAGACTTACGATGTGCGCCGTAGCAGTGGCTAAAATTGAACAACTCGCGCATCCGCCATCTTTTGGCAATGTGTCAACCTTCTGACATACTACTGAATGTAAACAGAGAGACTTGTTGCATATTAAAGTAACGAAATGTAAGCTTAGAATTACAGCTTTTGCGTTTATTTTGTTATCGTGCTATTTCATAATTGCATGAAGTGTAGTGAGTTATAATACGGTGATTATTACTGCGGATACATTCCAATATCGTAGGACACGTGGGTTGCTTAGAATTTATATTTTTGTGCTTTGTGCTTCAATCTTGCCGTGTGTTTTATAGTGTTCCTGGGATTACTAAAAGTATGGGACATTCTTGTGCTGCATACAAATGCACTAATCATCGTAAGAAGGATTCGGGATTTATTTTCACAAGTAAGTAATATAATTATAGGTTAGGTGCGGCGTTGTAATTTGGAATGGAACAAAAATTTATTTTTTTTCAAAGTAATGTACTATTATAGGACTATATTCTACAAGTTGTGAACACTAATTTTAAATTTCATATTTTAATGACTAATGACGTTCCATAAAATGACAGAGATTATTATAAAACATAGAAACAGTTTGTAATTTTCTTATTTGGTAAGGGAATGTTTGGGGTTCCATTTGTCCTTAGGAATAACAGAAAAATATGTTAGGTTTTCTCTTCTAAATCCTGAACTGTTCAAGAAATGGTTATTGGCTGTATGACGTGAGAAATTTAACCCAACAGATTCTACTCAGGTCGTTTCTGGAAGTCTAATGGCAACAGGCAATCTTAAACCAGATGCAGTTCCTTCTGTGTTTAATTTTCCTCCTCATCTTACAAATGTAACCATGGTTATGCTTTCAGTAATAGGCCTTTTAAAATGCTATTATATGTCTAATTAAAGATAGCAAACAACCGGAAATTTATAGCATATGTTTGCTTGTATAGCCTAATACAAACTGCGAAATCTAAATGCATACTCAACATTTTTATAATACAATCTATAGGCCTATGAATATTCAAGATTAATATTTTTAGTTAATATATTAATATATTATTTCAGATTGAACAAGAAAATAGGTCGACATCACCTCTCTAAATCAATTCTATTTAGGCCTGTGAACCAATAGGTGAGCGCTGGATTGTATAGTCAGGACCAATATTTTTAATTAATATATTATTTCAGATTGAACAAGAAAATAGTCAGACAGCACCTCTCTAAATCAATTCTATTTAGGCCTATGAATCAATAGGTAAACATTAGATCGTATGGTTTTTCTTTCACTTAATTTCTTTATACTTTATTTTATTATAATTGCATTCATTCACTTAATCACAACATATTTCATGAACCCGAAGGGCTATGTCCAAAGATCTCTATGTAATTTACATTATTCACGAAAATGACTGACAACTACTGGGAATGTCAAGATAGGCCTATGGTCTTATTGCGTCCACATGCGATAAATACAAGTAATTATGTTTAGTTCTCACATTTATTTATAGCGATATTACTCTCAACTCATGTTTAATTAATTTTTTTCATTATTTATGAGATTAAATACCGGTAGGTTTATGTTTCCTTTTACGTTTAACAGCTGTATGTCGTCTGCTAAATGATTTCTTGCGTAAAGATGGCTGCGAGTGACCACTTCTATTTGGAGCCATTTCACGCCGTCTGTGCAGCTGGTGGTGTGGGGACTTGCAGACAATCTTTGCGTAAATTCTGCAATCTTTGTAATCGATCACAAATATCGATATATCGGTAAATCTTCGACAGCCACAGAAACAGCAGAAAAAAAGCATGCTCCTAAGAAATAAAAAGTACAGTACACCAAAACACAATATTGTGATTTTAAGGCACATTTCCTTGCTCATTTCTCAATACGGACAACAGGGACATATTTCGCGCTTATAGACACATTTCGCGGAATCGAGTAAATTTCGCGATATTTCGTGGATTCAATTTTGTTCATATTGGTATTTTAAGCACATAAAAGCTAATTATAGCTAAGGGAGGTTGTTTTATAAAATTTCGCGCTTATCGTTGTTACCAAAAAAAAATACGGCCCCTAGATATATTGTATCCAAGCTTTCGGTCACTGACATCTCTGCGGCCTTCCTCAGGGAAATGAGCGTAGAAGGCAAGGCAAGGCATTAATTTTCGAGGGAAATATCCCTTTTATTCCAAGGGTTTGAGCCCCAATTTGGGCTCTTGTCCCTACATTTATATGGTTTGATATAATTTGCTTTCTGTATTTCGTAAATTCCGAAAGGCTATACATTTAAGGTTGCTTTTTTTTATCAGTTCAGTTAGTCCTATTTGCAGACTATTTACATTTTTGTACAACTACCCTTATTTACAGTCTTAAAACTATAGTTAGTCCTATTTACAGACTATTTACATTTTTGGTATAACTAAATTTGTTTACAGTCTTAATGCTATAATGACACTTATTTACAGTCTTAATACTATGGTTGATTGGCTTGTCCTTGAATGTCAACAACAATGCTTGGTCTCCTATGTTTTCGAAACCTAGCTTGTCTGGTCCCAATTTGTTGTACCAAGGTGTTGGGATGATTACGTAGTTTTGCAGCTTGTGATGTAGTGATTTTTTCTATGAACTGTTGAACAGGTTCTATTTGTGCTTCTTCATGTAATTGTTTGATGTTTGTTATGCGTGGTCTTTGTAGGATAATTCTCAGTGCTTTGTTTTGAATGACTTGTAGTTTGTGTATGTTTGTGTGCGCTGCATGTGTCCAGGCTGGACAAGCGTAGGTTAGTCTAGATCGAATTATGGCCGAGTAGATTATCTTTTTGACATGAAGATTTAGGTTTTGTGACCTGAGAAGTGGAAATTGTGCCCGTGTGGATTTGAGACCTTTAATACAAGCATTGTCTATGTGTTGCTTGAAAGTTGAAGATCTGTCTAGTATAACACCCAAGTATTTCGTGGTTTTTTGTAGTGGTAGAAGTCTACCTTGCAAATGAAGTCTAGGGATAGCCCGTGGTTTTCGTTTGGTGAAAACAATGGCCTGAGTTTTGTTGTTGTTAATTTTGATATTCCATTGTTGACACCATTCGACGACCCTGTTAAGTCCTCTTTGCAGTCTAGGTATCGCAAATTTTATGTTTACAGCTGAGGTATATACAGCAGTGTCATCTGCATAGAGTGCAAGATGGACACCTGGCTCACTTGGGATGTCGTGAGTGAAAATGTTGTAGAGGACAGGTGCCAATACAGAGCCTTGAGGCACACCTGCTTCTATGCTGCGGGCAGTAGAGTTACCTTGATTGAATTGAACTCTGAATGTTCTGTCTGTTAGGTATGATTTTATTATAGTAAGAAGGAAGGCAGGAATTCCCGCGACTGCAAGTTTGCAAATGAGGCCAGGGTACCAGGTTCTATCGAATGCTTTTTCAATATCCAGGAAAACTGCAGCAGTGCTTGCTTTGTTATTAAATTATGTAGTTATACCTGTATGATCTACCAGTCTTAGGAGTTGAAGATTTGTGCCATGACCTGCACGGAAACCAAATTGTGTAGGGGGTAAGGTATCATTTTCTGTGATAATAGAGTTAATTCTTTTTAGAAGTGCTTTTTCGAAAATTTTTCCTAGCGGGGAAAGAAGACTAATAGGCCTTAGGTTTTGGGGAAGAGAGGGGTCTGTGCCTTGTTTGGGGATGGTAATAATTTTTGCCTCCTTCCATTAAATGCATGAGAGAGCTTATATATGTTTTTGAGTGAAAATGAAATTTTGTGGTTGGAGGAAATGGGTTGGAGTGTATCGGCCAATCAGAATGCGGGAATTTTGTTTATTGTAAAAACATTGAAGATGCAATCGGTCCATATCAGGACCAGTGGGAGAAAAATAAAGGTTAATAATATGGGTCAAAGCAGAGTGATATGGGGGGATAATCGATGTAAAAATGTAATTTTTCTACACTCCCTGAGGAAGGCCGCAGAGATGTGAGCGACCGAAAGCTTGGATGCAATATATTCTTTTACTCGGCTTATAGCCCGTGAAACCATCATTAAACCATAATTATAGTAATCAACGCCGAGAAAGCTTATAGACAGTTAAGTTTGAGTGCGATTTGCAAACATTAAGGCTAGGATTTTGACTAACCGTAAAATTACCAAAAATTACTATTTAAAAGAGGTACTGTTTTTACCTAAAGTTCTTAATAAATGCCCTAAAATTATTTTATAATTACCTAAATAGTATATTGCGATACAAGTGCCGTAAGCGATGCATACGGAGGGAAGAGTTTGAAAAAACGAGGCGCCGAATTTTTTCAATTTTCCGAGATCCGTTATGCGCTTACGGCACGAGTATTGCATGCTATTTTCTGCACGATGATTATTTAGATCAATTTAATTATATTAATTGAGATATTACCTGAAAATATTATATATATATATATTAATTATTGAAGATAGATGTTTATTTCAGAAAGTGATTTGCATGTGTTTGTTGTTATGGGAACCGAATATTTGTCCTGGGGGGCCTTGTCTATAAAGGTTTGTATTATGATGTGCCGTAAGTAAATTTTTATCGTACGGAAACTCTTACCGCACATAGCAACAAGATTGCGTGCGGGAATGTCAACTTAAGATCCACGGTAACAACATTAGTAAGTACCACCAATTATTTAAGTCGTGCAAAAAATTAATTCAATAATTACCGAACGAGGTGGCCGAGAAGCTAACGGCTTGGACTCGCATTCGGGAGTTCCCAGGTTCAAATCCCGTGGCCGGTCATTTCGGCCTACACATTTTTTTTCACGGTTTCCCTAGATTGTATATTTTCCCTGAATTGGATATTTTCTTACCAAGGCTCATCCTCGCTGTTTTATCCTGTCTTCCTGTGTCATATTCATTTCAATTAATATCAGTTGAAATTTACTAGCACCATAAAACGTATCAACAGTAGAAAATAGTTGAGCATCAATGGTTGTCTGGCTACTAGAGTACATACAGAAGCTGAATTCCTGAAATGGCTTCGATGATCAAAGGAGTATATTTGCTGAATTGAAAGAGAAAAAAACCTAAATTTACTTAGCGGAATAAGAGGTCTTTTAATATTTAGTGTAGTATTTTCATATATATCATAAAAAGAATATGAATTAAAAGAAGTATAAAAAAAACTTCAGACCACCAGCATGGTCTCGTGGTTAGGATCAGCAGACCCGCGTTCGAATCCCGGTATCTCGGATCTCTCAAGGGATGTAGCGCCACGGAGTTTAGTTTTAAAAACAGTCTGTAAACATACTTGCTTACTCACTCAATGACATTAGACAATTCCTCAGCAAGCTAAAGGAATATTATCTATTTTAAGGAACCCAAAGGTTCATTGCCGCGCTTACCTGAGCCCGCCATTCAACCCTATTCTGTGCTGACTCCATCCAACCATTCCTCGCAAACTCTACTTCCCTTATATCTAGCCTAATATTGTCCTCCCACTTACATCTAGGTCTTCCAAGTAGTCTCTTCCCTTCGGGTCTCCCAGTCAATACTTTTGAGATTTATCTTTCCTCCCCCATGTCCAGCCATTCTGGCACAAAAATAATAAAATAATAATAATAATAATAATTTACCGAGCGAATTTTACTCTACCGTTAGGCATTTCGTCTGTTTTTCTATTTGTTTGTTTGTTATGCAGTTACAACCAAACGCAATCTCCATTTTCTCCTAATTTTGCAAACACAGGAGTGCCTACGGGGGGGGGATATCGTTTTATGAATTTTGTGGGGGGGGGTTGAAAATTGTTGCAAAATTAGCGTCTGGTAAACAAATTTCCTAACTAGTTTTTCTGTGCTAAAATAGCGTAAAATGTGATTTTCATTAGTTCAACATTTAAAAATTTTCTGGGGATGGACCCCCTTTTTGTGGGGGGGGGTATTCCTAACCTCCCCCCCCCAAAACTTTCAACCCAATTATATTCTGGCTACGTCATTGTTGCACTTATTATATTATTAATATAAAGTTACAAAGTGGCCCAAGAAGTTAAAGCGACAAAAAATAAATTAATTTTAAAAAATCCCCCCCCCCCAGTAAATATCATATGGGCGCCCTTGTCGACAGCCAATCAGGTTGGGAGGGGTGAGCAATGAAGTTTGGGGGGTGAGTCATGAAGTTTGGGGGGTGAGTCATGAAGTTTGGGGGGGGCACCCCTGGCAAACACTTTTTTTTAAGTAATTAAAAACGACGTATGTGCAAGTATTTTTAATTTTTGATTCCGTTTAAAGATGTAGCTACTATTGACAGAACTACCAGCAATAGTAATACACAGTTTCCACTGGTCGGGAAAATCAGGGAATCCGGGAAAGGCCGGGAATTTCGTATGGTCGGGAAAATCCGGGAAAAGTCAATGAATTTGTTAAAATATCCGGGAAAATTCGAAAAATTGCAAAGTGGGATCAAAAAGACTTCTAGACAATAATAGACCTATATGAAAGTATATTTAATTTATTTTATTGTTTCTAATTTTTGTATCTATTATAGCCTAAGTAAATATTGTTTGCAATTACTTATGTTACTAAAAGTTTTTCTTATTTAAAGTATGTATAATCCTATAATTTTCTTACACAGTTATTAAAAAGTGCTTCATATTTTGGTCGGGAATTTCTGAAATGATCAATGAAAATCAAGGAATAAGCCGGGAATTTCTTCAGCATTACTTTGTGGACACCCTGTAACCAGTGCTTTAATTGGAAAATATTTTATGGGGGTACTCACCTTCCATAGAACGCATATCTATTGCGAATTGAATAGTGTTTGTCATTATTAACAAATACACTCTCGTGAATTGGACACTTGATACGTATTTTAAGGACAATATCGTTCCTGTACTGCCAGTACGACGTACCGGAGCACATATTTTTCCCGGTATGGTAGATGGAAAATAATTTTATACGGGGACGCAGTACCGGTGCGTACCGGCCCAACTAAAGCACTGCAACAGCATATTTCTGCTCTGCATCTTGCATAAGTAGATGCCCCAGTCACCGACACCCATATCTCCCACCCAGGACTCCAATGACACAGTCAAACATCACGACCTTATCCATTTTCTAAAAAATTCCCGAAAGGCACCCCAGCGCACAATTGTTTACTACTACAGGCTGAAATTCAAGACAGCACAAGTCCCTGCATACCTGCATAAAATACATTCGGACATCACGCCCTATTGTAACTGTGGACAATATGGAACAATTGATCACATGTTTTTCGACTGTGAGTTTACTACAAGACACACTACCCATTTAATCCATCTACAACCATTGCCCAGCTGGACATCTCGGACATGGTCACGAACTAGACGCAGTAGCCGATCCCTCTCCGGATGGCAGTAGCGTCTCTAAATAAAGACGAGCAACAACAACAACAACCAGAGGCGCCAACTTATATGGGCCCGTGGGGCTGAAGCCCACCCAATAATTTGCTGTAGGCCTATTTTGTTAAATTATTTATACCATTACTAAAATATGTTTCCTTGTTGAATCTCTGGAAAGCTAAAACCAGGGTATTGTTGACATACATAATACTATCTCCTCTTGTTCCAATTCACTCACGATTGTCTGAAGTCGTTTCTCAGTTCAGTAAATTTAACGCTTGAGAGGCGATGGACTTACCACTTGCCCCTCTGCTCTCTCTCGGAAAATAAGCTTAACAAAATTAGTAGGCTATAGGTAATGAAACCTCCACTTGTAGGCCCTATGCACCACCATAGGGGTTACAGGAACGAGCCAGTCAGTCATTCTGTTAACGCAGTTTCCACATCCACCGCCATATTTTCATGCTTTTTATGCATTCATAAAAAACTTAATCACATTGCTTTTTCAAAATAAATAAATATATATATATATATAGGCTAAGGAGAGTGCGAAAAAGTTAAATTCAGAAGTTAAATTATGCTTGTGGTTAATAAAAATCACAGGAAATATATAAATTTAATGGGCAAAGCAAGGAACTGTGATACAAGACAAGAGTGTGGAGTACAAGACAATTATTACAAAGTTTGTCCTCAGTAAAAAATGAAATCATTTCATGTAGGCCTACAGTACTATATTTAAACCATAGTCATATCAATATTTTATAAGTCTACTAGCAAATGCCCGCGATAAAAATTCAAAAATAAAAAATTAAGAGCAAAACAAATAAAACACGTTTATTAACATTTACACACGAATCATTCTAAACTAAACGATTAATAATTATAATGAAACAGCTAAAAATCCGGCTTTGGAGTGCATTCCACGATAACTAAATGATTTAAATAAAACATCTAGTTAGTAAATAATCGCGGGCATCTGCTAGTCTGTTTTATGAAACCCGGAGGATCATTTGCGCGGTTACAGCACGCCATTCAACCCTATTCTGTGCTAACTTCATCCAACCATCCCTCGCAAGTCCTACTTCCCTTAAATATATTCTACTCTTGTTCTCCCACCTAAGCCTAGGTCTTCCAAGTGGTATTTTCCCTTCGGACCTCAATTCAAAATAGTTTTGGGATATGTCTTTCCTTCCCCATGCCCAGCCCATTTCATTTTCAGTGATTTTATTACCATTATTATATTCAGTGAAGAGGACAAGTTATAAAGATCGTCATTATGCATTTTTCTTCATCTCTCTTAGGTCTGAATATTTTTTCTGAACGCCCTGTTTTCGAACATTCTCAGATTATATTCTTCCCGAAGAGTAAGGGACCATGTCTCACATCCATATAAAGTTCCAGGCCTCATTCTTGTATTATTTACACGTTCTCTATTAATTTTAATTTGAGTTTTACATTTAACTGAATTATTCACGGTTCTTTTTTCTAGTTCTAGGTGAATTTGTAAATTCCTGTCTTTTTCTCAAGTTGTTTTGTAAACTAAACATAATTTTTCTTAATAATTACTTACCATAATTATTATTGGCTGTTAATGGTATTTATTTACAATTAATACTAAACGGCACCCACACAAGGGTGTTTGGGTGTTGAACTTAAATTCAGTATTTTGTGTATCATATATTCGAATAAAGTAATTAGAATGCAGTACACGGTTTATCCGCAATGGGTTGTTTAAACAGGCTAGGGTCATCAGGTGAACAGATAACTCATACAAAGACGATTCGAATATATTTATATTCTAGGCATATGAAACATTTTAAAAGTTTATAATCAGTCTTCCTCGGTATTACGTATTTCGGAAAAGTAACAAGGAGAGTTAAGAGATATGGACTCTAGTACTGCTTTGGCAATAGAATAACGACTGGTTGATTTATACATTATTTCGGAGAATTTCGTTCGCGAGTTTTTTTAGTATTATTTTTCTGTAGGTAATTTATTGTTTAAGCAAAGAAAGTTCTACGTTACCAAACATAATGTAACAATTCCCACCACATAACATAATACTTAAATATCTGGAACCGTATCAATAGGCCTGTAATTAACACAGAATTCCACCAATGAGTGTGTTGTTGTGAAATGAGACGTTTAGAACAGAATTAATTCGTGAGCTTTCCCATGTGCTTCCTATTCTGCATTTTATGTGTCTTACATTTCACTAACTTAAAAGGCCCAGCTTCGCTCGGGTTTTGTATTCTGTAATTCGAAATTAACTGATGAAGGACTTTCGATTTTCAAACTCTAGGTCCTTATATAGGTAATTAGAATTTGAAATGAGGAAGAACGACTTATCCCACTCAAACTATTTCCTCAGAAAACGCTAGATGTAGCTTTTTATGGCTCATAGAGGATGTAGAATTTTGCATCCCATTGTTTCTACACACTTGGAAGGGTTTGAAATAAGAAATAGAAATTCCGGTAACATGCAATTTGACGGAATATTTTATTTCTCATCCTCATGTTACCATACAACCTTTTCGGGGCTGAAATCAGAAAGAAATTCAATATCACTTTCATACTTTCCTCCCCCAAAACATAATAATATACTGTGCGCATAGGACTAAAAATGTTCCATTTTATTTTGTATCCTTTTACTGTACATGCGTAGGGTCTATGATAAACATCCATATTTCTCAACTAAAAATACAAAGCCTACAGGTATGAATAACGTATCAATGGATAGAATCTTTTACCGACTTCTGATATGGCATACTCGTTGGCACACCCAGGCTGAGACAACTGAAAATGCTGTCCCTGCAATACGAACTCTTATTGTACAGTACATAAACATATGAAATGAGAAAATGAAAGTTATGTGACTGGATCACATTGTGCATTATTTTCGTGGATTTCAGTATTTATTTACATCAATAGGCTAAATTAATCTAATTAATCTAATTTGTCAAAGTCCCGGATCATGCACTTCCAAAGCTGCCTGCCAACAATACACTGTTGTCATGAGAAGTGCATGTTCAATGTGACTTGTATTTGATTAGATTTTATAATAAGGTATTTCGTCTCCTCGAAAACATTTGATTTTTGGCATTTAAAATCAAACTTTTGCAAAATCCTTTCTTAGTTTTCACTTAGGCCTATTTTATAAAACGAAAGTACTAGCAAACTTCCAAGTCTCTAACTATTATAGTGTAGGCTCTACGTTGATTCTCTGTCAGTCATTCATTCATTCAGTCAGGACAAACCCGCTTATATATATAGGCCTATATATTATATATTTCCATGAACCAATGGACGGGAGTATGAGCACACCCAATGTTTTTCAAAAGTTGGCGCCACTGACAACAACATAAGTAGATGCCAATCTCCACAAAACATCTCTCCACAAATGGAAATAATGCCTTGCCAGAAAGACACCGTAGGGGTCCCTCAGAGCTGGGGTCAGGAGGTGCCGAGTGTGACCCTTGGCGGCGGGTTTTTTCCCTTTGTGATGCCGCAGAGCGACTTTTGGCTTGACAGCGGACACGGTTGCCATGGATACCCTTGTAGTGCCGACCGACACAACCGGTTCTCCTCTTGTTTATACCATATCCTCGTATTCTTTGAACTGAGTTATTTTGTGATCACTAGACTTCGGACTTTTAGGTCGCTAAAATGCTGTTTTAGGTACCTAAAATAGGCTCTAAAAATTGGAAAATAGGCCTAGGTTCTAAAAATCGTAAAATAGTTGCCAATTTTCTAAAATATCTCAATTGCAATGCAGAATATTATATTTATTGAAGTCACCATTAATCAATAATAATGATAAAACACAGATATAGGCCTGTGGTACACAAAATTATATAGATGTATTACTAGGGCCTGTATTAGGCCTACTACCATAGCAGTGAAAACCTAATCCCTGCGTCCAGAAGCTACGCATATCATACTAGCATATTCAACCCCTTGTATCGCTCAGTGATTCAGAGAACTACTTTTATATATATATATATATATATATTTTACTGGCTGTGGGAGTCGGGAGAAAAACACTACATTTTCTTGGGAATTCCAAGGTATTTTTCTACTGAAGACGAAATATTCCTTACTATTTAACCACGTCACAAATGTGTCACGTACTGCACATTCCGAGCTAAAAAATTAGTGTGAACTGAAAATAAATGCTAGAATTTATAATAAAAAAATAACTTATTTCGAACTTTCGAGGAAAAACAAGCAAAAAGGCAATATTAGGCTCTAACGTAAAAATAGGCTGTTTTAGGTCCTATAAAAGTATTAGTTTTAGGCATAGTCACTTATGAAACATGCATATACAAGTTTTCGTCCATATAATCACTTAAGGATTAAAATAGGTTTTTACCTAAAATCCGAAGTCTAGTGATCACTTCTCTTATTTTCCTTTTAACTTATCCTAATTTATCTTTTATCTCTGTTCTTCTCATTTTGGATCCAAATTTCGTTCTTTCCCAAAATATGTACAAAATTTTATCGTAAGTAATCCCACGAGAGTCGACGAGTTCATAGATAGAAATACACACTGTCTCATTATTAGTACAAGATTGTGACTGATGTGGCACTGTGAGCATATTTTTCTGAGATGATTTAGGCTGAAAGAAACTACTTCTTCAACCAGCAACAAAGTTTGTCATTGTTTTTGTCTTCCATTAGGAGTCCATTGACCAATACTAAACTGTAAATGTCCTTCTGTGTACACATTTTTTCTGTTGCTTTTGAATAATTACTTCTCTTGCAGTTCTGAAGTGGCTGTAGAATGGCTGTAGATCTGGGTCTGGATCGCTAAGAATCTGTCCGAGTTAACCGAAGTCCGGCATAGTGATGTCCGATTTATCGAGAGTTCACTGTATAATTTATTAAAAAAAAAAAAATACTGAAGATATTTCAAAGATCCTAGATCATGTTGTTCACATGATATTAACAAACACACAGAAATATAATCACTCAGAAATATCTATATTGGTGGAAGTTATCAGGGAAACGGTTGTTCAGTGAATGAAACGTGGCAGCCATTTTGAAACGTTAACTACCCGTAACTGTAACAGTTTGATTAATTTTGAAAATAGTATGCAGTTATAGGGGTAGTCAATAAAAAATATGTCAGATTGCTGGACTGTAGAGCAATTCAACGCTGAGAGAAAAAATAATGAAATTCACATATTTCTCACCAATGAAGCTGTAATAGCTATTTATGTATCAAGTACGCAAAATAACGCTTTAGCGGACGAATCTAGTATAGCGGCCGAGGCGAAAGCCGAGGCTGAAATACTGGATGAGTCTGCTAAAGTTTTTGCGTACGTGGTGCATACAATAATTTTTACTAAAAGCTCTCTAAATTATATGAAATAAAAAAAAAAAACCGTATAATCAATTATAATGAAAGGCAGTCAATCATTTCTTTAAGTTATATTGTCATGGCCATCTAGATCATAAAACAACAATGACCGTACGTAGCAATAACAAATGTGGTAGTATAGATGCATAATATACGAGTCCCTTGTTTGTAAACAATATTGCATACCAACTAGTATTTATGAAAAGCTTGTGGAAATATAAATGATAATTCCGAGGAATTTTCAATCCAAGCCAGAAACATTGAATTGGAGCTGCTACCAGCAACTTCAAGGCAGAAATAGGCTATGAGAAGGGATATATTACGACATTTAAATGCTGTTCGTCCATGGTAAGGAATGTTTTTCAAGTTAACCAAAATGTGAAAAGTTGTTGGCTTATGTGATGTCATGTGATGAAGTGGGCTACCGTGTTTTGCGAAAAATCCTGGTAAAGTTTCTGATTATCTTAAAGAAACGTGTTGGCTTAAATTTGTTGTTTTGTGACCAATTATATGCGTAAATCCATGTTAAAGTTGGTGTGACGGGTCAATGCCGTCTGGGTTTTGTTTATAGATTGCCATGACGACTTTAAAGGACAAGGCCGCTAAAATTGCATTTTGAATGCAGTTTGAATGCACTTTTATGCAATTTTAGCGGACTTGTCCTTTAAAGTGCAGCTTTTCGGCGTGTTACCAGTCCGATAAGCAGCTGTTTTAGAGAGCGTGTACTAAAATAGCTATTTATGTATCAAGTACGCAAAATAACGCTTTAGCGGACGAATCTAGTATAGCGGCCGAGGCGAAAGCCGAGGCTGAAATACTGGGTGAGTCCGCTAAAGTTTTTGCGTACGTGGTGCATACAATATTTTTTAGTAAAAGTTCTATAAATTATATGAAATAAAACAAAAATACCGTAATTAATTACAATGAAAGGCAATCAGTCATTTCTTTAAGTTATATTGTCATGGCCATCTAGATCATAAAACAACAATGACCGTATGTACCAATAACAAATGTGGTAGTATAGATGCATAATATATGAATCCCATGTTTGTAAACAATATTGCATACCAACTAGTATTTATGAAAAGCTTGTGAAAATATAAATGATAATACCGAGGAAATTTCAATCCAAGCCAGAAACATTGAATTGGAGCTGCTACCAGCAACTTCACGGCAGAAATAGGCTATGAGAAGGGATATATTACGGCATTTAAGTGCTGTTCGTCCATGGTAAGGAATGTTTTTCAGGTGAACCAAAATGTGAAAAGTTGTTGGCTTATATTTGTTGTCATGTGATGAAGTGGGCTACCGTGTTTTGCGAAAAATCCTGGTAAAGTTTCTGATTATCATAAATAAACGTGTTGGCTTAAATTTGTTGTTTTATGACCAATTATATGCGTAAATCCATGTTAAAGTTGGTGTGACTGGTCAATGCCGTCTGGGTTTTGTTTATAGATTGCCATGACGACTTTAAAGGACAAGGCCGCTAAAATTGCATTTTGAATGCAGTTTGAATGCACTTTTATGCAATTTTAGCGGACTTGTCCTTTAAAGTGCAGCTTTTCGGCGTGTTACCAGTCCAATAAGCAGCTGTTTTAGAGAGCGTGTACTAAAAAAATAATTTTAACACATTTTATGGAAAGTGATGCTTTCTAAAAATAATTTCTTCACATCCCTGTTTAAAATAAATCCAACAAACAACTCATAAAAATTCGAAACTGGATGCTGAGGAAAGGTACACAAAAATGTAGTTTTGGGGAATCGTGAGACAAGTTCAAGTTTACCTTTTTAGTGCATCCCAGCTCATATAAAGGATTGTCTGGGTCATATCATCCTCCATTCTTCTTTTTGCACTCCTCCTCTGTTTAGCCATCAATTCTACGATTTTTACAGACCTATCTGATTCCCTAATTCTCTGTTTGTCCATCGCCATCATTGATTGAACAGTGTTCTTTCCAGAATCGATACCCACGTAAGGGTTATAGAAAGGAATTATTTAATGTTCTTAGAGACAAGATAAAACACTGGCGCTTACGACACTGTAAAGAGGACATTTCAGAGAATAATAAAACATAAAAAAATTTAAATTAACATTTTTTGTGTTCCGGACTCCCTTAAAGCATGATACGATACTTCACGTACGATACTGTTATAGAATGAGAGGCCGTATTGCAGGGAGTTTGTATTCAGTTGTGTTAGCCTAATGCAGCGTTTCTCAACCCATGGTGCACGGACCATTGGTGGTCCGCAAGGATGGTGCAGATGGTCCTCAGACATAATTTAAAAATATCATGAAGCAAGTGGAAAGTAAAGAAGTAATTTTTTTTCATATAGCTCGTTATAATAACCTATAATTAATACCCAAAATATTAAGAATATAGGCCTTCTTTTAAAAATGGGACGTGAAATTAGGGGTCCGTAAATTTTTTTAGACATTTGAATCGGCACATGCTAAAAGGGCCTCAGTCACAAAAAATGGCAAACTGAGTTAAGCATGAAAATGGCATTTTATACGCTAAAAGGTTCTCATGTATAAATGTTAATATAGTAAAAAAGGGTAACGTTGAGGGAAGTAATACCTTCCAGTAAAGTTAATTAGTTTAAAAAAAAACAATTAGGGTTGCTTAGAAACAGTTTTTTTCGTCTTCCTCGAAACTGGGTTGCTTGGACTGAGGCCCTTTTAGCATGTGCCGATTCATTTTAAAGGTCCTCGTGTTCAAAAAGGTTGAAAAACGCTGGCCTAATGCAAATATAGATCTGTATTGATTCATAGGCACCTCAGACTAGGCACAAAAAAAGCAGAAGAGGAGTGTATTGTGATTTCAGTCTTTGCTGTAATCGATTGCATTTAGCGATAACTTCTTGGCAGTCATAGAATTAGAAGACAAAATTGCAACAGAACTATAAAATATATTTTATTATACTGTTAATTTGCAGTTTAACGATAGATCATGCTCAACAATACAGAGTGTACATTTGTAAATGAATTATATCATGCAGAATTTTGTCTGCCAATAGCGGCAGGGAGGATCCGAGGATTTGTAACTAACACCCTTGCTACGCTCCACAACTTCATCTATCTCGATGGTCAGATTTCTGGGTAAGAGTTGTGAGCGCAACAAGGCCTTTTCGGTGGTTGTGTCGTCATGTGTGTAAATATCTTGTAAGTCACAATCAGGTTGTAGTCTTCATCTTGTTAGGGTAGATGCTATTTAGCGTATCGCATACGGCAGTCAGCTGCTACATATGTGCGGCCATAAACATTTTCAAACAAACAGTGTCTTCTTTGGAACATATGCGCGGCCATTACTTGAGCATAATGAATTCTGCATCAATATATCTCTTTTTCCTCGTCCTCTTCAATCTGTGAACCTCCACATGGACATTTGCAATCTTCTTCACTGTCATGAAGGTTGGCAGCTTCTAGAAAGGAGCGCACATGGAGTGCACATGGAGCAGCTATGTCTTTGATTTTTGAAATTAGTTTCTTTGATAAGGTTACATGACGGTGAAACTCTTCATCATACATGGCTGCTGCGTTGAGTTGATGACAGGAGTAAAACAGGATTAGTTTTAGATGGAGTTTGTTAACCAATCAGTTTTCACATTCATCGTCTGATGAACCAGACGACTTAGCACTCTGAAGTGGATTCTCAGGCTTTGTCTTTATATCTTGATTTTCAGATGCTGATGATATTTCTGAGAAAGAAAGAGGACAATATTGCAATAAACATTTATAAAATATAACTGTTTAGAAGAGTGACTTATTCGCTGAGAAAAAATCATCTTTAAATAAATGTTTCATGTTCTTAACACTAAGTTAAAGTAATTCAGTCTGTCTTACAAATCCTCAAGGGTATTATTTCATGTGACTGAGACAGCGATTGAGCGATTGAGTTGATGATAACGTAGCCATCTGTGAGTAGATGAAGTAGTTTGTCTAATTTTACCGACTGATATTAAAATATTTGGATATTCTTCCATTTCATACCGAGTGTCGTATTCATAATCTCTTACAGTTTTTATTGATTGCTTCATGCTGTTTTCTTGAGAGGTGGGGATAACTGTATTTCTTGAAAAAATCCCCGACCAATCTCATATTTCTTACAACTCAAGAGATTTTCCATAGCTCGAGGGATAAATTATTAGGGGAAGGTTGCCTATGTTGAACCGATTTTACATTTTGCTACCCCACGCCTTTATTATGTATTAAATTGATACAAAATATATTGTACAATAATCTACATTTTATACACTATCATCTGATAGTATTATATTTTGTATAGATATATATCTCCAAGGACTATAATCTAAAATTTATAACTCTGTAAATGATCCAAATTAGAAAACCGGTTGCTTTACTTGGACCGATGGTAAAACTGTGAGTAAAAAAGAAAATAATTGTAATATTTTAAAGAACCTGTATTTTAACAAATTTATTAGGCACACATGACATTTAAAGTAAGTTAGTTAGGGCCTATTATACAAAACCATTAATTATAATTTGTAAATTAGAAGCAAACTATTTTGTACTGATAAAGTGCTTCAAATAAGAAACAAAGAATAACATATAAAACAAATTGCATAAGAAATGTAAAATATACCAAATATACAAAATCTGCCTATACGCTGAGATCAAGAATGGAAATTATGGTGGTCCAAATTAGGAAACACGCAGTGGTCCAACTTCGGCAACTGGACGCCATGTAAAGAAATGTGATGCTACAAGGACTCACAAAATGTAAAAACTAGTTTTACGATATCTAGTTAATAACTAATGAAAGGGAATTGTAAAATATAATGTAGGTAATTGTTTTTCTTACTCTTACTCTGCACAATAGCTTATAATTTGTAGCGCGACTCTTGTTACACAAACGAGGAAAAAAATAATTGCATTTATTCTTTCTTCAAAGGCTGCAGCCAACTGACCGTTGGATCACACGTCCTTGACAACATTTCTCACCAGTAGAGCCAACTTGAAGGTTTAAGTTACTAACACATAGCGAAATATGAAGGAGGTCCAACTTCGGCAACTCTCCCCTACACATTTCTCGCTGTTACTGGCCTTTATTGCTTATTTTGTCTACTTTGAAAGCATCTTGAGAATCAGATTCATCAAACGAACGAGGGAAAAGTAAGCAAGTCTCTCGTGAATCAAACAAGGGAGCTCTATTTTCAGTCGTTGGTTAGAATTACAAAACATTACCACGTCGGACTTTCAATTTTGTTATGGAAAATATATTTTCCCTAGTTTTACAATTAATAAATGTATAACATAAAGCAATTTTGCATCTATAATTTTTACCGTGGCGCTACATCCCTCAAAGGACAAGGTCTACCACCCGACCGCTGCGTCATCTACCATAGGCAGATTTCAGGATTGGGGGAATGTGGTCAGCATGCCGACACCCACGGCCGTTAAAGGTGGTTTCAATGACCTGAGCCGCTACTTCTCTATCAGTTATCTCCTCAATTTGACTCAGACCTCCCTAGCTCAGAAAAAATCCGAAGAGGTACCGAGGATCGAACCCGGGCTGACGGATCTTTAGTCAGCGACGCTTACCACAAGACCATGCCGGCGGTCTTTGCATCTACAGGGTGATCCGTTAGAGATGTCAGAAAAGTAAAGCATTGCGTACAAGAAACTATTTAAATTTATTAATTGTTAATGGTACAAACAGGTGTAGGAAACCTGTAAGTTTTGTATTCCAGCACATTAGTACTCAACATGACCGCCATTGCGAATGCGGCACATTTCATACCTCGCGGACAGGTTCCGCCACGTGGCGCGGAGCATTCCTGGAGTGATTTGCTGAAAGGCCGCTGTAATCATCCGTCGTACGTCAGCTACATTCTGTGGTCTTTGTGTGTACACAGTTGACTTGATATACCCCCACACAAAAAAATCTGAAGGAGTAAAGTCCTGTATCTCACACATCACTGTAGCAAAATTCATACGAGCTTCGTAATGATGTTGCGTCAGTGCTTGCACTCGCTGAATACGGTATGGGAACGTCTTACCGTCCTTTGACATGTTGTGTATGACATATTCTGCTCTAATGATAAGCGGAAGAGTGGTTTTGTTTTTTTGACTCTGAATCATGGCTTATCGAATATCCTCTTCCTTGTTTCTATCACGTAACCTTTCGCCTGTACGAGGCATTTTGAGACCATCTTCCAAGAACATGTGGTACCAGTTAACAATGTCTTGATGCGAAGGGGCATACCGACAGTTGTACCGACGTCAGAAAGCCCGCTGTGTTTGTATTACACTAGAAAACTTCGCATACCATACTAAACACTGAGCGCGCTGTTGTGGCGTAGAGTTGGATTACCTCCACAACGTCTCTGGGTTTTTACGTATATACCTTAGGAGCGAGTCTCACCGCTCTTAGAGTTCCTGGCTAGGGGAGGTAGCTGCACCCTGATTGGCTCAGCTCTCCTATCCCACTCCACGTGTTGTCTGTCTCTCTCGCAGGGGCATTGTCCCTCCACTCAACTATTATAGTATTTTCTACGACTGGCATGATGTTCACTCTCTGCCCAGCGGTAGCTTACTGATCTTACGCGCACCGAATTCGCGCATCTTGGTAACGAGACATAACGAGAAGCTCGCTGGCTGTGTTTGTCTTCAAGGCCAGAGACTTTGTGGGAATAATCCAACTCTAACCACCATTTTGCCTTCTATGCACGATAGCACCGCCAAGCCATGTGTCCGAAGTCTGAAATATCATCCATCGTTAACTCCCATCTTTTCCACTTACATTACAGCAAATTGCACAGAGCTATGCACAATAGCCTCTTAAATATAACGTTTTACTTTTCTGACATCTTAAACGGATCACACTGTATATCAAGAACGTTTTTAAGGCTAGTATTGAAAAGATCTGCATAGTCCTCTTCTAGTATGTGTGAAATGGTTCAAAATTTCAATTGACGTTACACAATGTATTCTGAATTATAATAGAAACAAAACTACCTTGGAAAATCTTAAGAAAACAAAAGCATATTTCTAAGAAATAATAATAATTGTGTTAATAAGACTGTGTTCCGACATCCATGACTGCGACCAGTTTGAAGGTTTCTTAACCGAATTGCAATGTGATTAGTAGGGAAAGGCATTTGATGATTTTGCATCTTTTTTATATGAAGGTTAAAAGATAGCTCGAATATATATCCATGTGTATCACTAAATAATTGATTAAATAAGTACAATCTGTTTTTGCAATTTTTTATATTTATTTTTCATGTTTCATTGTTTTTCAAGAGATATGTCTTTTTTGACAATTTTAGGTCTTTTCTGCATTTTTAGGTCATTTTCGGCAATTTTAGGAATTTTTTTGGCATTGTAGGTCATGTTTCAGTGGAGGTAGAGAGGAGCTTTTCCATGTACAAATCGTTACTTTCAGACAGCAGACAATCGTTTTTATTTGAAATTCTCCGCCAAGTGTTCATTTTAATTTAGGTTTATTGTAAACACCGTAACGGTTAGTCTTGTAGCAATAAAGATTCCCCCCCCCCCGTTTAAATGGCTCATATTTCCTAAGGGCAATTTTATGGGCATGCCAGTTCAGAAAGAATTTTTTTCGCCAAGGGTGCCCAAGTAATATAGATTTACTTAGTTTTTTAGTAATAAAATAAGTGTATTTTATATTGTAAATCCATATATATAACGCACTGTCATCTGTTAAATTGCTTTTAGCAATTTATTACTTTAAAAAACTAAATATAAGTAAAGATTCAAAATTTATTGGTCATTTTTTTAAAGTTTGTGTCAGTTTTTCACTATTTTTAGGTCATAAATGCATATTGCTTACTCTTCGGCTATGTACAGTTGTATTTTACGGCTGAGGCCGTTAAGGGAAAGAAAAAGGTGCTAGCACGTTATAGCGAACATTGAGGATATCACCAGATGTCCTTGTCGTTCTCTTCTTTTTTTATACAAATTAATAATTATCCACTTCCTTCATTTTAGCCACTACAAATACTATTGTTCCTACTACTAGCATTATCCTATACTAATTAAGCATTTACAATATTCAAAATAACATAAATAGGCCTAGCTCTTCGAGCTTTGAGAACTTTGTCCACAAACTAGATAGTTTTCGACAAAACGAACGAAGCCAATACGATTCACAGTTTTCATTCATTCGGCTGGCAAACATCTATTCCTTTTTTCCTCTCATCTTCCTTTGCGAAACCTCTACTATTTTCACATTGCTCAAAATATCATGTCATACGAATTTTTCTCGGACGTGTCTGTATCTATCGGTAAAGTACCATCTAACCTTTTGTTTTGATGAGTTCCATATGTTGCAATAGTCTCTTCTGGAACAGGGGATATGCCTACTCTGTTTAATCTATCTCTAAACTACCCATCATGCTCTGCGAGAAACGTTCTGTTCTCTCTGTCGTTTTTGGTACTTCCATTTTAGTATCTTGAACCATACTAACTGCCTAGATTGTTTAATACAGTACTTTCTCCTTTTTCAGATGGAAAGCTATATGTCCCTTTTCAGAATCGTTCAAATTCGCAAGTGTTGCCACTGGTTTCTCTGTCCTTTCATTCTGAAAGTTCACACCTGAAGACGTTTCCTGTTTTAATATGGTTTTCCGGTTTTACGTATCCTCGTTCGGAGTGATCGGTACGAGGTCTGGTTTCGAGCTGACATAATCTGGCTTCTGGATCATAATATTTCCAGGTTGCTGATAGCTCTCAGTGGGTTCGGAACTGCCAATCTCAGCTCAGGATTCCTGAAGATGGTTCGATTATCTTTTTCAGGGAGAGATTTCACCTTGACTCCTGGTCCTGATGTCGACTTACCCACAGTGTTCGCTTCATAGTGTTAAACTCTTTTGGTACCTGGACGGGATCGGTCAAAGAAAAGGTTTTTCATTCCCATGTCAGACGGAATACGTTGAGTATCTTGAACGATGAACTCTTCTAATGTATCTGAGGATAATAACAGGTACACTATTCTCTTGTATGTGAACAGGTAGTGGGGGGGGGGAAGCGGACCGACTCTTGTATCTGATTTCAGAGGCTAATTAATTTGTCAGTTGATATATTTCAACATCTGTGGGAGGAGCTTATTTTCTAATGGGTTTCGAAATGGGCTAAGTCAACAATCGACACTAGAACAAATTTCAATACATTCCCTGCTATCCTTTGAATGCCGCTAGGCATGCGCAGTTGCTCATATCGGCATCTTAGATATTTCAGTCGGTCCGCTTTTTTTTTTTTTTTAATTTTATTTTTTTTTATTTTTTTTTATTTTTTTTTTTAATAGCAACATTGGCATTTCCATAGAATCTTGCAGTGACGTTGCTTGGCCTTCATCTGCTTCACATAATTTTAGTTCATCGTCTGAAACTGAGGATATCGGACAATTAACTTGGCACGCTGTACCTTGAGAACTGAGGGATGTTTCACTCATGTCAGCTCGCACAGTCTACTCTGTTTTACCGTCACTTGCTTAATATCAGAGCATACATTCTCTATAATCTTCTGGTACTCTTCCAGCAAACAGTTAACAGATTATGCCCTCAATAATGTCTTGTCCGTGCTCATTGTCGTACTTTTGTACCGTCGTATTAAATTGTAGCTCCTTTATAATCTTCTGTAATGAGTAAGGCCCGGATTTGGAGGTTTTAACCTATTTTTCCTCAGCTTCCTAATTAGAACATTTTAACGTACAGTCGGTCAAATAAAACACGTCGGGACTCGTATGCAGTTAAAATTAAAGTTTTAACGCATTAGTTCACAAGTTTCCTATAAAAAACATAAAATACAGGTCATTTTCGGAACATATGAGGCCATGCGACAGGAGGGAAAAAATGAACAACGAGGGAAAAAATGAACAACGCGGAAAGCTCAATGCACGATATTCAACTTAATGTATTGTCATAATTAATTTTGCTTTGTGTCATCGCCACATACAAATGCTAAAGTGAGAGAAAGTGTAGTTAGGGCTGTAATTGACCTGCATTTTTCGGCCTCTGAAGCAGCGAGAAGGTTCCATATTTATGAAAGAGCAGCTCGGAGGTGGGAACTTCACTATAATACGACCGGAAGTTTTCATAGGAAACGTGGATCTGGCGTATTTCGATGCTAGATTGGTTGCAGAAGTTGAGCGTAAGTTATTGATTTTCCACTAGAAGTACCGGTATTATAAAATAAAATCTTTAAAAAATGCTCCTTCAATAAACATATTCCTCGCGAATCTATTAATTATTGATATTATAAAAATTTGTAACCAAGAATATGGCGGATTTGAGGCATATAGCCACAGCCTTCTATACATGTTTGTTTTGGAACAAAACTGACTAAATAATCAAGAAAATACATGGATAGACAAGAGGCGTGTGTGAACCTAACCTTGAGTCTTCCTGTACATGCGCATATGCTCGTTCGTGATACTTAATCAAATACCGCCCGACGTTTTTTATTTGACCGACTGTACTTTCCCGTTTCATGCCCCTTGCTTCCGGATAAAGGCTAGTTTACACGACAAAATTAGGTTTCGTAACTGAGTTTCGCAACTGTCTTTTACTTGAATGCGCAAGCGCTAGATGTACTGGCGACAATGAGTTACGACACTACGCAGTTTCACGAAACTATAATAGTAATTTTGAGATTATACGCTTATTTAACTTGTTCGCATTTCGTAAAATGAAATGGGGAAGTGAGGAAGTTGTGAAATGCCTGTATTCATACGTGTTTCAAACGTTTACATGGGATTTTAATAACTTGAACTTCAGAAAAACATGAAACGTGTGGTTGCATTAGAATGAAAATGTGTGTAATTAGTTTCACGAAATCACTTTCATGAAAGTGGTTACGAAACCTAGTATCATAGTGTAAACTAGCCTTGGACGAATCTTATAGAACGTAAAAAGGGCTAAACCGGACTGAAGGGCATAAAAGAGGCTACAGAGGACTTTTTCTGAAAAAAATAGGAGCCAATGAGGACTTCTGCTGAAAAACACGATTTTTAAATAGATTTTCCAATTAATGCAAAGGAAAATAAATATGTTAATTTGTGCAATTTAAGAAAAGACTTAATAAAAATAAACTTGTACAACGAACTGAAATTAAAAATGTAATGTCGCTTGTCTTTGTAACTTGAAAATTTACCGCCTCGCCGACGTAGGAAATGAATCTTAAGCCGTCTGCAATACTTTGAAATCTGCAACTAATCCATTTCAACTTTAAAATAACAAGTTGCGACCAACGAGAGAGAAGTATATTAAAGGAACAAATTCGTGACACTCGAGTCTACTTATTTTTATAGATCGGAAATGAATTGAGTGGTATATTGAATAATTCCCTATCATTAAAGGGTAAATATCGTAATTGTTTATGCTATTTTTCGAGTGCCGTTATGAGGAATAATTAAAAAATCTAGAATAACTGTGTCGAAATTATAATACAATATTCAGTGCTAATGTTAGTGTTCATTATATGTTAATATCCTGTCCATCCTCGCCATTCCGAAACCTTCTAACCTTCTAAATTACAAAAACACGAGAGATACATTGATATGACTCATTAAATGGGAAATATTAAACTTAAATTAAGGTTATTTTGTTGTACTTTATTGAGTAATGTATTCTAACGGCGGTGTTGCTAAATTGTAGCGTTGTAAGCGCATCGATCATTCCAGTGTTGTGTCGGTTTTTGGTTTTTAGAATTCTGCTGCTATATCAGTAAAATTCACTTAATGGTATTATTATTATTATTATTATTATTATTATTATTATTATTATTATTTTCCCAGCCTGTTTAAATCCCGCTTGTAAACTTGGTATATGCTATAATATGCTTATTACTAGAGACCGGATTTTAAAGGGAAACTTTTCACCCAAAAAAGGACAAAGAAAGGGAAAATTATTGCCAAAAAGAGGTGGGGAAAAAAGAAAATTATTGCCAAAAAAAGGTGGGGAAAAAGGAAAAGTATTGCCAAAAAAGGTGGGAAAAAAGGGATATAAAAGTAAGAGAGTGTAAAAATTTAACAGAGAAATACATGTTTGTTTTATGTAAAGCCTTTGCTTGTTCTACAGCGGCTGATTCTGTAACATCTAATGGCTGAAGACATTTTTTGATTTTGTTGAAATTCTCACAGAGGAAAATAGCACACGAAATCCATGTCCCCCACCTTGTTATAATGGGAACCTTAGGTAATGGCAAGCCTGTGATTTCCCTGTAACGCTCTATTCTGCTGGGAGGAATTATTTTTTCAATTGTGAATCAGTGTAAACAATTTTTAATGTTTTCATATTGCCAAGTACTGGGAAATTTACGAATTTTTGAAAATAAATCAGCAAAAAAGGTACTAGAAAGGGAAAGTTCCTAAAAAAACGGAAATGGTCCTAAAAAAGGAAAAAAAGGACGTTAAAACCAGGTAATTTGCAGTTGAAACTTACTCAGTAATGTCCTGTTCAATTTTGTTACGTTTTGTGATGAAATATAAAAAAAGTAATTCCCTTTAAAATCCGGTCTCTACTTATTACAAGGGACGTAGCAGTATATACTGATATACCTGCCATCTATCGGAAAGAAAAGAATGACGAGAACAGCCGTGATAATATAGAAAGAAACTTGTTACCTTCAGCATTCTTGCTGGGTTCCTTCTGCTTTATGGGTTGGGTTAGTTGGCCAGTCGCGGTTTGTTTTAATTCTTCAATTTGTTTCTCAATGTTCCAGATCACTTTAGCTGCAACATCCAGCTCCTCTTTTCTGGTTAGGACAGCCACATTTGGATCCAACGATTGCTGTAAAAGTAAAAATGACAGCTCAGTATCATGGGAATTTATATTGTACTATACTTTAATTAGGGTTGCCATATGCCCAGTTTTTCCCGGACGTGTCCTCTTTTTTAGGGTTATAATTTCTGTCCGGGTGGAAATTTTAATTTCGGGAAAATGTCCTGGTTTTCTGAATGGATGCCTTTATCAGACTATAATTTTAATGACCCCATGAGCCAACAGCCCTTGAGCCGAGCAGAGAATGTTGCTAGTTCAATATAATAAAAAACATTTCACTTATAAGAAAACTAGCATGTGCCCGCGGCTTCGCCCGCGATAATTATTTCAAAAATTAAAAACTAAGGGCATAATAGTTAAATCATTATATTTATTAACACCTAATTCGCGTGGACTACATACCACGATTAGATAGCATTGACTGGTAAAAACTACCTCAGATTCGAGTTCCTTGGTCCAGAAAACCCCTGTATAGTAAGTTTCGTCCAAATAAAACAATGTTTGACCATATTAGGGCTTAGAACATTCAAGCGATCGCGAAAGTTTAATTTCCAAGGTATGACAAACGTAGACAAAGTCAACTGTAATTGTCAAACTTCCATTTCATTTAATTCCAAACCCACTGGCAACAATATGTTTTAATGTCAAATGTGATTCGGATTCGATAATTCTGTGTAAGAAGGGATTAAGTATACTCAAAAACATTTGATTTTTGGTATTTACAATTGAAATTTTTCAAAATCCTTTCTTAGTGAGCACCTACATTACTGTCAAAATTCCAAGTCTCTACATGTTATAGTTTAGGCTGTACGTTGATTCATGTCAGTCAGTCATTCAGTCAGTCAGTCAGGACAAAGCCTTTTATATATATAGAGATTACGTTTGACTCATTAGAGACGAAAGTCCATTGTATTTATTAATTCCTCGATAAGTGCCATAGTCTGTAAAAGTAATAATGTGCTGAAACGTTTTCCAATCTACAATTAACTTATGAAGGACTTTCGATTTTCAAATTATAGGACCTTATATAGGTATTTAGAATTTGAAATAGGAAGGACGACACACATGTCACACTTTGATACTTCTCTCCCTGCGATATAACAATATACATATTACCATACCTCGTATTGTTTTCTCTATGTCCAGGGTAGAGAAAGTTATATGACTGCGTTATTTTCGTGGATTACATTCTTTAATATTTATTACAACATGAATTATATTGATGAGAACACTGGGAACAATATGTTTCCATGTCAACTGTGATTTGGATTTGATAAGAATTATTCTGTGTAAAAAGGGATTAAGTATACTCAAAAACATTTGATTTTTGGCATTTAAAATCAAAATTTTTCAAAATCCTTTCTTAGTTAGCACTTACATTATGAAACGAAGGTATATATATATATATATATCGTGAATATTAATGGTAAATCATTTGAAGGGGTTTCTTGCTTAAATCAGATAACCTGATGCATGATGGAATCAGAGAAAGGATTCAGGCAGGAAACCAAGCCTCTTCAAAAATAGATTAATCTCTCGTAACACTAACTAAAAGTCTACAGGACTCTTATACGGCTGGTTGTTACGTATGGCTCAGAGACATGGTCCCTAACTCTTGAGGATGTTAATGCCCTCAGATCCTTTGAAAGAAGAATACTGAGAAAAATCTTTGGACCCTTGAAGGAGAATGAAAACAGATTGAGATTTCGCAGTAACCAGGAGCTGAATGATCTAACAAATGGCCAAGATATAGTTAGATTCATAAAGTCCCAAAGACTAAGATGGCTAGGTCATCTTATAAGAATGGACGATAATCGCCTACCAGAGAAAATGTCCCATTTACTTGTAATCAGTACTTTTAAATAATTGTAATTTTTACTTATTTTTTTTACTAAAATTGTAATTTTAATTTTTACTCTGGAAATAAAATTGTAATTGATACAATTTAGTAATCGTTAGTATTAGTATCATTCTCGCTTGCTATATCGTCATCATTACTGTTTTGCAACTAATATCCAAATTAGAGTTAATATTAACAAAAAGTTACTCTATGTTTCCGAAAATATTCTCATTGAAGTGTTTTTTTTTTGTTCATTAATGATTTGGGCTTGTGCCCAAAACAAACCAAAAACAAGGAATTTTTAGGTACTGCCATTTTGTAAAGTATTTGTAAATGTAATTGTAATTTTACTGATTACTTTTTGAAAAAGTAATTTCTAATTACAATTAAGTAAAATGTCTCTCAGGTAATTGTAATTCAGCCCAATTACTTTCTTTTTGTACTTTTCCTATCACTGGTTATAATTTCAATTACGATATGCAGAAAATTATAATTTTTTTAATCGATTTCCGAGTGAAGTTCCAGATTGATTCATTAAGCAGGACTTACGGAAGAACAAAGGTCTAGTTTTAAAAAAATCAGATAGCATAACTGTACAGATTTGTGACATCTTGACAGTCACGCACTCACATAAAAATAAAGTCAATTTGGCCAGCTACGAGATTTGAAGCAGGGACCTCCACAATGCGAATCCAAGATGTTACCATCTCGGCCACCTCGCTCAGTTTAACGACCAAGTTTGATAAGCATGAAAATGACCAAAATATGATTTTATATGCAAAATAAAAACGGTCCGATTAGGATAACAAGCGTGCAATTCGTGTTTAATTTGTGGCCTTCTGAATAGGCGGAAATTTGTTTGTTCAATAAGAGTTCAAAGTACTTTGATAGTGTAATCATATTTGTTGCCCTTTAGATACGGAAATCAATTTTAAATAGTTGAAATCAACTGGAAATACAGATGTTTTGTTTGTGAGATTTCAGTGTAAATGTGAATTAGAATGCTGGAAACTTTATCATTTTTCACACTATGCATTAGTATTCTATCAAGACAGGGAGCTGTATCTATTTTAATGTTCTTAATAGCATTCGATGTAAGAGTGTAATTTATGGTAGACATCTCGTTATTTGTCAGATGAGATGAGTACTCATGACGAGAATAGTTATTATCTGTAAAAAATCTGTTATTAAAATGCGGCACATAAATTGAAAAAAAAAAAAAAGGTCAGTATGCACTTCGCTTTTTCTACAATTTTGATGTATGAAGACGACACTCACCTTTTCCCTTTTAGAGAGGAGGGAGAAGTCAGCCTTGGATTCCTCGTATTCTGGACGAGATCCTTTACTTCCATCAGATTCAGACATAACAGGATGTGAGGCAATCGTAAGTCTTGATCCAGAAGACATTTCACACTGACTGTCCCGGAAGTATGGCAAAAAGTGCTCTATGAACTGCAACATTCATCAAATTTTGAATTCTTCACTCAACTTTTACTTTGTTCTCTATCATATGGACATTTATCATTTTGCTGTAAAGTTCATACCGTGTCTTTTACTTGTAGGCTAGTCTCTGCCAAACAAGAACCTCAAAATATTTTTTTTCTTATTAAAATGCTTTTATATAACTTTTAGAAATTTTTATTTGATGAACGCGACAAGATGCAGTTTTGATTTTAATTGTTGAGGCATCCAAACTAGCAAAAGAAGATGCCATGAAGATGGCGGAAATACGCCGAAAGGCCTATGCAAATATTAAAATAAAATATTAATTCTATTTTATTTTAAAACACAACAAATAAACTTGTTCACCCTTAAAGATATAAATAAATATTTAGGAAATTTAAAAGGCGGTACTTGAAATAATTAATGTAAAATAAAGTTTTGTATTTAATATTTTTATTTTCTCGTATGATTGCTTCACTCGCCCTTATGGACGATAATAATAGCCTACTGCAGTCAGGTTACCTGAATTAAGTTAACTATGTCTTATATGCACTGGTCAATCGTGGTAACTCGAATCGATTCATGGATGGTTGATTCATAGTATGCCGTGATTTCGCAACTGTTTTGTTTTTATACAGCAAAGCACGAAAGTAAATATTATTTGTATAATCCGTTACATTTTTATACATGGAATAGTCTTAATAAATCCGACTCGAGTTGACGAGTTTCATCAGATAAATTCGTAAACTCTCGTGGGATTACCTATGATAAAAGTACTATGAGATCTTCAGAATCCAAACAATGTGTTTACTTCTGAATAGGCGGAAATTTGTTTGTTCAATTAGATTTCAAAGTACTTTGATAGTGTAATCATATTTGTTGCCCTTTAGATACGGAAATCAATTTTAAATAGTTGAAATCAACTGGAAATACAGATGTCTAGAAGAGAACTGAATATACGAGTCCATGTGATTTATTAAGACAATTCCATGAATAAAATGTAACGGATTATGTAAATAATAATTACTTTCTTACTTTGTGCTTCAAAATAAAATCAATATCCTGTCACCTGTCAGCTTATTTTGTTCAGTTTCCAAGCAAGTTGTGTCGTATATAGGCCTAATGAAGTAAGGTAAATTTATAAAACAAGATGACAGATGCAAATGGGCCTAATAGACCATGTTTGGAACCTGAGATTAGACCACGTATGTGAAGGAATAAATGGGATGAGTGGGATGAGTAGAATGTTAACTGAACGAATTCCTCACATCAACAATATTCGTTTCTTTTTGCCAAAACATTTGAAGGCGTAGAAATACGCAGGGGGACCGTGGGTGTCGGCATGCTAACCACATGCCCCCCCCCAATCCTGTCATCTGCCTATGGTAGATGACGCAGCGGTCGGGTGGTAGGCCTTGTCCCTTCAGGGGTTTAGCGCCACGGCGTTTATTTTAGTTTAAGAATTTGTCCAGCAACGTCTTTAGTTTCAAGGTGTAACTTTCGTGAGCCCCAAGTTAGCTTTTACTTGTAGACAATTTTTTTTTGTTTCACGACGTAACTAATTAATGGTATATACTTATACTTATACTTAGGCAATGAATATTGTTGCCGTGGATCGTAACTTGACAGTTCCGCACGCAATCTGGATGCTATGAAAACAAAAGTAATCTCCGTGCGGTAAAAATTACAAAAAGCACAAGTGCCGTAAGTAAAATCATCATAATACAAGCCTTTATGGAAAACCGGAACCAAGCCCCCCTAGTTTGTGGCGACTTTAAAAGGACAAATATTCGGTTCCCATAACAACAAACACATCCATCCATCTTAAATAGTGTTATCCAACATAACATCCATCTTAAATAGTGTATATATACATAATATTTTCAGCTAATATCTCAATTAAGAATAAATAAATTGATACAAATAATCATCGTGCAAAAAATAGCATGCAGTACTCGGAAATTGAACGTTTTTTCAAACTCTTTCCTCGATCCGTATGCAACGCTTACGGCACTTGTATAGCAATATACTATTACTTGTTGTCTTGTGTAGACATGTGCCGTGCACATCAAAATCTACGGCACATAAATGAAGGTAACACTCACTTGCGTCTGCAATTCCTCCGAATCTGGAAAGTTATCACTTGATCCGAAACTTTCAGAACTTCTGCCACTCCTGCTTGTGTCGTCATCCTGTAGTGTAAAAGTATCATACAAAAGGATAATAGGCTATAGAGAAACTTTTGTAATACAGTACATATATTTTAGGAAATTTCAAGTAATATTTTGTGACAGATTTATGATTGAATGTTAAAGTTAATGTAATTGAATCAGTTTTGCACGCATTGATAAGTATGCGAGTCGCTCCATATTGTCTCATATGACCAGGAAAGCGGATGCGATACCATGCATAATCTCGCATTACAGCAGACACGATTCATCAATTTAAGACAATAATACTAATTATACAAGCAGTTTTATTGCTGATATGAAGGTTAATCTTAATACCATGTCATCAATGACGTATTATTTTGTATAAAAACTCTGGATTTTTGTTATTCAGGGGGCACAATGTAACTTGAACGTCGACACTTGACTACTGTCAAATCTTCATTACTGTATACTTTGATTGGAATAAACTATAGAACTTCTGTTATTCATCACGTCAATACTTCGTATTTATTAAGTGCCAGTATGGTACTTTATGAGATTGTGTGGGGGACGAAAAATGTCTGTCCGTCTGTCCGTCCGTCCGTCCGTCCGTGTGTCTGTACGCGCTCTAACTCAAATACGCTTTATCGAATTTTAATGAAACTTGGTATACGCGTTTATAATGTCCATGGGAAGAACCCTATTGAAATTGGACCAAATCGGTTCACCGGTACCGGAGTAAAACCCAATTTAGTGTATATTTTAAAGGCGCCATACCTCACATACGCTTTATCGGATTTTTATGAAACTTGGAATACCTATTTATAATGTCCATGGGAAGATGTCTATTGATATTGGACCAGATCGGTTGGGCGGTACCGGAATAATGCCCAATTTAGTGCCATTTTATGGTAATATATCACAAAGGCGTGGATAACTCAAATACGCTTTATCGGATTTTCTTGAAACTTGGTATACGAATTTATGACGTTTTTGGGTACAAGCCTATTGAATTAGGGCCAAATCGGTTGATCGGTACTGAAGTAACGCGTATATCAATATTAATTTTGTAATCAATATTCTTTCAAGGCCCACAATGTAAGCTTATTAAAAAAAACTTAACAAATTGCCAATCGTTTATTCATATTGTTAGCAGCCTTCATTGATTTGTTTCTTCATAACGATGTCAGTGTGGCTAAATAATAACTTAAATAAACGATTTATAACAACTAGCCGTTGAATATTGATATTATAATGTGTATTCTATGGTTATGTAGACTACCGATATTTACATTAGGCTATATTTTACTGTGAGTATTTTCCTTATCGTTCCTGTGCAGCAATATAACTAATGTAATTCCTGACAGATAGATTTCATATGCTTATTATTCATTCATAACCTTTAAGGCTGCTTTAAATTGAAACAGAGATATCAGCGAATCGTAGGCCTATTGCCTTTACTGCTCAACTGATAATTGACTTTCACCATGCTTTACGTGGTCTTAGCCGCCTTACATTATCAAACTTACAAGGGATATCCTACTACAGTGTTGCCAAATTGACATATTCAATATTTAATATTAATAATCTCTTTCTTTAAAAAGGAAGACCACAAAATATAGATGGTAGGATGCAGTCAGATCAATTACTCGAAATCAGAAACTGGAAGCTGGCGGCAGAGGATAGAGAAGTGGAGGAAAAGGGTACAAAAGACACCACCTCACATGATTTTCTGGTATTCTGGCCCTAGTTTTTTTGTTTGTTTTCTGTTTAAAACACTAACAGGGTATCACTGACTAGACAAAATGTAAATTGTCTTCAAATTAAATATAACACGCAATTAAAAAATGATTTAAACATATGCTAAAAAATACATGTTTAAAACAGATTGTTTAAAACGTTTTAAACAATCTTTAAAAAAACACAAGCACTTGTTTTAAACATGTTTTAAACACTTTTTTAAACGTTTTGTTTTAAAACATTCCAACCCTGCTTCAGATAGAAATAAGTCGAATGTGGAACGTGAAAACTGAAGTCATACCCATTATAGTTGTGGCACATGGTACGTTACCAAAAAACCTGGAAAGCAATCTATCACAGATAATGGGAGAAGCACAGATTTCCAAAATTCAAGAGATCGCCCTGCTCGGAACTGCTCACATTTTGAGGAAGGTGCTGTAAGGACCACACCCATGAAGAATCTGCTCCTGAGGGGGCTGATTGCAACCTGGAGCAGAATCTTAAATCCAGCCTCAATGCTGTGAATCTAAACATTTTGAAAATAATAATAATAATAATAATAATAATAATAATAATAATAATAATAATAATAATAATAATAATATATGAAGATATCACTCACTTTTTTATATTTCGGCGATATATCTCGGTATATTCTACTCAGCCGATCTCTTCTCCTCGCTTGTACCTCAGCCTCTGATGGACGATCTTCTGTTACCCCACACACCTGCAACATTCTTCAAATGTTGTATTTTTCACAACACTTTTACTGGGGAGGGTCAGTCGGTTCTGTCGAAATGTAATTTACTAGCAGGTGCCCGTGGCTTCGCCCACGATAATTAATTTAAAAATTAAAAATTAAGAGTATAATAATTCTTAAAGCATTATATTTATTAACACTTGCACGCGAATCATTCATAAACTAATCCATTAATAATTAATGAAACAGTTAAAATTCCTGCTTTAGAATACATTCCACGATATGAAAGTGCTTTTATAAATGTGACCAGATGTAAGATAGTTTTGAGGCCAACGTCCGAAGTTCTCAGAAAAAAAAAAGTTACTTCTATAAAGACTTCAAAGCCAATTATCTCAAAAGCAAGTTTTATAGCATTGACGCTTTTAGAACCAAGCCACAGATAGGGCATGGTACATTGTGTCTAGCTCTGAATCTTCTGCCAGGTTGAACCTATTTAGGTTTGCTGTGAAGTATCCATGGCCTGAATAGAACTTTGCTGTGCAAATGTTTCTGTTTAAGCCTATCTCTAACAGTGGGGAAGTACAGCGTATTCCGTTTCTCAGCGCTTTTACACCGGACCGGTGGCAATCGATGACGTCACGCTGCAGCGGAATTGGAACAAAACTGCTGGATTTATGCTGCCATCAATGGCGACTAAATTACTAGTGATTCTAATATTTTCTTACAGGAAGCATTGGTGTATTATGGTTTCAAACAAATAGAATTTACATTATTATTGACATAGCTAAAAGTCTTCCCATCTAGTAATAACTGAAAATATCCCCCTTTGCCGTACTAGTCACGTCTAACTTAAAACTTTCGGAAGAATGTCTCCATATAAAACCCAAACTTAACTGACAAGTGTCACAATTTTTAATATAACACATTTTTGCAGCTAGGGTTTCTTAAATAGCGAATACCATATCAAATTAAATCAGGTAGGATAATATAATTGCTGGTCAATAATTTTAAACATACCATCCAGTTATAGACAGCGAGTTCTTATAATCTGAAGAGAATATACATAGCCTACTTCTTCTAATATTGTTTTTATGCCTATACTCGTTACCTTTCTTCCTAAACATTTTGGAGTTTTATTGTTCCTATGCATCTATCATTAAGCTATACATACAATAATAATAATAATAATTTTATTTTATATATATATGTCATCAAGTCAAGTGACAGCATGGGCACCGGGCAGGATTGAGTGAAGCCCATCGTCTGCTAATTCCCCCGCAGTTTTACGTGAGCCAATCAGATTCATTGGTGGATTTTCGCACCATATCCACAGGCCGGTGGAACCGATGCCAAAGCGCTGTGAAAACGTGGCACCGATGACGTCATTACTTAGCTTTGGAATAAAAATGCTGCCAGCGCTTTAACAGCGCTGAGAAAAGGAATAGGCTGGTAGTCTCTTGTGATTAAGCCAGTTGTTCATAGTGTGTTCTCTAAGCTGCTAATAGTTCTTTCCTACTTCTTGCGTTGTACGTTAACTATGTGACTTCTATGTCTCCGATCCTCGTTCGAAGGTGCTATCGTAAACTTTAGGCATTAGCTTTTTCTTCTACCAGCAGGTCTGCTGGTATTTCTGCAGCGATTACCGCTAACGTAATATATATATATAGGAAGGAAGAAAGGAAGGAAATTTAATACAGTAGAATCTTATCTCCTGCTTTGTGTATTAAAATTGTTCTTGCTTTCTTTAAACAAGAAGGGACGTGTTTTGTTTGTGAGATTTCAGTGTAAATGTGAATTAGAATGCTGGAAACTTTATCATTTTTCACACTATGCATTAGTATTCTATCAAGACAGGGAGCTGTATCTATTTTAATGTTCTTAATAGCATTCGATGTAAGAGTGTAATTTATGGTAGACATCTCGTTATTTGTCAGATGAGATGAGTACTCATGACGAGAATAGTTATTATCTGTAAAAAATCTGTTATTAAAATGCGGCACATAAATTGAAAAAAAAAAAAGGTTAGTATGCACTTCGCTTTTTCTACAATTTTGATGTATGAAGACGACACTCACCTTTTCCCTTTTAGAGAGGAGGGAGAAGTCAGCCTTGGATTCCTCGTATTCTGGACGAGATCCTTTACTTCCATCAGATTCAGACATAACAGGATGTGAGGCAATCGTAAGTCTTGATCCAGAAGACATTTCACACTGACTGTCCCGGAAGTATGGCAAAAAGTGCTCTATGAACTGCAACATTCATCAAAATTTTGAATTCTTGACTCAACTTTTACTTTGTTCTCTATCATATGGACATTTATCATTTTGCTGTAAAGTTCATACCGTGTCTTTTACTTGTAGGCTAGTCTCTGCCAAACAAGAACCTCAAAATATTTTTTTTCTTATTAAAATGCTTTTATATAACTTTTAGAAATTTTGATTTGATGAACGCGACAAGATGCAGTTTTGATTTTAATTGTTGAGGCATCCAAACTAGCAAAAGAAGATGCCATGAAGATGGCGGAAATACGCCGAAAGGCCTATGCAAATATTAAAATAAAATATTAATTCTATTTTATTTTAAAACACAACAAATAAACTTGTTCACCCTTAAAGATATAAATAAATATTTAGGAAATTTAAAAGGCGGTACTTGAAATAATTAATGTAAAATAAAGTTTTGTATTTAATATTTTTATTTTCTCGTATGATTGCTTCACTCGCCCTTATGGACGATAATAATAGCCTACTGCAGTCAGGTTACCTGAATTAAGTTAACTATGTCTTATATGCACTGGTCAATCGTGGTAACTCGAATCGATTCATGGATGGTTGATTCATAGTATGCCGTGATTTCGCAACTGTTTTGTTTTTATACAGCAAAGCACGAAAGTAAATATTATTTGTATAATCCGTTACATTTTTATACATGGAATAGTCTTAATAAATCCGACTCGAGTTGACGAGTTTCATCAGATAAATTCGTAAACTCTCGTGGGATTACCTATGATAAAAGTACTATGAGATCTTCAGAATCCAAACAATGTGTTTACTTCTGAATAGGCGGAAATTTGTTTGTTCAATTAGATTTCAAAGTACTTTGATAGTGTAATCATATTTGTTGCCCTTTAGATACGGAAATCAATTTTAAATAGTTGAAATCAACTGGAAATACAGATGTCTAGAAGAGAACTGAATATACGAGTCCATGTGATTTATTAAGACAATTCCATGAATAAAATGTAACGGATTATGTAAATAATAATTACTTTCTTACTTTGTGCTTCAAAATAAAATCAATATCCTGTCACCTGTCAGCTTATTTTGTTCAGTTTCCAAGCAAGTTGTGTCGTATATAGGCCTAATGAAGTAAGGTAAATTTATAAAACAAGATGACAGATGCAAATGGGCCTAATAGACCATGTTTGGAACCTGAGATTAGACCACGTATGTGAAGGAATAAATGGGATGAGTGGGATGAGTAGAATGTTAACTGAACGAATTCCTCACATCAACAATATTCGTTTCTTTTTGCCAAAACATTTGAAGGCGTAGAAATACGCAGGGGGACCGTGGGTGTCGGCATGCTAACCACATGCCCCCCCCCAATCCTGTCATCTGCCTATGGTAGATGACGCAGCGGTCGGGTGGTAGGCCTTGTCCCTTCAGGGGTTTAGCGCCACGGCGTTTATTTTAGTTTAAGAATTTGTCCAGCAACGTCTTTAGTTTCAAGGTGTAACTTTCGTGAGCCCCAAGTTAGCTTTTACTTGTAGACAATTTTTTTTTGTTTCACGACGTAACTAATTAATGGTATATACTTATACTTATACTTAGGCAATGAATATTGTTGCCGTGGATCGTAACTTGACAGTTCCGCACGCAATCTGGATGCTATGAAAACAAAAGTAATCTCCGTGCGGTAAAAATTACAAAAAGCACAAGTGCCGTAAGTAAAATCATCATAATACAAGCCTTTATGGAAAACCGGAACCAAGCCCCCCTAGTTTGTGGCGACTTTAAAAGGACAAATATTCGGTTCCCATAACAACAAACACATCCATCCATCTTAAATAGTGTTATCCAACATAACATCCATCTTAAATAGTGTATATATACATAATATTTTCAGCTAATATCTCAATTAAGAATAAATAAATTGATACAAATAATCATCGTGCAAAAAATAGCATGCAGTACTCGGAAATTGAACGTTTTTTCAAACTCTTTCCTCGATCCGTATGCAACGCTTACGGCACTTGTATAGCAATATACTATTACTTGTTGTCTTGTGTAGACATGTGCCGTGCACATCAAAATCTACGGCACATAAATGAAGGTAACACTCACTTGCGTCTGCAATTCCTCCGAATCTGGAAAGTTATCACTTGATCCGAAACTTTCAGAACTTCTGCCACTCCTGCTTGTGTCGTCATCCTGTAGTGTAAAAGTATCATACAAAAGGATAATAGGCTATAGAGAAACTTTTGTAATACAGTACATATATTTTAGGAAATTTCAAGTAATATTTTGTGACAGATTTATGATTGAATGTTAAAGTTAATGTAATTGAATCAGTTTTGCACGCATTGATAAGTATGCGAGTCGCTCCATATTGTCTCATATGACCAGGAAAGCGGATTCGATACCATGCATAATCTCGCATTACAGCAGACACGATTCATCAATTTAAGACAATAATACTAATTATACAAGCAGTTTTATTGCTGATATGAAGGTTAATCTTAATACCATGTCATCAATGACGTATTATTTTGTATAAAAACTCTGGATTTTTGTTATTCAGGGGGCACAATGTAACTTGAACGTCGACACTTGACTACTGTCAAATCTTCATTACTGTATACTTTGATTGGAATAAACTATAGAACTTCTGTTATTCATCACGTCAATACTTCGTATTTATTAAGTGCCAGTATGGTACTTTATGAGATTGTGTGGGGGACGAAAAATGTCTGTCCGTCTGTCCGTCCGTCCGTCCGTCCGTCCGTGTGTCTGTACGCGCTCTAACTCAAATACGCTTTATCGAATTTTAATGAAACTTGGTATACGCGTTTATAATGTCCATGGGAAGAACCCTATTGAAATTGGACCAAATCGGTTCACCGGTACCGGAGTAAAACCCAATTTAGTGTATATTTTAAAGGCGCCATACCTCACATACGCTTTATCGGATTTTTATGAAACTTGGAATACCTATTTATAATGTCCATGGGAAGATGTCTATTGATATTGGACCAGATCGGTTGGGCGGTACCGGAATAATGCCCAATTTAGTGCCTTTTTATGGTAATATATCACAAAGGCGTGGATAACTGAAATACGCTTTATCGGATTTTCTTGAAACTTGGTATACGAATTTATGACGTCTTTGGGTACAAGCCTATTGAATTAGGGCCAAATCGGTTGATCGGTACCGAAGTAACGCGTATTAGTAGGGTACCTTATGTAAGAAAATCACATCCCGTGGGCTCCTTCGTGAAGAAAGCAACACATCTATATTTTCAGTTTCTATGAAGTCTACTTGATGCTACTCTGGGGGTCGCGTCTGAGTCGCGTGATGACGTCATCAAAATGGCGGACGTCGCGTTTCACAGAAATGGCCATAACGTGAAACCTATTTGAGATAGAGACTTGCAAAAAAGGTTTTGAAATCACAATAAAATGCTCTACATTATTGTTTCTTACACGTATGGAGCTAAGACGGCATATTCTACCGAAAAATTACACTTTTTGTTGGAAAATTGAAAAAAAAATGGTCCTGTAGAATGTGTTCTCTTGAAATTTCAATAGAAGATGATGCCGTGCCATAAATTACATGCAAACAAATTTTTTGAAGAGTTTAATAAGGATTCTACTCCCGTTTACCAGAAGTTTCCAATGTCAATAGTGTTAATTCTGTGATAGTTTTTGTAAAAGGGTCATTCCATATGAAATCATCCAAATTTTAAAAAAATGGTTGCATGACCATTTTAGAAACAAATATTTTTTTGTATATGAGTTCATACATGTTTCAAGATGTCAAAACAAGTTTCCAAAAAATTATTGTGTTCTTGGTTTCCCAGGGGTGTCCATTTTTCAATCCTGGTTTAACACATTTTTTGCGAATGTAGCTGATTGCAAAATATATTTTCATAACTCAACAACCATAAGAGTTAGAAATTTGAATTATGAACCATTTTGTAACTGTTCAAGCGTACTTTTATAAATATTTTATTGTTTTCTTAAACAAAAAATGTTTCATATGAAAATATGAGTTTGAAATTGGGGTAAATTTAAAAAAAAAATCACTTTTTGGGTCAAATTTTATGTGAGAAGGAAGTGATTGTAAACATTCAAATTTTTTTGTGTTCAAACCTGCATGTGATTTGTCTGTGGGGAAAAAATCAGCTTCCAAAAATACATCCCTTATTTTTAAACTGGCCTCAAATATTATCGTTTTTCAGATTTTGACTATTTTTGGGCTTAAGTATCTCTGAAGGGTACCCTTCAAAAAATCTGAAAAATTGTATAAAAGAAGCCTTTCATGTGCCTAACTCATAGCTAAAATTTCTATTTCTAGAAACAACTCCTTCTATTAATTTGATAGAACTGAAATATCACACCTTTTAGGGTACCGTATTTGGAAGAATCTACATATAACTCAACAACCATAAGGGATAGAAATTTGAATTATGAGTCATTTTATAACTATTGAAGCTTGCTTTTAGAAATATTTTAGTAATTTCTTCAACACAAAATTTTTCATATGAAAATATGATTTTGAAATTCGGGTAATTTAAAAAAAAATAACTTTTTGGTCCAAATTTTATATGAGAAGGAAGTGATTGTAAACATTCAAATTTTTTTTATGTTCAAACCTGCATGTGATTTGTCTGTGAGGAAAAAATCAGCTTCCAAAAATACATCCCTTATTTCAAAACCGGCCTTAAATATTATCGTTTTTCAGATTTTGACTATTTTTGGGCTTAAATATCTCTGATGGATACCCTTCAAAAATCTGAAAAATTGCATAAAAGAGGTCTTTCTTGTGCCTAACTCACAGTTAAAATTTCTATTTCTAGAAACAACTCCTTCTATTAATTTGATAGAAGTGAAATATCACACGATCACATGTATGTAGTTTCTCCCAAATACGCTATCCTAAAAAGAGTGACATTTGAAACTTCTGGTAAACGGGAATAGTATCATTATTAAACTCTTCAAAAAATTTGTTTGCATGTAATTTATGGCACGGCATCATCTTCTATTGAAATTTCAAGAGAACACATTCTACAGGACCATTTTTTTTCAATTTTCTAACAAAAAGTGTAATGTTTCGGTAGAATATGCCGTCTTAGCTCCATACGTGTAAGAAACAATAATGTAGAGTATTTTATTGTGATTTCAAAACCGTTTTTTGCAAGTCTCTATCTCAAATAGGTTTCACGTTATGGCCATTTCTGTGAAACGCGACGTCCGCCATTTTGATGACGTCATCACGCGACTCAGACGCGACCCCCAGAGTAGCATCAAGTGGTTCGGGTATCCTTAGACTTCATAGAAACTGAAAATATAGGTGTGTTGCTTTCTTCACGAAGGAGCCCACGGGATGACATAAGGTACCCTACTATATATCAATATTAATTTTGTAATCAATATTCTTTCAAGGCCCACAATGTAAGCTTATTAAAAAAAAACTTAACAAATTGCCAATCGTTTATTCATATTGTTAGCAGCCTTCATTGATTTGCTTCTTCATAACGATGTCAGTGTGGCTAAATAATAACTTAAATAAACGATTTATAACAACTAGCCGTTGAATATTGATATTATAATGTGTATTCTATGGTTATGTAGACTACCGATATTTACATTAGGCTATATTTTACTGTGAGTATTTTTCTTATCGTTCCTGTGCAGCAATATACCTAATGTAATTCCTGACAGATAGATTTCATATGCTTATTATTCATTCATAACCTTTAAGGCTGCTTTAAATTGAAACAGAGATATCAGCGAATCGTAGGTCTATTGCATCATTATTATTATTGCCGGCACATTTTGTTTTTGGAGTTAACTCGGACATCTATTACAAAAATAACATTTTATGCATGGGCCTATCATAATTGCGTGTATCACTGATTAAAAAAAACATACTGGCACTTGGTTATATCAGTTTACCTGATTTTATTTTAGTAATTAATTACTCTCTTCATCTAGACTACAGTGCTTTAAATAAATAACTAGACTACATCTACAAGAAAAGCTGATAGCCTATTCAAGAGCTTATCTTTTCTCAAGGGGAAAGCCGAATTCACAGAGGAAATAAATATTTGACGTAGAAGAAATTAATATTTGCGGTATCGTACTATTACACGTCATTCCCAAGGTTTTTCTGCCAACTGCAACATTCATCAAAATTTTGAATTTTTCACTCCATTTTTACTTTGTTTCTATCATATGGAAATTTATCATTTTGCTGTAAAGTTCATACGCTGCCAAACAAGAAACAAATCAAACCATCGCCAACGGTAAAACCATCCAAATTAACAAAATAAAGAAAGACATTCATTTGTGGATTGGGAGTAATGGTACTCTGAAATTGAACAACAGAGTTCCCGGCTGGATGCAGGATAAGGGCCTAATAAGGGAATTAGGGACTTTTCCTTGGAACCAGATTTTGGTAGCACTAAAAGATTAAAGAGAAAGAAAAAACTTCCCCCTCAATGTTTGGAGGGAAATATTATTCTTGAGATGTTTGTCTAATTCTGAACTTCTTTTAATATATTCACATTTAAGTCTAATATTTATAACTTTCCGAAGCGCAAATGATAGATGGCGGAACACCTGCGGGATATTTAGGCAATAATGTAATTACTAGGGCAAGGCATTTAATGACCATAAAATAGTGAAAGAATGATTCAAAATTAAAAAAAGACCAATAAATTTACTTATAATTATTACTTATTACTTATAATTAGTTTTTTAAGTAATGAATTGCTAAAAGCAATGTGTTATATATGAATTTACAATATAAAACACTCTTATTTTGTTACTAAAGAAGTAAATATATATAGCACTTGGTCACCCTTAGCGAAAAATAAATTCTTTGTGAAATGGCATGCCCATCATATTGTCCCTAGCAAATATTTACCATTTAAAAAGAAAGAAAAAAATCTTTATCGCTATAAGAAAAACTGCTGTGGTGTTTACAATAAACCTGAATTAAAATGAACTTATGAACACTTGGCGGAGATTCTCAAATAAAAACGATTTTCTGTTGTCTGAAAGTAACGATTTATACATGGAAAAGCTCCTCTCTATCTCCACTGAAACTTGATTTAAAAATGCCGAAAGTGATCTAAAAATTGGCAAAAATTACCTATCTCTTGAAAATGACGGAAATTGCTAAATAAAGCTAAAATGCAAAAACAAATTACTATTAAATTATTTTAATGTTCTTAATAGCATTCGATGTAATAGTGTAATTTATGGTAAACATCTCGTTATCTGTCAGATGAGATGAGTACTCATGACGAGTAGAGTTATTATCTGTAAAAAATCTATTATTAAAATGCTCAAATATAAGTTTAGGCTCAGCTTAGCAACGCATACTGTTTCCTTGAAGAATTGATCGAATAGCTTTGCGCCGTTCATTATAATTAGGGGGCGGATTTCTATGACGTCATATTTTTCCCCTTTGCATTATTTCAGGTTTCCGACTAATTTAAACCCGTTTCCAAGCATCCTGGTGAAAATGGAACGGCTTTTATTGTGTATATAATTGCATATTTAGGAAATTTTCAACTATTGTAGCATATTTAGTATGAATATGCATATTTAGGCCGTATTTTTTGCATATTTGTGTGCATATTAAACAAAATTTTGAAGTTCCATATTATATTAATTTGTAAATTTTGCATTATAATGATACTTTTTTGAGAATTTACACTCTTGAAGAAATCTTTTACTTTGTTTAATGTCTTAAGACGTATATGGATGGCTGTATTTTATGTAACTTACAATTGTGACGACCGGAATGTTTGATTATTGTATTTAGATTCCTATGAACATAATTAAAATGAATTATTAAATAATTGATTAAATAAGTGGAATTTGAAATATTTAAAATAATTAACACTATATTTTAATAAAATGTATTGTAATGAAACTTAAAAAAAATGTACATAATGTGTAAGTGGTAAAGTCGTATTTTAAATTTTATTGGTCATATTGAAATGTTTTTAGGTCATAAATGCATGCATATATCCTATTTTTTAGGTCATAGAAATCCGCCCCTAATTATAATATTCAAACTGTGTTTTTTCATAAGCAAACTTTTCCTGTCTCTTTTCCCTAATTCTTTTTGCAGATCGAGTGGGGTTCGAAGACTGTTTGTAATTTCTCCCTAATGACATTTCCTTTCTACGCTGACGAGCTTCATAAAATTTTACAGCTGGATGTTTTGGTCCAGGAAGATAATTTATCGACTTAGATTTGTCAAATTGATCAGAATTCAAATGCGTGGAAAAGTGAGGAGCCCATAATGTTTATTTTTACTATATGTAATGTCATTAACACTCACTATTACAAAGTCATCATCAGATGTGTGATCTCTCTGCAGGTGAATATTTAGCCCCCCGTACGTTAATATCTTCGCACATACTCTGCATGCAAACTTTCGTTTTACTGGTCCAATAGAAGTTGATGCCTCACTGGTGTGAGTGGGCCACCTCTCCAACTCACTATGTGTCTGGATATTACATAAAGATATCCGTTACAATGAATGTATGCATAGGAAGGAAATTAAATACAATAGAGTCTTATCACTAGGGTTCGGATGTTTATGACATAAATAGTTGAATTAATTGCACATTTGTTATCCTAATCGGACCATTTTTATTAAGTGCCAGTATGGTACTTTATGAGATTGTGTGGTGGACGAAAAAATGTCTGTACGCACCATAACTCAAATATGCTTTTTTGGATTTTCATGAAACTTGGAAAACACATTTATAATGTCCATGGGAAGAACCCTATTGATATTGAACCAAATCGGTTCACCGGTACCGGAGTAATGCCCAATTTAGTGCCTATTTTAATAGATTATATTAGAAAGGCGCCATAGCTCAAATACGCTGTACCAGATTGCCACGAAACTTGGTATACCCATTTATGACGCCCATGAAAAGTGCCCTATTGAATTTGAACCTAATCTGTTGACCGGTACCGGAGTAAAACAGAATTTAGTGTATATTTTAAAGGCGCAATAATTCGAATACGCTTTTTCGGATTGTTATGAAATTTCGTACACGCTTTTATAATATCCATGGAAAGACGTCTATTGATATTCGACCAAATCGGTTGTCCAGTACCAGAATAATGCCCAATTTAGTGCATTTTATGTTAATATATAAGAAGTCGCGATAACTCAAATATGCTTTATTGGATTTTCTTGAAACTTTGTATACCCATTTATAATGTACATGGGAAGACGTCTACTGATATTGGACCAAATCGGTAGACCGGTACCGTAAAACCCAATTAAGTGTCTATTTTAAAGACGCGGTAACTCAAATACGCTTTACCGGATTTTTATGAAACTTGGTATTCTGCATATCATAACTGCAATCATAACTGATTAAACAAAACATACTGGCACTTTATTATATCAGTTTACCTGATTTTATTTTGAATGTAAAGTCATATTTTGGTCATTTTTGTGGTCTCGGTGATATTTGTAATTTACCGTCATATTTCGGTTATAATTTCGGTAAAATAGCACAATTATGCAGTATGTGCACTAAACTATCGACTTTTTTTTTAAAGACACAACCTGGTTTTACTGCAAATGAAATGAGAAGGGACAATAACAAGTAATAACACAAATACCTCTTCCTGCTTGTTGTTGACAACTTCCAATAGACTTGTTTTAAAAATATTTTCAGTTCACATTTGCAGTGGTATCTGGAAACTTTAACATCTTAGAAGTTATTTACAAGTAAAACTGTAAATCACTTTTAAAAATGAAAGAAAGTGATTATCTGATTGAATTAATGTGATATAATAATTTAGTGTCATTAAACTTGAAAATAGGAACTTTTATTTTTTTGAGAATAATATTTAAGATGTTGGGGTCATATTTAGTCATTTTTGAGGTCATATTTGCAGTCATATTTTACACCTTTTTAGGTCATAAACATCTGGACCCTACTTATCACATCTGCTTATTTTAACAAAACTAAAGGAAGTAAAAACGTGTCAAAAAACTTTACACGTCAGATTGTAAACACACAGGTAATTAATAGACCTGGGATTTTAGGCTCTAAAAAAGTTAATTTTAGGCACCTAAAATAGGCTTTTAAAACAAGTAAATAGGCTTTTAAAACAAGTAAATAGGCTTTTAAAAGATAAAATAGGCACTTAAAATAAGCTTTGAAAATGTGTAAATAGACAGGAAATAGACTTTAAAATACTGCAATATGCTCTTCAACTGTAACGTGATCTTTTTTTACTGTAGAAAACGTGGCAACAGAAATAATGGCAAAATTAAGACGTCGTTAAAATATATTTATCAAAAACAGTTTTGGATTATACGAAAAATTGACACAGTATGTCACAGTATGTGCTACTTGTTGTTTTGAGCGACTTTTCCCCCGTCAGACAGCATTCCTTTGGTGACAATTGTTTGGGAAAATCAAGTTTCTGTGAAAAACCCACCCTCTGCTGTTCTGCCTTTCATTCAGGGATGTCCATTAAATGATTTTAAAAGTTACAGGAGTTGAATTTTATTTTAAATGTGCAAAATAGGCATTTTAGGCACTAAAATAGTGAAAATAGGCTCCAAAGGTCCAAATATGCATTTTAGGGCACTAAAATAAACTCTATGAAATGTCAACATATTTAAAAAATTTCATGTTATTTCCACTGCCTTCTAGACTGTATTACTCGTGTATACACTGCTTGTCCTATACGGCTAATTTTGCGTACGCGGCGACATTACAGATGGCAGCACCTTTCACACCCAGCTACAAATACCCTTTACATTACCGTATACTGTATTGCCCTCTGAAGTATAAACTCGGAAACTGAAATATACTGGAATTTCATGCTATCTGGGTGTGAACTGTGTCGCCTCTACTGGAGAAATTAGGCAATTTAACAATACTCTGAACTCCATGTTAAAATAAAGCATAGGACTGGCAGTGTAATTCTCGAGACGGCGGTGGTTATTTCATAAGGAACAAAATTGACATTTGCCTTAAAATCCCAGGTCTAGTAATAAACAATAAGCTAATACACTTTAAAGATGGGTCGAAATCTTGATTTTTTATGATATTGACAAAAAAAAAAAAAAAAAAAGACGAAGCTATTGAGCTGATGGTAACAAGAACATTAGACACAATATGGAACTGATGTGTGAACGAAACTCTTACCTGGTCTTCCTTCAAAACGTGATTAGTGACTTGAGTCTCATTTGGGTATAATACAGCTGTTACTTCGTCATTAGGGTGCACGCTGAGGGTCATTCTTGTTACGCACTCGTCGTCTTCGGTTTCTTTTGTCTTTGACAGTGTGAAGTCGCTAGTCGGTACTTCAGTCTTCATCTTGAATATTTTGTCAGAAGAACTTTTCACACTGGATTTGTTAGGGAAGTCGCAATCGGGTCTAGAAAGACAAATGGATCACAAATTAAATACACATAAAGAAAAAAACCTGACCCTCAAAGTTTGGAGGAAATACTGACTGTGCTGTTTGTTTAATTCTGAGATGTATTCACATTTAAGCCTAACATTATAACACGTGGAAGACAGTTGACAACATTACAATGTAGAGAGGGTGTGCTTACTCATTATGTCTTGTCCGGGAGGTAGCAATAACTCGGCCTGGGGCCAACGTGCTGGCAAAGGGGGCGGTCGAGAAGTATGCGCGGTCCTTTAACCAGCAGTCTTTAAATTGTTTCAACTTTCGGAACATGTCTATCCCAGTTTCACTATCAAAGCTTCACTTTAGAAGACACTTCGACAAGTTCGTGGAATGCTTTGCTAGGAGACGAGTATTGTTCTATTGTCGTATCACAACCGAAGTCATTTCATTAGTATATTAATGTATCACGTAAAACCACCTATAAATTTAATTATTCGATGTCATTTCTTTTAAGCTTTCTTCTTCTTTTCTTTAGTTTTTCCTCTCCCTTTTAGGGACGTTTAAGCCTTACAGGGCCGCGACCTGTCGGGAGAGGTATTATCTACTGGATCACATTGATTAGACAAGGGCATGGAGGGCCTCACCAGATGAGTGATCAGCCCAATGCCGGGGCCACCTCCGAGACAAACACGAACACATAGGACGAGACACGCCATTCACTCTGAACAAGGCGGGGATCAGATGATATCCGGGGCCTAAAGTTACCGGGCATTTGTCTCCCATGTGAGGGAAAACCCCAGGAAAAACCACACTTGTCCCGACCAGGATTCGAGCCCGGGACCGCTGCGTGAGAGGAGCAGTTTCTACTTCCCGGACAATATAAAGCTATTTATTGGATGATCCAATGAGGAATTCTTGGTTATGGTAGCATCTCTAAGAACATCCGTTTTAAACTTCTGTAAAGCAAAAACTCACTATTTTAGGTAGTTTTCGAAGAAAAATCTACCTATTGCAATTGATACCATGTCATGACTTTCGAAAAATTCTTTCATATCTTTAAGTTTCATGCCTCCCTAAGTATGAAACCACCGCCTGTTCAAAAAAAAAAAAAAAAAAAATTTGATACTGTGTGTGTGTATATATATATCTTTACACGCTAGCGGCCGTAATTTTGAAGATACTAAAACCAAATTTTATTATGTTATTTCTAGGCCCAATAGTTCGGACAAGTTCGTTAATGAGCAAAATTGGTCCAAGGGGGAGGGTCGCGGGAGGGGGTTGAAATTTTATAAAATGTATATCTCGGCCACTATGAAGTATAGAGGGAAACTTTGTTTGAATAAATTAGAGTACTCCCTATGGAGATTACAGCGACACCACCGATTTGGAGATTTTGGGGGTACGAGGGGTGGGGGATGGAAATTCGAAATTTTTGAAACTACGTCTTGTGGGGTATCGTTGAAAAGCTCTTGATGAGTACTCTGACAAATCAATAACTAGTTTCTCAATAGCTCTCATATAAGGCGAGATTTGAATGTTTTAAAAAGTGCTCTTTCCTCTTTTTGCAGTTATTATTGCGGGTTCGTCATGCCAAGGCTAAAGAAGAAGCGTGCTACGCAGCGACAGTAAATTGCCCTATAAAATTTCACCTTTATGTATCCCGTAATAGTTGCATTATATCAATTTATAGAGAAATACAAACAAAGTTAAATTGGCAAAAGAGTCTGATCCCGTTTGGTATATATCAGAATCCACCAACTCCTTACAATTCCCCTTCCTGATTCTTCTTGGATTCCTCAGACATCATTATGGCTATTTTCACAGCATGTTTAGCCTATATCTACTGAATTATTAGCTAAAGGGGCGTTTTTCAAATTAATTTTTTCTCTTCAATTTGGTGTTAACTAGGGCCCAGATTTTTAGGCTTTTATAAAAGGTATTTTCGCCTTTTATTTTTGTGAAATTTCCCTTTCTAGGCTTTAAACAAAGGATTTTAGCCGTCTTAATAAAGCACATATTAAACAATAAATTTAACACCGATAATTGCATTGTAATTTTGACAGAGTTATTCTAGTTTTATTTATTTATTTATTTTACAAAATAAACAAGTAACTATTCCTTATATCGGAAGTATTGTAGAAGGCTCAAGTTTCATTTCCTGCGATGGCGAGGGGGCACATTTTCGAGTTACAAAGACAGTAAATATATTTTTATTATTTATTTTCTTAAAATGCACAAATTCACACATTTATTTTCATTTGCGTTAATTGGAAAATCTATTTAAAAAATAGTGTTTTCCTGAATAAATCCTCTTTAGCTCCTATTTTTCAGCAAAAGTCCTCCTTAGCCTCTTTTAGGCCCTTCAATCCGATTTAGCCCTTTTTTTAAAGGTTCTATAAGATTTATATATTCGGAAGGAACGTGCATGAAACGGAAAAGTACGTTAAAATGATCTAAATAGATAACTGGGGGGAAAAATGGTTTAAATCTCCAAATCTGAGCCCTAGTGATAGAGTTGTGGTCCTAAATGTTGTCAGACGTCATCTGTCTAGTCGCTTAAATTCATTCTCTTCGCTAAGTTTGTCGACCCCAGAGCCACAGTGACAATTTTGGACGTGATAATTATTCCACCTTAAACCCTTATACACTTACAGATCACTGGAGATACGAATGCTAAGACCATTAAAAGTACGCTATAATTAATATTACAGAAATATTTTGATATATTCTGTTGACAGCATATAGCCTAGTACAAACAGATTTTTTACGTCGTATTATAAAAACAAATAGACTATAATATAGTTATAAATTATGATTTGGCTAGTTTGACAGTTTTTTAAATACGAGACAACAAACCTGGCTTTCTTCAGACAAATCTGTTAAGTACCTGGGACTACATTTAGATCGACGACTGACTTGGCACACCCATATAAACACAAAACTAAATGAAGCTTATGCCCGACTGATGAAGTTATATCCAATTATGAATAGGAAATCGTCTCTCAGAATGGATTATACTCCTTTGCTTTATAAAAGCATAGGCCTACTCCGGCCTCTGCTGCTATATGCATGTCCAATAATGGTGTAGTGCATCAAAAACAAAAATCCAGCGTCTCCAAATATTCCAGAACAAGGTTCTAAGAATGTCAGTGAACTCTCCTTGGTTTATTCGAAACAACCAATTACACAGTGAACTCGGTGTACAGTATATTCCTGAACACATCTCTAATTTGACTAAACATTTTCTTAATAATCTAGAACATGTTTCAGGGGCACAGTATTATGGCCTCGGACAAAAGTCCCACAACGCACGGCGACTTAAACCTCGTTTGCCTCAAGATATAGTTCTTTGGTTAAGTTCAAGCCTGTGACCATAATTAGCCTATGTCAGATAACTTTAAAGCGTAATTTTGAGTGAGGGGTCAAACATTGACTCACCTCTATAGCGAGAATACTAATAGGCCTACTGTTACAAATCTCCAATGGTTATCACCAATCTGACATAGCAATGTAATGCTGAACGATTGAAATTGAATTAAAAAAAAAGTCTGTGATAAAAACATTAATTATTAATTATATTTACGGAGTGGCTCCTTCAATTTGGGAAACAAATCAAGTCTGGTGGGCTCAAATCAGGACTGTGTGATGGGTGGGGATGTCTTTCCCATCCATAGACTTGGAAAACGTTTTGTTACAATTGATGAAGCTTCCAGTGAGGTGACCTGAGTAATCAGACAGCTCAACAATGAAGGTGTCCTATCCAGAATTAAAAAATTGCCAAAATGTTGGGAAGCTGTCATAAGCAAGAATGAAGTTTATATTGAAGGCCTGTAAAGATATTTTGCAAAATAAATTATTTTCTTCCATTCTATCTTACAGTGTGCAGAACTTTTGAAATGACCCTCGTATGATAGGGAAAAATGTTGGGATGGTATCTGCACTAGCTATTTCCCGCTTCCTTCACTGTTTTTTTTTAACAATTTGAAAGCTTTAATCATCAAAAAAATAAGCTGATATAAAGCACACATACGAAAAGATGGACTATTGTATACCCCGGCGTCATTATTCTAGAATCAGACCACCCTGGTAATATAGCCCCACCAAATGTAGGTGTCTTAGGGGAGAGGGGAAAATCACAAACCACAAAAAGATAGCAGTGATGGGAAACAAAGAACCCCCTAAATTCATGTCTTGCAAATTAAAGGTGATTACTAGGGTGAAGCACTTAATGTCCATAAAATATTGAGAAAAAAATGCAAAATAAAAAATGCATTTATGACCTAAAAATAGTGAGTTGTCAGTTGTCAATAGAATATCAAAGATGGGGACTGAAGATAAACCATGATAAGACAGAATATTTGACGAATGATCTCGATGAGCTATACATTGATGGGAGACGGATTAAAAAAGTGCAAAATTTTCGATACCTGGGTTCAATTCTGGAAATAGAGAGTACATCAAATATGGATATTAATCAAAAGATTACTAGTGGAAAGAAAATAATAGGAATGTTAAATTCAATTTTATGGAGTAGAAATATAATCAATAGTACAAAAACGAAAATATTCAAAACCATACTACAGAGTATAGTCTTCTACGGAGCAGAAACATGGACATTAAATAAAAAACAGGTTAACAGATTGAACGCACTGGAAATGGACTTCTGGAGACGGTCTTCCAGGATATCTAGGAAAGATAAGATTAGGAATACGGAAATACGACGTATTATGGAAGTAGGAGAAGAGAGTGCAGTCACAATTGAAAGGAAACGACTTCGATGGTATGGACATGTACGTAGAATGGGAGAAGAAAGAATACCTAGAATCGTACAGGAATGGGAAAGTAAGAGAAGAAGAGGAAGAGGACGACCTGCTACAGAATGTACACATGTCAATGGAAAGATTTGGTTTAGAGGAGGAAGATGTACTAGACAGGGATAAGTGGCGAAATGTAGTGAACAGTGTAGAGTTCTGAATGGTGGTATCATATTTTGTGTGTCAGGATGACTTATGTGATAGTGCTTTACTGTTGTATTTGTTTGGTTGGAGACAAACCTCTGTTTTGAGGAAATTTCTCATTTAATAAGAAAATAAAAAAATAGTGAAAAAAGACCCAAATTAAAATAAACAATAAATTTACCATTATTACTTATAATTAGTTTTTTAACGTAATAAATTCACCCATTTCACGGAAAGTGAGCCTGAAGTGTCCAGACCGTAACAACCTTTCAATATTAATTTTAAATATATGTCGCCACTGATGAATTATGGAATTAATTTTTAGAATTAGTTCTTCAGTAGACTACTACTGAAAATTAATTGCATAATGTTTAGTGATGACATAAATTTTAAATTAATATTAAAAGGTTGTTATGGTCTGGACACTTCAGGCTAACTTTCCGTGGAATGGCTCAGTTGCTAAAACCAGTTTAATGGATGATAGTGCATTGTATACGAAATTACAAAATAAAACACACTTATTTTGTTACTGAAGGTGTAAGTAAATGTATACTACTTGGACACCCTTAGTGTAAAAGAAATTCTTTCTGAACTGGCATGCCCATCAAATTACCCCTAGCACATATGTGTCGCAATTTTGGGTGAGGGCTGGCTGGCACAGGTCTAGAAAGACAAATGATCACAAATTAAAGACACAGAAAGAAAGAAACCTGACCCTCAATGTTTGGAGGAAATACTGAATGAGCGGTTTCACATTTAAGCCTAACATTATATATAACTAGAGACCGGATTTTAAAGGGAAAATTTTCACCCAAGAAGGACGAAAAAAGGGAAAATTATTGCCAAAAAAAAAGGTAGGAAAAAAGGAAAATTATTGCCAAAAAATCTGATGTGAAAGTCACATAACTTCCTCTGCCCAAATAAAAGTTTGCAGCATTTACGCTAATTATGCTATAAATATCTTATAGCCCCTTCTTTGAATGTTGCGACTAAAAACGCAGGCTATGGAAAAAAAAAAGTGACTGCAAACGTTTATTGAACTTTCTGCTGTTAAGAATAATTTCCGAAATTTATCAAATATTCCCCTCAGACATTTCTTTACTGTAAGCAGGGCCACCAGTACATTTTTCTCTCTTCACGTGCTTATATAGAATAAAATGCCTTAAATATCCGCGTATTGAGTTGTTCACCAGGCAAGTTGGTAGGTTACAACCACCCTTCAGAGAATGTTTTTGAAATGGTATAAGCCAGGGGAAGACAGAAGCTTGCTCTGTGACGTCACTGCCTACTGCTCTACTGCTCGCGTTATATCTCTGCGAGGAGCATGTGAAATGTAGGCATCAGTGAACAGGGGGGAAGAGAGGGGCTTTAGTATTGCGGGCAGCGGGAATTTAGGGGGTTAGAACTTACGTAATACGTGTTTCCGAGTTAATGAAACATCAACCGATTTTTTTGATAGTTTATCGGTTAATTACAGCGCAGCAGTTTAACATATTATAAATAATTCTATTTTTATATTCTGTGAGAACAATTGCCTTTCCACAAAATCTATGCTCTTTGACAAAAATAGACAATAGGCTACTATCATTTGAATTAACATAATTCACTACAGTAAAAATGATAAAAAAATGAACTGAATTAATTACCATACAAGCTCGTCTGCACCTTAGATGATACAAGATTACAGTAACAATATTCTGACTTTCCTGTCTCTTTTTCTTTAACAAGTGTATCAATGTTGGGACGTAATGTTTGAGCAATATTTAATAGCCCTTTAAGACCTGCACATATATTTTTTTAAATTAATAGTTTTAATGGTTTTAGCTCATTCTTAGACTGTAAATGAATTGTAAAAAAATTATTAAAAAAATTTCAGACATCAGGTAAAGTCCAGGTGCCACCTACACAATTGTGTAGGTCCGGTATTTATGCAGTCATTTTTGGACCAAGGATTTTGATTGCAAATTCCAGGAAAAATGGTTTGATCAAGGAAAAGAATTTAAATTTGGCTTACACAGTTTTCTTGCTAACAGTGGAACAAGTTTTCTTGCTAACAGTGGAAAACTTTAAAGCAATTCTTGCTTTTTATCAAACATAAATACACGTTACACTTTTCACAACGCACTCTTGTACGGCTCACACATTTCTCAAGACGACACTTTCTGGCTGTTTTTATGTCATCCACCACTGGCCAGTGTCCTACCGCGTCTGACCTTTTTGTTTGTGGCGGCAGTTTGGCTGGTGGATTGTAGAATTTTGATACTGTGCCTTGACCAGTAACAGCAGCATCAGTCGCTTCTCCAGGTTCTTCTTCATCACTGTCACTGAGCACTGCAGATGATCTCTTTTGACTTGGCAGTTGAACCTCCATAAGGTTCTCTGCTGCATCTAACCGAAAAGAAAGGAGATCTTTTTGACGTTTCTCTTCTATTTTGTTAGCCTTGGCTTCTCGTACATAGAGAAACCAAGAATTGACTGCGGCGAGGTCGACAAAATGGAGAGCGACTTTCCAAGTCCACTTGCGAGTCTTGAACCATGTGCGGTATGCCTCCATTTGTTGGTCGCACAGGTCTACTCCTCCCATGCATCTATTATAATTCTTGACAACGGCTGGACAAGGAACATCTATTTTCTTCTTTTGACCATCTCTGAACAGTATCCATTGGATGCCGTCCGGCGCATGTAGATGCCATCACAACTTTTCCTGTATCCTTCCATTCAACCACAGCGATCCCCTTGTCTGAAACGTGCTCAATACTCTCTCCCCTTTGAAGAGCAGTAGGCTTGACGAATGGGATGCCTTTCACCCTGTTTGTCTGGATGGTACCTGTCCCTTCTATCTGCAGCGTTTTCAATTCTTCCAAGAGAGGTATTGTCGTGAAATATCGATCGAAGAACACAAAACTCTGACTTGGTAGGGTCTGTACCAAAGTCAGCACTACCGCTGGTCCTAAGCCCAGCTCCTTGCGGATCAAAGGAGTGCTATCACCCTGGTAGACAACAAAATCTAAGACCATGCCAGATGAAGTAGTCATTACAAAGTTTTTGAGCCCTACAGGACGTGGTTTGTTTTTTACATATTGTTTCACTGGAGCACGTCCAAGGAATGGTATCATCTGCTCGTCGATGGAGTATGTCTTATGATCCCGTGGCAGATTATTGCAAACTGTGCGTACTCTGTCAATGATCGGCTGCACCTTCCACAATCTGTTTTTCTCTGGCGCATCTGGAGGATGTGCTACATCGACAAGATGAAAAACGTTTCTTAACTGTAGAAACCGGTCTCTTGACATGCATCTGACAATAGCTGGAAAACTGTATTCACGTTGCCAATACATTCTGAGTCTAGGATAGCGTATGCAGCCCATTACGAGGTTGATACCAAAAAATCTTTGTAGTTCTGCACTATTGGTATTGAGAGATTTACCAGATGATAATACTGAGTACATGTTTGTGAACATGGCTGCTTTTTCATAGAACTCAGTGTTAAAGTAGTCCTGAAAATACTCAATAGGTGTTCTGACTGTTGGAGGATTCCGAACATCAGCTGGCTTTAGTGGGCTTGGACACGGCTTGCCCTGGAATCTTTTTTTCGTCCACGTACTCTTTCCCCTTTCCTTTTTCTCAGTCGACTCTTGTCCTTCTTCCATCATTTCTTCTTTGTCAGCCATCTGTTGATCCCCTTTTTCTTCTTCATCTTCAACACTTTCTTCATCCAGTTCCTCATCGTCTGCTGCTCTGTCACCATCACCAATGTCTTCAATATCAAACGATTCAGTTGTGTTCAAGTCACCTTCATCAGAAAGGTCACTCAGATCTGACAAATCTTTCTCTAGTAACTCCATAATTTCCTTTTCAGACAAAAAACGTCTTCTACTCATCTAGAATGCAAAGAAAAAAAGACATAAATATCACACATTGAAAAGTCAATTGATGAAATGCATATTTGTTTGACTTTGTAAATGCCTGACCTACACAATTGTGTAGGTCTGTGTTTTTTTGGATATAAATCTTGTTTAATCAACTTTATCAATGCCAAAACTAATATAATTTATTAGTTAAACATATAATAGTCAAAACAAGATCTAAGCAAACACAAATAAATTGCTAATATAAAAAATACGACAGTACTTACTTTTATCTGTTCCCATGCAACCACGTGCTTCACTTATACAAACGAAACTACAGTGTGAGAGTTGCAGCTGAAGACATCTAGCGGTAATATACCGGAACTAGAAGTAGTGCTGGAACCTACACAGAAGAAGTCGTTCGGTATTAACGCTCACGACCGCGGGAAAACAATTTATTTAATTCTACCATTCACCTACACAATTGTGTAGGTAAGGTCTTAAAGGGATAGAAGACTACATTTAGGTTGTGATTTAACAATGTACTTCTTGATTTGAGCTTTGCACATTTCATTAGTGAAAAAAATTGTTCGGCCACATATGTCGATCCAAAATTACATAATATTCGTGCGGCAAGTCTCGGGAATCTGGTTTCAGAGAAATTTATGTAAAAGTTACCCAAGACCACTTTACGTTCGTATTTGTCCTTTGTAAGTTTAGCAGTTCCAATTGATACCGACAAGGAACGTCTTTGACATTAACTGAATTTGGGGTAGCAAAAAGTTTAAACATTGGAGAAAGGTTTTCCACATCCTGAAACCTCGATTCGAACTGAAGAAGAATGTTTTGCAGAACTAACACATGTTCTGCAGAGGGAACACTATCAGGATCGCGTACTTGCAATAACTTTGAAAAATGCTCCGTATCTCCAACCAGAAGTTGTTCTACCCACAGAGCTAAAGTGAATAGGTCCTCTAGTACCTAGCTCTAGCGTACTCTAACACCCCTACTACCGTGCGCTCTTGCTGACGTCACACACAAGGGATCCGCATGCTCTTGCTCCACAAACGTCATCACAAGACGTAGTTGACTTCCCCTGGTATAAGCAATCCATGTACAAAATTTAAAGGAAATTTTTAGAGCCGTTTATGAGAAAATAGCAAACAACAAAATATTCTTCATGTAAAGTCCCCTTAAATATAAGAAAAGGTTGTAGTCAATCTTCACAGCCTCAGAAGGTACCTAACCCAAATACAACATTTTGTTTTCGTACGATTTACATGAAGCCGTATTGCAAAAAGCACGTATTCACAGTGGGTAGCTTATAACTACCCTTCAGAGAATTTGTTCGAAAAAAATGTTTCAAATAAAAGTTTTAGCTCTTGGTACAAGCAATCCATGCGCAAAATTTAAAGAAAATCGTTAGAGCCGTTTTCGAGAAAATCGCGAAAAACGAAAATTTCTTTATGTAAAGTCCCCTTAAAAATAAGGGAAATTTGTCGCCAATCTTCGAATCACATCTTCAGAAGGTACCTGACCCAAATACGAAATTTTGTTTTCATACGATTCTCCGTTTCGGAGGTAGCCTGTTCACAAACTTCCACACAGACAGACACACACACAGACATTTTTCCAAAAATAGTATTTTTGGATTCAGGCGGCCTTGAAACGTGTATATATGCTAAAAACTCAACTTCGAATTTTAGGGTCGAAAACTATACTTCCTCTACCTAGGCTATAGTACCTATGGTACGGGCAGAGGAAGTAAAACGGTGGGAAAAAAGGGATATAAAAGTAAGAGAGTGTAAAAATTGAACAGAGAATTACATGTTTGTTTTACGTAAAGCCTTTGCTTGCACTACAGCTGCTGATTCTGTAACATCTAATGACTGAAGAAATTTTTTTTTTATTTTGTTGAAATTCTCACAGAGGAAAATAGCACACGAAATCCATGTTCTCCACCTTGTTATAATGGGAACCTTAGGTAATGGCAAGCCTATGATTTCCCTGTAACGCTCTATTCTGCTGGGAGGAATTGTTTTTTCTTTTCTGAATCAGTGTAAACAATTTTTAATGTTTTCATATTGTCAAACACTGGGAAATTTACGAATTTTTCAAAATAAATCAGCAAAAAAGGTACTGGAAAGGGAAAGTTCCTAAAAAAAGGGAAATGGGCCTAAAAAGGATAAAAAGGGACGTTAAAACCAGATAATTTGCAGTTGAAACTTACTCAGTAATGACCTGTTCAATTTTATCACGTTTTGTGATGAAATATAAAAAAAGGAATTCCCTTTAAAATCCGGTCTCTAATAATTATAACTTATTTTTAGGTTTTTAAAACCCCGTTTTAGGTTTTCCATTAGGTGAAATAGTTTTTTTAGGTTTTTTGACCAAAATATCGTTTTATGGTTGAATTGATTTAATGAATTTGATTGCGCTACATAGGATTCAATACATAATACTTGTAAAGTTTAACTTAACTTAACTTAACTTAACTTAACAGACAAGTTATGTCATATGCAGTACTGTGAGGCACACTAAGTAGTGAGTAGTGGGTTCAAGTCCCAGTGCCGGAGGAATTTTTCTCCTATAATATTCTCATGTAGTGTCCAACAGAGACAATAATCTGTGGCTAATGAATGCTCATATATCTATCTTGAATGTTAACTGAACAATAACAGTGGGAGCCCGGTCACAAAAATCACTACTTAGTGTGCCTCACAGTACTGCATATGACATAACTTGTCTGTCTGTGAGGTAGACCATTAGGGCAATCAGTCATATTAGAGAAGTTCCATCTGGCGCTGTGAATTGAGCTCCGGCTTAGCTCAGTTGGTAGAGCATTGGCGCGAATAGCCGAAGGTCCTGGGTTCAAGTCCCAGTGCCGGAGGAATTTTTCTCCTATAATATTCTCATGTAGTGTCCAACAGAGAAAATAATCTGTGGCTAATGAATGCTTATATATCTATCTTGAGATATTTTAGGTTTTATGTCCCATTTAGGTATAATATTTATTTATTTAACCTGGAAGAGTTAAGGCCATAAGGCCTTCTCTACCACTCAGCCTGGGCAAAAACATGAAATACATAATGATAATAATAAAAATATAATGATTAATAATAAATTAAAAAAGAACTAATATACATGAATACAAGAAACGAACATTAAATACAAAGAAAAAATTAGAACATAAGTACTTGATTAATATCAATATGTAATACAAAGATTACAAGCACAGATAGGAAAAGAAGAGATATATCAAGGTACAATCGGAAACCACAGTTTACACAATGAGACTAATGATAATGGACAGAGATTGATCGACCTTGCTGCCAGCAGAAATATGAAAGTGATGTCAACATGATTTCCTCACAAAGACTTACATAAACAGACATGGATGTCACCAGACAGAAAGACATACAATCAAATTGATCATGTAGTGATGGAGAGAAGATGGGCATCCAACATTATTGATGTCAGATCATACAGAGGAACTAGCTGTGGCTCTGACCACTTCCTAGTAAAGGCAACCCTAAGGTGCCGCATTATGAAGGCTCGAAAGGGAGGCGTCAGCAAGATAGAAAAGTACAATACCAGTGAACTAAAGACGAAAGAAGTATCAGAAAGATATGAAAAGAGGATGGTAGAGGTACTGGCAAAGGATTATAATCTAGGTACAGCAGCAACAGTCGAAGCAAAATGGAACGTTCTGAAGGAAAGCATTAAGGTTGTAGCAAAGGATGCTGTAGGCTAGTGTGCCTAACAGAATTTGCAATAGGATTTTTCGGAGGACCACTGGATTATAATCCAGAAATATTTAATCTTAGAAGTGCAGGAATGTTGAAGGAAGCAGGAATAATGGAGAATGAGAATTGTTACTCTATTCTTCTTTTCTTGAAGACTACTGCTTCTCTTCTTACCTGGAGTTGTATTTGGTATAGACCAGTATTTAATAGTACTTGCTATTTTGCACTAGGTATATTTCAGTTTAGTTGTAAAACATGATGTTCTTAATAAACAACAGTAATAGTTTTTATTGATGAATTAACAAGTTACAATATGTATTAGTTGAGCTATATTTGCTCAAAAATGCTACGGCAGCTTCTTTGGACTGCTCGTAGGGACAAAAGGAGCTGCAAGTATGCCAAAACTCCTGGACAATTATAAATGCAGTTTTTTACTTGTATAAGCTAATAATTTGCTAGACCATTCCTTGGTCTTTGTGAATTATATTATAGTTTATTCAAGACTACTACGGCAGCATATTTGGCTTGCACGTAGAGGAAAAGAGGAGCTGCAAGGGTGCCAAAACTCCTTACATTTATATAAGCAGATTTACTTTATAGTAATATAAAGATGCTAAGCCCTACTTGGCTTTTGTGAATTAATACATGGTTTAGATTGATTTACTTAACTTGTATTGCGACTACATCTGATGAGAATGTGACTGCATTTAGCCGGACTGTAGTTAAGGTAGGATGTACAGTTATAGATGCTGAAGTTCTATGGTGATGTAGATCATCCTGAACGGTGGCCAGTAGCGAGTCCTTCCATGGCTACAAGCTACGCTCCACGAAGTTCTAGTGATGTCCTAGAATCCACCTCCTGGTAGATTAAGTAGTGGCTGCTGATGCTGGTTCCATGTAGAAACTGTACAATGATATATTCAGACTTGTGGTCTGTTGCTAAATTGGGGGCTGTGCCCTTACGCAGCGACGATCGGTGAGAGAGTGAATAAAGTCTAACGGCCAAAATGCGTTCACATAATCATCTTACAAAGAGTCAGGTTCTAGAATCTTATGGAAGGCTCGTCTTGAAGTTTCCAGTAGCTTCCATCCAGAATAAAGGCACATTTAAAGATAATAACATGCTGTAATTATTCTGTAACATAAAAAATCGGTATGTGAGCATTTGCATTATAATTGTAATGTATAATTACAGAGAAATTATTAATTTTAATGCGGTGAATAATCGATCTATTCATAAAGCTGCTTCTACAATCAAGTCCAATAATCGATATGACGCTTCTAAGTGAGCTAATGTATTCTGGCTGTAGCGCCAAGTAAATGCTAGTGAGCTGTCACTCGACAATCGATATCAGTTCGATGTCGGCAATGCAGCTTTCTGTTGCTAATTAACATTAATTATTGAATCTAATGATAATAGCTAATAGTAACAGGAATAAATATGTAAAACTATTCCTTAGTTTATTACATTACAGATTACATTGGATATTTTCTTTATCTGAATGTAAATAAATAGACACAAGCGTGCCAAGAATTCTGTCTACTGGTAATTGGCATCAGTGCCATCTAGTGACTTGTATTAATACTTTATTACTAGTATTTGCTATAAAAGTATAATAAATGGGCTCTAAGCTCTACGAGCTTACATACTGGGGGGGGCCCAAGAAAAGAGAAAAATTTACTGAGCAGGCAGTGGACACAGCTTAGATATAGGCCTTTTTAGAATTGAATTAGCAGTTTTGACTGTTGCTACTCTAATTTTACCATCTGGTCCAGGATGAACTTCTAGAATCCTAGCCAGTGGCCAATTCATAGGAGGAACATTGTCTACCATTAATATAACTAATTGATTATTTTTTAGATTTTGAGTTTCTGTGTGCCACTTCTGTCTCTGTTGCAAAGTATTTAAGTATTCTTTGACCCATCTGGTCCAAATGCATTGGAGCTGTTGCTCTAACAACTGATATCGTGACAGCCTGGATAGGTTTATAGACTGTAAATCTGGGTGAGGGATAGAATTCAAAGGAGCACCAATGAGGAAGTGACCTGGGGTCAATGCCATGTAGTCTTGCGAGTCGCTGCTCATCGGCGTCAGTGGTCAGCTGTTGATGATGGCTTCTATTCTGCATAGAAGAGTGCTGGCTTCTTCATAGCTGTAGATAGTGTCTTTCATCACTTTGTATAGAATAGTTTTCATACTGCGGTTGGATCTTTCTACCAGTCCTGCTATATGGCTTGCCCTTGGTGGCAGAAAATGGAATTGTATATTTAGATTTGCTGAAAAGTTTATGATCTCTGTGTTAGCTTGTTCTGTCTGGAATTGTTCATAGAGTTCACTCAGCTCTCGTGAGGCTCCTATGAAGTTTCTGCCATTATCTAGGTATAAGTGGGAAGGTAGTCCCCTTCTAGATACGAATCTTTGCAAGGATGCAATGAATGCTGCTGAAGTGGCTGCTGTTACCAATTCAATGTGTACTGCTTTGGTACATAGACATACGTGCATACAGATATAAGCTTTGTATACTGTTCTGCCTCTCCCATGATCCTTTAAAGAGATAGGACCTACAAAATCTATGGCTGGGGTGTCGAAAGCTCGGTTGGGAGTAACTCTGGCTTGGGGCAAAGTTCCCATGATTTGCTGTGCTTTGACAGGGCTGTGTCTAAAGCATGTGAGACATCCTTTTAATGCTGATTTTACAGTTTGAACTCCATGGATGGGCCAATACTGCTGCCTTAATGTGTACAGTATGCCTTGAGGGCCTTCATGTAAGCTTTTTAAGTGTGTGTCTCTGACAATGATGTCTGTTATATGGTGCTTGGCAGGTAATATGATTGGATGTTTAGCATTGTAGTCTAGATCAGTATGGTGCAGTCTTCCACCTACACGAAGTATGCTATCTTTATCTAGATAAGGATGCAGTTGTAGCAATGAGCTGCTTCTAGAAACACAATTGTTCTTTCTGATATGAGCTATGTCTTCTGAGAATGCTTCTTTTTGTGTAGCAAGTATAATAACATCATGAGCTTCTGTAGCTCTTGCAAGGGGCCAACAAATCTATCAGACTTGTGTAGACAGTTGTGTTTGAATCTCAGAATGTAAGCTGTATTCCTGAGTAGCTTTCTGAAAGAGGAATATCTATGCAAGTATTCATTGTGTGTACTTATAGTCATACAGGCTTTTGCTGTCTTCTTGGTTTCTGGTATTTCCTCTGTCTGAAATACATTGTCAGTGGTAGGCCAAAAACATTCATCTTGTGCTAGGAATTCTGGACCATTCCACCATAGAGTTTGGTTATGCAGCTTGTTAGGTGAGACAGGTTTAGTGATGAGATATGCAGGGTTCTGATGTGTTGGCACATGTCTCCATTGACAGTATTCAGTGGCAGTTTGTTTGGTATAGAAGGAAATATATCCGGTCCGAGAGGAGCAAATGTTTAGGAATCAGGCCTTTGAGGACCAATGTTTAGGTTCGGACGATAAGGATAAATGTAAAGTACGGAATGAATCCGATACGAAAGGAAAATGTAGAATAGGTTAGAAATGTAGAAATTCTCTGGTAATGGAGGACCGTTTAGAGCAAGAGTGGACTATGTATCGAGGACACTGGATTCAGAGATCCCAGGAATTATATTGGTTAACAATCTAACATGTTATTAAAACTTGAAATTTATTGACACTTGTAAACACTTAGAATAATAATAGATGAACTTAATAATAAATAAAGAAACACTTTGAAAACAATGAACTAGAAAATGGCGCGCAGATGTTGCACCACAAAGGGAAATTTCGTAAATTTTGTATTTTACCAATGAATTATAGATGGAATTAAAGGTAATAAAATTTACTGTTGATTGAAACCACTCACAGTTATTAGCACTTGATTGATCACGTAATATAGCTTCTTGGTTGACCGATGACGTCACACGCTAGTATTCACGTGGAACTAATAAGTGAATCTAATGAAACTTGAGTAATGAAAATGCGTAAATTATATTGAATAATTTACTTGGATCAAATAAAACTTGTAATAAAGTTTTATTCCAACGATTTCTAGTATAATTGCAAAGGGCGCGAAAATGCCTTTGTGAACTAGAGAATCAGAGCAGTGTCAGGGAACGTCTAACCCGTTTAACTGCAGACTTAATACTGAATTGGCTTCCTGACGCTCTCCGAGGCGTCCATACAAGCTAACACCTGTCACCAAGAACTCGTGATCAGGAAATGATGTAATATTGCGCCTACTTAGAGCTGAATTGGCGCATGAAACATAGCGGATGATTTAAATAGAAACTATTCACTGCACATAATAAAGATGATGGAAAAAACCCTTAGCTTGCGTTTACACAGTTTGAATTTTAGTTACTCTGTGAGCTACAAAAGTGTTCCATCTGTGTGGAGGTTGTGTGATCCATTGCAAAGTTATAAGACTGTCAGTCCACAAATATACTGCTGATATCGTGATCTGCAGGGATAAGCTTCCTTTTTGGTATAAGCAGGCTGCCAACTGAGCTGCACAGAGCTCCAGTCTGGGCAAAGTAATTTGCTTAAGTGGGGCAACTCTAGATTTGCTTGTCAGTAGTTGGACTTGTGTATTGTGGCTTTCATCTTCAGATTTTATGTAGCAGGCTGCTCCATATACCTGTGGGCTGGCATCACTGAAAAAGTGCAGTTCTACGTGACTGAAATTCAGTATTAAAGTGTTTCTTGGAATCTTGTATAGCTCTACATAGTGAAGTTGTGAATATAGTTCATTCCATGCTTTCTGTATAGCAATAGGAGCTTGTTGGTCCCAACCTATGTCATTCAGCCAAATCTGTTGCATAATACATTTAGCTGCAGAGATGATGGGGGCAATTAGTCCCTGAGGGTCATACAGAGTACAGATGGCAGATAGAATCTGTCTCTTAGTAGTAGCTTCTGGTAATGACTTCACTGTATACTGTAGCAAGTCTTGTAATGGATTCCAGTGTAATCCTAGTGTTTTAACTGTGTTCTGTTCTTCTAACTGAGTAAGTGTAGCTTTAGAGAGCTTTTCTTGTGGCAGTGCTCTCAGAACGTCTTGTGAGTTAGAGCAAAACTGAGTGAGATTAAATCCACCTGCCTGTAACAGTTGTGACACTTCTGTGGCTGCCAGTATGGCTTCTTGCTCTGTAGAAAATGATGCAAGGAGGTTATCCACATAGAAGCAAGTAGATAGTAATTTGGATGCTGTAGGAAATCTGTTTCTCTCCTCCTCGGCTAACTGGTTGAGTACTCTGGTCGCTCCAAAAGCTGAACAGGCTTGTCCATAAGTGACAGTGTTGAGTTGGTATATCTTCACTGCAGTAGATTTAGAATGTCTCCAGAAGATTCTTTGGGAGTCTCTTTGCTGTGGCTGTACCATTACCATCCTGTACATTTTTTCTATGTCAGCACTCACAACATATGGGTGGCATCTGAATTTCAATAGTATACTGTAAAGATCAGGATGTACACAGGGTCCAGTGTACAGGGTCCAGTGACGTGCCTGTAGAAGTTGTGAATGAAGCATTGAAGACTACTCTGAGTTTTGTGGTCTCTGAGTCTTCCTTTAGGACAAATTGGTGTGGAATATAATAGGCTTCTGGGCCATCCTGGTAGAAACTTTCTTCTACTTGGGTCATGTGACCTAGGGCTTCATATTGTTGCATGAAGTCTGAGTACTGTTGGAGTATAGTCGGCTGTTTGTAGATTCTGGCTTCATTAGAAAAGAAACGTTTCAGAGCTCCACTTCTGGAGGCACCAAGATTGTCTGTGGGCTTCTTAAATGGTAAAGTTACTGTGTAACGTCCATCTCTATCCCTCTGCACTGTTTCTTGAAGATGTTGCTCGCATATGGAGTCTTCTTCAGATCTTACTGGTTGGATAATTTCTTGTATTTCCCAGAATTTTTGCATGTTCTTGTGTATCTGTTCTGTGATGCTTAAGTGGCAACGTGGTTCTTGTCTTCTACCCTGTGCATAATGTATTTGTCCTGAGAGAATCCATCCTAGTCTGGTCTCTCTGATGAATGCTTTATGTTTGTTGGTTTTGTTGATGGGTATAGTGTGTCCCATTAACAAGTTCCAGAATACATCTGCCCTAAGCAAAATATCAATGCTACCGGGTAAGTAAATCTGCTGTCTGCCAGTACAATGTTTTGTGGTATTCTTAGATTGCTGGTATCTATAGGAGCACTAGGTATGTCCTTGGCAATCTGGTTAATGATGAGGCACTGTAACTGTCTCTTGTAGCCATTGCCATGGGAGTCACTTATCTGTATATGCCCAATTTCTAGAATGTTGGATGTGTGTAGGTTTACACCGGTCACAGCTATGGTGGTAGGCTTGGTTTGTAACTGTAGCCTATCAGCCAAGTCTTGAGTTATAAATGTGTGTGTGGCACCTGAATCCAATAATGCTCTGGCTTTTATGATTCTGCCATTCTGAGATTTTACTAATATTTCTGCTGTGGCAAGAAATGTATGAGTTTTGGGAGTGATTTGAGCATTGTTAGCAAATGCTGAGCCTGTAGCATTGCTGCTGGTAGTAGCTGGAGATTGTCTAGTACCATTGTGGCTTTGGTTTCCGTTTTGTCTGTTGTTAGGCAATCTACTATTGTATTGTGTAGTTGTATGTTGCCTATATTCATTGCTGCGAACCTTGTCTTGGTGTAGCAGAGTGTGATGGCGTTGTTGGCATTTATAACAAGATGTAGATGTGCAGTTTCTGACGTGATGACCTGCTCTGAGACAATTACTGCATAATCTATTGCTGTTAACAAAATTCCATCTCTGTGTGTTGTTGAGGTTATGAAAGTCTTCACATTTGTGTAACTGGTGATCTTGCCTACACAGTATACAATTGTTGGCTGCATGGGCAAAAGGTACGTGGGCTCACTTGTCTGTGGTAGATAGGCTTGTTCTGTATATTGTGTACAGTTTTAGGCCTGCTGGAGCTGTCTGGTGTCTCCAGAGCTTGTCCCCTTTTCTGTAGGAAGTTACAGAGTTCTTTGAATGTGTTTAGTTGATCTACTGTGCCCTCTAGGCTCCATGCTTTGAGCGTAGCAGGGTCAAGTTTAGACGTGAGAAGATGAGTAAGCATGTAGTCCCATCTAAGGTTCTCTGGTGTGATAGATTCTATTGACCTAACCTGTCTGGTGAAGTGGTCAAATAAATCCATTAATTGACTGGGTGATTCCTTAGGGATCTTGCTATAGTCAATCAAAGATTGTAATAACTGTTGCAGTATAATTTTGTTGTTCTGAAACCTTTCATTTAGCAAGTTCCAAGCGGTTTCATAACCTTTAGCAGTTAAGGGTAGTGTGTCAATGAGTTTGTTGGCTGGGCCTTGCAATGCTATTCTCAAATAGTGAAACTTTTGAACTGGATCAAGCGAATTGTTGCTGTGAGCAAGCGAGATGAACAGTTCTCTAAATGGTAGCCAATCTGAATGCCTGCCATTGAAGTGTGGCAAATCTATCTGCGGTAATTGAACCATAGAAGTGTAGTTAGTTCGAGCATTAGCTTGTATTTTATAGTCCCTGATTTTTCTGCGCGCCATGCCTACAGTTGTGTAGTATGTCTCTTCGAAAGCTTGTCTTTCTCCTTCCCAATCAGGGTCTGTGTCACATGTTTCTATCTTGCCCTGTATTTCCTCAAAGTCCCTTAATAGTGAGTTATCTTTAGATAATCTGTGGACTATTTCTTCAATATTGTCTTGGTCGACTTGAACTGACAAAATATATTGGTAGAATCTAGTTAACTTTCCTTTGATGACTGCCCTCTTCTGCTTGTAGTTCTTAAGTTTGGAGGCATCTGTGGCAAGTACTTGTGAGTCTGGCATTGTGAGGGGTGGTGTATGAGAGTGTGTTATAAGGAAGGCTGTCACTTACCTGGTTATCCAGTAAGACTGTTGTCCCTTGCACTGCTCTACCAGAATTCTTGCACCTTTTCTTACCACTGGGCCTGCTATGACTGCTCTTAGTGTGTGATCCAGTCAACATAGGCTGAAAATACGATAGAGTATTAGAATTGTACAAGTACAAGATATGTTTTACAAACAATATACACTGTAGGTATGAGGAGTAAGCAAAGTGTATTTCCAGGACGTGGATAGACGTGGATAGAATCCAGGCTCGGCAAGTACCAGAAATGTAGGGATCCAGGCCCGTTGAGGACCAGTAATGTAGGTTTTTGTTCCGAAGAGTACACGAAGTATATTTCCACGGCGTGGGTAGAATCCGGCCCGGAGGACCAGAAAATGTAGGCTAGTGTGCCTAACAGAATTTGCAATAGGATTTTTCGGAGGGCCACTGGATTATAATCCAGAAATATTTAATCTTAGAAGTGCAGGAATGTTGAAGGAAGCAGGAATAATGGAGAATGAGAATTGTTACTCTATTCTTCTTTTCTTGAAGACTACTGCTTCTCTTCTTACCTGGAGTTGTATTTGGTATAGACCAGTATTTAATAGTACTTGCTATTTTGCACTAGGTATATTTCAGTTTAGTTGTAAAACATGATGTTCTTAATAAACAACAGTAATAGTTTTTATTGATGAATTAACAAGTTACAATATGTATTAGTTGAGCTATATTTGCTCAAAAATGCTACGGCAGCTTCTTTGGACTGCTCGTAGGGACAAAAGGAGCTGCAAGTATGTCCAAACTCCTGGACAATTATAAATGCAGTTTTTTACTTGTATAAGCTAATACTTTGCTAGACCATTCCTTGGTCTTTGTGAAGTATATTATAGTTTATTCAAGACTACTACGGCAGCATATTTGGCTTGCACGTAGAGGAAAAGAGGAGCTGCAAGGGTGCCAAAACTCCTTACATTTATATAAGCAGATTTACTTTATAGTAATATAAAGATGCTAAGCCCTACTTGGCTTTTGTGAATTAATACATGGTTTAGATTGATTTACTTAACTTGTATTGCGACTACATCTGATGAGAATGTGACTGCATTTAGCCGGACTGTAGTTAAGGTAGGATGTACAGTTATAGATGCTGAAGTTCTATGGTGATGTAGATCATCCTGAACGGTGGCCAGTAGCGAGTCCTTCCATGGCTACAAGCTACGCTCCACGAAGTTCTAGTGATGTCCTAGAATCCACCTCCTGGTAGATTAAGTAGTGGCTGCTGGTGCTGGTTCCATGTAGAAACTGTACAATGATATATTCAGACTTGTGGTCTGTTGCTAAATTGGGGGCTGTGCCCTTACGCAGCGACGATCGGTGAGAGAGTGAATAAAGTCTAACGGCCAAAATGCGTTCACATAATCATCTTACAAAGAGTCAGGTTCTAGAATCTTATGGAAGGCTCTTCTTGAAGTTTACAGTAGCTTCCATCCAGAATAAAGGCACATTTAAAGATAATAACATGCTGTAATTATTCTGTAACATAAAAAATCGGTATGTGAGCATTTGCATTATAATTGTAATGTATAATTACAGAGAAATTATTAATTTTAATGCGGTGAATAATCGATCTATTCATAAAGCTGCTTCTACAATCAAGTCCAATAATCGATATGACGCTTCTAAGTGAGCTAATGTATTCTGGCTGTAGCGCCAAGTAAATGCTAGTGAGCTGTCACTCGACAATCGATATCAGTTCGATGTCGGCAATGCAGCTTTCTGTTGCTAATTAACATTAATTATTGAATCTAATGATAATAGCTAATAGTAACAGGAATAAATATGTAAAACTATTCCTTAGTTTATTACATTACAGATTACATTGGATATTTTCTTTATCTGAATGTAAATAAATAGACACAAGCGTGCCAAGAATTCTGTCTACTGGTAATTGGCATCAGTGCCATCTAGTGACTTGTATTAATACTTTATTACTAGTATTTGCTATAAAAGTATAATAAATGGGCTCTAAGCTCTACGAGCTTACAGATACACTGGATATAGTACATAAAAGGAACACAAAGGAATGGTTTGATGAGGAATGTCAATCAGCAGTAGAAGAAAGAGATAAGGCACACAGAGCATACCTAGAGAGACCATCAAGGGCAAAGAAACAAGAGATCGAAAAACAAAACAGAGAAGTAAGGAATATATGCAGAAGAAAGAAAAGAAAGAATTTAAATGAGAAAATGGCTAGAATAGTGGAGGAATTCAAGGAAGATAACACCTACATGGCCTACAAAGAAATTAAGGAAGTTAAAGAAGGATTCAAAGCAAGAACAAACATGTGTAAGAATAAGGATGGACAGCTATTAGGAGATAAAGAAGGGATCCAGGATAGATGGAAGGAATACTTCAAAAACCTTCTGAACCCAGTAGAAATGGAAGGAGAACCACCAGTCACCCCAAGAGATAATATGGTAATAAATGAAATAGATGTTGTACCGCCGTCTATATATGAAGTAAAACAAGCCCTACAGCAGCTGAAGAATAATAAAGCTGCAGGTATTGATGGAATATCAGCAGAGCTATGGAAGTATGGGGGAACCACATTACAGGAAGCAATATATGATCTAATTGTGAGTGTGTGGAACACAGAATAAATGCCTGAAGATTGGCACAAATGCATCATATGTCCGATATATAAGAAAGGAGACAAACTGGTGTGTAATAATTACAGGGGGATCACACTACTGTGCACAGCGTATAAGCTGTTTACATCTATATTGAAGAAGAGACTAGAACCCCTGACAGAAGATATTCTAGGTGAATACCAGGCAGGATTCCGAAAGGGTAGATCCACTATAGACCGGATATTTACTGTGAAACAAGTGCTAGAGAAGTGTTGGGAACGGAACATTGATGTGATGCAGTTGTTTATTGACTTTCAACAAGCTTATGACTCCATCGATAGACATAAATTAGTGGAGATCTTAAGAGAATTCAAGATACCAGGAAAGTTGATACGGCTTGTGGAACTAACCATGAGGAATACAATGGCAGGAGTGAAAATACAGGCAGAAGTAGGCAGCTTCTTTGAAGTGGAACAGGGTTTGAAACAAGGGGATGGACTTGCGCCACTCCTGTTTAACCTTGCCCTAGAATCGGTTATCAGGAAACTGAGGGTGGACGCCAATGGAACATTCTTATATAAAACAGCTCAACTAGTTGGGTATGCTGACGATATTAATTTGATGGGCTAGAACAACCAGAACAGTTAAAGAAGTGTTTGAAGATCTGAGTAGAGCAAGTAAGGAGATCGGTCTTAGAATTAATGAACAAAAGTCTAAGGTAATGGTACAGGCTCGGAGAAGGAAATATACAGATGAACAGCTTACTCCAGAAGGATCCAAAGTGGAGATAGTGAATGAGTTTAAATACCTTGGTACACATTTAACTAACAAAAATGAGGAAATGGTAGAAATACAGGCAAGAATACAGGCTTCCAATAGAGCGTACTTTTCAGTATTACCCCTGTTCAGAAGTAGGGACATAAATAAGAGTTTAAAGGTAACACTATACAAAACACTTATACGCAGTATAGTGGTGTATGGAAGTGAAACGTGGACCCTCTCAAAAAATGCCGTGGAAAAAATAGATTCCTTCGAAAGGAAAATCCTGAGGAGAATCTACGGACCTGTATGTGTGCAAGGAGAATGGAGAATTAGATATAATAATGAACTCTATTCTTTATATGGAGAGACACCCTTGTCACATGTTATTCGTATTAAGAGACTTAAATGGGCAGGCCATCTAATTAGGATGGATGAACATCGAGTTCCAAAGAAGGTATTTTCAGGAGACTTTGGAGGAGGAAGGCTGGTGGGAAGGCCACGCAGTAGATGGGAAAATGGTGTAGATCAGGATGCAGTGCATATTCTTAAGATCCGGAATTGGTAAGTCGCAGCGCAGGATCGGCTAGGCTGGCGGAGAGCAACTGAGGAGGCCATGACCCGAAGACGGGCCGACGCGCCATAGAAGAAGAATACAAATGACTAAAAATAAACAAATAAAAGAAAGATGAAAGTCTAAACAAATACATTCTTAATTATTACAAAATATAATGAAAATTAAAATATATATTACTAATTAGCATCAACTCCTAAATGTTATTGTATACTAAATTTATTAAATGGCGCTTGAACTGAGAAGTCTTTTGGCAGCTCCTGAGATGGCTAGGCAGTGAATTCCAGTGACGAATAGTTGTTGCTTGTGGCAGGTCAGTTCATATAGGCTTATATAAAATAAGGAATTAAATACAAGAAAATACATTTCACGGACAATATTTGAACTTCCCGCAACATTATCGACTACTAAAAACTACCATTACGCCTTGACTATTACAATGACCATAAAACAAATTACATGACGAGACAGAGGACATTTACACGGACAATTTGATATGCAACACGACCATCTGAATCAAAAGACATTACCGGCAATTACAAATAATTAATCAAACGATTAGTTATTAACACGACAACTGCAACGCAATTGAAAGTATAGGTCAAGTGATTAATTACTAGGGTTATTTTAGTTTAACACAGTTTAGTAATTATTTGAATTGTTTAATATAAATGTTGCTATGTTTAAATGAAATAAAGTTGCTTTATGAACCAGAAAAGAATATGCTATGTCACATATATATATATATATATTTAAAGTAAAGACTGACTTTTATTTACAGACCTATCAAAAGCTCTATAAAAAATAACTCACTTGAAATGCTGGAAGAGCGTGAGGACAATTCCCAGAAAGGCCGAAGATACTATCTCCAAAACAGGTTGACAAGGAAGGGAGAGCAAAGGGCAATAGCAGTTCAGCATAAATCCCAAAATTCCAAGAATAAAGTTTTAATATATAATTTGAACAATAATGTACAATATAAAGTATTGTTGAATAAATAAACATTGACCATAAAAGACTAGTTATTCATTATTGAATGAGTGAAATCTCTGATTAATTAAGAAATTACTCAAGATCACAAGAGCATAACAAGGTACCAAGGTATAATTCTTAAAATAGCATAGAAAGAATGTGACTCTAATCAGAACTAGAATAATTCTAGAATCGCAAATCACCTAATCTCCAAACCCTAGTTTGTGTATAATTTGTATAACTGGGTACTAATTATGATTAGGCCAACCTAAGTTCAATGCCAGGGATAATAATTACAGAAGATCTAGAATGTCAAAAATGAACTTGTTCAAACCCACAGATTATCTACAATTTGCTTTAAGAAATTCTTACCATTAGATATAATTAGGCCTATCTAATTTCCAATAGCAGGCATAATAATTCAAAGTATTTTAGAATGTTAAAGAGCCAATTCAAACTCCCAAATTATCTATAATTTGCTTTAAGAAAATCTTGCCATTAATTATAATTAGGCCTATCTAAGTTAAATTAACTAAGGCCAAAATAGTTTGAAAATTGATTTTCACTAGAAAAACAGAGTATGAAATCAAAATTTCTTAAGCAGTATAAACGCAGAATGAACTCCAAAAACTAACAGCCTATACAATACAATATGAACTGGGAGAAACAGTCCTTAAATTTAATATGTAGTAAAATTTGTATCTAAGTTTAATTTAATAGAAGCCTAACCAAAAAGGTCTGGCCAATAAAGCACAAAAGGAGAAAAATAATTACAAATTCAGAATTTAGAATAATGGAAAGGAAAACTATAAGAAAAATCCAGAACCAGAATGTAATTAAATTTGACTGCACCCAAAAATTTTAATCAGATATAACACCCTGTATAAACAGAAGTTTTACTTTTGAAAATGGGAATATAATATTAGGGGAATATTTATGTAAAGCAATAGCAAACACCTAGACCAAATGTAGGCTAAGAAAATAAGCCTGCAAAATTGCCAAAAATAAGAATACAAATAATCAAACTATGGCATTATAGAAATAATGTCAAATACTAAAGGTTCACTGACTATAACAAAGCAAGCTACACGCAATGTAGCCTATAAGATTAGCCTTGATACATTTGAGCAAACTATGGGTGCAGAAAACAACAGAATAGTTTTTTATTTATTTAGAGTAAAATGAAAGAATACTTATACTGAAACTAACCTTATACTTTAACAGCAATATGAATGGGAAGAACAAACTACCTTGTCATAAATCAGTAATTTAATGATTGAGATTTAGTATGAAAAGCTAGAAAAAGGCAATCTACTTGGTATGGATCACTATATATTGAAAGAAGGCTCATATCCATAAATATGCAAAATAATCTCTGGCATGACCTAGAATGACAAACTTTGAACCCTGCTATTTGTTCCACATAACTATGTATAGTTGCTACAAATATATTTTGCCTGAAGCCTGAAAGGATGTTACCCACAATGAACTATATGAACCAGAACAGTTTATTAAAATAACTAAGCCCTATCAGTACATGTATAATGATTCACATCAAGGCCTATAGCACTATGCATAATTCTAATGTCTGAAAATAGTGCTAGTATCATTACTGAAATATGCTTGCGAAACAGAGTGTAACTGGTATTTATAACCAAGACAATTTTCAAGCCAAATTAACAAGACATGAAATGCTATGCGGAATACAGGCTCGATTAATTTATTCATATGGCATGGTGACATTTAACATGAAACTTGAAACAAATGGAAACCCAAGTTAATGACTTCTATATATATCATCTGGGACAGCAATTACGTGACAAGTTCTACCCAAGATGCAACTGGCTAAGCAAATGGCGACGATACGCCCACTAAAGAAATTCTTTTAAACAAACATCTATGAAATGGCAATATCATAATAATTCTAGCGGCGAAACATCAGACAATTTTCCTCAAAATATATGGTAACAGAATGTATGTAATAATTTCTTTTTCCAGAACTTACAGCATCATGAACTACAGGCATCGAACACTACAAGGTCACTAATCTGAGGCAGGACGAATTTCCACATGATACAATTCATGATACCACGCAATAAACTAACTTGGTACAAAGATTTGTTCCTTATCCATAAAGCCCATAGATATAAGGACCACTAATTTAAGCTAACCTTGATAATAGGTAAATGCATTGTCCTTTCCTGACTAAGTTATGTTAGCAGCCATTCAAATAACAATTCTGGCATGATGTGCTGAAGGCACTAAGAATTAGTTTTGGAGAATAAGTAGTGACGATAACGCTACTCACACAGTAACCGAAGAGGCTGACCATCCTCGCTGCTCCCAAACAAACTAGGCAGATGCCTAACACAGTCTGGCACACAGTAGGAAACTTGGTCACCACTTCGCCTCGGTATGCAGCGGCGAATTCATACACTACTTATGTCAGAGAGCGTAGACGGAGGGGATGGGATCGCGGTAATTTTAAACAGCGTTACACAACCTAGAAAATGACATCATTCAACGCGTAATCAAGAAAGCTATACAACTACACTTATTACAGACAATAGTGACAAATACGTTATGAATTATTAAACTAAATAGAGGGATACAATGTATTGGAGGCGGTACTCTTCTGTCTGGAAAGACCCTTGACGCCACCACTGGGCTTGACGTTTGACAGATAGGTTCCTCCCCAAACCTCACTCCACTTTAACGACAAATATTTAAAATCATAGCAGAAAACTTAGCTAATTCCCAATCACAAGAGACAAAGCTACCTGACAGAACCAATGGAAATGCAAGAATATTTTAACACAGAAACATATTAACAGAAACATGAGCAACGGACGGGGACTTGAAGACACTGATCGAGAAGATACTGACGTTATTTTGTAGACGAAACAGGAGTTAGAAATATTGACTTTTATACAGTGAAATAGTGACGAATACGAATATTGTTTCTATACCGACTTTTCAAGTAATACGGTCGAGGATAGAAATTTATATAACGAAATAACAAAGATTATCTATATATTAATTTTTATATTGTGAAGTGAAAAGAATATATACCGCCATAAGATAAATAACTTAAATTCCTGCGATAAAACGTGCAGATGTTATGAGAATAATAAATAACCTAAAGTGATTTTGGCGACGACGAAGTGAATAGATAAAGACATTATTTAAAGTAACTGTATTCTTCCTCCCGACATATTACGATAATTACAGACTAAGCGACAAAATTAAGAACAAAATAAACTTACAAATATTATTATTGAAGTACATAACTAATTGACATTATTTTACTACCCAGCATTCCCTAATCTTATATCCTATATTAACTTCGTCGAGCACGGCCCTAGAAAGAACTCTCGCTCTACCCACTGAGAAAGCACTAGCTGGACATTATATTTATTTTATAATAATATAATAATAAAGAAGAAAGGTGCCCACATAAATCGACACCCACCTTAACCAACGGTTATAAATTGGTCACCCAACTCTAGGCCAATTCAACGACCCCCTAGCGATCGGTCATAAATTGGTGCCCATCTCGGTGCTAATTACCTTACCACCCACCGATCTGATTATCCAAACAAAGGAACGGTTATATGCTGTGAACGAATTCGAATAATGTGTAGTTCTGTAAAGAGGCATGGATAGTAAGGGGTCAAGCTGAGAGCGCGTGCCCAAGTTATGGTAGGAAGAAAGGTAATGAAAGCGACTGGAAAGATAGCTAGGTGTTGAGGTATGAAGGATTCTATAGAGCAGTATGAGACAGTGAAAATATCTTCGCTCACGCAGGCGTACCCATGGAAGGGATTCCAGTGACGGTGTTATGTGGTCATATTTACGAATGTTTTAGGTTTTATGTCCCATTTAGGTGTAATTAGGTTTTTATACTCCATTTAGGTATTTTTAGGTGGCATAGAATTAATGTGGGTGAATCGTATGGACATGATTCGAAAAGTGTATGAGTGCTTTTTGTTTTGGAAGTAAGGAAAAAAATAGGTAAAAACCTAAGATTCCGGTCCCTACTAATTATATATGTAAGTTAATTAATTATTTTTAGTATTCTTTCTACCTAGCCTATTCAAATCCCACCCCCCACGAAAAAGAATTCTGCGTCCGCCACTGTTAAAAGTCTCAGATTTCTGCGTACCGTAAATTTGGTTGGACCAGGGACATAGCCAGGATTTTGATTCGGAAGGGGACCACCGGAAGGTCTGAGAGGTACCCCGTAGATTTTTTGGTGAAATTATAACACGTGGAATACAGGTGACAACATTACAATGTAGATAGATTGTGCTTACGTTTCACTAATTACTCGGCCTTGGGCCAACGTGCTGGAAAAGGGGGCGGTCGAGAAGTAGGCGCGGTCCTTTATCCAGCAGTTCCTCATGCGATCCTTAAGTTTTTTCAGCTTCCTGAACATTGTCTATTGCACTTTTACTTGTACAGCGTCAACTTGAAGGCACTTCGACAAGTTCGTGAAATGCTTTGCTAGGAGACGAGTATTGTTCTATTGTCGTATCACAACCAAAGTCATTTCTCTTTCGGTGTTACCGTTTATAATTTTCGCTAAACTTGAGAATAAGGTGACCGCCGTCACAACCGGGCCATACCGAGTGGGACCAAGCCTACAATGCAACCGATATTACGAACATGATTAGATGCCGATTGAATTCGCCAGATAAACGACTGTTGAAGCCGATGTTTTATGCAAGATGTGGAAGGTAAAAAAGTTTCTGCATTAAGAATTATAGGTCCATAACAGGTAATGTTAGGTTAGGAACATTTGTATTAGTTCTTCTTCTTCAATACAAGGATTAGGCTTCAAGCCTGTTCCGGCTTCACATTGCATCTATCCATCTTTTTCTAGGTCGTCCCAGGTCTCTCCTTCCTCTTGGTCTATAGTTGAGAATTTTTTTTTTTTTTTAATACGGTTAGAGTCCATTCTAGAGATATGCTGAATCCATTGATCTCTGTAATTACAATTTTTTTCTTCTAATGATATTACTTGTAAATCTTTCCGTATATCTTCGTTCTTAAATCTATCTAGCCTGGTGCAACCTTTAACCGATCTAAGGAATTTCATTTCTGCAGCTTGTAGTTTCTTTTTATCATTACTTGTCATAGTCCAAATCTCAGATCCGTATAATATGAACAGGCACTGCCATTACTGTATAAAATTATATCTGAGTCTCTTTCCTTGTTTTTCCTTTCAGTGTTCTATTTATTGTGCGGCATATACTGTATGTTGGAATTTAGGAAGTCTATTCATACAATCACTCGTATATTTATAAGTGACTTCCGTTCCTAAGTACTTAAAACTTGTAACCTGTTCTATTGGAATGTCATTCAAGGCAATTTTCGTTCTTACACTATATTTTCCATGAAAAGCCATTGTTTTTGTTTTTTGTGTCGAAATTTTAAAATTATACATTTTACTGATTCTCTCTAATTCATAAATTGCTTTCTGCAGTTCATTTTAAGTTTTAAACATTAAAACCTGGTCATCTGCAAAAAGCATCGTCTTTATAATAAAATTTGGTTCAATTTCTATACCTCCAGTAGTTTTATTATTCCATTCTCTAAGAATGTCGTCCATGTATATTAAAAATAAGCTTGGTGAGATACTACATCCTTGTCTTACACCTTGATTTATTAATATTTCCCTGCTGTATATTCCGGGTCCAATGTTTATATTAATACTTGTATTTTTATATAAGTTTTTGAGTGCATTGATTAAGTGAATGGGGTAACCTCTTTGATACATAATATTCCAGAGCTTTTCCCTATCTACTCTATCAAAAGCCTTTTCGTAATCTACAAAGGCCAAGTGAGTTTCTAAGTTGAACTCTCTTCTTTTTTCTATCATATGTTTCACTGTAAATATGGCATCAGTGCAAGAACGTCCTATTCTAAAACCATTTTGCTCTTCCTGTATCAAAACTTCTGAAATGCTTCTCAGCCTCCTGTTCAAGATTCTTGCATATAATTTATAGCTAGTATTAAGGAGACTTATTCCTCTATAATTCTGACAATTTCTTTTGTCTCCTTTTTAAAAAATAGATATTACTTGTGCTTTATACCATATTTTGGGTATCTGACACGATTTCCAGCACATATTCATAAAATTCTGAAGTCTATAATTGAATCTTGCCCTCCATATTTTAGAAGTTCTGTGTTTATTGCATCTTCTCCTGTTGCTTTTCTATTTTTCATTTCTCTTAAAGAAGTTTGTAACTCTTCTATTGTAATAGGATCTATTTCTTCGTTTATAACTTCTTCTCTTTCATTGCCCACTACACCTTTCTGATCATTATACCAAAGTTGTTTGTAATGTTTTATCCATCCTTCTTCAGTGATTATCTGCATGTGGGCTAAATCTCTTTCTTCGCTATTTAAATGTTTTAACAATTTATAGGCTACTATTTGCCTTCCATATACGTCGTGTTCTATTGTACTAATCATTCTATCCCAGGATTCCTGTTGAACTTTTCTAACTATAGCTTTTGTTTTATTTCGGATATTTTGAAAGGTTTTCTTGCATCTTCTGTTTGTTGCTGTAACATATTTTTATAAGCTTTCATTTTATCTTTAATTGCCTGACTAATATCTTCATTCCATAGTTTCCTCCTGCTTCCAATTACCTCTAGTCCAAATTTTTTCAGGGCTGTCACTATATTTTTCCATTCCTCGTCAATATTTTTGCTTATTGGGATAGTTTGTATTAGTTTAGGAGCAATATACTGAATAGCGCGGAGTTTATGATGTCTCATATTGAATCTTTTCTGCGATGGGAAATTTTACCCTTGCACTCAGTGGCGGACGCAGAATTTTTTTTCGGGGGGGGATTTGAATAGGTAGAAAGAATACTAAAAAAAATTAATCAACTTACATATGCAATTAGTTTATAAAACTGGCCACTTAGAGTACTTTTTTCAAATTTCGGGGGGGGGATGTAACCCCCCTGCGTCCGCCACTGCTTGCACCGATCGTTTCTCTTTTGTTCCCCGTGACTCGGATGTAGGTTCCGGATGTAGGTTTAGGAGCTTCCAATGATACTGGACTATTGTTGGCCATCAGATATATGGTCCAGTTCGCTAAACATTAGAATTGGGTGATCGTCGTGCCGAGTGGGACCAAAAGTGTACAATGTCGCAAATATTAGACATGAGTACGTGCAGTTTGAACTCATCAGATGGTCAAGTAGTCTATGGCAGCGTTTCTCAACCTTTTTGAACCTGAGGACCTCTAAAATGTCTAAATTTTTTTACGGGCCCCTAATTTTAATCCCATTTTTAAAAATAGGCTAGGCCTATATGTAGGCCTGTATTCTTAATATTTGGGGTATTAATTATAGGTCATTATAACGAAATAATACTAAATACATTTTTTTAATTCGACGGAAACACAGTTATTGAATTGGCAGTAAACTATTGACAGTAAAATTATATTTTGAACAGACTTTTTTATTTATTACCAATTTGATAATATAATTAGGAATTATAACAAGGTTTACCGGTATCAGACACTCGGGCACCTCCAACAATAAAACCCTTGTTAAGAGAGCGCCTCTAATATCAAATTCCGACAAAGTCTTATTTTTCAGGGTTTTGAATGAAAGAGGGAACCATAGACTTCAGTGCATCAGGGGTTTCAAACTGTGGTTCGTAACTGCAAAAGTAAGGAAACTTGCAATAGGACCTGTATTATCGAAGATTTTAAAAACTTTGACATCTAGTGTCAATTTTATGTGAAAAATTTTTACCTCTTTACTTGCTTGATGATATTTTTTAATTACGTCTGCAGACCATCTGCACCATCTTCGCGGACCACCAATGTTCCGCGGACCATAGGTTGAGAAATCTGGTCTATGGATTATAAACGACACGTCACGTACGCCGGTAGATACGGAATGACGAATAAAATCAGTATTCGTAGGAGTCACGTTAAGACAATACTACAAAATAGGATTGGACTTCTTAGTGAAACGGTGTTTTACGAAAGGTGTGGAAGCGTAAAAAACCTTCTACATTAAGTTAAGTAGTGACAGATCAATTATAGGTCAGTGGCGAATTAGGTTAGGCTAGGAACAGTTACATTAGTTTAGCTGCAGTATACTGAATAGCGAGGATTTTGTTATGCCCATATTGAATCTCTTCCTGCAATGGGAACCTTTCTGTCAGCGACTCCCGATAGGTGGCAGCAGGGTCAAAAGAGGTCCAAGCATGTCGTCTGCTGTCCATTGAACATAATGCAACAGACTATTTAAACATCAGTCAGAATGCCAGAAAACATGTTGTGGCGATCCTCTGTGTAAAACAGAGGGGTACACATGCTTTACGAAATATATGGTTATAAAATATAAAGAATATTAAACGGATGCTAATAGTTAATAGTCTATGAGTTCCTTCAAATCTCCACGCTCAACACTTTCAGATCCTCAGAATTGACTCATTATCTCAATCATTTTTACAAAGAATAAAACTTAACAAGAAGTAGTATTCTCATTATCTACAACAGAAGGTCATGTTTACAATATCTTCATCAAATGGATAAGATTCTCTTATGTTCTGTTGCTTTAAACAGAAAGTTCGCCCAGCAGGAAACTCAACCACTTATTCTCTTTCAAACTATGAAGGTATGGACAGTATTTGATAAATACAACTTACTTAATTTATTAACTTCATAACAAAAATTCACATATTTCTGTTTCACATTTATTATAATTTGTATAATAAAATTATGAATATTTTGTTTAAACGGAATTTGTAAGTTTTTTCATTGCAAACATTAAAACAAACCGTAAAATTGAAACACTTGCAAAACTAAATTATTCTTACAGGAATTGGTGGTTCTTGTAAATTGAAGATTTAAAAAAATTAGACGTCAAAGCATATTTTTCCTTTCTATACTGGCAATTGGTACTGGCTATTTTTCCCCTCTAAATACAAAAAAATTAAAAGATAAATAAATCAAATACACTGTTATTATATACAACTCACTTTTATAATGCACATTAATGATATTAAAACACTATATTAGAACTGGAATTACCGATGCACGTAGATATTTTAACTCGAATCGAAGAGAACATAGTATTTTGAATTATTAGCATATGAGAACCCAGTACGATGAATAACAATTCCCTGCGAGCCATAATTCTGAAACTTATGTAATATAATTCTAAAACAAAAAGTGTGAACCTATATTATGGGTGGGCGTTGACGTTAAAAATATTACGCATTTGGCCTATAGTAATAATCACAAGAAAACCATTCCCTTATTACCTTATTTTGATATTCCAGCTTCTTTCTAATTACGTTGACTTCATGAAAAGAACATTCTATTACTAATATGATACACTATTCAAATACTATTATTCGTATTTGTTTCCCACACAAAAACTTAATGACAGCTATAATTCTGGATCATGTATTATTCGTAAGCCTCTAAAGGATATTATTTAGAAGCAAGCAAACGTAACCTAAATTTATTTATAAAATATTAATGATAATAGGAACAAAATATTTACACATTTATATCCAATTCTTTACTTTCTATAACTACTGTGTTATATTAATCAAATACTAGCATCTGTCTACCACACAGTAAATTCATAACCGAAAGCTGAAATACATACAGAATATTGTGAAAGCAAACAACCATGAACCTAAATTACTTTTTACAAAGGATTTACAGTATAAAGAATTTTTTTACATTATTTACGCCTATGGTTATAAATCTAAAGAAGATGGGATGTTTTCTTTTCGATGTACTGTACTACAAGCTTTAAATACGTTTCATAAAATTTGAATTATTTCTTCACAATTAACGAATAAAAATGCCACCGCGATATACAGGAATAACTTAAATATTTTGAATTATTTGTCACTAAGCTAAACATGTCTCTGCCACTGCAAAATACCGGTAATTATTGTTCCTGTTTTTGCTGACAAACCCCACGGGTTCTTTTCAACATAATAATTACAACCAATTATTACTTCAGACAGACATTAATTCTTTAATTCTTTTAACAAATCAATACTTTTTCTGGCGATCTCACATTCTCCTAGGCAGAATATAAGTATTTCTGGAATATAACTTAAACGTTATTAATAGCCAGGTTTTATAGGACAGCCAACATTATTCACATCTATTTATACGCATAAGCATATGGCAAAACGAGATGGCAGGACCTCCTCTGACCCTGCTGCGCTCTGGTGGAAAATTTTTAACTGCACACGAAAGGTTCCCATGAGAAATTTGCGACAATCGTTCTTTATGTTTTCTGCGGAGCTTCCCTCGCTGTTAACTGGCTACCTTATCCTGAAGGAGTTCCGACCATTTTCACCCCGCAAACTATATTCACGGATTCTAGGTAGGCTAAGTGGCAGTTATTGTTAGTTATATGTAGAGCTATTTGGTGGCAGTTAGGTTAGGGATAGTGATGTTAGTGTTGGTGACATGCAAATCTGGGTTGGTGGAAATTTGGTTAGGAACAGTGATACCAGTGTCGATGGCCATCAAGTTTACAGCCCTTTTTCTGCATCACGTAATCCGACTTCTTCTCTCCCACGGCTGAGCAGACGATTCTCTGAATTCTCGCGATTTTGCCTATATTTACAATATTTATACAAGAAAAATATACTTATTTATAGATTCTACAGGTTTTGAAGAAATAAATGCTTCATTAACACTTGCGCCCGCTCCTATCAATCGGAAAAACACTGAGCAACAAAATACTACGTAGCTATTTAGTTTGGACGCGCAATACGTATCCAGAAACAAGTTGCTGTATTCAATCAAGATGTTGCAAAATAGCTCGATTCTGAATGTGGCTATGTTTCCCGATGTAGGTTACTTGCAATACACACAGCAAGAAAACCTTCTCCTCTGGTTTATAGGGTTCCGTTCAAGGGAGGGGAGAAGAAGATTTGATCACCGTGTACACATCAGTCGTTCATGAGTTTTTAGTGGCTGCTGTACAGTAGGCCCATATCATGGTAGTTACTGAGGAAGTGGAACCATGCAGTTGATGAGTTTATTGCAGTTTTAGCTGACATCCATTTAAACCAGCATGGAAGTAGGCTTACCCAGTATCGAAGTAAGTTTAAATACATTCTTATACTAGTTTATTCTCGAAGAGAACTTCGGTTTCATGCCATGATTGGCAAGTATGAAATTACTGGAAGTGCAATGAAATGTAAATTATTAATAAGTATGTGAGCATGGAGCATATTTCAATATTGAATTTTTGATTTGATCTCTTTTAATAGTTAGTGCAGAATAAAACTTCTTGCTGTCACTATTTAAGGAGTGCCTAAAACAAAGTTACATGACAAGTAAAATTAACAGAACCGTAAATAAAAATAAGAAAACAGGAAGATGAGGGACTGACAGAAGGACAGAGAAGTAGGGCAATTATTTTGAGGGTGTAATAACCGTGTTGGGTATCCCAGCTCGCGAAGCGCAGGTTAGGTTAGAAACAGAGATATTATTTTAGTAAGGCATACTACATTTCCCCGTTCGTAAATGATGATGAAGTGTTCGGCCCGGAGGCCGGTCCTGCTCTGGGACAGAACCGTGGGGTGAGGCCCACGGCCCGACCGAGGGATATTAGCCCGGATGATATCGCGTAGGGTTCATTTTGCGGGATGGGAATGAGGACACAAAACCCAGTCCTGACCCAGGAAGGAAACTTTACATAGCTGTAAAATCCCCGACCCGGCCGGGAATCGAACCCGGGCCGCCCATGCCATAATATATCTTCTGGATGCATTGTAGTGATTAGGTTATGATTATAGGGTTCGGATATTTGACCTAATAAAGTGGAAAATATGACCGCAAATGTGACCTTAGAATGACTAAATATGACCCAAAGATCGAAAATATGACATCATAAAAAAAAACTTATTTTATAAAAATGTCCCAATTTAAAACATTTGATGACACTAAATTATTACATCACATTAATTCAGTTGGATAGTAATGTTTTAACAATTTTACAAGTGATTTATAGTTTTACTTGTAAAGAACTTCTAATCTGTTAATGTTTCCAGTTACCACTGCAGATATGAACTGAAAATCTTTTAAAAACTTATCTATTGGAAGTTGTTAACAAGAAGGAGGAAGAGATAATTGTGCTATTACTTGTTATTGTCCCTCCACGTTTCAGTTACAATAAAACCAAAATTTTCGTGACTCTTTTTCGAAAAAAAGTCGACAATTTAGTGCACATATTGCATAATTGTGCTCTTTTACCGAATTTATAACTGAAATGTGACGTTGAATTACAAATATGACTAAGACCACAAAAATGACCAAAATATGACTTTATATGCAAAATAAAAACGGTCCGATTAGGATAACAAATGTGCAATTCATGTTTAATTTGTTTTTGCAGCGAAAACTAAGGCGAAGGATAAAAATGACATGTCATAAACATCCGAACCCTAGTTATGAACTATGATGTTACTTTAGTAGGGCATATTAAATTCTCCTGTTTCATAAATGTACCTCTTATGTGTCCCGCGAGGTTTTTGTTCTATTTGTCAACCTGTTCAAGCAGAATTCTGCGTGCTCTGGCGGTGTGACGTCACACCTGTAACGTCCAATCACGAGTTTCTTCATCATACGGAGATGAAAATATTGTGGAAATTTTGCTATTTTTCACTAGATCGTGTTATGAAAAAAGGTATCATTTAGGGCAGGTGGGTTGGATCAAATCATACGTCAAGACATCTCTGGACAGAACGATCTATAACGAAATACGTGTGATATTGGGTATTATGAGGATAATCTAAGTTTTAAAATTGGGGTACCCTACAATAGGATTTTACCATTTTGAAAAGTGGCTTCAGACACTCATTTGACGTACCTTTGTTCCCTACCTAAAGCATGGATCTAGCAATTTTATTGTTTCCTTTTCAGTCATGGAGTAACCGGATGCCTTTCGGGATCGTGTATTATATTAATTTCTTGTTAGGCATTGCAAAATTCATCTTGAAGAAAGATTTAGCTTCCGAATTTTTTATCCGATATGCCTAGCTCATATTTACCCTTCATTAATCTCTATCAAAGTATGTGTCAAATAGATGTAGAATTTGATATAAACAAGTAGCGTACAAACAATAAAATAAAATCGTTAGGGCGATTATCTTGAAAATCGCCGATGGTATGTTGGTATGGTATGGTATGTTGGTATGGTATGGTATGTTGGTATGTTGGTATGTTGGTATGGTATGGTATGTTGTGACCACGCGACGTTCAATTCTGTGCTTCTTGTTTGTTCTTAAACTAAATGTGGCGGAAATAGTACCAGCTTTTGCAAGTTCGTCTTATAAAAGAAAATGTATCATTTAGAGCGAGCAGGTTGGACAGCATCATCTCTCTCTCGAGAATGAAATAGGCCTATGTGTGTTTTTTAGCTGTTTTATGTTGAAAATGTCGCAGGCCTATACCATGTAGGTGTACAGGTGATTCTGTAATGGGCATAATAAAATCATCTGTACCGATCTTTAAAGAGCTACGAATACAATATCAGCCATTTCGTAAAATATGGGAATTTTTCCCTCAAAGAGAGAAGTTATAAAATTATTGTAATTGGGTGGTCAAAAATAAGTTTAAAACCTCAAATTATCTGAATTTTAAGGACTTGGGTGTATTTGAAGTGGTTTCATGTGTAGAATCTGTCGATTTACATATTTATAGCGTTGAGTTACTTTTTTTTGCCATTTTAAGCATGATTTTAACACTCTTTAATACCAAATAGTCAAGAGTAATCAACTATGTCCATTTTCATTTGAGAAAACATACATCTTAAGGCACAATTTGGTATAAGATTAACTTCAAAAATTATGTGTGGTTAATTACTATGTAAATAACAAACAAGGGAATTTTTGTCCCACCCTTAACGTCCCACCCGTAACAGTGATAGTTTTGTTAAATTAATATTGATGAGTTAAATAAATGTTCTGACAATCTGGAAACAGTTTATAATTTGTATTGAATCCCTCATACCTTCATTAATAACAACATGAAGACCCTAACAGTAACAGCAGAACAGAAAATGAGCATTTGTTATGCATCATTAAAATCAGTGTCCAAATTATGTCCCACCCGTAACAGATTTTGAAAAACAAATTTAAAATATTTAAAATAAATTTTTAATAATGCTTTGCATGTACAACGAAGGAGAAGCCATGTAGATTTTACAGAATGTGCAGAAGAAGTTCTAATTCATTATTTATGACATGTAATAAACAAAAATAGTTGTTATAATTTCCTAGAATGTCCCACCCGAAATTATGAAATGGCTGATATATGAAACCAACAATACTTTTCATTAATAATTATAAATCTTCCTCATCAAGTAACATGCACAATTAACAGCAAGTAAATGCGATCGATATTTATATTCACTAAGACTTAGTTCTAACCTAATCTGAATAATGTTCTGGGTCAATATTGTTCTAATTATATGATTGTAAAATGTATTCAAGAAAATGAAAGTGAAACAAGGGCTTGAAGGTAGACAGAAGTATGCAGTTTTAAGTATCATTAGTAAGATGACGACAAGGATACGTTCGCTATAGAAATGACATTGAAATATGAATGAGTTTCCGATTCACTGTATCATTGGGTATGAAATTTGCGAATGAGAACACATTGAAAAATGTGATGTGAAACAATTAAATACCTTCCTCTTCCTTAGGAATTAATTGCTAAAATAGCATTATCTTCTATCAATTAACAAGATAACACTTATCCAGGTAACAGCCAACGGTCCAATTATTTGTACTTAGCCAATAAACTGTTGGAAGATAGTTTAGTTGAAGGCAAGTACAGCCTGGATCATCCTTTCCTGTGCAAGGTGGGCATTGAACACATTTCGACATGATGTATGTAAAGTCTGTAGTAAACAAAAACCATTACACCTGTCTCACTTGAGCACATTAGTAATATGACTTAAGAGTGAAACAGACGTACTTGTTTTTGGTTTACTTCAGGTTTCCTTGTTAGCTCTCATCGGGTATAGTGAATGGGCAATCATGAGGCTGAATCCTGTCACTTTGTGGGGTTGTCCGCATTACAAACACAGAGAAGCGAATGGTACACAGAACCAGAGAATAAGAATTCATTATAATTAATTGTCAATCTATGGTTAATTAACTTAAAAAAAAGGTAACTGCAAATGATATCCAATGAACTATATGACCACCAAGGTAACAGTTAAGTGGTCTGTTCTTTCTAATGATGTCAATTGTAAAGCCATAAATAATTAATATGAGGCCTATTTTTCATAATTACGTTATTTTGGCGGAAGTCAATATTTTTGCACATTAATAACTTATCACGCGATAGACAGAAAACTAATAATCAAAACAAGTAAAGATTTTTTTCTTGGACTGCCTGATGGTGAACGAAAGTACTCCCTTTCCGTAGGCAATAAATTTTACATAAGAAGAAAGCTATATATTTTTTTATTAAGTGCTACCTGAAAATTCTCGGACGGCAACACAGAAAAGTTAGGCAGTGAGTAACATACTTTGGTATTGACTTTACATTGGTGACTAAGCGAGAAGAAATGTTTATAGATGTCTGAAAAAGTTTCTAAAACAAACCAGAGCTCTCTATCATGTAGCATTAATAAATTATCACAGTTTTCCCGAGCTCAGCATTCTCGCGCTCATGACTTGGTTGTTTTGAGATTTTGTGTACTCAGATGTTTCTAAGACTATCGTGTCTTCTTCAGAGCTCATTGTTATATAGTAGCTGTGTAGTGAAGTTTAACTCTGTTGTGAAGTGGTTCTTGTGTTTTTTTAAATTAAATTTTATGTTTATTAATATTTTATATTAATTATGAATAGAGGAACTAGAAATCTTAGAGTTGATAAATTGCGCAGTAAAGAGCGAATTATAGTATTAAATATACTTAATTATTTCTTGAAGAAAATGAACGTTACCCAGGCAATTAAAGAGAAAGCAGAAGCTACCGGGTGTTCAGAAAGTTTACTGTATAGAATAAGAAAAGAAAAAAACGAAAGGCCCTCTGAGAAGGAATAATACCACTCCCTGAGGATAGTGAACAGGCCTAAAGGTATGTAATGTATTTTAACTATTAGGCTACTTCCCTTTATAATTATATTCTTAAAAATTATAACACAATAATAGTAATAATAATAGCAATAATAATAATAATGATGAAAAAGAATATTATCGAAATGAAATTTAATATTAAATTTGACATTTATAAATTATTACCTTAAAGGACCCGGCGTCACCTGGTTTTGTATTTTACTTGTACTTCGAAGTCAATTTTGGAGGAAGCCCTTTTAATTTTCAAAATTTAGGCCCTAGAGAAAGCACAACTAGTCACACTCAAGGATCCTATTACTTCTAAAGACCATGGATGGTGGGGTTGAGGTAAGAAGAGACAGAAATTCCAATTAGTCTTTCTTTTCTGTGTGTCAAGTCGTAAAATGAGCCAAAAGAATGTAGATTTAAACGTCATTTAATAGGGATTAAAACATTTAAGGGACTTTTTTTCCCAAATTTAGTTTTACCTCAGTTTTTCTCCTGGTTCTGTTAGCTCTGTGTAAAGTCTGGTAAAAATTGATCAGATAATTTAGATTTAAATAACATTTATATAATAGGGGTTGCAACATTTAAGGAGTGGTTTCATCCAAATAAACTTTGGTTAAAATTTTCTCTTGGTTCAATAGGTTCTTGGTATAAAGTCTGATAAAATTGGTCAAAGGATGTAGATAAATATATATAACAAAATAGGGGTGAAAGATCTAAAATGTGGTTTGTTCCAAAATAGTTTTCCTACCATTTTCTCCTGATTCTATATGTTCTGTGTACAAAGTCTGTTAAAAGCACGTCAAGAATGTAGATCTAAATTTTTTTGTGTAATAGGGGTAGAAACATTTAAGTGGTGGCTTCTTCCAAAATTAACTTCGCCTAATTTTTCTCTTCTTTTTATAGGGTCTGTGTGTAAAGTTTGGTAAAAATCGTTCAAAGAATGTAGACTAGTAAAAAGATCACAAAGTAGAGATTGAAAATTTCGCAAGGGGTGCTTTTTTCGAGAATGATTGTCTCGTAGAATTTTTACTTGATTCCACAGGGTACATGTGTAACATTTTGTAGACATTGGTCAGAAAATGTAGATTTGTGGCATCAGTGAGCTGCATAAGACCAATACTGTTTTTTAAGGTTGGGACGGTCTATAGAACGTTTAGCTAACAGCCGAATAAACTGGCAGTACTTCCCCTTACAGCCCAGCGGCCAAGGGAGCAGTGCTTGAAATGATGCTTGATAAATTTTTCAATAGTGGGAAAGCAAGAATACTCCATTTTGTTGAACTATAACTTAGCAAATTGAATTCCTTGACCTTGGCGTGACGTACACATCAACAAATAAGCAAACATACTTAAATACTTTGTTTCAGTATCGTTGTACCTTATAGCAGTGGCGGACGCAGAGGTGGGGGGATAGGGGGGTTATATCCCCCCCCTAAATTTGGAAAAAGGCTATATATGGACTCTTAAGTGGCCAGTTATATAAACTAAATATTCTTTCTACCTATTCAAATCCCCCCCCCCCCGAAAAAAAATTCTGCGTCCGCCACTGCCTTATAGTAATATTATTCTATCGTGTGAAGTTTAATAATATGATATTAACATGTTAGAATTATCATAGCCCTAACTAAAACAAAATTGGATATTCCCTGTGCATAAACATCTCACTTAACTAGTAATTCCAGCTATCACGTAACTAAAGTTAGATACCGGGGAAGAGAGAATACACTGTACAATTCGAAGAGTTAAAACCAGTCAAATCAGTCATAAAATGTGACAGAACGAATAATGACCCCATCACAGTTCAAAACCAGGAAAGGATAACTTCCAGTATGCTGGAATGATAATTCTTTCACACTGGCCGTGTGTAGGCTAAGATGGAAAGGTGAAGTCAGAATGAAAAATTCATTGCCATAGCCGGGATTTGAACCAGGATCTTGAATTTTTCATTCATCTCATATTGAGAACGCCTGGTGGTATTCTGGGATTGTGAGTCAGTTGGAGAATTTAATGTTGTACCGGCACGTTGCCATGGTAGCTCAGTTGGTTAGAGCATCGGCACGGAGGCCGAAGATCCTGTTTCAAATCCCGGCTATGGCGTTGAATTTTTCATTCTGACTTCACCTTTCCTTCCAGTATGCTATTTCTAAAATCTTCGACCGTTAATGAAATAATTACATAATGCCTTTCTTCTTAACTTTTTCCCCCTAGGCCTTTCGGTTACTGAAGATGGTTGAATGCAATCAAAATTCCTAGGAAAAAATAAAGTTGAGAAGAAAGCTACTATATACGAGGGTCCCCAGAAAGTAATGCACCACATTTTTTTCTTCAACAATTATTTATTGAACACAATGAAACTTACACACAAGATAGAATGATGTCCCTATTTTTCCACGTAATCTCCGTCCCGTTCTATGGCCTTCCTTCAGCGAGACACAAGGGCGTGTATGCAGAAGCAGGTACTGTTTATTAATTAGATCGGCATACAAAATCGAAAGTGGCATTCTGCTTATGGGTCATTCTCAAATAAATTGCCGTTTTGCCTCCTCGACAGGATCCCAAGATTGAAAATTTAACTTCGGTTTTTCTGAACGACTGGTTTTCCATGGCATCATACCACTATTATAGTTTACGAAACCGTATAGGAATCATGAGTTTTCTCGTTTTGTAATTGTCTATGAGTTTTTGAAGTTGGTGAAACGTATTGAATTTGTAATGAGTGTTACCATCGTTCGTGTTCTATTTCAATATGTTTTCAGGTTTTTTTTTAAAAAATAGGAATGGACTGAGCTGTTGTAAGATCTTGATATGCTGGAGACGAATGAAAATAGTTTACAAAAGAGGTGACAACAATTTAAGTAAGGAGTGTTACCCAAAACAAAAGCCCTCAATCTTATTTTTACTTTTCTTGCTGTCCTCCTTCCTCGATGTCTAGTCGGAAATTGGTCGTAAGGGGAAAAGATCCCCTCTATATCACCCTCCTCCCCCTTAATTCTTCTTTGAGGGAGCACTAGACCGGGTAACACTCCTTATCACGGTTTCCTGTGAGAAAGGTTCAAATGAACTTCTTTTTTAAATTCTGAAACATCCTCTAGACAGTTTCATTTGGATGTTGAGCTAACATTCATCCGCGAATGAGATTCATATTGGGCCTTTTCATGTCAAGAAGTCAAAATGTTGGATTCGGAATGTGGGTTGTGACAGTCACACTCTTACTTTTTTCCCTCTTTTTTTAAACATAAACATGAACGTTACGTTTCACAACGTATACATAGAAATTATTTAGGGTGGCGCAAAAACTCGCTTGGGTTTGGGGCGAAATGTGAAAAAAAAATTGCTTGATATCTTAACTAGAAGTGTCTTTTTCAGGCCTGTGGCACCAAAACGGCATTTTTTAAGAATAACCCTTATATACATAGCCAAGGTTTTACTATAAATAATGGGAAGAATTCCTAAAAATTCCATTGCCGTAGATGGATCAACAGTTGCAAACGTTAGGACGAATTTTGTAATAGTTTGTTTACGTTTTACGCTAAAAGACACTGGTTGAAAGAAAGCTAATTGGTTAAGCATGTCACACTTTGCCACTAAATAATAAGTTGTTTACTGACTGAAATGCCATTATGTGCATTCATTCCTTTATATTGCTCTTTAAACCTTTACCCCGAATTGTACGAGAAAACATAATATATTATGTGAGATATTCATTTGATTTTTCCGTTTACTGTTAAGTTAGGTTCAGAATAGGGCGAGTAATTGACATGTAAGTATTTTACACGTAAGATACATTGTGTGAAAATAAGTTCTATTCACGTGATTTAATAAACCAAAATTTCATTGATTTTTAAAATATAAATACTAATTACTTGATCATTTTACTGTGAATTCTTTCAATGTTTATATGTCACAAAATATTCATTTATTATGTTTATTCTTGTAAATGCTATCAACGCCCAGCCCCTTTAGATTCATGACTCCCCTCCATGTTTCATGAAAAGTAAACCCCGAACATCATGAAAAGTAAACTCCCTAACAGTAGGCCTAATCTAAAACTTCATCCAAAGGCAAAGGTATTGCTATATTTGTAATAAAAGGAGTAAATTGATAAAAGTATGTTTAATGCGGCTGCTTTTACATGATACGAGGCACGTCCTTACAGTAAGTTTCCCTGGGGCTGTTTACAGAAACAAAACACAATTTCAAGAAAATATTTATTACAACAGACACAGCCAGTGTTCAGCTATTTTTCAACATATTCGCCACCGGAAATGAAACATTTGTCATACTATGGAAGCAACTTTTGAACACCTGTGTCGTAGAAGTCTGCCGCCAGGAATTTGAACCACTGTGTGACAAACATCTCCGCCTCTCTGTCATTCTCTGTCATTCCCTGTCATTTCTTTAGATGTAGGAAAAGATGGGAACTGGGAGCGAAGTCCGGGCTGTAGGATGGATGTTTAAACACCTCTTAGCAAGTCTCCTGCAGAAATTCGGCTGGGAGGTGTTTAAACATTCACCCTAAAGCCCGGACCTCACTCCCAGTGATTTCCATCTTTCCCTACACCTCACGAAATGATAGAGAATGAGAGAGAGGCGAAGGTGATTGTCACACGGTAGTTCAAATCCCAGGCGGCACAATTCCACGACACAGGTGTTCAAAAGTTGTTGCCACTGTTCATAAAACTTATGTGTGGAAACTTCAAATTTTTGTAAATTCTATAGATGTTAGCTAGTCCCCAGTACGTTGTGCATTCAATGCAGTTTCGGAATATGCATTTCGGCATATAAGGTTCTTATGCCATCTTCAGTTCCTGTGCATGGGAAACTGTCTTGTACACCGACTACTCATAAACAAGACGTTGTTCACCGACTACTCACAAACAAGCCGCATGTACAATTTTGCATGTACGGTCTGGCAACAGTGTTTTTTTTTGCATTTAAACTTATATAAAAAAAAATCAATTGCTAACAAATCAATTTTCATCACCAAGAATCGATTTTACAAAGACTTAAATGGATAAAAACCACTGTTGTCAGATAATACATACAACATTTTTCGCGAGAATTCCTTTTCACGTAGGATTTTAGCAAAAATATCGATATCGATTTACAAAAAATCCTGACGTGATGGAAAAAATGGAGGTCATTTTCGAAATCAGCACACCTATTAACATAGAACTCAATGAAAACGTTTCTTGTATTTTTCAACGACTTCATTTTCGCAGGCATGTGTCACGGAGGATGAAATGGGCTGGACATGTTACGCGCATGGGCGAGGAAAGACATATCTGAAAGGTACTGACTTGGAGACCCGAAGGCAAAAGACCACTTGGAAGACCTAGACATAGGTGGAAGAACAATCTTAGTATAGATTTAAGGGAAGTACGATCTGAGAGGGATGATTGGATGGAGTTAGCACAGAATAGAGTTGAATGGCGGGCTCAGGTAAGCGCAGCAATGAACCTCCTTGTTCCTTTAGCTTGCTTAGAAATTGTCTATTGCCATTGAGTAAGTAAGTAAGCACATGAGGTCTTATACTAAGAATAATTTAAAACATTTGTTTGAAATATTTTGTTGCAAAAAATTCCCCGAAGTCTGTCTTGCTTGGTGAACAATAAAGCTTTACATCAGGTTTAAACAATTGAATACACGACCTTTGGAGTACGGTCTCTTACTCTATTTCAGAATGTGAAGTGCTAGGGTAAAGAAATTTACGTGAGTACATTAGCCTAATAAGATTTTAATTGGGTTGTGTATCCTTCGGGATTGCGGTGCGATGTATTAACGACATTGTCTTCATTTTGACAACCAGTTTGTATGAAGAGAATGTCACGTTACTTAAGAGTCAAAACTTTTATTTGGGCACAGGATGTTATGTATTTCAAATCAGATTTTTAGCTATGCTATGCATTGCAGACACAAACACTCAGAAAACTGAAAATACTCAATCTTAGTTACATCTTCGTCAAATATTGTTGCAGTACCATAAAAGTTGTGGCTATATTACAATGGGATGTACTGCAATTTCGGCCTGGGACTATGTGCCGGAATTTAGTCCCAAAGTTCATTTACATGCCTGTAAATCTACAGACACATTTATGCACACATAAAAGCCAACGATCTGTGCCGAAATTGAACCCACAATTTTGAGCACAGAATACCAATACCATACTAACTTTGCCACCCAGGACATGGAGCTTGGTTTCATGATCCAGGCCGACCTTAGGCCTACGTTAAACTAAAATAATAATCATTGCTTGAGATTACGCCAATTCAATGTTTCTATCGTGCATTAGTTTCTGAGCTTTGCGCACATTGAACATGTTTACATAGTAATGCAATATAACAATTCTGTGTTTAGATTCCCATTTGCTTTAGGGCTATGCAAAGTCATTTTGTTTGGCATGGAATTTGCGTTGGTAAACGTGATTTGCAGAAATACACTAGTTAGATGTAGCCTAACAAGGAACGGAACAGAATCTTCACGCTGTATGACATGTGCTAAGTTATGTAGTGATGATTACTGATTAAAGGATTAACATAATTGCCCCTTATGCGTTTCTATGTTAAGGCAGTGAGGGACAAAGTACGGCCCGCGGGTCAGATGCGGCCCTTAGACTGGTTCAATGCGGCCCTTTGCAGGAAAGTAGGGGAAAAATATATTTTTATTATAATATTCCGCCTTTACCCTTACCATTAAATACACAACTTATTTGAAGATGCATTTCGGCGTATGCTGCGCCATCCTCAGTTCATACAAGATGAAATGAACACCACATCTTGTATGAACTGAGGATGGCGCAGCATACGCCGAAATGCATCTTCAAATAAGTTGTGTATTTAATGGTAAGGGTAAAGGCGGAATATTATAATAAAAATATATTTAATATTAACCCTTATCTGTTGGAAATGAGTTATTTTAATTTAGGGGAAAAATATTTCTCACTCGATTGCTCTTATATTTTATGACTCCATGGTGAAGTTTAACAAAACTTCAAGATTTTAGCATTGAACAAGCCTTGGAGATTTTCATTATTCCATTTACTGTGAACTGCAAACAGTAAAACTGGACATTGAGCAGATGATTTGCAAAGTAACATTCAATTGTTAGAATAGAATTTAAAAACACAACAGTACTCGCTAAGACAACACGCTATTGGGACCAGATCATCAGAGAGGCAATTGAAATTAGACTGGAAGACACAAACTTCAACAGGGATGAAGGTTTCACTATCAACCAGGCCTGGAATAAATGCATTCAGGACCTGAAAGGTAAAAGGAACATTTTGGCCCGGAAAAGGACCGAAAACAGAACAGCTGCTCCCTGATTGGTCGACTCCGCCCAACTCGGGTTGGTATATATTTCCCCTACATGTCAAAACTCGACACTTCAGATTCCCTGAGGATGGAGGCAGCGTCAGCCTCGGAAACGTTGGACCACAACAAACTTCTCACCTGGCTGCAAACCCGAGAAGATTTTCTACATAAGATTCGCCAGGAAAGCCTCAAATCTTACATAACATTCAATTGTTGTTTCTTTAACATCTCAAAACATGAATTCTGCAAATCCTTACCGAAATCAAATTTCCAAATTATGATTTCTCTTGCCCATGTTTGCATCTTCTAATGTGGGTGAGCAAGTGTTTTCTTATTTGAAGCTTCGAAAATGTTACGTCAGAAACAGACTGACGGACAGAATTTTGATTTCACTCCATAGACTCATCTAGTTCCAGTTGCAACCTGACTATGAAAATCTACCGGAAGTACAATGTTGCAGTTCCACTCATCTCCTTCTTCATATATAAATAACAGACCAATAGTTCTGAATGCATCATTTCCATAAACTATTGCGTCCCGCCATGTGATTTTTTTCCGTCATTTGGCCCGTTCCCACAGAGGTTTCCTCATCACTGGTTTAAGGCTATTTTTTTCTACGACGGGTCGACAACGCAGTTCCCGCGGGCGTAATAGCGTCTTTTGGACAGATTTAAGACTCTTGTATTATGTATTACGCATTTAAAAAAAAAAAATCGTTTGATGGATAAATGTATGGTTGTCAAGATACAAAAAATTGTCAAGATAAAATACATAAACTCATCTGTTATTTAGTCCTCGTTAGCAGAATTTCAATCTCAGATCCGTGTAGTAACTGGCAACAATGTCCTGTAGAGGTGTAGAAGTAGAGCTGTCAACTCAGTGAGTTTATTTTTCAATCGGCCAAACCCAATACAACCCGAAAACTTCACAGAATTTAATTTGAATCCAGTCTGCAAGGAAAGGGTCTCCTAAATCGTTTTTTTCTTGGCTTGGACACGTGTTTGCAATAAGTTACTGCGTAGTGGTGTCGTCTTGCATTCACCAGGATCAAAATATTATAATGTCGGTATATTCATTGCATGTGTCGAACATTCACTTGCATCGCAGCTCGTCGAGACTTCTTGGAAGCAGTTAAATCAATTAGCAATGACTAATGGAAACCTACATATTACATAGACTAAACATATCTTATACAGTCAGAAGTAACAATAATAGTACAGTATCGTGTGATCCAAGAAGAGTTCATCCTGAGGGCCAAATTATTGGAAGATACAAACCGAAAAAGTTAAAAACACTATCCCAAAAAATAATTCATAACTATAATATGTACTAGACGTACACTTATTTGCAAAATCTATAAAGTTCATAAAAGTTCGCATTATGCATTTAATTTTTTTTTTTTGGCATTCCTTATATCAGTTATTGGACTCCTAAGAATAAATGTTTGTTCTCAATGTATTTTTTCGTAAGAATAACCTTGCGAGAATGATTGGATTAAAAAAGTTAATCTTTTTTCTACTTTTAGTTAATTTTCACTTTTCGATAACCATGACTTTCAGTTCTCTCCATTATTATTAAAATTAATTATTTTTCTATCGTTTTGGTATTTTATAAATCTCCACTGATTTGACACAATTGCTAGGTTTTATGAATACAGTATATAACTATACAACTTTCAGCCACATAGCATTTTTTGTTCTAGGCCTAGCCTACGTAAAATAATACTGAATAAGTCAACTGATTCAATGGGATATTTTTTATTTGGCTATTTATTTAACCCTGGGTCAGTGGCTATACCCCTGGTCGTACATTGAAATTTTCATTAATTTTCGTTCATTAACATGAGCCTTCGTTTCTTACAATTTCAGGAATATGTTTTTCTTTCAACCTGATTCAAGGGCACAGTAGATATCGTTAAAATTAATATAAAACCTATTTTTCGATTTTTATTTAGTCCATAGTTTAAGAAATAATTTGATTAATAGTCCAGCAGAATTGCAACAGCGCACTGGTGGATCATCGATGACCGGTGGAGGCAATAACCATATATGCATCTCGTACAAAACCACAAACTCTCTGCTGGATGTTGCCAAACTGTGACGAATATATGTTTCACGTAATAATTTTAGTATTTAATTTGCATTAAAACTACAAACTTTATTGAAAAACCGCGAAGGAAAAATCTAGTCCTTATTCTCGTCTTTGCTGTTGTGAAAAAAAGAGTATGGAAAATACTTATCATGTTGGGACAAATTGTTTTTGTCTGAGAAAATTACTCACTTGGTACACAAATAGTATTTGCATTTTCTGTTTTTCCTGAAGGAACAAGTTGCACAATTTTGCTACTTCCAGGCATATACTATAGCCGAAAATATAATATTATCTGCAAAATTATCTATATATTGCAGGATTGATTATTCAGTCTCTAAGGAAAAATATTAAAGTATTGCGACTGAGGGTTCCATGCAAGCGGAAAGAGTTTTTAATAACATTGCGACATACCAATAAATTGGTTTCTCCTTGAAAAATTTCGGATGTGCTCATTGGGACGCAACCTCTTAAAGAGTTGTCTGCATTTTGGACACTAAAGAGCCGTTATCATTCTCTTGCTGAAGAAATGGTATATTATACAACACAAACTGTTTTTATAATCGTGCTAAAATGTGAAGCTGTTGTACACATAGGCAATCCCACGAGAGTTGACGAGTTTATCGATAGATTATAAGACATAGTGCTTATAAGACATAGAATTTATCTGATGTAACTTGTCAATTCGAGTTGGATTTATTAAGACTATTCCATGAATAAGCCTAAATATATAACGGATTATACAAATAATGATCACTTTCGTGCTAATAAAACTAATAGTTACGAGATCATGGCATACTATGAATCATCCAACCATGAATGTTGTGGCAGTGCCACCAATAGTGCTTATAAGACATAGTTAACTTCATTCAGTTAAGCTAACAGCAGAACAGAATAAAAGCACACCAACTGGCTTGCACCGCATCGAAATTGTGTTTTAATCAATGTACATTTCTATTATTTCAATTTCCAAATAAGTTATGTTGTATAAAATAATATTTTTCGTGCCGCTTATGGCAGCAATCACTGCACACTGATACTTACATGCTCTGTAACGATCAGACGATTTTACCCCGATAAAATGGCCTCCTCGCGATTCCTACAAGAATATTGTAAGATAAACGGCCATGATTGGTTTATATCCGAGGAATTACTATACGTTATTGGCCAGTATCAAACTCGCGGATATGAGTGGGATCGTCTTTGTAAAAACAAGTGTGATTGGAATTTTCCTATGTTTTTAGCAGATTATTAATCCTTATTTAAAAGAAAATATATGGTATTAAACCTAAAACATATTAGGTAACGGTAATAATATTATTGGAGACAACCATTAGACAGGTTAACATAATTTCTTTATTTCTAATGTCCACTAGCATTACAATGGAATGCTGCCCTGGATTTCTCCACGTTATAATTTAATTTAACTAGTCCTCTAATAGTAGATTAGGGAAGAAGCCAATCGCATTCCTTATTTTAGTGAACTGATGGCTGCATTAACTCCGCGTGGAGTATTGGTTGCCAGAATTTTTTATTTTATTTATTTTTATTTTTTAAAGTGGCGTACGCCGTTTTGCAGTTGGTTGAGGTTTGGGACACTTCGCTACAAACTAGAAGGTCGCGGGTTCGATCGCCCTGAGGTGGTTGGGATTTTTGAATCGGACTAATTCTTCTTGTGGCACTATGGTCCTTCGGTCGACTCGGCCTGTAATAGAGATAAATAGGCCTACCAGGAGCAATTCTGAGATCAAGTCGACCGTTGCTTAAATCTGACAACGTAACCACCTTTATGGGCCGGATGTGTAAACATCTTGGAGCCTCAACCTCTTGGAAACCTGAGAGGTTTTCACGGCCCGAGGCCTGTAAAAGGACCATTTACTTTATTTTACAGTACATTTTTAAATCTGTCTGATCCTTCTTTAGCTACTACTCTTACTTCCTTGAACATAATCCTTTCTAGTTTCCTCGCGCCCTTCTAGGGCCGGTGACACGGATCGGCAGCATCCAAGGCTCGTGGGGAAAGGGGTGCAGAAGGAAAGTGGGCGCAGTAAGAATTGTAAGATGCAAAAAATTAATAGCATGAAATTTTAAATTCCAAGCTGTCTATTATTTAAGGGTAAGAGACCATTCTCAAAACTCAAGATAATTGAGAACTACACAAAAACGTACAATGTCACATCTTCGATTCATTTGCAACATCAGAATCCCAAGTAATGAATCGAGAATATTCATAAAAACATACATTTTAAAGAATTTCTTTGGCTTCTGTAAAATAGTTGTACCTATGTTATACTATGTATAGTTGCATTATGTGTTTAATCATCTATATTAAAATATATATAGAAATAAAATAAATAATACAACTTTCTACGTTAAGAAAAGCGTAGGTGTTAGTTTCTTAACAAGTAAAGATAAGTGTCGTGATAACCTAAGGGCTAAGTCGTTGGGGGAGCTAAAGGGGGTTTAATGTTCTAAGCAGTTGGGGCGCAAAGAAACCAGCTCCACCGCGGCGCCCTCCCCCTGTATCAGGGGCGTATCCAAGATATCTTTTCGGGAGGGGCTGTGATAAGCCTATAACTATTATCACTAGGACTCAGAAGTTTATGACCTAAAATTACCTGAAAAATGACCTTAAATTTATGAAAATATGGCATGAAAAATTGAAAATATTACTTAATATTTCTAAATGTAGATTTTAAAAAGGGAATATACAGTAGTATAATAACAAATAAAAAAATATTTAAATATTTTCTATTACTACTTTAATATTACGTTTTCTATTCTTATTGTGTTGACTAGGCTATATAAATTAATGCCTCACAGCCAAGGAATTACGAGATTGCTTTGTAATATTGGAAAAGTTCATTCTGAAGACAAAATAGGGAAAAATGCAACGAAAGAATGAACATTTCCTAAAAAGTGACTAGTAGAGAATTAAATGAGTCAAGATGTGCAATTAAACTGTCTACTATCCGAGAAATTGAAGTGCTCTTATGTGCAACATATTAACATGGCTTAACGTTTCGGGAGGGGGGGGGGGCTGTATCAGAAGAAGCACAACTGATATTAAGTAATTAAGAGGGTACCGATAGTTGGGAGAGCAAATATTTTTTGCGAAAAGAGAGATAATGAGTTAGAATGACAAGAGATGAAATAAGTATTGACTGATGTGATACCCAAGGTCAGGAGTAAGTCAGTCTTAAGTGGGAGCGCTAGAGTAGAGTTGTCCAGTCAGCCAGTGTCAGTGGTCGTGTGAACAGGCAAGTTAACCAGCTCTCACAATGGCGCCAAGAGGTAAGTTTGCATCACCACGCCTTTTTGCAGTCAATATTATCTCTACGAGGTGATAGTAGGTTTGTTCGCAAAGCAGTCAGAAACCAGGAACAAATCGTTCGCGCATGCGCTCTTTCTCCACACGCGTTCGCAAAGCGAGAATCCGTGATTCTGATTTCAATCTTCTGTTCGCAAAGCTCTCACGGACAGTTTCTGTACTATAAGAAAAATTTGCAGGATCTACCATGAATTGTTATCAGAGACATGCGCAGTAACCTATTTTCACGCGCCTGACTCCTCCCTCCAAATCCTTGCTCCAGATTTATAAGCATAGGCTACTTATATGTATGAATAATGGAAGATAATTAAAAGTTTCCCAAAATATAGATTATATTGTCGATGTATATTGCATTTATAACATGTTAAAGGGAAATATATATTTTATTTGCATATCATATCGATTAAACGCAGAAACTATCGATTCCAAATTCTTCTAACCGTTCGTAAAGTGCAAATCACGGGTAAGTTACAGACTGGACATGCGCAGTACAACCAATACTCAAGCAGTCACGGATTCGCTTTGCGAACAAATCTAGTGTTTTAGAACTGGCAGACAGGCACTGAAAATCAATAAAAACAGTTACGGAAAACATACATGTTTGACGTTAAATCCAAGTTTAAGTAAGTCTGTGATCACGTGTTGGCATTAGTGTGCAAGATTGGCTGAACGGTTAGACCGCTCGCCTTCCACCGCTGGGACACGGGATCGAATCTCGGTAGATCTATGTGGAATTTGTAGTGGACAAAATGGGGTCGGAGCAAGTTTCCTCGGGGTGCTCTTGTTTCCCCTGCCATATATAATTCATCATACTTTGATCATTGGTTGCAATAAAGGTATTTATGTATTAGTGTGCAAGAAGTAGCCTAGTAGGCCTAAATGTTTCGTCGTGTTGTCAATAGACAATAAATGTCGATTTAACTGCAATACATCTTTCGTCCAGATATTCTGACAATCTAACATTTGTTGGATGGATTACATTTAATTCTAGATAGGAAGGAGTAGAACTTATTATGTGAGCAACCACTGTAGCCTAACAGAATGGACACGTGCAACAATTTTATAATAATAATAATAATAATAATAGTAATAATAATCAAAGTCAAAGGAAATATAAGTTAAGCAACCATCTACTAACTATCATAAGTCATAACTCATAACCTCAACTGCAGCTACTCTGAAATTCAGGTGTAATGGTATCAGTTCAATTACTTACTCTATTCAATGTTTTAGCATTAAATCAATAATCATACTTCCTAATAAACCAATCATCTTCGTTATAATTTGAACAATTTAAAGAAAGTAAAACCCTTTTTTGTCCTGTGGATCAATCATCCCAGCCAAGAGCTTATCCAAGATTTTATTTCGTGAGGGGCTGTGATAAGTCTAACATACTATCACACACAATTTTTATATTATTGAACTTTCACTCGTTAGAATAACATTACAATACAACGTATTGAAATGATGTGTGCAGTTTGTTTGTTTGTTTGTTTGTTTGTTTGTTTGTTTGTTTATGTCCATGTCTAATCTAAGTAGGCCTAAGGTAAGACATTAAAGCTGCTGAATAATAGAACTAAATTAGATTTCTTGCTTTCCCACTATTGGAGAAGTTATCACCATTTCAAGCACTGCCCGCCGTGACTGGCTGGGGTATATACTGCCGCTTATTCAATGTTAGGCTTAATTTTGTATTAATATAGACCCTTACTAAGAAGAAGAAGTAACGGCATTTCTACTTCACGATTCGTCATTCGCATTTCATGAATCAGGATGTTCAATTCAACTATCAAATTAAAATACCCTTATGTGAAACGTATTAGGATGTCTTAAGGCTCTATTAAAGAGCCCTAGGATATCTCATTATTTGGGAGAGGCTGTAGTCTCCTCATCCCCTCTCTGAATACGCCCCTGCTCCCAGCCCCAAGAAATAGCATATGGCAGTGAAAATTCCCAGGCTCATTATGCTGAAATGGCAAACAAAATAATAACAATAATAAAATCATTTAAACTCATATAACAAAGTGCCAGAATGCTTTTGTTTAATCAGTGATAATTGCAATTATGATATGCAGAAAATAAGTTATTTTTGTAATCGATTTACGAGTTAAGCTCCAGATCGATTCATTAAGCAGGGCTTACGGAAAGACAAATGTCTAAAGTTGGAAAAGCATATGTGAAGGAATATGTGGGTAGTGTTATTTGTCAAAGCTAGCTGTATTGCAACTTCTAAAGCCGTATATGAACACTGGAAACAATATGTTGCCATGAGAACTGATTTGCATTTGATAAATTCTGTCTAATATACGAGGGAGAATCAAATGAAAACTGCAATAATTTTTTTCCCCACTATTTTACTGCAGGAAGAATGTTTGCTTGTACATTATTTTCTACACAGTCCCCTCCCAGTTCAATGCTCTTGCGCCATTGGATAGGAAGAGCTTCGATACCGCATGAGAAAAAATATTTTGGTTGACGCTGTAGCCATTCCTGCACCATCCATTGGACGTCTTCATCATATTTGAACTTCTGCCCCCAAGGAGATTCTTTAACAGACCAAAGATATGGAAATCCCATGGTGACAAAGCGAAGGGGGTTGCTGAGAGCAGGCGTTTTGATTCAACATGATAACGCCCGTCCTCATGCTGCTCGTGTAACCATGAAAACCATCGAAGACATACGCTTCAAGTGTCTCCCACATCTGCCATACTTGCCAGGTTTGGCACCATCAGATTTCCACATCTTTAGTCCATTAAAGGAGCTTCTTGAAGGGCAGAAGTCCAAGTCTGACGAAGACATCCAATCGGCGGTGTATGAGTGCCCACAGTGTCAACCAGAATAACTTTTCTCATGCTGTATCGAAGCACTTGCTATCTGATGGCATAAGTGCATTGAACTGGGAGGCGAATATGTAGAAAAAACAATGTACAAGCAAACATTCTTCCTACAGAAAAATAGCGCGTTTCATCTGATTCTCCCTCGTATTACCATAAAATAGGCACTAAATTGAGCGTTATTCCGGTACCATCAACCGATTTGGTCCAAAATCAATAGGCTTCGTCCCATGGACATTATAAATGCGTATACTAATTCATTGGTGAACTTCATTATGAAGCTTAAGGTTTTCCAACTAGTACACGTTATTAGAAGTCTATAGCCTATATAAATGTATTTCCGCCAAGTACTAGTATTTTGTAGGATTAGTGAGGACCGTGTGTTGCTGATAATCAGGGCTAGGATTTATATGTACAGTAATTACATATTTCTTAATTTCACATATAGACACATTTTTTCACTTTCTCCATCTATTATATTGTCCTCTATTCAAATTAAACAAATTTATTTTACATATTTTTCCATATTTCTGACATTAGTACATATTTATATGTAAAATAAATATTTGTCTATATTTAGTGATTTTAATGCAATATTCGTACATATTTCATTCTTAAGAGTAAAACTATATAAAATTGTCGTTTTCAGTGACAGAAAATATGGCAGCACAGGATAAGTTTACAGTTATGTAGGCCTACAGAAATGAATGTGTTACATTGAATCAAATTTTTGTAATATAACAAAAATAATTCAGAAACTACAAAATAATAATCTCACATTACCTGGAAATATTGACATTGTGAAAAACAAGATTCATGAACTCAAATGTATACGTGGACATTTAGCCGATCTTATCAAATGTTTCGTGGACAATGAGTCTTCAAGAAATCCAGGCTTTGAAGAAATGTGTAAAATCAGTGCAATCTTAAGTGGTTCGTCAAATGTAAAACTAGAATCTGTGAATTTTAAACACGCGCCAATCACTTCATGTGCAGTAGAACGAAGCTTCAGCCAATACAAATCACTTTTGAAAATTTAAAACATTTTGTGGCATACTGTTATGGTAGCAGAAATAATCAATGAATGAATACAAATAAAGTAAATGATCTGAAAAAAATTGAATAATTTAATTTATGAATCCAGTATTTGTAATGCATTTTTATAGGCTCTAAAAGTAACAAAATGTAGTGTCTAGTGGTTACATTTGTTTTGATGTTCATATTTTACAAAATATATTTGCATATAGGCTATATATGTACTGTCTGACTGTGAGCTGAAGGCCGAGCTGGTGGCATAGTGGGGGAAATAATCCAGTTGTAACATTTATACCAGGAATATACACAGCTGAGGAGAAGAACTGTACTAATAATCGTTGCATAAGGCTGAATGTGTGCAACCTTTACACAGTCTGGCACCCTTGTATAAACTTGACGTAAATAATCAAGATGGCCGATATCCGTAACAGTTGGTCGTTTCGTAGATGTCTGAGATTGAATTTTGAGGCTACGCATATTCTGAGCTGCTTTTGCGGAATTATAAACATTGTTCCTTGTTTGCGGGACATATTTCCATACTTGTCCCCATGATTACAGCTTTCTGAAAACAATATAATGAAATACTGAAACTCTGCAGACGATCCATCGTTGTTTGCCGCTGCACCGATAGATGGCGTTCAGCAGTCCCTTCATAGCCAGAAGCTAGTAACGTCACAAATAGAGTGACGTATTTGATGACGTTGGACGTACAAACCCGATGTAAACTCGGCAGTTACACACCCGTTATTGGTAATGCGGCTTATGCAGAACTTACACGGTGAACAACCAAACAACCGTTCAACGCAGATATAAGCCGCTTTTATTAGTAAGGCTGATAGACAGTAAATGCAAGCGCATGGTAAAGTAGTGGGGGAGCGCTAGCTCGGCCTTCAACTCTCCGCCAGACGGTACGAATTTTTACATTTTTAGTACATATATATGTACATATTTTGACATTTTTAAGTACATATATATGTACATATTTTGACATTTTTTAGTACATATAAATCCTAGCCCTGCTGATAATAGTCTCAAAACTCTCCACATACAAAACAAAAGCATAAAACTAAACACACTCGAAGCATTTTAAATTTACCAACACAAACAAAACATCATAATCGAAAGCATAATAGACAAGGACGCACTCTTCGAGATATACGCGACCTATAAAACACGAAAAAAGACACATCAGGTATCAGTAACAGCACAACAATCAAAGCGAACAGATTCGCTCAACAGACCTTTACAGGATAAAACGTAGGTATAACATTTTCTTTCAATCTCCAATTATTAAGTGAATACAAACAAGTTTACTAATTATCGTATTCTACAACATTAGGTAGACTGTTGATGATACATGAAAAAGTATCGAAATGCATCTCGCTGAAATGACTAATTGAACCCTGGAATGCTGAATACGAAGAAGACAAATTACCAGAAGACTTTTAAACAATTTCCATATAAATTGTGCTTCTAAAACATCAAAAAGTGTTATACTATTACAATTGCAACCAACTACGAACAATGTCATTATTTTTCCATTAAACTTTTCATCAATTAAAAAACTTTTAATAAATGTAAACATCGAAATACTGGTCATCCACAAGTCATAATCTTAGCTTTGACCAACAATACATATATATTTCTCATTAACAAATTATTACATGTATGACCATATGTCAATATAAAATTTATTCACGAGGTTGACATTGCCTGAAATCAACTAACTCTGAACAGTGTCAGGGTCATTCCAGTTGAACTTTGTATCAACTAAAACTTTTAAGATAAACTTAAGTTCATGCAACACGCAATAAGAAGGAAAAAAAAATAATATCAACATAACAAAGAATGTCCGACCACTTGTCAACATAAAGATAATATTGAGTTTATACATTGCAAAAGAAGCATATGACATAATCAGATAAATATTCTACATTATAAACTGCCTCATACTCTACGTCTATATAAATAAATGAGACTTTTATGTCATTAATAAATGTGTAACTGGTACTTAATAGTGAACTTTTAATGTCAATATTAATGAGCTTATTACCTAATCAACTAACTCCAAACAGTGGCTAGGCATCTCCTTTGTACATGTCATCAACTAAAAATCTCTTAATATGTAAACATGGAAACATTTTTTTTACCAGATAAACATTGTATTGTATATTTTATGTTACTAATAAATTTGTAACTGGTAACATCATATGTAATTTTTCGTATTCAGCAACACACGGTCAGCACTAGTCCTACAAATTACTAGTACTTGGCGGAAATACATTTATATATAGACTTCTAATTTGTATACTAAATTTCATGAAAATCCGATAAAGGGTATTAGAGTTATTGCGCGTACAGACACACAGACAGATAGACGGACACATACTTTCCCGTCCACCACACAATCTCAGAAAGTACTATTTTGGCACTTAAACATCAGACATTTGATTTTTAAAGAGTACATCTTCCGTATTCGAGTATATGTAATGCTTAATTCACTTTGTTTTCTCTTCATTATTGGACTCATTTGTTTGTCTTATGTTTTAATATTCTATTGCTAGCATTTCGTTACCATTACATATGGTATCTTGTGTATTTGTTTTCTGTAGGTATTCCTTTAATGTATTTTGTATTTATCCTGGTTGAGTGGAAGATAAGGCCCCATGGCCTTAACTCTGCCAGGCAAAATAAAACCTTATTATTATTATTATTATTATTATTATTATTATTGTTATTATTATTGTTATTATTATTGTTATTATTATTATTATTATTATTATTATTATTATTATTATTATTATTATTATTATTCTCAATATCCAAGCTTCTCTATCCTCCCATAGATTCTCAGGAATGTTTTTTCTCCTTCTTTTCTTCTTGTATCCCACTAAACCATGTCTTCTTCGGCCTGCCTCTCTTCTTTCTGCCTAGAGAATTTCATTTGAAGATTTTCTTTGGTAATCTGTTCTCTCCGATCCTTCTCACATGGCCATATCACACGAGTTTCTTTTCCTTAATTTCATTATTATAGTGTGTTGTGTGTTTTGTTGCTAATAATTTCCTTTCCTCTCTCTTTTTAAGTGACCAAATTTTTTAACCGTATTGTAGTGTTTCTTAATTCTGTAAAAAACTGAAGACAAACTGTACAAATGGTTATTTACACGGAGGCGATTTCTTCCTCCAGGAATAATATAATTTGTAATTGCCCTGCCATCACAAACGTGTGGCACATTGTCAGGTTTTGTTTTGTACAAAGTTGTTTGTTCTAATGGACGAGATGCTTCTTCAATAGAGATTCTAAATATGCTTATTGGTATTTGCTTCATGAGAATCATTGCCAAAATCGGGCCCTTTTTAAGGACAGGTTTGCAGCCTATATACCAAAATCACTTAAATTTCGCCTTGTTACAACCACAGACTTCCCCCTCCCCATCTACTGATTGGTACTTTTTAAAGACTCATTCTTTTGCTCTTGCCAATTGAAAATACCACTGATCTCGTGGCTCGATAGTTGACTCAACCACCTTCTAGTTTAGAATCGTCGTTCATTTAATTTAGTAATATTGATGAAATGAAATTTATTGCTTAAATTTTAATTCAGTCAGTCAAACGTGTTTATTACTACTTCTGCCGATGGAGTCGAAAGACGGAGGTAGATGATGCATGTAGCACCATAGAATGTAATTTATATAGCCTGCATAGGTACCAGTATATCCGTACCCAGTTAACTCAAACCATCTTCAAGAATGATTGAAAGAAACTTGGTTTTCAGCAGTCTGATTTAAAGTTACAGATTTCTTGAAAAATACAGATTTGAATAATTATAAACTATTGTAGTGATTTGATAATTTTATTGTACGTGCCTGTATTGCATACTCCTTAACAAATCAATACGATTTTTAAAAACTAAACTCAATGGATCTACATCCCCGGAGGGACTAGGCCTACCATCCGACCGCTGAGTCAGGATGGCAGGATTGGAGGCATGACCATGCAAGCGGCCTCGAATGAACTTGAGTCACATAAAAACATTACCAAGATTTGTTTTGCATGGTAAGCACCTGCCACCCCACCGGAGACTATACAAACAGTCGCCAGATGTCCAGAAAATCGCGGGCGTGAGTTTTTAACCTTATGTTCGATTTCCGGGGTAATATATAATTCCTTTAGCTTGCTTAGGAATTGTCTATTGCCATTGAGTAAGTAAGTAAACATTCATAACTATAAGTTTCAAATATATTAGCAACTCAGGAAAGATTAGAGAAATACTTGTTGCAATTTGCCATAACAATATCAATTATCGTCAATGGTTACAGTTTTGTCGTAGGTTGCGGAAGCAAGAATTGTTTCATTATCGTTCAGTTGTAAAAGTGTACTAAAATACCGAAGTTAAAAATTATGTAGCCTTAGTTTACTTACGATTTTTGAGAAGAGGTACCGGTTTTAAGAAAATATAAAACCTATTCATACATGTCTCAATAGCGATTTAGTTTTCCTGCCTATGTTAGATGACGCAGCGGTCGTGTGGTAGGCCTTGTCCCTTCTGGGATGTTAGCGCCACGGAGTTAGTTAGGATTTATTATGACACCTTTCTGTAATATCTGCAGTTTTGTGCAATGTCCTACATTTTAGACCACTGATGTTCTAGATTTCATTAAATGAATTTTGTAACCCTAAATAAAAATCTACTCTGTAATGAAGCTCGATGAAGCATCTACTTGGATATTCTTGAATGAGAATGGGCTCATGTCATAGGTGGACTTAATTTCATCACATCTTCTTAAACACCAGACTGCAAAACGATCGATAGGCCGTATTAGGAATGATGATCATGAACCGCTATCAGAGCTCCACGCTCCCCAGACTTTTTTTTTTTTTTTTTTTTTGTATGGGAGTATGCAATGTTCGTGCAGCCCTTTCCCGCAGATCTGCCGTAACTGAAGGTTTGCACCTTTACTTAAATCAGGCCTGTCCAAATTTAGAGGAACTAGAGTCATCTTAAAACAAGTCATCTTGAGGGCCACACCAAAATTACTTAATTTTGATTTTGATTAACTTAACCAATTGGCATATAACTTCTAAAGAACGCAACGATTGGTAGATTTTATAAACAATATAAACAAATACAAATAATATATTGTGATTAAAAATATTGTTTTTGCCATACCAGTTCATCATTTCATTGAACATAATAGTAATACGATTGTGAGTAAAGTCGGCTGATCTGCGAGATTAGTGGCTCCTAATGTTGATTAGTATAATACAGAACAGTCACCGAGACAAGTCCTGTACCTATTTTTGATAAATTTTATATTTAAAAAATCACTTTAGCAAAGTATGTGCTTTCAAATAGTCTATAGATAAGGTCTGAAGATCATCTGTCAGCTGGGGAAACTCGTCATGTTTACAGAACAGTAGGCTACTGATATAGACTAAAAGTTGCAATAAAATTGGGTCCGAAGGCTACACTATTCAAATATACACAAATGCAGTGTAATCGCAAGGCAGGCATAAACCGAGAATGAAGCCACGGGATGATGATCACGACTCGTTCAAGGCTCTTTCAGGAAAGGGCAATGCCGCGGAGATTTGTCATTGTATCTCGCGGGATGGGGGTGGAGGGACAGCATAATCCTCAGTCCTGAACCAAGAAAGGAAAGTTTCCACTACTGAAAAATCCCTTGCTGGGAATCGAACCCGGGCCGCCAATGTGGAAAGCAGCCAAGATACCAACACTGCTCCATGGCGGTGTACACACACACACACATAATTATCTGATACAAATCATAAAATTGTTTTCATTTAGTTAATTTAGGCTAGATGCTGTAGGCCTATTAACCTACCGAAAATTGAAAGCTATTGTCCGTGCATTTACGGTAGGCCTACTCATTCTGTTCATAATGGGGGTTAACGTTCTGAAGCGAGCGCGATAAGATAAGACCAAACAGCATTGTAAGTTATGTCACCAAGTTATGCTTCCTGATGTACTAGGCTTGAAGTGTATTAGGCTTAGGCCTATATGAAGTGACCATGGCCCTGACTTATACATCATACGATGACCCGCTGTAAGATAAGAAGAAAAACTACCAGATTCTCACGTAACCAGAGTAGGTGATTTCACTGAATAAATTTATAAACTTCTTGAAATTTCCATAAATATTAATGTGACAATTTAGTTCATGAATCGGTGACCAATCTCGTAAAAGAATATTACAATTTCAATCAATCGCAAATGTTTATCGCACATGTCTATGCTATCATTTTAATTTTATCACTTTCATTATATCGCACCTATGTGCACATTTTTTGTTTGTAAATTCACAAGGACAGAACACTGAAACATTTTCATATCTTTAACTTCTCTTTGATCAAAACAATAAATCATTGGACAATGGACACGATTGGGTACATAAGCTTCAGATGAGCAAAAGGAGGTATGAAAAAAATGTATAATTTTACATGTTTTAAAGCATTTTAAGTCTTGTCTAATAATAAAAACAATATTAGTAACATGATGGTATTAGTTGTAACCAGGAGGTTAGTCTAAAAAAATAAAATCAGGAAAACTGATATAACAAAGTGCCAGAATTCTTTTGTTTAATCAGTGATAATTGCAGTTATGACGAGCAGTTATTTTTGTAATCGATTTCAGAGTTAAGCTCCAGATCGATTCATTAAGCAGGTCTTACGGAAAAACCAAGGTCTAGTTTGATTATCATATGTGAAGGAATATATGGGTTGTGTTATTTATCAAAGCTAACTGTATTGCAACTTCCAAAACCGTATATGAACACTGTAAAACAATATGTTGTCGTGAAAACTCATTTGCATTTGATAAATTCTGTATTATTTATTACCATAAAATAGGCACTAAATTGGACACTCTTCGGTACCGGTCAACCGATTTGGTTCGATATCAATAGATTTCTTCACATGGACGTTATGAATGCGTATACCAAGTTTTAAGGAAATCCGAAAAAGCGTATATTTGAGTTATCGCGCGTACACACGGACAGACAGACGGACAAACATTTTCCCGTCCCCCACACAATCTCGTAAAGTATAATTCTGGAACTTAATAAAAATTTGTGCCTGTGGGGTCTAGCCTTGTTGACGGCTTTGCAAGACTGGGTTCGATTCCCGGTAGGGTAGGTCTGGTATCGAACCCGTGACCTTCAGCACAGAAAGTAAGCGCTATACTAAGGGCGTTACCCTGACCCACTAGACCTACTGCATACTTCAGAGCAAATAGGTACCTTCTGTCACTGGGAATGCGTACATAGTAACCAGAAGAAAGTGAACTTGCTCTATCAACCGGTCTAACATGAATTTTGGATCTGACAGATAGCCAATTATTAAAAATAATTCAATACCTTCAAATTATTCTTGATTCACAATAATATGCAATAACATAATGAACTGTTTCAAGATTGGTTTAAAATGTTTACTCATTATGATGAATGATTGAGTGTAACGCATGATTGAACCTCCTCCGGAAGGAAATGAAGAACAACTGACAGGCTTTGACCCATCAAGCTCCTTTTCGGTATGGGATTATTGTGAATCAAGAATAATTCTAAGGCTTTGAATTATTTTTAATCATTGTTTTTCTGCCAGATCCAAAATTCATTTTACACCGGATAAAAGAGCCAGCTCAATTTCTTCTGGTTACTGTGTAGGCATTCGTAGTGATAGAAGGCTCCTATTTGCTCTGAAGTATGCTGGATATCCAACCAATATCCAACAAAAGCTATTTGAACTTTCTGTAATTCACTTTGTTTCTATAAATGTGCAGCCACTATTAAACTTCCAACCCTCGTACATTACACTTCACTTTGCTGTACTATTTCTTTCCTTAGGGTTTCCCATTGAATTCTGTCTTTGGCGATTCCTCTCTAGTCAACGCCGGCTGCTGTCTGGAACTCATCTGGCCATCTGCGCTTAAGACATCTTTTATACCAGTTCGGACGACCCATTTTGATATAGGTATGAAATCCCCATTTTCTTTATTAAAATATTTTAGGGAACACTGCAAAATGGCATAATTAATAAATGCGATATTATTTTCATTCACAATATACTAGCACTCTTTGATACATACAAAACTCGTTTTGAGTTACTAATTCCTAGTCTTGTCTTTGATAATGGTTTTGAGACGGTCGCTACTTCATATTTTGACTTCGATATACCTATTACCAGAATGAAGGCAGTTTATGAATAGTTTCAAATTGATCATTGACAACTTGGCAAAAAACAACTAAAATACACTTGACACACCAGTCTCCAGAATTTTAACATCAAAAGGGTGGTTTCTGTGGATGTTCGTTTGTCGTAGACATGTGGCCTTTTTAAACTATGAAGATGAAAAATAAAAGATAAAACAGTGGTCATATCACAAACTTTATGCAGAATTATTTAATGAGTGCTTTATCTAATTATAAAAGTACAAAATATAGATATATGTGGAAATGTGCGTTTTATTTTCTTTTTAGGCTTTATAAACTTCACTCCGCATCATCTTCAGATGTGGTTGGCCACTTCAAAATCAACTGGTAGAAATTCTTTGCCTCCGCTTACATATTTCTGCACCCTTCTAGGCAGCAATCGGGGTTTGTGTCACGTTATCCTCTTATTTGCATTAAACCAATGTTTTTGATACGTCGTCTCTGTTCTACTATCAAACCGACGGCAGTGATACGTTGTCTCTAATGTACCATCATTCGGTGTTTGTGACACCTTGTCTTCTTATTGACGTTAAAGCAATGCTATTTATTCGTCCTCTCTGTTTTACTATCAAACCGACGGTAGTGATACGTTGTCTCTATTGAACCAGCAATCGGTATTTGTGACACCTAGTCTTCTTATTAGCATTAAATCAATGTTTTTTTATTCGTCGTCTCTGTTCTATTATCAAACCGACGGTAGTGATACATTGTCTCTAATGTACCATCAATCGGTATTTCTGACTCCTTGTGTTATTGTTTGCATATATCCAATATATTTTATTCTTAGTCTCTGTTCTACTATCAAACCGACGGTAGTGATACATTGTCTCAATTGAACCAGCAACGCTGTTTGTGACACCTTGTCTTCTTATTAGCATTAAATCAATGTTTTATATTCGTCGTCTCTGTTCTACTATCAAACCGACGGTAGTGATACGTTGTCTCTAATGTACCATCAATCGGTGTTTGTGACACCTTGTCTTTTTGTTTGTATTTAAGCAATGTTTTTTATTCGTCGTCTCTGTTTTATTATCAAATCGACAGTAGTGATACGTTGTCTCTAATGTACCATCAATCGGTGTTTGTGACACCTTGTCTTCTTGTTTGTATTTAAGCAATGTTTTTTATTCGAAGTCTCTGTTTTACTATCGAACGTACGGTAGTGATACGTTGTCTCTATTGAACCAGCAATCGGTATTTGTGACACCTTGTCTTCTTATTAGCATTAAATCAATGTTTTTTATTCGTCGTCTCTGTTCTATTATCAAACCGACGGTAGTAATACGTTGTCTCTAATGTACCATCAATCGGTGTTTCTGATTCCTTGTGTTATTGTTTGCATATAACCAATATATTTTATTCTTAGTCTCTGTTCTACTATCAAACCGACGGTGGCGATACATTGTCTCTATTGAACCAGCATCGGTGTTTGTGACACTTTGTCTTCTTATTAGCATTAAATCAATGTTTTATATTCGTCGTCTCTGTTCTACTATCAAACCGACGGTAGTGATACGTTGTCTCTAATGTACCATCAATCGGTGTTTGTGACACCTTTGTCTTCTTGTTTGTATTAAATCAATGTTTTTTCATTCGTCGTCTCTGTTCTACTATCAAACCGGACGGTAGTTATACGTTGTCTCTAATGTACCATCAATCGGTGTTTGTGACACCTTGTCTTTTTGTTTGTATTTAAGCAATGTTTTTTTATTCGTCGTCTCTGTTTTATTATCAAATCGACAGTAGTGATACGTTGTCTCTAATGTACCATCAATCGGTGTTTGTGACACATTGTCTTCTTGTTTGTATTTAAGCAATGTTTTTTTATTCGTCGTCTCTGTTTTATTATCAAATCGACAGTAGTATAACGTTGTCTCTAATGTACCATCAATCGGTGTTTTTGACACCTTGTCTTTTTGTTTGTATTTAAGCAATGTTTTTTATTCGTCGTCTCTGTTTTATTATCAAATCGACAGTAGTGATACGTTGTATCTAATGTACCATCAATCGGTGTTTGTGACACCTTGTCTTTTTGTTTGTATTTAAGCAATGTTTTTTATTCGTCGTCTCTGTTTTATTATCAAATCGACAGTAGTGATACGTTGTCTCTAATGTACCATCAATCGGTGTTTGTGACACCTTGTCTTCTTGTTTGTATTTAAGCAATGTTTTTTATTCGAAGTCTCTGTTTTACTATCGAACGTACGGTAGTGATACGTTGTCTCTAATATACCATCAATTGGTGTTTGTGACACCTTGTCTTCTTGTTTGTATCTAAGCAATGTTTTTTATTCGTTGTCTCTGTTTTATTATCAAATCGACAGTAGTGATACGTTGTCTCTAATGTACCATCAATCGGTGTTTGTGACACTTGTCTTTTTGTTTGTATTTAAGCAATGTTTTTTTATTCGTAGTCTCTGTTTTATTATAAAATCGACAGTAGTGATACGTTGTCCCTAATGTACCATCAATCGGTGTTTGTGACACCTTGTCTTTTTGTTTGTATTTAAGCAATGTTTTTTATTCGTCGTCTCTGTTTTATTATCAAATCGACAGTAGTGATACGTTGTCTCTAATGTACCATCAATCGGTGTTTTTGACACCGTGTCTTTTTGTTTGTATTTAAGCAATGTTTCGTTATTCGTCGTCTTTGTTTTATTATCAAATCGACAGTAGTGATACGTTGTATCTAATGTACCATCAATCGGTGTTTCTGACACCTTGTCTTTTTGTTTGTATTTAAGCAATGTTTTTTATTCGTCGTCTCTGTTTTATTATCAAATCGACAGTAGTGATACGTTGTCTCTAATGTACCATCAATCGGTGTTTGTGACACCTTGTCTTTTTGTTTGTATTTAAGCAATGTTTTTTATTCGTCGTCTCTGTTTTATTATCAAATCGACAGTAGTGATACGTTGTCTCTAATATACCATCAATTGGTGTTTGTGACACCTTGTCTTCTTGTTTGTATCTAAGCAATGTTTTTTATTCGTTGTCTCTGTTTTATTATCAAATCGACAGTAGTGATACGTTCTCTAATATACCATCAATCGGTGTTTGTGACACCTTGTCTTCTTGTTTGTATTTAAGCAATGTTTTTTTATTCATCGTCTCTGTTTTATTATCAAATCGACAGTAGTGATACGTTGTCTCTAATGTACCATCAATCGGCGTTTGTGACACCTTGTCTTCTTGTTTGCATATAAGCAATGTTTTTTATTCGTCGTCTCTGTTTTACTATCGAACCCACGGTAGTGATACGTTGTCTCTATTGAACCAGCAATCGGTATTTGTGACACCTTGTCTTCTTATTAGCATTAAATCAATGTTTTTTATTCGTCGTCTCTGTTCTATTATCAAACCGACGGTAGTAATACGTTGTCTCTAATGTACCATCAATCGGTGTTTCTGATTCCTTGTGTTATTGTTTGCATATAACCAATATATTTTATTCTTAGTCTCTGTTCTACTATCAAACCGACGGTGGCGATACATTGTCTCTATTGAACCAGCATCGGTGTTTGTGACACTTTGTCTTCTTATTAGCATTAAATCAATGTTTTATATTCGTCGTCTCTGTTCTACTATCAAACCGACGGTAGTGATACGTTGTCTCTAATGTACCATCAATCGGTGTTTGTGACACCTTTGTCTTCTTGTTTGTATTAAATCAATGTTTTTTCATTCGTCGTCTCTGTTCTACTATCAAACCGGACGGTAGTTATACGTTGTCTCTAATGTACCATCAATCGGTGTTTGTGACACCTTGTCTTTTTGTTTGTATTTAAGCAATGTTTTTTTATTCGTCGTCTCTGTTTTATTATCAAATCGACAGTAGTGATACGTTGTCTCTAATGTACCATAAATCGGTGTTTGTGACACCTTGTCTTTTTGTTTGTATTTAAGCAATGTTTTTTTATTCGTCGTCTCTGTTTTATTATCAAATCGACAGTAGCGATACGTTGTCTCTAATGTACCATCTATCGGTGTTTGTGACACCTTTTCTTCTTGTTTGTATTTAAGCAATGTTTTTTATTTGTCGTCTCTGTTTTATTACCAAATCGACAGTAGTGATACGTTGTCTCTAATGTACCATCAATCGGTGTTTGTGACACCTTGTCTTCTTGTTTGTATTTAAGTAATGTTTTTTATTCGTCGTCTCTGTTTTACTGTCAAATCGACAGTAGTGATACGTTGTCTCTAATGTACCATCAATTGGTGTTTGTGACACCTTGTCTTCTTGTTTGTATCTAAGCAATGTTTTTTATTCGTTGTCTCTGTTTTATTATCAAATCGACAGTAGTGATACGTTGTCTCTAATGTACCATCAATCGGTGTTTGTGACACCTTATCTTTTTGTTTGTATTTAAGCAATGTTTTTTATTCGCCGTCTGTGTTTTATTATCAAATCTTCAGAAGTGATACGTTTTCTCTAATGTACCATCAATCGGTGTTTGTGACACCTTGTCTTCTTGTTTGTATTTAAGCAATGTTTTTTATTCGTCGTCTCTGTTTTATTATCAAATCGACAGTAGTGATACGTTGTCTCTAATGTAGGTAGTGATGAGCAAATGCAAGACCAAGACCAAGACCAGGGCGGTCTTGGTCTTGGTTTTGGTATTGCACTCTGTCTTGGTCTTGGTCTTGCATAGGTAACCCTGGTCTTGGTCTTGGTCTCGGTCTTGCATCAGTGTCTTGGTCTTGGTCTCGGTCTTGCATACTCGGTCTTGGTCTTGTCGCCAGAGTCTTGCAGTTTTCGTTTTCGCATCTTAATGTGATCGATGGCGTTTACATGATTTAAAGTTACGCTGATTACATGTGTTATTTCTTGCAAAAGTAACGAAAGCTAATTGCTTTTAGTTGCTTTGACCAAGTAAACAGTAATGTGATGTCACGTTGTTTGCCGAAACGTCCATGGTGATATAAGCTAGAACAGAAAACTTTGAGTGTAAATTTAATTATTCTCTGTTATCCTATTGCAGATCTTTAATCCCAAAATCCACGAGATGCTATTCACTATTTGAGAGTGTAAAATTATGAATATTATATTGTAAAGTTTCAAATTGAACGGCTGTGGAGACCAGAAGTATTATTAACAGGATGGGTATGAAATGTTTAAAAGATTTCCGCATAGGAGAGAGGTTCTGTCTGACCTGTTTAAAACTGTATAATATAGTAACAAAACATAACGGCATTGAAGCAGATGCTTTAGAAATTGTGCAATCTATAGAAAATCAAACAATGACCATTCGAAACCCAAACCCATAGGCTGCAATAAATAATATTTCTCTTTCCATGTACCCTAGTTCTAATTTATAACACATTGTGAACAGATCATTTCTGCACTTTAAAAGATTTACGCTACCCCCGTAAATTACTTTCTACTTGCTTAAAAGTTTCGGGCCTTCAACTAATTGAGTCATAAGTAATCATAACTATTCTTCATGTAAGCAAATATTTCTAGACCAGGCATTTTCTACTTTTAGTATCTTTTCCCATTCGATATGCATTCTTAATATGAATCAGCAGCAAGAACTTAAACACCGCCATCGTTATGTGTCAATAACAAGTAGTAGTAAAAAACTGTTTTCAGTGGATGTCCTACCTATCATCAGAAAAATGTAGGCCTGTATATCTACAGTACATTCAGATACGTAACTGTAAATTAATAACTAGCAAATACCCGTCAAATAAGTTTCTGTTTGAATTAATATACGGTTTAATTGTTTTTTATTGAATAATTATGAAGAATACCGGGCGTATAATCTGAATTTTTCAAACTTCACTTTATTTTGAAATTTTTTGCAAGGAGAATGGAATGAGCTGAATAGCTATGTCAAGTAGACAGGAAAGATTCTATATGTGGGAGTAGACTATGAATATTAATGATAGTCCTAGGTGTAAAAAATGATTTCATTGTTAATGAAATAGGTTACTGAGCATGTTAATCGGCGTTTTAAGTTATGAGGGCTACTGTTTAAAGTTTCAAATTCTCAGTCCTAGGCCACGCCATGGCTGAGTGGTTAGACCGCTCACCCTCCACCGCTGGGACCCGGGTTCGGTTCTCGATCCATGTGGAATTTTTGGTGGACAAAGTGGGGTCGGGGCAGGCTTTCTTGGGGTGCTCCGGTTTCCCCTGCCATATATCATTCCATCGTTGCTCCATTTATCATAGTATAACCATTTGGTTGTAATAAGGAATTATTATAAATCCTCAGTCATAGCTTTATTTTAACCCAGTGAGAGGTTAGAGAAACTAGTTATTAAATAACTGTATGGCAGAATTTTAAAGTTTTATTGATCAATTATGTGGCCAGTATTTTTATTGTACGCAAAATGAAATTTTGCCTTTGCCTTTGTTACATTCGTTGGTCTTTCGTACCATAATAGGCCTACTAGAATTAAACATTTTAAAAATGAATATAGAGTGTTTATCGTGAATTTAACTCCCACCAATTGAAGGAACTAGCTGTATGGAATGCCATTCAGGGAAATCCGTCAGATTAATTATAGGCCTACCAGCCTTGGGACTACCCCGGCTAGCGACTCTGCGGCGCCTTTGAGTAGCTGTCGCAGGCTCGCTGCATACACAACGGGGCTTTATAAAACTTTTTCAAGTAGCAAGACTGCAAGAGTCTTGCAGTTAGGTCTTGTTCTTGCCAGAGTCTTGCAGGGTTGGTCTTGGTCTCGGTCTTGCATGGTCGGTCTCGGTCTTGGTCTTGCATTTTCTGCAAGACCAACGCCAAGACTGCAAGACCAAGACTGGTCTCGCTCATCACTAAATGTAGGCCTAACATCAATCGGTATTTGTGACACCTTGTCTTTTTGTTTGTATTTAAGCAATATTTTTTATTCGTCGTCTCTGTTTTATTATCAAATCCACAGTAGTGATACGTTGTCTCTAATGTACCATCAATCGGCGTTTGTGACACCTTGTCTTCTTGTTTGCATTTAAGCAATGTTTTTTATTCGTCTTCTCTGTTTTACTATCGAACCTACGGTAGTGATACGTTGTCTCTAATGTACCATCAATCGGTGATTGTGACGCCTTGTCTTCTTGTTTGCATTTAAGCAATGTTTTTTATTCGTCGTCTCTGTTTTACTATCGAACCTACGGTAGTGATACGCTGTCTCTAATGTACCATCAATCGGCGTTTGTGACACCTTTTCTTCTTATTAGCATTACATTTTTTTATTCGTCGTCTCTGTTCTACTACCGACGGTAGTGATAACGTTGTCTCTATTGAACCATCAATCGGTGTTTGTGACACCTTGTCTTCTTATTACCATTAAATCAATTTTTTTTATTCGTCGTCTCTGTTTTACTATCGAACCGACGGTAGTGATACGTTGTCTCTAATGTACCATCATTCGGTGTTTGTGACATCTTGTCTTCTTGTTTGCATTAAATCAATTATTTTTCTTCGTTTTCTCTGTTCTACTATCAAACCGACGGTAGTGATACGTTGTCTGTATTGTACTATCTATCGACGTATATGATAAGTTATCCCTCTGCTTTTTCTTGTCTTCTTGTCTTCTTGCCTTTCTGTGATCCCCATACTGTAAAAGTTTATATTAATGATATTACTGGCCAACAAAACCTTCTTTTCATTTTTATCAACGGCTGTTACTAACAAATTTGTTGGTTCTGGTTTCAAACCTGAAGGTAGTTTTTCCTGCAGGCTATATTCTTTTTGAATCCACATATATAAAAGTTTCGTTGTTTTATTTTTCTCATTGCTTATGTGGAAGGACATTTGATTCATTTCATTTAAGCGTAGCTGTGCCATATACATGCAATGCAGCCTTTATTTATTATTAGAACATAAACGGAAACAGTTTGCATATCTATCTTATTACCTGTCAATCACATAATTATGTGATTATGTGATGTCTTTTATGATTATAATCATAAAAGACTTGATTACCTAAGGTCGAATTGCATGCAAACAAGAGCATTGAGAAAAAACCGTTTTCAGATTTGAAATGAGCACGTCAAAATGATTAAGAAACAGTAAGGAAAAAGAAAACTGTTGGCCAGTGTATTAACTTACATAGTTTTATTTTCAATGATATCACAAGTTTTGTTTGCTCCTTAATATACTTCATTTCTTAAATTTAGTCAACATAAAGGTTCAACTATCGGAGTGGTCACAAAACACATATTTATTACTCTTACAAAATTTCCTTTGGCTGATGTCAGGCAATTCGGTAATAACGGAGTTGACGGGTCCCTGTACGCAGCAAGCCATGTTGCCTTCACTCTGGCAGCGGTCCGTAAGGACAACTCCAACCGCCGCCGCCGCCGCCGCCAAATTCGAATGTGTTATATTCAGAATCCACAACGCCGATTTTGAGTGGTTAAAGATTTAATATTAAAAATAGCGCAAAAGCCCGTTCTTCTCACAGGTGCTCCCGGGTGATAGTTTAAATTGGCGTAGGGACTAGTACTTAAAAGTTTAATATTAAAACGACCGCAAGAGCCCGTTCTATTCACAGGTGACAGTTAAATAACTCCGTTCTGCTCGCGGGTGACAGATTAAGTTTGCATAGGGACTAGTAGTTAAAGTTAAATATTAAAGCGAGCGAAAGAGCCCGTTCTACTCACAAGTGACACTTAAATAACCCCGTTCTGCTCGCGGGTGATAGTTTAAATTGGCGTAGGGACTAGTACTTAAAGGTTTAATATTAAAACGAGCGCAAGAGCCCGTTCTATTCACAGGTGACACTTAAATAACCCCGTTCTGCTCACGGGTCACTCTGTATCTATTTTTATTATTTCCTAGCCGGTGGTCCTGGTGTAATAAAATCTGCACACGGCTTTTTCTACTCGGTATACTTTTTACCATTTTTAACTAACTCATATTTCTTTCTGCAGAGCAAAGAATGAATGAACGTATTATGTATTTTTCTTTGTGAACATCTCGTTTGTTGCCATAACTTGTACAAAGCCTACAGCATATTTTACCGACTTCTTGCATGTACCTAATAAGCCTATTCAGATTTTTCGGATATTTTGTTTGTTTAAAATTATCGTACGTAATAATAAAGGTTCTTACCCTGACTTTACGACATGGAAATCACACCGATTAAAGAAAAATTCATTATATGGAGGGAAATTTTTTCTCCGACTTGAGTTATATCTGTTCCATATAATTCGACCCTTCTGAACACGAATATAACAGTAATATTAACCAGTTCCTTCCGTATTTCGAGAAAATTCCGATTTTCCATTAGTGTGACCCAGTCAACGCAGAAAGAGTATGGACGATTAAAAAGAAAAATTCATTCCATCGAGGAAAAATTTTTTCCCGACACGAGTTACATGTTTCATCTATAATCCGACCCATCTGATCTCGAATATATCAATAATAATAACCCGTTCCTTCCGCGCTTCGAGAAAATTGAGATTTTCCATTAATGTTAGACATTTCTCGCAGAAGAAGGAGGAACAATTCAAAGAAAAAATTCATTATATGGAGGGAAATTTTTTCCCCGACTTGAGTTATATCTGTTCCTTATAATTCGACCCTTCTGAACACGAATATAACAGTAATATTAACCAGTTCCTTCCGTACTTCGAGAAAATTCCGATTTTCCATTAGTGTGACCCAGTCAACGCAGAAAGAGTATGGACGATTAAAAAGAAAAATTCATTCCATCGAGGAAAATTTTTTTCCCGACACGAGTTACATGTTTCATCTATAATCCGACCCATCTGATCTCGAATATATCAATAATAATAACCAGTTCCTTCCGCGCTTCGAGAAAATTGAGATTTTCCATTAATGTTAGACATTTCTCGCAGAAGAAGGAGGAACAATTCAAAGAAAAAATTCATTATATGGAGGGAAATTTTTTCTCCGACTTGAGTTATATCTGTTCCTTATAATTCGACCCTTCTGAACACGAATATAACAGTAATATTAACCAGTTCCTTCAGTACTTCGAGATAATTCCGATTTTCCATTAGTGTGACCCAGTCAACGCAGAAAGAGTATGGACGATTAAAAAGAAAAATTCATTCCATCGAGGAAAAATTTTTTCCCGACACGAGTTACATGTTTCATCTATAATTCGACCCATCTGATCTCGAATATAACAATAATAATAATCAGTTCCTTCCGCTTTTCGAGAACATTGAGATTTTCCATTAATGTTACATTCAATTATTAATAATTACTTAAATCATCCACTATTTTATTAATTAATTAACTGATTAATCCATCCATACGTCCATTATTTCATTCATTCAATCATCCACGCATCCAAATATCTACCATTCCTTCCTTAAATTAATAAGTTCATTCGTCCATCCATCAATTAAATAATGAATTAATTTGTTAAATGAATGAATGATTGGATGGATATACAGATGGACAGATATATGAATGAATGGATTGATGGATGGTGGGTGAGTGGTTGTTTGTATGGGTGGGTGATTTAATTAATAGATGAATGCAAGGATGGATAGATGGTTGGATGGAGTAATTAATTAATTGAAGCATGGTTCTTCCCTATCTTGTCACTCAATCATCTCGACCAACCATACATCCATTCATTCATCCATCATACATTCATCCACCCGTTCATTCATTCATTCATTGATCCATTAATCAATTCATCCGTCGTTCATTCATTCTGCCATCCACCCATTTATACATCTCTGGGAAATCTCACGCGATTTTCTCTGCCCTAATTGCTTTTTTTGCTATTTTCTCTTGTCGTAATCTGTCTTAAAACTCTCGTTAAATAGTCTATAACATTATTAAGTGCCAGTATGGTACTTTATGAGATTGTGTGTGGGAAGGGAAATGTCTGTACGTCCGTCCGTCCGTGTCCCTGTACGCGCGTAACTCAATACGCTTTAGCGGATTCTCATGAAAATTGTTTACTCATTTATATCGTCCATGAGAAGAAGCCTATTGATATTGCACCAGTTTGGTAGACCGGTACCGGAGTAATGCCCAATTTAGGGGCTGTTTTATGGTAATGTAATAGAAAGAATATTTTCTCATGACGTCATATTGTTTTACAGTTTTCATATACGGCTTTGAAAGTTGCAATACAGGTAACTTTGACAACACTACCCACATATTCCTTCACATATGTTTATAAATATAGACCTTTGTTCTTCCGTAAGCCTTGCTTCATGAATCGATCTGGAGCTTAACTCGAGAATCGTTAAAAAAAATCACTTATTTCTTGCATATGATAATTGCAATTATCACTGATTAAACAAAAGCATTCTGGCACTTTGTTACATCAGTTTACCTGATTTTATTTATAATAGTTTAGCAAATACAACAGAAGCCTGTTATAATGTAGAGTACGATTTTAAGATGGTACCCTCCATGGACAGATCAATAATGCAAAATGCATTAATGCAAAATGAAATTATATTTATTTAATAATCGATATAATTACATTATAAGATTTATTCAAGAATAATTGCAGTTAGATAAGAGAAATAATACTGCAGTTTCAAGTATGTGTAGTACCACATGTATGAAGCCTATGCGCAGTGACAGATTAGGCTAACTATTGTAAGTGTATAATAATAAAATAGAAAAGCACACAATGTACACTGGGGTGTAATTCATTGTCTTATATCCCACAATTACATCCACTTTCTCTCATACGACATACATCTTACAGTGCAATCATCATATAATCACACCCTTTTATTTAGCGGAAGAACTAATAGGCTATTGTAAGATATGTAAATACATATTGAAAACTTGTCATAAAGGCAGGCTAAATACAAATGGTGAATTAAAATCATATCTGTATAGATACAATTTTTAGTAAAGTATGGACTACAGATTTCGTAAGTATGGCTTAAAATACTGTGAAAATAAACTGAAATAATGAATTTTAAGCAATAAGCTCTAGGCCTATAATTCTCTCTGTGGTAGGCCTTCTTAAAAACTTTACTACGCAAATAATGAAAAACTTACTTCAACATTTCCCAAAATTTAGACCCTAAAGGATTAATAAACAATATGGGGTCATAGAGAGATTCAATGTTTGCACTTAGAAATATTATTTATAAAGATTCTATTGAACTTCAAATTTGGTAAAGGTAAGTTACTCTAAAACATAATATCTCAACACGTATTTCTTATTGTTTAAATTAATCAACCCTAATGGAGATGAAAAAGATTATATAAATCATGCCTTCCACTAGTGACGGACGGGACACCCAGAGTTAGGAAAATAAAAAGAATATCCTTTTTTTTTTAATTTAAATCCTTGATTTATTCCTCGAGTCCAAAGTTTCGTTATTTGGTATATAAGAACAAATTTAACATTCTTAAAATATAAACATTTGAATAGCCTTTTTAAAAATTTAAATCCTTGATTTATTCCTCGAGTCCAAAGTTTCGTTATTTGGTATATAAGAACAAATTTAATATTCTTAAAAAATAGATATGTGACGGACGGGACTGGTAATGAGACTGACGGGACATGCCCAACAACTGTATTCCATAAAAAATGCCATTGCCTTTGAGATAGATAATCGTAAACAGAATTACAGTAGTACAAAAATGACACTTCAGTGTAAGTCCAAAAGAAATTAATAAAAAATTCAACATAATGAAGTGAACATAACCAATTACTGAAATAAGAAGAACATTTACTATAAGAAGTCAAGCCCTGACCCTCCTCAGTTCACAGAATATGGGATCAAAACAAGCAGAGTTTTCCTTTTTTTTCTGGATGTTATTATAAAGCTACATTTTTCTTTCTGGTACACATTACACAGCAACTGATTAGTAAGTTATCAAAGCTGGCTGGCAGCAGTTACCTTACATACTAATATAATTAAAGTCATTTGAATGCTTGTAAATGTCATGTGCAAATAACATAAATTACATCGTAAATAACTATTATCCTCAGATATATAAATTATTATAGGCTACACACTGCCGTAATCTCCGACTTGGGGGCACTCAGAGAATTGCCCATAATCTTCATGTAAATATGTTGGAAAATGAAGTAAATGACGTTACCACATCGCATCCCTGAAGGATAGGCCTATATGAGACAAATATAATATTATATAGCTCGCGGAACCGTTATTAATAGAGGGCAGTTTTTTTGCCTATAATAATGTTTTATTCCATCAGAGTAAAACTTGCACGTAGGGGAAACATGCCTTTCATGCCAGTGGAGAGCGATTGGGAAAGTTTTATAGTGCTTATAAGTGCATAATTAAGGGGTGAGTGCATATTTCACTAATATGTGCATGTGGGTGCATGTATTCCACTTTTTTCAATGTTAACAAATAATATAGACTCCAGTCTCGTAGAAAGCAGTTAAGATCTCTTAGGGCATGTCTCTTGGGTAACTCTTTGTCCACAGAACATTCAGAAAAAAACCAGGGGACAGGAAGTGAATTTCCATTTTATTGCCATGTTACTCTAGAGCTTAAAGTATCGTAAATCTTGAACACCGAATACAATGGACCTCTGGTGGTAGCAATTTACTAAAATTGAAAGCAGTTCTTCATTATTGTCATGTGTGAATTTGAGCCACCTAAAGAAAAATCGGGTAGTATATCGTTAATAGAAATTCTCTGTGCGTTTCGAAATATTTGTGTTTGTAAAGTACGTTAAATGTAATATTTTTACTCAAATCTGATGTGAAAAAGATTTTGGTATCACTGAATTAAGAAAGGTTGCATTATTTTTTACAGACGTTTAATAAATATGTCTCAACTGATACAAAGCCTACAACACCGAGAAAGGTAAAGGTACGTTCACATTTACGAACGGCGCCGTTAGGAGTTTCCGAAAGGGATTAACGTGAGGTAAAAATACAATTCTTACAAAGGGTGTGTGCACATTTTTCGTGCAAAACTTTAATGACCGTTCATGCGACAGGAAACTCCGTTTGGAGTTCTCGAGGAGGAATTCTGTCATGCAAGTCCGAGAGACTCATAAACGTTAAGCCCATTGTCGGAATGTCAAGCAGGTATTGGCGGCTTCCTCCCTTGTCAATCAGCACAAAAGAAACTAATTTCTGTACCACCTCAGGCATGGAAGTCCGCAGAAATTTTGTCAAGGGGAGACAATTTAACAAATTACCGCCACCACCACCATCAATATGCTGCTGTTACAACCACTTTATTATTATTACTATTGTTATTATTAATATGATTATTACTATTACTATTATTGTAATCCACATAAACACGCTTTTAAAAGAAGAATTCTTATACATTTATTTATTTATTCTAATCAACGAACAAGTTAAAAACACTGTGGTCGGCCAGATTTATTTAATTCTGTTAAAAGACCTTAATGACACATAATATAGGTATAGGTATAATATAGGTATATACTGTAGTATAAGTCCATTAGGACTACGCAAAGTACTTAGAGGTGTGTATTTGCCTTCCTATGCCCATATCTCTTTCATTCTTTTACTGTCTCTCTTTAGACCACGTTATTATTTTATTACTACTATTACTACTACTACTACTACTACTACTACTACTACTACTACTACTGCTACTGCTGCTGCTGCTGCTGCTACAATCCCCCTACACATTGAAGTTCTCTTTTGAAGCATATTTTATTTGCCATTCAACAGTACACAGTTTTCTACGTCTGAAACAGCTCATTGTCTCTCGTAAAACTCCATTCCGTACTTTTACAGATTGCACTTTCTGAAATGTTTACGCAAAAGTATTTCGTTTCACGATTTTGAGGTCGCATATGCACAGAAGCTCTAATTTATTGTTTAATTTCAGTTTTATGTTATTGAGGCACCATGTTCTCTTGTAATAATTAAAAAAAAAACTAAAAACTAAACTCCGTGGCGCTACATCCCTGGAGGGACTTGGCCTACCACCCGACCGCTGCGTCATCTCCCGTAGGCAGATGGCAGGATTGGGGGGCATGTGGTCAGCATGCCGACACCCACGGCCGTTAATGGTGGTTTTCTTGACCGGAGCCGCTACTTCTCTATCAAGTAGCTCCTCAATTTTGAATCACGAGGCTGAGTGCACCCCTACCAGACCTCCCTACCTCAGAAAAATCCGAGGAGGTACCGGGAATCGAAGCCGGGCCGACGGATCTGTAGTCAGCGACTCTAACCACAAGATCACGCCGGCGGACATTTTATTTTACACTTTTAGCAATATTAGCATTGAATCTCCCATGGAATTTCCAACAGGTAAATTATCTTCTCATTAGAGAGGGCAGGCTAAATAGAACAGACAAATCCGTGGCATACTTATTTACAGTTTCTAAGCATTTAGAAAAATACTTTCGGCAAGATTTTAGATAAGATAATACAGTTGTCAAATCAATGGCGGTTATATGAGGGGGGCTGTACATGAGAGAGAGAGAGAGAGAGAGAGAGAGAGAGAGAGAGAGAGATAGGGATAGGGGATTGTCTTTCCAGGAATTTAATACCTGGCAGCAATGAATTGCCCTTCGCGAATTACCGTTATGGCTGGTCAAAACGAGCTGTACAAATCACATTTAGTCATTGCTGTGATATTTGTGCATTGAAATGGACGAAGAAAAGTTAATTCTCCTTGTAGAAGGTTATAGGGAGATTTATGATCAAGGAGACAAGAACTATCATAATGTCACCAGAAGGACCAACATCTGGGAGGAAATTTCTGCTGAGATGGGATGTTCAGGTTAGTAAATTGCATCTGTTTCCAGTATTTTGAATTTAGGTGTAATCAAATCAATCACGAAGCATTTCTTAACTACAAGTAGTGACTGAGGTATAGGATTGGGGAGCTTATATTAAATTACTGTAAGTTTTTATGTAGTAATTTATATTGCAGCGTTCGATCATTAATCGTTCTTATTTTAACGAAAACACAGTATTAAAAGTGTCTTAAATTAAATTATAAATAAATTATGTTAAAAATAACCATGATGTAAAACATGCTTAATAACCCTGTCGTACAACTACCTCTAACATAAACATGTTATTTATATTAACCATATTTTATTATAGTAGCCTAGTTCTTATTTTTTCTTGTATTTTTGTGTTAAGTAACGGAAATATTGAAACAATTTACTTTATACAATAAGATATTTGCTAAAAATAAATAAACTGGTTAAAATTTAAAAGTGATTACATGTAATTCTGTAAATGTTCTGCGAGCTTTAAAAAATTTCAGCAGTATTTAACTCAAATAATACTTTAAAAAATGCTAGCTTGCAAAAACTTAAGCATGACGCTAGGATTAAAATGCCTGACATTTTTTACATGAAATATTCCCCTATTCTAATAATGAATTGCAGTAAATACGTGTTTGTGCGGAATGCAGTCTTTGATATCAAGACACATATCGTATGAATAGGCCAACTGTAAATTCATTGAAGTGAGGATCTTACAGCTTTCAATTACGTTTACCCCAGTAAATACATACTTAACTTAAGAGCAATAACTTATACATGTATTACATTAATATAGGACGTAGAAATCAATGTAACATTTTATGACTTAACAGTTTTTACATGTTTCTCGCCTTAGGTGACGTTACTTGATAAATATACTTCTTTCATAAGTGTTCATACAAAGAAGTAAAATCACAACTATTACTAAAAATGAGTCAAATTTACAATGAAAAATCAAAATAATACGATCAATTAAGTTAAAAATGTTTAGGCCTACTTCAGTCAGTGTCTGGGGGTGGAGACGAAACAATGGGAGATGATTATTGAAATGAATGTCCGAGAAAGACTCGACATTTATAAAAGCAAACATGCTCAATGAATTAATCGATGTGCTCAACGCACTCTTCGACTTATGTAAATAAACCAGTAAACAGCTATTTACTTACTTTAGTTACTTGCTCGTGTATACACTACTTCACATTAACTAACATCCATTCCGAAGGTAATATATAGGCCTACTCTTTCAACACCCCACACATCCATAAGTTTACTATTTGGTCCTGAATATGAACCTGAAGGTCTGAAATATGTCAACTCCACCACAAGAAACTGAATTGTTTACGTCTAAACAAGCGTGAGATTTTAATAATTTTTACAATAATTGGTTATTCCTTGATATTCATATTTTTCTGTGCTGACAATCTCTTTTTTTAATTGGAGGTTAAACATAAGCAAAGTGACCAACACCCATCATTACAATATTTTTATATTTTACTTAAAATGTAAATATTTAAATACACATTCATTTAATATATCATTTAGTGATTCTTTAGGTAGTGTATGTTTCTATGTTATTAAAATGAAATAACCGAAAAAACATAACAATATGGCAAAAATGATTGGTGGATAGGCTACTGATTCGTAAAATCTAGCTTCAATGCGTGGAAACAAAAAAATTTGTTATGCCTACCAAACATGGAAACGTGCCCAGTCTCATATGTGCAGTCGTTTAATATGTCTCTTTTGGTTAGAAAGAAACCTGTGATATATTGTAGAGTTTCTGATTTAACAGATATTGAAAAAATCCTTAGAAAAATTATTTATTTGGAAAGTTCAGTTGAGTGTCGCCTTAACCTTAGAATGCAATCGTATGCAAATTTTACTTATAGCCTTTTTGCAAGAAAATTTAGCCCTCACATTCATTCTCGCATGGTCGTCGTCCTCAACCCTCCGTTATGCTTTCACATACTATTTGCCTTTGACGTGTCAAAGTTTAATCTATAACCGGTATAACTTTTATGCATCACCAGTTGTATGCAAAGAGAAAGTTATTTTGTTTATCATTTTGTTTGCTATTAGGATAGCTTGTCTAAAAACATACGAATTCACTTTGTGTTCAACTTAGTAGCAAATTTTGAACATACATTAAGGAAATAAATGACATAAATAATCAAATAGAAACGACAGAAATAATCAAAATAAAATAATAAAAATAGACCAAAATAAACAATAAAGAAACAACATTAGCAATAGCAATAGCATTCTAAGGATGCGAAATAGGCCTAAACATTTTTTTTCCCCTCTTCTGATCGCATCAAGTTGCCATGGTACAGCTCCTTGCTGCGAGCAGAAATACTCTTTGAACTGCTCTCTTGTTCTCATAGCTGCATTGGTGGCTTGGCCACCAATGCCAATAATGTCACCTAAGCCTGCCGTCTGTAGTGATTCCTCTTGTGCAGTCCAATGGCATGTATCTTCCCGCAGATAGTTGTGAAGGCAACATACTGCAAGAACAATACCATCCACATGCCTTGGATCTGCGGATATCTTATTTTCGATAACCCTGAATTTCTTTGCGAGAATACCGAAGGCATTTTCCGATGTGTTTCTCGCACGGCTCAGGCGATAATTAAATATCTTTTTGCTTTCATCGCCCTTTGTTTGAGCTCCAGGATAAGGCCTCATGAGATTTCTGTGAAGTGGAAACGCCTCGTCCCCAACGATGACATGAGGCATCGGTACATTTGTCCCTGGCAAGGGCTTATCACCAGGAATATGCAATCTATTCTCCATAATCTTTCGCCCAAGGGTGGAATTTGAGAAAATTCCCCCGTCGCTGTTGCGTCCATAAGCGCCCACGTCTACACACACGAATTTCTTGTGCGCATCAACCAGGGCAAGCAATACGATACTAAAAGTGCCTTTATAATTATAATACAAAGACCCACTATTGTGAGGTTTTTGTATCACAATATGCTTGCCATCCAGAGCTCCTATGCAGTTCGGAAAATTCCAGAGTACTCGGAATCCTTCTTCAATTGAACTCCATTGATTTACATCTGGACTAGGCATATAAATGGGGCCCAGTATTTCCCATATTGCTGTACACGTGCTATGTACAATGGCACTGACAGTAGATACTCCCATGCGGTAACTGAATGCAAGAGATCTGAAGGAGTTTCCCGTTGCGAGATATCTGGAATTAAAGTATTATGTGCATTTCAATTTTAAATAAATAAGCCATTTCATTTCTTTGTCCAAAAACATGAAATAATGAACCCAATACAATACTGCTGACGGCAATTAATAATCATATGAATAAAAACTATAATTAATTCTAATAAAATCTGAATATGTTAGCTTTGATTATAGGCTAATCGTGGTTTAAAATTTGAAAATAGCCCATAAAATCGATTATTGTTCTTACAAAGTAATCTGTCATTAGCTCATTCGGAAAATATTACAATAAGAATAGCGCTTATTAAGTCAAATACTAATAACAGATCTGTTTTTCTCTCCCTACATTTTAGTTATTATGCTTCGGAGTAAGGATTTTTATGTAATTAGCCTATATATTTTCTTTAGTCTGTATCTGTTTGAAAACCAGACTTGTACGTACATATTGAATTTCTACTAATAAAGGCCTACATAATAAATTATGTTTACACATTTCGCACAATAATACATATTTCATGACAATTGCATATTTTCCATAAAAGTAACTATCTCAAATTAATTAAAGAATTATTATAAATAGAATTACATTAAATAAGACTACCAATACTTGAGCCACAAACTAAAAATTACAAACATAGTTACAGAATGAAAACTCAAAGTATGCATAAAGAGAAGGAAAATTTTGCATTCATGATGGAAGAACACAGGTAATAACTGGTATTTCCATGTCCGAATTGAATTCGTGTCGTCTCCCTCCTTTCAATTCTGGAAACACACAAGTGAATGACAGGTATCGGCTACTTTACATTGTGCAGAGGGAAATTAAAATTGCCTCTGAAACTACACATAATTTAAAGCGTTACATTATACTAGTACTTATTTAAATTTTTTCTTATAAATATGCACTTTGTAGTGTTTTGTTAAATTTGCGTTTTAAGGCCACGTTTTTAAAAGTTATATATATTTTTTTTCAGACAAGTGCATTTAAGTATTGATACTTAAGTGTGCTTCAATTAAAGAAATAGTTATGTCTTAACTTGAAACGTGCCTTGAATTTGGCCGCTAGATTATTTTTGTAAACTTTTAAGAAAACAATGAAATGCCATAAAACATGGTGTTATAAATTGTCAATGCTAGCCAACATCTGATTAGAGAAGATGGGTTTCAAATCACCGTCAATATACACTCAAGACAGAGTTTTATTGTAAGCCTATATACAGCTAATGATTGAATTTTGTGTCAGATTTCGTCAATCTAGAAGCATACTTGATCAGTGATTACATATTTACATGTTCAAGTCATAGACGTCTTATATTACTTAGGCCTATGGCTTTTTTCATTTACGGATATTTTAGTATTGAGTTAAGTCAGAAAAATATTAAAGATGTATATTTTTGTCTATAGCTGATGAATGTAAACGGAGGTGGACTAGCCTCAGAGACTCTTATAGAAGGGTTAAGAAGAGCAAGGAGCACAGGAGCGGTGATGGTGGAGGAACGAAGAGAAAACCATGGAAGTATGAAAAAGAAATGGCATTTGTACTACCGTACATTAACGACAGAGATCAAATATCCAGTATGGCAGAAGAAGAACTGGAAGAAGAAAATGATGAAGTTGATGTGGGAGATGTTGATCTGCAAGTGACACCACCGACCACAAAACAAAAAAGAAAAAATGATGCACCGGTATCGGAAGTTTTGCACCGATATTTGAGCAAAAAAGAGGAAGAACGGAAGAAGGACCACATTTCCACATTTTTTTCGGCTATGGAAGATTCTTTTAGAAATTTAAACCCTCACCAACAGCTCATCACAAAAGGACAAATATTTAAGATAATTCATGAAGCCGAGATAGCATCCTTTTCCCACCCATTTCAGACCCCCTTCCAATATCCCGTTAGTTCGTTCCCTCAACCCTCTTCTTCAAATCCTGGACCAAGTACCTTTGCTCAAGCAGATTTTCAGAATCTTTCATCAAACCGCCAAGAGAACCCTTCATCTACCCTTTTTCAGCCGTATCATTAAATCCTGTAGAAAGAAGTAAACTGTGTGTTTAATTATATTCTGTTCTTCGTTTTTATTTCTGTATCCTGTTATTTCCATTCACACACTATGCTATTAATACAATATTCAATGATACCTGAAAATCATACACTTGGGCTGAAGTTATGACTATTTTTTAACTCTTTCTCTGAGATTCGGCTTCGGCTGATAAATGAATTTAAAGAATTATTCAGTTCAAGTACATTGCAGTCGTTACTACCTTCTGTTGCATAAATTTGAAATAGATTTATAATTTTCAGTTATATCAATTTTATGTTAATAGCAACATCAATAGAATCAGGTAATCTGATATAACACGAGTATCAAGCAGATTATTATGTCCATCGCACGCGCCTATGCACTGAAATAAATTAGTACCCAGAAACATAACTTAACAAAACGGGCGTAACTTACATGAAAACAGGACCAGAGGAGCAAGTCGCAGAATGCGGAGACAATCCGGGAAAAATAGTCAATGGTTTTCTTTCGAACGAGAGTAAAACACAGGTAATGTATTTTGGACTTAAAGATGTAACAAATGATCTTGATAATGTTAAATTTTTGGGCTTTGAACTTGATTCAAAACTTTCATGGAAGTATCATAAAGATAAAATTTGCAAGAAGCTGTATCAATCCACTTACCTTCTCAGAAAACTCACATATTATATTCCGCTTGATGGTCTTAGATAAATTATTCACTTGCTCAGAGTCGTATAGTGTATGGTATATACATTTATGAGGAAGTAGTTCACATTTCAAGGAGATATTGATTTGTCAAAAGATAGTAATTAGAATAATTATGCGTAAAGAGCCTTGTTCATTCAACCTTTTCATATTCTATACTTTGCTTCATATTCATTCTAATTTACACCAATATAATTTAAGATCTGATGTACATAAGATTAATACTAGAAATATATACAAATTGAATATATCTAATTGTCGACTTACCCGTACTAAAGAAATATGTTTTCTTAAAGGTATGGTGCTTTACAACAGATTAATCAGCTTTTTGATTGGTTCCTAAGGCATCTATTGACGACTACTTGAGTTTTAATGTAGTTAATATACTTTGATTTTATGTGAATGGCTATTATAAGGGATTTATTTTAATGTACACTGACAATGTCAGCAGGAAAAAGTTGCTCTTTGGCAATAAAGTATTATTATTATTATTATTATTATTATTATTATTATTATTATTACAGTTATTGCTTGCATCATGGAGACCATTATTGTAAATATTGTTTTAAATAATTTGACTAGTACTAACTAATAAGCAAATTAACACCGGCTATAATTTGGATATAATTATAGATTATTGTCACTGTTTAATATTTTTTCTTTACCTTAGTTTCACATCTCCCTTTTAGGGACATTTAAGCGACTCTAGCCGCCCGGGCGTGACTGTTTTATGAAACTCTTTTAATTTATTTTTTGTATTATTGCTCTGACTATGCACGTAATGAATTAATTACAAACCCGATTGGCATTGTATTAGTATTTTAGAAATTCGTTTTCAGCTGTCTGTTATTTTTCGATAGTGGTTTCTGAGGCGGTTCTAGTTATTTCATAAATTACACTAATTAATTCTCAATCTCTTGTTAATTTGATGGTAGCACATGTGTATATTGGAACTTATAATTCAGATTATTACCTTAGGCAGACCGCCAATCTCTCTGTTGGTTCAATGGGTTGTCGGAATTTGGAACGTTGAAACGTGATCGCTGGTCTCAGTAACTCCAGTAAGACATTGAATTTTTCGTGTGACATCCTGAAGTACTGGAAGAACTTTGCTGGATCGGCAATTAGTTCTGCAAACAAGTGGTGAAATTCTCCAAATTCAAGTCTTCGGAGATTTATGGGATGGACCCATTTTCTTCTTTTCCTCTTCTTTTTCTGTTCCATTTCCATACACACTAGCGCAATCATCACGATATCTTCATCTGAATCACTCATACTGCTGTTAACACGGATGCAACAAGCGAAGTGTCTCTTCTGGTAAAAGGTCACCCCTACACAAACCCCAATTTCAAAAGCGACTGAGAAAAACCGGTACGTAATTGGCAGCGGTCAAATCCTTCTACAGCTTGGACAGTCATGAAACCAGTCCCCCCTCCCCCACAAAGCAGATTTTGGTGTGCCAATTCGTGATAACAAAGCATATATGCCATTATTGTCGCCTACAAGCAATAAGAACATTAAAAAAATAGTAATAGTAACTTTATATAATTATTATATGACTCTTTCAGTAGGCCTAAATGTATTATGATTTCTTGAAACTTGAAACTCTTGGTTCAGGTTAATCTGTATTAAGCATGATTTTAAAAGAAGAATTCGACTATTATATACACTGAATTATTTAAACTGGATTTCTGTGGGGGGGGGGGTAATATTAAGTATACTTATTATAATTATATTTAGGGGGAGTTTAACACCTACGTATAAAAAGGTTATCTTAAGTATTTCAAGACCAACAATCACGATAGGTCTTATATAGTTCAGCTGTAGTCGGTTAAAACAGTAATTGTTATTGTTATATAATAAGTAAACTAATCCCTATTCAGACAATGGAGACCCAGTCAATTACACATTGGCCGGATTTCTCCTAGTACTTATACATGTTAAAGGCTCCTATGCTCCCAGGGTCAATATTGAACACAGTGATTGAATACATACAGAATTAACTTGCAATTTTATGTGTGGCGAAGCATAATAATTCTCGTTAATATTGTCGGTAAAAGTGATCCCTATACAGGCCATGGAGGCCCAGAGTGTTCCAGGAGGTTGAGGCTCCCAGATTTTTGGACATTCGGCACATGAAGGTGGTAAGGTTGTCAGCCTTACGCACCGGCCGTCTTTACTCCCAGGATTACTCCTGGTACTCATTTCTGTCAGAAGCTGAGTCGACCTCAGGGCCATAGTGCCACCAGAAGGATAAGGCCAACTGAAAAATCTCAATGATCTCATCGGGAATCGAACCCGCGACCTTCCGGTTTGTAGCGCAGCGCCTCAACCACTACGCTACGGCGTACCCCAATACTGTCAGTAGGCCTACAATATTAATAATACTAAACTAAACTCCGTTGCGCAACATCCCTGAAGGGACAAAGCCTACCACCCGACCGCTGCGTCATCTACCATAGGCAGATGGCGGGATTGGGGGCATGTGGTCAGCATGCCGACACCCACAGCCCTTAATTGTTGTTTCCATCAAGTAGCTCCTCAGTTTGAATCACGAGGCTGTGAACCCCTACCAGGCCTCCCTACCTCGCCTGAGGTACCGGGGATCGAACCCGACGGATCTGTAATCAGCGACGCTAACCACAAGACCACGCCGGTGGTCATTAATAACACTAGATTGTGTAATAGTGTTAAATCAGAAGATAAAACAGTATAATTTCATGTTTAAATTCTGTAGTCTGTTCATTAGGACTCGTGTGGCACTGGCAGTCGATTCGAAAAGTTTTATAGATAAATATAAACACTATTAATGAAAATAGAATATAATTAATAGAATGGTAGGTTACTAGATTATAGGCTGCAAACACCACATGACAATCCAGCTTCTGTAGTAGGTCGAAGGAGAATGACAGTTATTACCTAGGTTGACAAGGGTAGGATTAAGTTTTGCTGGTCCAAATATGAATACTCCTTTCGGAAACTCCTAACGGCGCCGTTCGTAAATGTGAACGTACCTTTAGTGTACCGGAAAGGATCTTTTGCAGACTTCTGACATAGCACTTGTTATGTAAGTAGACTGCAATACACTGCAATTTCGTTTCATAGCGAAGGATTTTTCCATATTATTCTTTATTTGTGTATTCTGTAACTTGAAGAGCGGTATTATAACTAAATTTCTACCTGAATGGATCGGCATTTAGTATTTTCAGCAAATGTAGGAGCTGTGTTCATTTATCTTCATATGTCATTTGTTTCCAAGAAATTGTTGCCAACCAAAAGAGCCTGAATTCCGTTACATACGACACTTCCAAAAAGTGTTTCATTACTGTTAGTAAACACAACCGAATTGAAATTATTTTCCTTTTAAAACTTACGATTTAAAATAACATAAAACGTTGTACAATGTTCGACCGTTATAAGAAAGCAACAGGCTCACACGAATAACAAAACGAGCGTTAGCTCGTTTTGTTAACTTCTTGCTTGCCTATTAGGTTTTTTATAACGCTCTTACATTGTAATTAATTGTAATATGAATTGAATGTTCTATAATATGGTAGAACGGTATCCATTTTATAACACAAAGTATATTAAATTGCAGAAATGTTAGTTACAAGGTTAACTACTATCGTAAATATAAAAGAGAAAAAACATCCAAATTTAAATTATCTTGGATTACAAGATGTATCAACATTCAAAGTACAATAATTATAATCTAGGTATATTAAAAACTTCACCTTCGGCATTAGGGCCCGGTATAGTCATGAAGTCATAAAAATTACTCTACGCACTTCTAAGTGTATTTTACAAATAATTGTTGAGTGTAATTGCCAAGAATTAACACGCTGTGGATATGTAAATTATATTCCTAATTTAAGTTTAAGTACCTAACAATTATTCTCTTCACATTTGTTACCAAATTGTTAAAAAGCGAGATAAAATTATAAAATCATAAACAGTTTTAAAATTACTTTGGGTCTTGGCCATTAAGTTGTTTTTATAGCCTCGTCATATAGAAGCATTTGTACATTGTTTGTATTTACAAAATGCTGGATATTAAGAAATTAATAAAGTTGCAGACACAAATTCTCGCAGTTATAATTATTCCAACTTTTATTTGGGCAGAAGACGTTATGTGACTTTCACGTCAGCTTTTTATATTAGTTTTGATTATAAGTTAAATTCAATCGTTTGGTTACTAATGAATGTACGCTTATTTTGGAAATACAATATTACACTGTTATAACAAGAGTCTGAACATCATTTAAACACATTTATTACAATTTTTGCGTGAAGATATCCTAAATTTTAACTCAGTTTGTATCTTTCAGTTTGTTAATAAAATGTTCTGGATCATAAAAGTAAATTGAAATACTGAAATACAATTCATACTGCTTAGATTTTTTACTGATTTTAACTTTATAATTCTAATTCCTTGATTCCTTGTTTACAATTTGATTGCGCCCCGGCATCATGTAGCTATTGAGTATTAAGCTTTGCAAAGATGTTCAGCTGTGTTAAAAAAACATATTGAGCTCTCAGTAAAAATTTAACCGGTAATGGGTTTTGGGGGGGGGATGCGCCATAGTCTTTAGGGGGATGGGCACCCCTACCCTTGTATTCCAAATTGCTTTAAAATAGAGACAGAGAGGGTAAAATGTTTTCAAAAGATCCTTAAAACTCAATGAATCGACTGATTTATTGCTTATTCCTGGAGAAAATTTTGACCTCTCTTCCTTCAGGGCTATTGTCGGGGAAAAAAAAAAACGCATCTCGCGCGCATGCGTACTCGGACGGTAGTACATTATTTTGTAGAAGCTTGTTTCATTCTGCAGTTTACTGTGATAGCTGTAGGTTCATTTGTCACTATTACACCATGGATAACTTCGAATTCTTAGCGCAGTTCGCAACCACTGAACTAGCAATTCAGTATTTGCGAAACAGGCGAATAATTCGAAGTAACGCACCGCCATGGGAAGTCATCGGTTGTGGTAGATTAATGACGGAAATCAAGAACTCTAGCTCGACTGATGGAATTATATGGCGGTGCCCATCTCACAAGGGCTCAAAGAAATTCATCAGAGTGGGATCGTTTCTGGCAAGGCAGCACATTCCACTCCCTACGTTTCTACTTCTGGCGTATTACTGGACAATTGATGTTCCCGTCGGAACGGTGACGAAGATCACGAAAGTTACGGATAAGACGGCAACCCAGTGGTACAGACATTTCAGGGACATCTGTTCCCAGTGGCTGTTAGCCTATCCGGTTAGACTGGGTGGACCTGGAGTAATCGTACAGGTGGACGAAAGCGTAATTGCTAAGAAGAAACATAACGTAGGTCGTGATGTTCCTCAGCAATGGGTTTTCGGCATCTACGACTGCAACAGGAGACTTGGCTATCTACAACTGGTACCTAACAGAACGCAAGCCACTCTTCTGCCTATCATTCAGGATCGTGTTCTTCCAGGGACAATGATTCACAGTGACCAGCATCAGTCCTATAACGGCATCCGAAATCTTCCCGTCATTCCACCTTATGGTCATCAAACTGTGAATCATACCCGTAACTTTGTGGATCCAGTGACAAACAGCGTTGAATGTTTCTGGAAGAATGCTAAAATGAAATTTAAGAATATGTCAGGCACCTCCCAACACCATAGACAATCTTATTTGGATGAGTTTATGTGGCGACAGTTTAATGGGAAGAAAACAATTGAAGCATTTGAAAATCTCCTGTTACAAATTGCGGAATTCTACCCAGTTTAAATGGCGCTGCATAAATTCACTTTTCCTCTCTGCTAATCTTTCTCTTCTTCTTTCCTCATCATCTTTTTTTCTTCTTCCTTCCTCTTCTTCTTTCCTCTTTGAAGCCCTTGTGGATTAAAAACGGCTCTTTTAAGAGCCAACAAAAAACACAAAAAACAAATAAGCTTTGGAAATGAAAGTGTCTATCGGTCTTGCTTGTGTCCTTCTTGCACGCACTTTCATCACTGTCCAAATCCGGTACCCAAACCCTCGGAACGCAGTCTCTTCCGAGGAACAATAAACCTTTGGATCAGGTTGAAACCATTGAGTACGCACTCTTTGCAATACGCCCATTTCACCCTATAGGGGTTGATTTATTTAAAAAATAAGAAATACATGATGAAATATTATGTTTTAGAGTAACTTACCTTTACCAAATTTGAAGTTCAATAGAATCTTTATAAATAATATTTCTAAGTGTAAACATTGAATCTCTCTATGACCCCATATTGTTTATTAATCCTTTAGGGTCTAAATTTTGGGAAATGTTGAAGTAAGTTTTTCATTATTTGCGTTGTAAAGTTTTTAAGTAGGCCTACCACAGAGAGAATTATAGGCCTAGAGCTTATTGCTTAAAATTTATTATTTCAGTTTATTTTCACAGTATTTTAAGCCATACTTACGAAATCTGTAGTCCATACTTTACTAAAAATTGTATCTATACAGGTATGATTTTAATTCACCATTTGTATTTAGCCTGTCTTTATGACAAGTTTTCAATATGTATTTACATATCTTACAATAGCCTATTAGTTCTTCCGCTAAATAAAAGGGTGTGATTATATGATGATTGCACTGTAAGATGTATGTCGTATGAGAGAAAGTGGATGTAATTGTGGGATATAAGACAATGAATTACACCCCAGTGTACATTGTGTGCTTTTCTATTTTATTATTATACACTTACAATAGTTAGCCTAATCCGTCACTGCGCATAGGCTTCATACATGTGGTACTACACATACTTGAAACTGCAGTATTATTTCTCTTATCTAACTGCAATTATTCTTGAATAAATCTTATAATGTAATTATATCGATTATTAAATAAATATAATTTCATTTTGCATTAATGCATTTTGCATTATTGATCTGTCCATGGATCGTACTCTACATTATAACAGGCTTCTGTTGTATTTGCTAAACTATTATAAATAAAATCAGGTAAACTGATGTAACAAAGTGCCAGAATGCTTTTGTTTAATCAGTGATAATTGCAATTATCATATGCAGGAAATAAGTGATTTTTTTAACGATTCTCGAGTTAAGCTCCAGATCGATTCATGAAGCAAGGCTTACGGAAGAACAAAGGTCTATTTTTATAAACATATGTGAAGGAATATGTGGGTAGTGTTGTCAAAGTTACCTGTATTGCAACTTTCAAAGCCGTATATGAAAACTGTAAAACAATATGACGTCATGAGAAAATATTCTTTCTATTACATTACCATAAAACAGCCCCTAAATTGGGCATTACTCCGGTACCGGTCTACCGATTTGGTGCAATATCAATAGGCTTCTTCTCATGGACGATATAAATGAGTATAACAATTTTCATGAGAATCCGCTAAAGCGTATTTGAGTTACGCGCGTACAGGGACACGGACGGACGGACGGACAGACATTTCCCTTCCCACACACAATCTCATAAAGTACCATACTGGCACTTAATAATGTTATAGACTATTGAACGAGAGTTTTAAGACAGATTACGACAAGAGAAAATAGCAAAAAAGCAATTAGGGCAGAGAAAATCGCGTGAGATTTCCCAGAGATGGATAAATGGGTGGATGGCAGAATGAATGAACGACGGATGATTTGATTAATGGATCAATGAATGAATGAATGAATGAACGGGTGAATGAATGTATAATGGATGAATGAATGGATGGATGGTTGGTCGAGATGATTGAGTGACGAGATAGGGAAGAACCATCCTTCAACTAATTAATTACTCCATCCAACCATCTATCCATCCTTGCATTCATCCATTAATTAAATCACCCACCCATACAAACAACCACTCACCCACCATCCATCAATCCATTCATTCATATATCTGTCCATCTGTATATCCATCCAATCATTCATTCATTTAACAAATTAATTCATTATTTAATTGATGGATGGACGAACGAACTTATTAATTTAAGGAAGGAATGGTAGATATTTGGATGCGTGGATGATTGAATGAATGAAATAATGGACGTATGGATGGATTAATCAGTTATTTAATTAATAAAATAGTGGATGATTTAAGTAATTATTAATAATTGAATGTAACATTAATGGAAAATCTCAATTTTCTCGAAAAGCGGAAGGAACTGATTAATATTATTGTTATATTCGAGATCAGATGGGTCGAATTATAGATGAAACATGTAACTCGTGTCGGGAAAAAATATTTCCTCGATGGAATGAATTTTTCTTTTTAATCGTCCATACTCTTTCTGCGTTGACTGGGTCACACTAATGGAAAATCGAAATTTTCTCGAAGTACTGAAGGACCTGGTTAATATTACTTTTATATTCGTGTTCAGAAGGGTCGAATTATAAGGAACAGATATAACTCAAGTCGGAGAAAATATTTCCCTCCATATAATGAATTTTATCTTTGAATTGTTCCTCCTTCTTCTGCGAGAAATGTCTAACATTAATGGAAAATCTCAATTTTCTCGAAGCGCGGAAGGAAACGGTTATTATTATTGATATATTCGAGATCAGATGGGTCGGATTATAGATGAAACATGTAACTCGTGTCGGGAAAAAATTTTTCCTCGATGGAATGAATTTTTCTTTTTAATCGTCCATACTCTTTCTGCGTTGACTGGGTCACACTAATGGAAAATCGGAATTTTCTCGAAGAACGGAAGGAACTGGTTAATATTACTGTTATATAAGTGTTCAGAAGGGTCGAATTATAAGGAACAGAAATAACTCAAGTCGGAGAAAAAATTTCCCTCCATATAATGAATTTTTCTTTAATCGGTGTGATTTCTATGTCGTAAAGTCAGGGTAAGAACCTTTATTATTGCGTACGATAATTTTAAACAAACAATATATCCGAAAAATCTGAATAGGCTTATTACGTACATGCAAGAAGTCGGTAAAATATGCTGTAGGCTTTGTACAAGTTGTGGCAACAAACGAGATGTTCACAAAGAAAAATACATAATACGTTCATTCATTCTTTGCTCTGCAGAAAGAAATATGAGTTAGTTAAAAATGGTAAAAAAATATACCGAGTAGAAAAAGCCGTGTGCAGATTTTATAACACCAGGACCACCGGCTAGGAAATAATAAAAATATATACAGAGTGACCCGTGAGCAGAACGGGGTTATTTAAGTGTCACCTGTGAATAGAACGGGCTCTTGCGCTCGTTTTAATATTATACCTTTAAGTACTAGTCCCTACGCCAATTTAAACTATCACCCGCGAGCAGAACGGGGTTATGTAAGTGTAACCTGTGAGTAGAACGGGCTCTTTCACTCGTTTTAATATTAAACTTTAACTACTAGTCCCTATGCAAACTTAATCTGTCACCCGCGAGCAGAACGGGGTTATTTAACTGTCACCTGTGAATAGAACGGGCTCTTGCGGTCGTTTTAATAATAAACCTTTAAGTACTAGTCTCTACGCCAATTTAAACTATCACCCGCGAGCAGAACGGGGTTATTTAAGTGTCACCTGTGAGTAGAACTGGCTCTTTCGCTCGCTTTAATATTAAACTTTAACTACTAGTCCCTATGCAAACCGAATCTGTCACCCGCGAGCAGAACGGGGTTATTTAACTGTCACCTGTGAATAGAACGGGCTCTTGCGGTCGTTTTAATATTAAACCTTTAAGTACTAGTCCCTACGCCAATTTAAACTATCACCCGGGAGCACCTGTGAGAAGAACGGGCTTTTGCGCTATTTTTAATATTAAATCTTTAACCACTCAAAATCGGCGTTGTTGATTCTGAATATAACACATTCGAATTTGGCGGCGGCGGTGGTTGGAGTTGTCCTTACAGACCGCTGCCAGAGTGAAGGCAACATGGCTTGCTGCGTACAGGGACCCGTCAACTCCGGTATTACTGGCAAGGTAACAGTGGATTGATAATTCTTTCACACTGACCGTATGTAGGCTATGGTGGAATAACCGGCTATGGCATTGAATTTTTCAGCCCGACTTCCAATGTTTGAAAGGCCTGGCTACTAGCACAATTTATTCAGTAAATCTAGTTTAGAAAGTCGCCGTGTTCTTCTAACCTTATAATGTTAGGTCTATACAGATCATTTTATTCTATTAGCTCCGATCCTCGGACCGTTACCCGGTATTGGCCACTCAGTGATGCTGGGAAGTCGGCGTACGTGTAGCGAGCACAGGAAATGATTTGAGTTCTGTTAAACTTCATAGAATACTAGTATTACCTATGAAGAGTGAGTTATTGCGCTAACTTTGGTTAAGGGGTGCAAAAAGTGACGTCATGACACCTTCTTAAAAAATTGCATTTAGGTCTATACGAACACGTTCTTATTCCATGAACCTTACCTGATTCCATTTTAATACCGTTCTAATATTGTCCCCAGTCAGCACACATGGTTGTTTTCTTTATTTTTTTACTTTTTATTCGATGCAGATCATGTTTACTTACAGTTATTTACAAGTTTAGGCTTAAAATAAATTGCAAATTGTTAAGTTATTAAACATCCGAACGTGCAAGAGGGCAAGTCAAGCAATTAACAAGGTTAAAATATAATTAATTGTAAGATAACTTATTTGAAATTCACAGAGTGAAGATAGTTCAGTTAACGAATTTATATATGTTATGATTAGAGTTATTGAGCAATCATGTTTCTAATTTCATTTGAAAAACATTTATGTGGAGCTCTCTTAATTCCTTCAGTAATTTGTTGTATAGCTGCTAAAAAACATAAAAAATTCATATTTATCTTTGACAGTCTACGGAAGAGAACACCCAAATTGTACACATAAGTCTAATGTGTTCTTTGAAATATTTATTATAGTTTAATTTATTATTATTTACTGCTTATTACGTTGCCGAAATTATGACTTCTTCCTATCCATTAGGAATAACTATAAGCAGAGGCGTAACGAGGGGGGGGGGTTGGGGGTTTGAACCCCCCCATTGACTAAAAAAAGGAAAATTGTACAATTGTTTTAAGTCTGCTTATAAATTACTTAACAGGAGTATAAACGTGGGAAGCTTAAAACTCGTTATTGTGCATCTTAATTTTTAAAATTTGCCGGGGGAAGACCCCCGAACCCCCGCTCCGGGGGGGGGGGTATTCCATACCCCCCAGATGTTATAACCCCCCATATGGTGGCCTGGTTACGCCTATGACTGTAAGTAAAATATAACAAAATTTCAAAATATTCTTCTAACATAAGTAAAACGTAATATTTCACTAAATGCATCGATCTAGATCAAAGAAAAATCTAGATCAATGTAAAATAAAATGGATAATCGATACCATCAACTCAAACACCCTTATTTTATGTCCAGGCTTTTCGACTTCAGCGTGCTTATAATGCTTGTGTTAGATTTATGTTCAATATCAGAAGATTTGAACATGTGAAGCCGTCTTTCCAGACTTTGTCATGGGTGCGCCTCAAACAACGATGAATGATCCAATCTTATATTTTCCTTCACAATATAGGCCTATTATAAACTTCTCCTTCTTATTTACAATCTCTTTTTAATTTCCTTTTGACATCACTAACGCATTTTCAAAACCTACTGTTCATTTCCCGTCAAAAAACATTATTCTATTCTTCATCTTTTAAAATCCGTTACCCAGTCATATAGAAATATAAATTTAGTATTCATTTTATTAGTCATTAGTAGGAGGCGGATTTCTATGACCTAAAAAATAGGATATATGCATGCATTTATGACCTTAAAAAACATTAAAATATGACCAATAAAATTTAAAATATGACTTTACTACTACTTACACATTGTGTATATTTTTAAAGTTTCATTACAATACATTTTATTAAAATATAGTGTTAATTATTTAAAATATCTGTAAATTCTCAAAAAGTATCATTATAATGCAAAATTTACAAAATATGAAGTGAAACTTCAAAATTTGTTTAATATGCACACAAATATGCCAAAATATGACCTAAATATGCATATTCATACTAAATATGCTACATTAGTTGAAAATTTCCTAAATATGCAGTTATATGCACAATAAAAGCCGTTTCATTTTCACCAGGATGCTTGAAATCGGGTTTAAATTAGTCGGAAACCTGAAGTAATGCAAAGGGGAAAAATATGACATGTCATAGAAATCCGCCCCCTAGTCATTAGTTATGTAGAATCATTATTAGTTAAATTTAATTTTGTTTTAGTTTATCAAATTCTCAAATTAAATCTATAACGTGTTCATTTCTAAGTTACTAGACATTTATCAAATTTTGTATTATTTGTAATATGTATAGCCTTACTGGTGATGTGAAAGAAAACACCTTATGGTCTTACTTCGCCAGTATAAATAAATAAATAAAACATTTGAGGGCTCCAATTGAGGTTCATTAATTGCCATTGCAATTTCTGTATGGGGAAAGAATGAAGTAATGTACTTTTATATCCTCATAGGTTGATATCATTAAGAAATATGATTTATCAACGTTTAAATTGGGAGATCATTAAGTCTATTGTTTGTTTGAGGTGTGAACAGATTGATATTGCTGACTTACTGCCCAATAAATTGTTCTTAGGGGGACTCGGATTTCATTGCCAACTGCCTATTACAAGTAATATCATAAAATTAATTTCTCGTCTGATTAATTTGCAGTTTTTTTTAGGTTTTTAAGTATATTGTCTGGACGTATTTTAAGGTATAATTTTACGCTACGTTACAAATTAAATAAAAAAAAAACTGAAAGATATATCCGGTGGTCTTCAATACTACAATAGAGGATTACTATAAACCAAGTATATCATTTTCAGGACAGGCAAAAAGAAAAATTCACTATGACAAAATAATTCGGTGCATGTAAAACATCTTACCTTTAAATCTGGCACTGCAAATCACTAACACCCAGAGCTTTTTCTGGTTTGCCGCAGTGATTTTTCCGATACAAATGAGAAATTCCTTTCAATTTCTCCAATAAACATAATTAATCATTTTTATGATTACAACACTTTTGAATTATATGACCAATAAGCCTTTGCTAACGGTACAAAGGTGAGTCAGTTGGAGAATTTAATGTTGTACTGGCATCGTGCCATGGTAGCTCAGTTGGCTATGGCATTTTTCAATCTGATTCCGCCTTTCCGTACGTATCTTGTTTCCTTTTAGGTTTTTATTTATCTTGGAACTATTTCTTTGTTCATACCGCCCATATACTCTTTTCATTTTTCTCTATTTTTAACTTTTTGTCACTCTTATTGTAACTTAGCCTATATGATGAGCTCAGTAAACTTACATAGGCCTATATCTTCATTTCGTATGAGAACTTCAGTTGTACAGCCTTTAACCTTTCGTAGAAATCGCTCGCATTTCTGCAGCTAGTAATTTGCTTTGGTCTTTCTTTTTCATTAAACATGTTCGCTGAAATTGTTTTATAAAATTTGATTTTCGTGTTTCTGCTTGTCTTATTTTGTAATGATTGAATAATAGTTTCAAATATTTACAGAAATTGATTTTTCTTTATCTGTTTCTGTATAGAAACTTACATAAGATACCAAATAGGTAAAAAAATCTTTCTTGTTCCAGGATTTGATTTTCGAGCCTATTAAATACTGTAAGTTATGTGGCATTACTTGAGATTCTGATGATATTTTGAGATTGTAAAACTGTCCTCTTAATACATTTAATTACTATTCTGATCTTTGAAGGCATTGTGACTTCATCAATATCAGTAAAATAGTTAAGTATTGTTTCGTATTAATCTGTATTCCTGTATTCGCTTAAACTCTCTATTTCTTTATAATCTCATATGTGTTTCGTGTATTTGTATTTTCTAATAGATACAAAATTAAGCACATATTTACTGATGGTCGGGTAAAGCACATTGTACATTAGCAATTTCGGAAGTATATCTACACGACCCATCCACTTTTCATATATGTATTCACTCACATTGTCTATGAAGAATCTTAAAATTAAGCACATTTCAAGCTTTCAGGCGAAAAGTATGAATATACTTTAGCGATAAAAAAAAATCGATGGCAACCCTTATGCAACATCTGTAGGTATCTCTAAAAGTGCAAAGAAATACTAGAATTACATTATAAAACATTTCAGATTGGTTGTTATAAGCCAGTTACCTCGGACACAACAATCAAGAGACGATGATTATAATGATAAATATCTTTAACATTATTATTATGGGGAAAGTTTGAAATACAAAGTATTATAAAACCGGACCCTGACGAGAAAATAGATGTTTACTGTAGAGAAAGTTATAAGGATATCTCACACCACTTAATTTTATGGTAATTCCAGAATTTTCACCCATACCCCTTAAAGGAAAAGGAGATTTTTTAATGTAACTTACATGATCCAGAATTGGGATGGTGAAATTTTTGTTCAGTGTAGGCCTACTAAAGGTCGCCAGCATCCTCTTGCTTATATTATATCCGTGTTGTACTCAAGAGGTTCCATATCCAAAACTTTTTCAATAGTTGTGTATTTCGGTAGATCCTTACTGACTGCTTACTGTAAAGAATCTTGCCACTTCATCGCATCTCACATAATATGAAATTAAAATTTACAACATTACATGATTTTCGCATGGTCTTCATAAGTTTTGTACGTTATTTCCACAGTAACGAGGAATACCTGTTGATCTCATGAGACAGTTAAATGCATTGTGTTTCTATAGTAACAGGCATAGATTGCTTTTCTGAACTTGTTAAATAGGGTAGAGTCTATCCTATATCCTTTGTCCTATATTCCTATATATCCCCAGAGTTTTGTGTCATTAAGGCCTCCAAGTGGAGGTTACTGACCGCGTGGGTCTTCTGGTTAGCATCGCTGACTACAGATCCGTCGGCCCGGGTTCAATCCCCGGTACCTCCTCGGATTTTTCTGAGGTAGGGAGGTCTGGCAGGGGTGCACTCAGCCCCGTGATTCAAATTGAGGAGCTACTTGATAGAAAAGTAGCGGCTCCGGTCATGAAAACCACCATTAACGGCCGTGGGTGACGGCATGCTGACCACATGCCCCCAATCCTGCCGGGTCGGGTGGTAGGCCTTGTCCCTTCTGGGATGTTAGCACCACAGAGTTAGTTCGTTAATGCACACTGGTGTAATATTTCATCTTTATTAGAGAAGGGAGGAAAACCTAGATAAGTTATGACCGAAAATGTTCTTATATTCCAGAAAAATCTCTATAATATGCTCTATAACAGGGATTCCCAACCTGGGGGCATTTAAATGTCCTTTGGGGGAAGGGGGGTCGAACGATTTGGAATCAGTAAAATTTTTGTCATACAAAGTCGAAACTGAAGTATGATTCAAATCAAAATATAATTTTAAAACATAAGATCTGAAGGGCTTTTGAATAAATCATCTTGCGTTTTAACCTCACATAGATTTGCGATGATTATTCTGCAATTTTCATACATATATTTATGTTATGAAAACAAAACAGCGTTATCGGCTAGTTGTTGCGATTAATCTCCGTTATGCATTATCAAATTTTAATCCAACCATAAGAGGTCTAATCAATGCAAAACAGTGTCAACCGTCTCACTGAATTAATTAGAGTGACATAATTACTAAACTAGTTCGGAAACAATATGACCTAAATATAAAATCAGGTTAACTGATGTAACAAAGTGCCAGTATGTTTTTGTTTAATCAGTTATGATTGCAGTTATGATATGCAGAATACCAAAAAAAGTCAAATTGGCCGGTTTCGGGAATTGAACCATGGAACTCCAGAATGTGAGGCCAAGACGTTAACATCTCGGACACCTGGGTCAGTTTAACGGTCTAGTTGGATAAGCGCATGTAAAGCAATAGTGTTATTTGTCATAGCTAACTGTATCTTAATTGCCAAAGCCTTATAAGATTACAGTAAAACAATAGGCTATGTTGTCATGATAACCAGGGTTGTAAAAAAGCCGGCTAAAATTGAAAAAGACCTGACCAGCGGTTTTTTTCAATTTTAGCCGGTTAAAATCATGATTTTAGCCGGCTAAAATCAAATTTAGCCGGCTATAATCAATTTTTCCTGGTTGGGGGAGGTGGGAGCGGGTTGAAATTTTGAAAAATTATATTTAGGGCCCTATGGGGTTTAGAGGGAAACTTAGTATGCATAAATTAGACACCAATGGTTCAGTGGTTGTGGGGGTGAGGGTGGAAATTAAAAATTTTTAAAACCATGTTTGTGGGGTATCGGTGAAAAGCTCTTGATGAGTAATCTCTAAATCAACAACTAGTTTCTCAATAGCGCTCATATAAGGAGAGATTTGAATTTTTGAAAGTCAAAAACACTTTAAAATATACCTCAGCCAATAGGCATGCCGAAATGAATTCATGAGGACCAACTGAGGCTAAAATTACCAATGAAATAAAGTATGAAATATTAAAAATAACAGTTAAATATCTTTAGAACAATAATCCTTGGCCAAATTAAAAATGAAATAATAAAAGATATCAATTAATACATAATTAACAACTCTCTTTTTATATAAAAAATTTCAGTTTTTATTCTACACTTACTCCAATAAATTCATAAAAAGCACTATGAAATCTACCTCAGCCTGTGCCCTGTAGGCCTACCTAAAGGGATTTTTTATACTTATTTCTCCATCAATTACACAAATCTGAAGCGTAATCACCTATCACTGGAATTTTGTCAAGCCATAGAATCTTTACATCGTATGCCAGCCAGTTCTGCATCAATCGAAAGAATATTTTCTTCATTTGGGTTAATACAAACAAAATTGAGAAACAGACTAGGCAATGAAAAAGCCCAGAAGCTTGTATACATCAACAGGCAGAATAAAGCAAATATGCAAGAGTCTTATGATGAATGGTGAATTTACCATATTTACTTGAATATAACGTGCCCTATTTTTGTCCATTTGTAGATTTCAATACTGAGGTGCGCGTTAAATTCTAGTACAAATCCGTTTCGTAGGTCGGAGGTAATATTGATCTACATAACAAGGAACTGCGAAATTCTCGACTTCGTTCATTTTATCGTTAGCCTACACCATATGAAATTTAATTTCTGAAACATAATGAAAAAATAGTTTTTGTCAGTTCTATAGTGCAAATGTGGAAGATTGTGCATTGTCGATTTTAAACTCATTTAAGAGTGGTAACTTATCAGCTTTTATTGTGAAACATGCATTTAACATTTTGTTTGTCCATTTAGCAATAAAAATAAGCACCTCCGAGGATTCCAGTGATGAACACATTAGTGAATATTGATGAGCCATGCCTATAGGTCTACTTGTAGGCCTAAAACTCGCAGTTAACTGTAAATGTTTATGTGTTGGTTCATTATTCTATAAATACTAAGACAAAATTCCAAATAAAATATCCTATTGATGCGCATTACATTCGCTAACAAACTCTTTTTTTTTATGATTTTAAGTTTCAAAAACAGGGTGCGCATTAAATTCGAGGGTGCATTATATTGGAGTATATACAGTAATTAACTATTGCTGGGAATTACACAGTGAAGTGGTAGCCTACAGTGAGTCCCACGCAAGAGTTGGCCAATGATGTGGGATTCTGCGAAGCGGCGGGCACAGCTCCAACTCCCGAGCGATCGGGTGAAATATCTACGCAAATAAAGCCGCGATTGGTGTAATGATTCAAGTTCTCATAGTTACAGTTAAAATTACAATGAAAATAACCACATACCTCATCACAAGAGCTGCTGGAAATGTTCTTCTCTTGCATCCACACAATACTGGCACCTTTTCAGGAAATTTTCTTTCACACGCATAATTTCAGCTTCCGAGACAGAGTTAATTTCTCTTGTGATATTGTTTTTAAATTCATCTAACAGCATGTGACTATTATTTATGGGGAAACTTCAACAAGAAAAATTAACTCTATTTCGGAAGCTGAACTTCATGCGCGTAAAAGAAAATTTCCTAAAATGGTGCCAGTATTGTGTGGATGCAAGAGCAGAACATTTTTAACATCTCTTGTGATGAGGTATGTGGTTATTTTCATTGTAATTTTAACTGTAAATGTGAGAACTTGAATCATTACACAGATTGAGGCTTTATTTGCTGTGCCCGCCGCGACGCAGAAACCCTTGTCATTGGCCAACTCTTGCATGAGACTCACTGTATTAAATTACACTAAATACAATTTTAGGTTTCTGAGCTTGTATCTTTTAAATTTGTGATGTTTGGAAATAAGAACATGAAAGAAACTTCAATTATTTTTACTCAATTTGATTTTATCCAGATAAAATGCCTGGCATTTTTCAAGTGGACAAGACTGGTAGCTCTGCATTTGCACTCAGTAGGCCTAAGTAGGCCTACTACAGGTTCTGAGCTTGTAACTTTTAAATTTGTGATGTTTGGAAATAAAAACAAGAAAGGAACTTCAATTATTTTTATTCAATTTGATTTTAGCCGGATAAAATGTCTGGCTTTTTTCAAGTAGAAAAAACTGAGGCCTACTACAGGTTCTGAGCTTGTAACTTTTAAATTTGTGATCTTTGGAAATTTAAACATGAAAGGAACTTCAATTGTTTTTATTCAATTTGATTTTAGCCGGATAAAATGCCTGGCTTTTTTCAAGTGGATAAAACTGGTACCTCTGCGTTTGCACTCAGTAGGCCTAAGTAGGCCTACTACAGGTTCTGAGCTTTATCTTTTAAATTTGTGATGTTTGGAAATAAGAACATGAAAGAAACTTCAATTATTTTTACTCAATTTGATTTTATCCAGATAAAATGCCTGGCATTTTTCAAGTGGATAAGACTGGTAGCTCTGCATTTGCACTCAGTAGGCCTAAGTAGGCCTACTACAGGTTCTGAGCTTGAAACTTTTAAATTTGTGATGTTTGGAAATAAAAGCATGTAAGAAACTTCAATTATTTGTATTCAATTTGATTTTATCCGGCGTGGCTTTTTTCAAGTGGATAAAACTGGTAGCTCTTCATTTGCACTCAGTAGGCCTAAGTAGGCCTGCTACAGGTTCTGAGCTTGTAACTTTTAAATTTGTGATGTTTGGAAATAAAAACATGAAAGAAACTTGAATTATTTTTATTCAATTTGATTTTATCCGGCCTGGCTTTTTTCAAGTGGATAAAACTGGTAGCTCTGCATTTGCACTCAGTAGTCCTAAGTAGGCCTACTACAGGTTCTGAGCTTGTAACTTAAATTTATGATGTTTGGAAATAAAAACATGAAAGAAACTTCCATTTTTTTTATTTAATTTGATTTTATCCGGATAAAATTGCCTGGCTTTTTTCAAGTGGATAAAACCGGTTAAAACCGGCCGGTTAAAATCAGGCCGGCTTTTTTCATAACAACCCTGATGATAACTGATTTGCATTTCATAAATTCTTTCGAATACGTATATTACCATAAAATAGGCACTAAATTGAGCATTACTCCGAAACAGGTCAACCTATTTTAGCCAATATCAATAGACGTCTTCCCATGGACATTATAAAAGTGTATACTAAGTTTCATAACAATCCGGTAAAGCGTATTTGAGTTACCGCGTCTTTAAAATAGACACTAAATTTGGTTTTACTCCGGTACCGGTCAACTGATTTGGTCCAATATCAGTAAACGTCTTCCCATGTGCATTATAAATGGGTATACAAAGTTTCAGGAAAATCCAATAAAGCATATCTGAGTTATCGCGACTTCTTATATATTAACATAACAATATTATTATTCCGGGCATTATTCCGGTACTGGCCAACCGATGTGGTCGAATATCAATAAACGTCTTTCCATGGACATTATAAATGCGTATAGGCCTACGAAGTTTCATAAAAATCCGATAAAGCGTATTTGATTATTGCGCCTTTAAAATAGACACTAAATTGGGTTTTACTCCGGTACCGGTCAACAGATTAGGTTCAAATTCAATAGGGTACTTTTCATGGGCGTCGTAAATGTATATATCAAGTTTCATGAAAATCCGATACAGCGTATTTGAGCTATGGCACCTATCTAATATATCTATTAAAATAGGCACTAAATTGGGCATTACTCCGGTACCGGTGAACCGATTTGGTTCAATATCAATAGAGTTCTTCCCATGGACATTATAAATGTGTTTTCCAAGTTTCATGAAAATCCGAAAAAGCGTATTTGAGTTATGGTGCGTACAGGCACACGGACAGACAGACGGACAGACATTTTTTCGTCCCCCACACAATCTCATAAAGTACCATACTGGCACGTCTTAATAAAGCAGCCGATGGAAAGTGCAGCGCGATGGCGATACGATCAATATAATATAGCGATTGGGATTTTTCGAGGTTTTCCCACTTGTAAAGGCAAATTATGGATTAGAATTTACTTATCATCTAGACCAATGTTCCTTGTTCTTTGTATACGCATGTGTGTTTTGTCTTAGGTCTTGCACCATGCTGATCATATGCCAGAGACTCCCTCCCGTGTAATTGTGGAATCCATTTATACGTCTTATTGTTAGCTAGATTTAAGGGAAAAATTTTAAATACAAAATGTAGAATAAGTCATAGGCACAGACTCTAGGCTACACTGTACTTTCTCCCCACCCCCATTATCTAGAAGTAGGGGCCTCATCCACCAGTATAGGCCTATAACTTAGAAGTAGTAGCCTCGTCCCCCTGTGTTTAGAAGTATGGACTTCGCCGTGTTTACCAGCATAAATTAAGGCAAACATCTTCAGATTTATTTATTTACTCATTTTATTTATTAGCATGTTATTTGTTATTATGTGTTTAGGCGTAGGCCTATGTCTAATTCCTAACAATCCTATGTTTTAATGATTCTTGCTCCCCCAAGAATATTTTCCAGTTGGCGCCTGATATTTTTCAGTTCAATATAGCTTTGCCTATTTCAAAGAATTGTATTTAGATAGGCCTATATAAATTCACCGCTCTTAAAAGAATGTCAAATAATTATATTGTTTTTTTTTTTTAAATATAGTGTCTTCTGTCTTTAGAGTCCATGAGCTAATGGCAGGTAATAGGCCTATTACGAATTATTGATTAAGAAAAGCATAACGATATTACATTTTGTGGTTTAATTTTTATATAGGCCTATGATGTTCCGAATTTGAACAAAGTAAAACTTTTGAATTAATTTCAAGCCGCAATTAGAAATTGGGCAATAATTGAGCACATAGGGACGACTTGGGCGGGGAAGGCACTTTTAAGCCTTTATCATATAAGGCCTATGTATAACTACTAAACATCAAATTCTTGCCCCCCTCCCAACAATATTTTAAAGTAGGGGCCTCAGAATAACTAGTGCAAATTTAAATAATATAAACAGTAATTATGTCGAAGTTAAATTATATATTCTTAATTCAGTTATTTTACTGCTGAAACTATTTCCACTAGAATCAGTAGATTCTACTCAGGCCTAGTCATATTTTTAGAGGAAGGGGCAGGCTGGAAATTAAAGGAATTACTGGGATTCTGAGTTGAAGTATGAAGCTTTGTTTAACGAATCTGATATACCAGACTGAAGACCTACGGTTTTAAGTCCCTCTCACAAAAAACGTGCGGAATGTTTTCTCCCTTGAAAATGTATCACACTTGTCTGGATTTGGTTTCACGAGCCTCGAACACAGAGGCCAGGATACAATTAAAACTGAACCACAAAAGAATATTACACCTAGATAAAAATAGTGCATTTATAATAAATTAACTTGTTACGCAATCATTTTCAAATAAAATGTGAAACCTTTATCCACAGATATTCCACATGCGTCAGCTGCTTTTCGTATTTGGATCAAAACATATGCATCCTATCTTGACTTTTCTTTTCTCCCTTATAGCCTTCAGAAGAACTACAATTGTTTTATGTAGTTTGTAAACGTAAGAACTGCTTTAAAAGTTTCAATGCACTTAATTCTCTTATTTGGAAAAGGAAAGGGAGCGGGAAAACGGAAGGGATTGAATTAGAGAGCAAAAAGAAACTACAAGCTTTAATTTATTGTAGGGATCAGTGCCCATTCGTTGTTAAAAATCAACACAAAGGAAACCGTCTGGCTTTATTAGTGTGCAACAGATAATGTAATTGAAGCAGTGCGATCACGTAAGCGAAAATTAAATGAAAATAACGTGGTAGCTAAATTAAATAACCTTTTGAATGAAATGTAACTCGGTCCAGAGCGTTATGCATAATGAGTTTGAGTAGTTGCTAGAAGGAATAATTTTCTAATAAATGTCGGTATGATAAGGTTTATTTAGAAGACCAGTTCGTTATTGGAGTTTATTTATTTAGGGCATTTCTTAACGGCAAGAGTAATAGAATATAATGGTGACATGATGTGAACAGAAAGGACATATTATACGACATACCATATTAAAGGAAAGCAGAGAAGAAACTTTTCTCTTTATGTTTACACACACCTCCACGAAAACGTATTATAAGATGTCTACTGGTAAAAAAAATGACAAGCATCAAATTCGGTAGCTCTTTTGTAATTTTTCTTAGTAGGCTACAATAAATTTCCTATCTATATATTAGGGAAAGAATTTCTAATTTGGAGACACAGAACTTTATACAAATTTGTAAAATCATGCTCATCATGTTTTCGTTACTTTTTATGTAATGCCATGAAGCGAAAGCAAAAACCATGAATGATGGGTAATGAAATATTACCTACAGTATTACCACGAGTGCTGATAGTTTTACTGGTAATTTAATTGAGCTTAACGAATGTTTCTTGTCATAGTAATTGTTTCGAGACTGAGATACAAATGGTATTCGGCTAGATAATTCCACGCGAATAACAATAATAAAAAAATCTGATGTTAAAGTCACATGACTTCTTCTCCCCAAATAAAGTTAGCCTCTCAGTATAATATATTATGTATGTCAAATTGGTATTATGTATGTAAATTAGTTCTAAATATGAAGAAAATGTTACCACATCCCCGAAGGACACATAATGCAAATAAAATCTGATTAATGCACTCACGTAACTTTCTTTACCCCAATACATCTTTCTCACTTTACATTCTGATATAGAACAAGAGGCCATCTTGCAAAGAGGGCGTATTCGGTTGTTTGAACCCGATGCATAGCTTTATCGATCATCAGGCAAGACTGAGTTTCTACAAACAGTGGGTGGCTTATAACCACCCTTCAGAATTTTTTCTATAAAAAATAATTCAAATAAAAGTTTTGGCTCTAGGTATAACCATCCCCTGTACAACATTTAAAGAAAATCGTCAAAGCAGTTTTAGAAAAAATCGTGAAAAACGAAATTTTCTTCGTGTAAAGTCCCCTTAAAATAAAAGAAAGTAGTCGCCGTCTTTATGTAACTTCCTCAGAAGGTACCTAACCCAAATAAAAAATTTTGCTTTCATATGATTTTCCATTCTGGAGCTAGACTGCTCATAGATACTCACAAATACATGCTCGCACGCACACACACAGATACAACACACCGACATGCTTCCTAAAATAGTATTTTTGGTTTCAGGGGACTGCAAAACGCGTATGAATGTTAAAAAGTCAACTTCGAATTTGAGGTCGAAAACATTAGCCTACTTCCTCTACCTATAGCCCATATGGTACAGGCAGAGGAAGTAATAATAGAAGTCTATTTTGATGTTCTTTAAAAAGCAAAGATTATGATACACTAAGGTATGTATATACTAGTATATACTGGTAAGGTGTCTAGCCTTCCGTGTAAAGTTCTTTGCATTCTTGAAAGAAGCAGCATGCAGTGAAAATATCAAATATGTGATTTTATTATCAGTGTAGTATGATTCTCATTGGTGAAATAAACATTTTAAGCTATTCTGTTGGCCAAGAGAAGTTCAAGGGAGTTATCGTATGAACAGGATGGAAATTTAATCAGGTCAGCATCCGTATGCAAAACGTATTGAAATCCCTTACTACATATTGAAGAGCCACATGTTTGTCCAAGAGATTATCTGTAAGATGTATCAGTAGGTTTGCCAACATGAGACGAGCTGTTAGTGTTTCTCGTTATCGCACAGCATCCACTTCTTGTACAGAACCACACGAAATGCCCTTAGGTAAGTATTCCTACACAACATAGAGTAATTCCTATAGGTATAGGCCTAGAGGCCTAGGCCTACATGTTGTTCATAAATTCAAATTTCTGAAATCTCTTGTTCTTAGAATCATAGGCATAACCAGGCCAACCATATGGGTATGGAATACCCCCCCAGGGAGAGGGCGGTCCGGGGGTCCTTCCCCGGAAAAATTTAAAAATTAAGATGCAAAATAACGAGTTTAAAGCTTCCGGGGTCCTCCCCCGGAAAATGTTAAAAATTAAGATGCAAAATAACGAGTTTTAAGCTTCCGGGGGTCCTTCCCCGGAAAATTTTAAAAATTAAGATGCAAAATAACGAGTTTTAAGCTTCTGGGGGTCCTCCCCCGGCAAATTTTAAAAATTAAGATGCAAAATAACGAGTTTTAAGCTTCCGGGGGTCCTTCCCCGGAAAATTTTAAAAATTAAGATGCAAAATAACAAGTTTTAAGCTTCCGGGGGTCCTTCCCCGGAAAATTTTAAAAATTAAGATGCAAAATAACGAGTTTTAAGCTTCTGGGGGTCCTCCCCCGGAAAATTTTAAAAATTAAGACGCAAAATAACGAGTTTTAAGCTTCCCACGCTTTATACTTGTATTAAGTAATTTATGGGCAGACTTAAAAAAATTATACAATTTTTCTTTTTTTAATCAATGGGGGGGTTCAAACCCCCAAAACCCCCCCCCCTCGGTACGTCTATGCTTAGAATGGATAGTGTGATGCCCCATTTATACTGAAAATTGACCGTAAACGCAATTTGAGCTAGAAGCTTGTGGCAATGTTTCTCAACGGAATCGTTCAAAATGCATCACGTCAACTTTAAACATAAAGTAAAATTAAACTTAACTAGGAACCTTGCAAGTTTCTATGTCAAAGATTATGCAAAACGTAAGGGGACAACCAATCAGAACCACGGATCAGCCACTCGGGTACATTCATCTCCTCTCGCCCTGCTTATTCGTTCTTTTGGTTCCTGTGTCTTTGGCAGCCATTTTAATCAGCTGTACAGCTATTTGTAGGGAGATGGGGGAATTTCCTCCCCACTGACGGGCTTGAACCTTCGCGTGACACAAATATTTTAAAATTTTAATTATGGTAGTGAACCTGTTAGCCATCCCCTCTTCTAGTAAATCGCACACTGGTTTACATTCTCATTTGTTATTGATTATTGTTATTACCAATTATTATTGTTTACGTTTACTTGTGAAGTTTTCAATGCCATACTAAGCTTGCGTAAGAAGTTTTATGTTCTTAAGTTTATAGTTAATTTTCAATATGAATGGGCCATTAGAGCTGCCTTTAATTTAATCCTAAGTTTCTGAGACTGTTATGTACCTCGAAGTCCATCTAATGTAGCCTACTTAACTTGATTTAAATCCAATAACTGCAAAATTGTATAGTAACGTATATAAATACCATCCAGAGCTGAATGTTGCACTGATTTTTTTTTGGGGGGGGGGGATGTTCAGGGAAGCTGGATGGGAAAGCAAATCAGTAAACCTGCATGAATGAGCACAATATCGATGTTTGGGATTAACTGTATGATATCAAAGTAAAATCTAACGAAGGAGGAAATTTGAAAGAGGAGGAAATTTGAAAGAGAAGGATGCACAGATCCCCCTTTCGTCCTACTTAACAGCTACCTCTTGTAAATGAGAGCATGCACAGAAGGAAGTAACAGCACAATTATGTATACTGCGGCAACAGTGGGAGCGGAAAGGAAATTGTTTAAAATCCCTCAAAATTACTGTTTTTATGTTTGCCGTCATGGAAAAGAGGCGTGCATTCAGATCAGCAAGCGTTGCAGATCCCAAGCTTAATTTGCTAGGTTCACATTCCTAATTAACCTGTTTGGCGAATTCTCTATGATATAAAAAAAATGGATTCATAGATGCTATAAAGCTTCACCTTACAAGCTGAAGAGAATCTACATTAGTTGTAGATTTGATGAAGATTCGTCAGCTTCTTTCTGATATTTAATTCATAGGTCTTTCTTCGAATTAGGCTAATAAGATATATGATGAGTCTGAAATCAGCCAATAATAGACCTGATTCAGTCAGTCTTTATCGAGGTCTGCTTTATCACCTCCTACGAAAGGGATATCTTCTAATGAGATCGCAGAATCTGTTGGCAGTGACTTATGCATACGTCAATATTGTTGCGGCACATTAAGATTTATTCTGGAACTAAAGGGAATTACGCTTAAATCTGTTCAGGAATCAGCATTTTACTATTTTATGGGAAATGTATTCCATAGTTCAGCAACGTTGGCATTTAATTGTAATCACCTCCTGTAAACATTACAAAGACATAACCTCAACAGCCTGTTTTGTTAAGAGACAACCACATTGATTAGCCTAAATATCATGAATACCTTTTTAATAGTATTATCTCAATCTAAAATGCTATTAAAATGATTAATTTTAAATTATTTTCTAAGTATCATTAATTAAATAGTAGTTATAAATGCAACTCGGGACTAGGAACTCCCAAGGTAGGCCTAAATCTTATTTATCGGTGATATGCAAGACACTCGTGTGGCATTACCTATAATAAAGGTAGGACACCGAAGATTATAATGGCTGTATTTATAGGTTGCGCGTCTGGGTCTGTATTGGAATATTTTAAAACAATCATACCAACACTGTAAATCTAACGAAGTTTTATCTAGCACGAATTGATAGTTAGATGTCTTATGAAAAGTAGGCTATTCTTTTTGTTTATAAGTAGAGACAGGCAAAATATGAAATTTCATATTCTAAAATATGACTACTAGCGCTCTGAAAACTCGGATCTTTACGAATCACGAAGTTTAGATGGCAATGCAAGCAAGAAAAAAGTTCATATTTCATAATATTTTGGTAAAACCTTAATATTTCGTGAAAATCTTCATAAAGCTTCATATTTTGTATGATTTGCAAATTTTTCCTTCATTAATACTTATTTGACAAATGAATCGAGTTTTCCACATTATTAAAATGTTTTGAAAAATTTCCCTGGAATCGCATCTCAAATCCCTAAACCGCTAACTCCAGAAAGCTAAGACATTTGGCAACACTTCTAACTGTTAAGAGGGACCGTACACCATTCCGCTCTAATAATAGCCTACTTCCATTATGATCGGGAATGGAATTTCTACATATTGAGTGGAGGTAGTCTTTTTTTTTCATTCCGAAAGCTAACTTGACAGCAAGGGTGGGCAAGGGGATGTTTACAGTTAGAGGAACCAGCTCACTAGCAGGGAGGAGGGAATATTCATTTATGTGTTGTTTGCGATTCGTGGTGATTTGGATCGTGTGCCTAAATCTGGAATGCGCAATTGGTGACAGAGTTAAACTGTTTTAAAACAGATGGAACGATTGTTATGTGCATATTTTGTAACAAAAGTGTTAAGTATGGAATATAGTCCTTTTTATTACCTGTGTAATATTATCTAAATTTTACTAACATTCAAATTATGTTTACGCTACATTTGATATCTTGGGAAAGAACAAATATAAGATGCATCTTCGCATGAGACATATCCCGGCCAGCCCTCCCCCAGTGAAGCAATTCATTTTATGCCGTGATCTAGCGAATTCTTTGAGGATGAATAGGCTGACAAACCGTTGGGTACAAGGCACATATTCTCGCATTTAATATTTGGTACAAGGGGCGCTCTGGAAGTTTTAATATTTGGTACAAGGGGTGCTCTAGAATGTTTAATATTCGGTACAAGGGGCACTCTAGCAGTTTTAATATTTGTTACAAGGGGCACTCTCGCATTTTTAATATTTGGTACTGTCGGGAGTGTCGGCGACAATATACAAGGATAGTTGTCACCTGCTTCCCTGAGAAACAAAATGTGAATATTGAGTGATCGAGTGGGCGGAGCTTAAAGTGCACTTAATATTTGGCTTTCGCCGTTATCTTTATTCTGAACAAATGGGTGACTGAATTACATAATTTTGTTATTAATTTATTTTTTAATACTGGTATCTGCAAACACAAAGTTTCAGCTGAAACAACACACAAATAGCATTATACATAAAAAAAAATGAAAATTAAAAAGACACTCACACAGTTCAGACGTTTCTTACCGACAGAAGATGTACTTTTTGCCAGAAAACATTGTAAAGCTGCTTTTATCTTATTGTAATAAATATTAGTTGATGTGATGATGTGATGTGAAAAATGGAGGTGAATAGAATATTGTGAATATTTAACGTATTAATTACCAGTTAACTAGTGTTTTTATTTTACCCTCTCATTGTGAATATGGTAGATATTCCTTTGTGTGTTGTCTTAAATCAAATAACAAATATTCAGATGATAAAATTGGTGATTTATTGCATTTCATAATATTTTTAATTTTTTTCTTCATAATTTCATATTTAGCATAAATAAATTTCATATTTTGGCAAAATTTTCTTCATATTGTGCCTGTCTCTATTTATAAGGTAGCAACAAGAAAGCTACTATTAGCTGACGTGAAATTGTAATATACCCATAGCTTAAAGCACAAAATCTAGGGATGGGGCTCGAGAGTTTCCATATGCCACTGTTTCCATAAACTATAGTGCATTAAATTGGTTCTGTACAGGTTTCGTCTCTGAAATTCTTCCCCTTTCATGTTATTTTTGCACTATAATACTAGACTACTGGAATTTGCACACATTAGCACGATGATTTCTCGAAAATCTCACAGGTCTCAAATTCCAATAGACACTGCCTTAATAATATAAATCTCAACACGTATATGCGAGAAAATTTGTGCAACATGTTTTGCACCATTTATTTAATTGGGGTTGCCCTGAGAATGAAATCAAAGGATATTAATTTATCATTATCAGTATCCCAGGGGGATTTGGTTCAAATATGTTAATTTATAGGGGCAGAAGTCCCGTATCGAAATAGATCGCATATAGCAAGTCATTAATATGTTACACTTCTGTATGTGACATTACCTCTTGGCAGAATGACCTGTCGTCCTTGGCAGATGTTTTAAATTATTCAAAATGCGGTTGCATGTTCTCCAGGAGTATTAACAAGCATTATGACGCATACTCCTAATTTAATTACACATAGTGCAGCCAGCATTAACGAATTAATATAAGTACAGATGTAAGTCTACAAATAACATGCACATGTTTAATAATACAGCCCAACAAAAAATCCGGTAAAACATCTGAGACACCAAACAAAAAAGAACTTTTTACATGGTGTCTCAGATGTTTTACCGGATTTTGGCTATACTTAGTGTGCTTATTCGAAATATGTAAATAGTTTTTCTCTACCAGCTCTACTTTTACGAGGGGGGATTTTATTTGTGAACTCTTAGTCTAGTGAAACAAAATCTTGCTTCATAATATAGCTAGTGAAGGTTCTTGACCATACTTTGGACACGTAGGACGAAAATTGTACGAAGTACAGAAAAATGAAAGGTGGATTATTTTTTGGCCCTCAAATTGACAGCTCATAAGTCATAAACGACCGTACAATGCTGTATGTGATAATATCAATGTTTTGAAAGTCCCCATGTTATATTGTTATTGTAATGTTAATGTAATTAGTGTGTTTTTTTCCTTCACATGATTTAGAAGCTAAAAATAGGCACTGTTTTTATTTATATCAAACGTAAAATGGGATAATATGCATAATGGTAATACCATATCTCAAAAAATAAAGCTGATAGGGCAGAACTAATGGCATATTTGACATCAGCAATCTATAAACATACCCAAGAATAGGCATAAATTCTCAGACACCAAAATGGCTGTTGGTCTGTGTAATAGTCTGTGATTTAGGCTATGATCACACAGTGCATTCATACATAGGCTTAATCATATAATTCGACTATCCGGTTGGGCATATCGTTGGAGTTGTTTTGTTATGTAGGCTATGGATTAGACTTGCTATCATGTAAAATCTTCGAAATAATTTAGTTAAATCACGCCAATAAGTTAATGTTTATGAACTTTATAGTATTTTTTAATATATTTTTTTTATATATTAGGAAATTCGCTAGGTGTGCTGTCAGGAATTTTCAGCCTAGTAAATTCATAGCTGAATTTATGTGGATATATAGGCAATCATCAAGTAAAACCATCAGTGAGCATTGTTCCCTAATCCGAAAATCCGCACCAATACCGACATCGACAAAGAACAGGTGATCTTCTATTAGCGTGAGTTTCCCAGTGTTGTCTCATGTGAAGAACGTGCTGTAGTACGTATTTGGCAACATTGTACTGGACTGCAGACAAGTGTGAATACGCCTAATTACTTTTCTACTCACTGATTGACAGGTCGAAGAGGACTAGGGTGGCAGCAGGTAGAGGCAGTTCTTGGAAAACAAATCTTTAAGAAGTGGCGCCCACAATAAAACAGTATTTCTGATTTCTGAGGGATATTAAAAACTTTCTTTCTGCATCAGTTGTTACTTCCGTCTTGTATGCAGGCTCTCATTACTTTACAAGGTCTTAAGTAGGAGACCTGTTAGTGCAATATTTGAAGAACGAAATCCAAGCGTATCTCTGTTGCAAAGGTAATTCACCTCTCGATCTGAATTTTGATCCGAAGATTGTAGGTGCAAGCCTGACCTAGGTCGATGGATTCTTCAAGACGTAATATTCCTGGGTATGAAGTCCCCAGTAGGCTATGTGTAGTATGTTTAAGGACTGTTAAATAACTCCAAGCCTAAATTAGAGCATCTGGACCAAATCCCCGCCTTTTTTCATGCTTAAATAACACCTGAATTTCCTCTAGATTTTTGTCGAGGCGATGGACTTATCTCCTCTCAGTATGTTCTCTGTAGAAACGAACGTAAGACTAATTTAATATTCTGTAAATGAAACCTCCAACGTTATGTGCGTGGAGTGGACAGGATCTGGGTAGTGCTGATCTTCTAGAAATTAATTATGAGGCAATATATTTGAAAAAGAATAGTCATTTACAGAAGCCAATATTTCATTAGCACCTTAATGACTTCCTTTAGCCTGTCCAAAGCAGAAACTGAAATTGTTGACAACTGCTGTGATTATATTCGTTCTTTGGTTGCTCTTTTCTTCTCAGTTTTGCAATATTTCTGCAGCTTTTGCACCCCAGTTTTTTTTATATCTTGACAATTAGCTACTCATTCGACAAAAATCTTTTGTTGCAGTATACAACAATTACTGTCTGGTTGAGGGGTTTCATACTTCTGATTCGCGAAATAGTGCGAATTCATAATTATAATGCGAAACAAATCTCACCTTTTAAACGAATTCCAGGAAAAACTGTTATTTGGACGAAATCTTAACAATAATTCAGTTTTAAAGGATATTTTCAGAACTTCCTGCACATATTCCCTTGTGACTTTGTCAACAGATAAATGTGTGTGCTCATCATGCAGCCAAGGAGGAAGACCCATATGATCAACCTGAGATGTTACGGCGTGTTCAAAATACATAGCCTATACTGCTCCATAAATTCTAACTCCCATGACTTCCCAAACTTTCCAAGTTGCTAGAAAACAAATTCAATTAAGTTTTAAAGAAATGTTTATTTCCTGAATTCTTACAGATATCAATATCCAATTACGATAATTCACTATGAACTTATGAAATGTTCGAAATATTCAGGCTAAATATTGAATATTCCCTACAATAAATGAAAATAAAAGAGGCAGGAAGTTTGAATTACGCTGATAATAAAAATACCTGGTTATTAATAGGCAAATTCACAATAAGATAATCAATAGATTATAACATTTTCATACACAGTTCATATTTTAAAATATCACCGCCAAATTAGTAACAACTTCGAAATACCGGAATTTTAAAATGAATTTTGCTTTATTTTTAATGTTTATTTAATCTTATAAAAGTTAATAGTACACTTCTTGCCGGAATCTGAAAGCTTCACGACGTTATAATTTGAACATGTCGTTGGCAGTGTGCATGCGTGGAGTGCTAAAGTCCACTATGAAAATATAGTCTACGGCTCCACGCGCTTTAGTTAACGACTTGGATACTAGTATTATCGTTATTAAGTGCCAATATGGTACTTTATGAGATTGTGTGTGGGGACGGAAGAATGTCTATCCGTCTGTCCGTCCGTCCATCCGTGTGTCTATACGCGCCATAACTCAAATACGCTTTATCGGATTTTCATGAAACTTGCTGTACGCATTTATAACGTTCATGGGAAGAACCCTATTGAAAGAATAATAACGTAAGCCTATAAATGTTATTTCACGAACAGAAACTAGCTTTAAAGTTATTGCGTTGCGTTAAAATTGCATAACCCTATACTCAGAACAAAACTACATACCGCTAGGTGGAACTATCCTCTTCTTATTGGTATACTGTACTATTTAATTGTCTGCATTTTGTAAAATGTTGACATATTTTAAGAATTTATTATATCAGTGTATATCAATATGTATTAAGGTTAAAAATCAAACTTTAGACCTTCGTTCTTCTGTAAGCCCTGCTTAATGAATCTATCTGGAGTTTAACTCGGAGATCTATTTAAAAAACTTATTTTCTGTATATCATAACTGCAATTATTACTAATTAAAAAAGCATACTGGCACTTTGTTATATCAGTTTACATGATTTTATTATTTATTTATTTATACATACTGTTTTCAATATCGAGGTCGTCCGTTTTGTTTAATTTTAAAATCACAACAAGATGTTCATCATGACTTGAAATATTTTGAAATTAATATATAATTAAGCCAGTCTTGATAGTGAACGTCGTTGGTTGAGTGGTTGGTTTACGGTGTTCATGTCTGCTACACAAGTCACAGTTTTTGAAGCTAGCAGTTAGCAGAGCAGTAGAAGGCTTCCACGCATTCTGGTTGTCTTGGTACAGTAGGTTCGGTGGGAAACTGCAACATTAATAAAATGAAATTAAAATTAGATCAACACTTGATTTTTTGTGAATAAGACGCCTGATTTTGGCATTAGCTTCCTTCTATTTTGGTGAAATAAATTATTCAATACACTAGGTATTGGAAAAGTTAACCCATTTATTAGGCCTACATTAATAATCCTACTCAAATAGCGTTGAAAAACAGGACCAAATGATCATAAAACAGTATTAGCAATGAAATTAAATGTTAGTTTCGGTGTTGAAAGATAAAACAACACTTTTACAGTCGCCTTATATAGGTTTTTAAAATTAATTTTTTGTTTATTTAAATTTGGTTTTTACAATTTTATTGTAATCTAAATTGTATTGTTTGTAACACGTTGTAAATATGACAGACTGTAATAAAGTTTTGTAAACAAAAAATAGTAATTTGCAAACAGAAGTATCAACCATATCCCATGAAATTTGGAAACTGTTGAGTACAGTAAACCAATAATTGCTGTAGTCTGTCATAAGTAGACTATATATAACTACTCGATAGTAATAGGTACAGGGTATAACAGGAATATTCTAAGAAAATGAAAAAGAAATTTAAAACACGATCACATTTTAAATAATATTTAGAAATCCAACAAATTTAGCGATATTTCGTACATAAAATTTATTTAATAGGGGCAATTTAAGTATATATAAACATAGGTAAGGCAAGGTGTATTGTAAAATTTTGCACTTATCGTTGTAACCAAAAACCACAGACCCTGGAACAATTAAAAAATATACAGAGTGTTAATATATTTTACCTGTGCATAGAGGGAACATAGACAAGCAACTTTTATTAGGAGATTTTTGCTCTATAGATTCAATTTTTCCTGTTACAACATAAGATCTCCCAGGGCATGGCCGCCACTGGCTTCTAACATTAGAAAAAAAATGCAAAACAAAGGAACTTCGTTTTTAACATTGTAGCCAATAGTTATGAATAAAAGAAGGCTAATGCAGTGGTGGCCAGTCATGTGATTAGTCTGTAAATTTTGCAGATTATGAAATGCCTAGATTATGATATACCTGTGGATGAATGATTAAGAATCAGGTTTTTATCGATCACTAGGAAGACATGAACTAAATTTAATGAAAATTGTATCACTATTTAGCGCAATTATTGACTTGTGAGCACCTAATTATAACTACTTTAATGCCCTATAGCATACACATTTTACGCCGTAGAGAAAAAATCTCCTAATAAAAGTTGCTTGTCTATGTCCCCTCTATATGCAGGTAAAATATTTCGGTGTTATTCATTAACACCCTGTATATTAATTAAAACCACTGATAATATCGTTACTCCAGTGGAGAAAGATCACGATACCGTCTCTCCGGCAAAAGGAAATGAATCCTCATCTGAACAATTCAGAATAAAAGCGGAACGTAAAAACTCCAGAAAAATGCAACTAACCAGTATTGAAGTTTTATGGAGTTTCCGTAATCAAAGCATCGCTTTAACGTCCTCGCCATCGGCCCTACTCCGGAAATCTTCAGGGCTCATGACCTTCTCGGCGACGTTGTTTCGGTACTGACGGATGAAATCTTCCTCATCGGTGGCTAACTGCAAGATATAAAAATTGAAATTAAAACCAGTTCAAAATCTAAATAGTTCACTGGAGAAAGATCACGACACCATACTCTTAAGCATAAGGCCGTACATTTCTCGTCTGAACAATTCAGATATAAAAGTGGAATATATTATGGAGTCCAGAGCGCTGCAACTCACCAGTTTACAAGTTTATATGGGGCTTCCCTATTCCAGCGTCTTTTTAACTTCTCCGCCATGGACCCAACTCCGGAAATCTTCAGGGTCCATGACCTTCGTGGCGACGCTGTTTCGGTACTGACGGCGGTTTCCCTAGTCCAGCGTCGCTCTATCTTCCCGGCCATGGACCCATCTCCGGAGGTCTTCAGGGTCCATGACCTTCACGGCGACGCTGTTTCGGTACTGGCGGATGAAGTCTTTCCCTTCGGCGGATAACTGCAACATATAAGACATTAATTTAAAAGAAGTTCACGCTACTGTGAAGATTGTGAGCCTGATACAATGTACAACGCCCCCTATACATGCGCGAGATATAGGAAGCACGTATAGGTCTAAGAGAGGTAGCCAAGCATGCAGGCGAAATGTGGCCACCAGAACTTAGTTTTTGGACGACAAAGGAAGCTAACACTGCTTTTAGGACATTCACACGCCACGTGATAGAAAGCAGGAAGGAACAAGAACAAGATGATGCTTAAGACACACCTTGGGGGAATGCTCAGATCCCATGGGGCCTTACCGAGCAAGACGGATATGGCAGATTGCCCAAAACTTGCCTCGGAAGCTGCGGGATAGCCTCGCAGCAACCGATCTGAGTGAGGTTTACGGGTGGTTTCCCTCACTCTATAAGTGGAATATCAGATCTGAGACACGCCTCCCCGCGACAAGAGACAAATGAAGAAGAGTAAAATTGAATTAATAAAATGCCAAAGTCAATTCATCAAACATTTTCCCTGTGTTCTATGATCAAGAGAAGGCGACGCGACGATCTTAGAACAAATGCGAAATCGGTTGTTGTACCGGAGATATAGCCTATGGCTCAGAGACTCCGGGGGTGGAAGGCGGGGCAAATAAAATTGAATAGTTCACTGGAGAAAGATCACGACACCATAATCTTCAGCTTCAGCATAAGCCCATGAATTTCTCGTCAGAACTATTCAGATATATAAGAGGAACATATTATGGACTCCTGAGCGATGCAACTCACCAATTTACAAGAATGCATGGGGCTTCCCTAATCCAGCGTCTTTTTAACTTCTCCGCCATGGACCCAACTCCGGAAATCTCCAGGGTCCATGACCTTCGTGGCGACGCTGTTTCGGTACTGACGGCGGTTTCCCTAGTCCAGCGTCGCTCTATCTTCCCGGCCATGGACCCATCTCCGGAGGTCTTCAGGGTCCATGACCTTCACGACGACGCTGTTTCGGTACTGACGGATGAAGTCTTCCCCTCGGTCGGATAACTGCAACATATAAGAAATTAAATTAAAACATGTTCACAATCTGAATAGTTCACTGCAGAAATATCACGACACCATACTCTTCAGCATAAGGCCATGAATTTCTCGTCTGAACTATTCAAATATGAAAGAGGAACATATTACGGACTTCTGAGCGATGCAACTCACCAGTTTACAAGTTTATATGGGGCTTCCCTAATCCAGCGTCTTTTTAACTTCTCCGCCATGGACCCAGCTCCAGAAATCTTCAGGGTCCATGACCTTCGTGGCGACGCTGTTTCGGTACTGACGGCGGTTTCCCTAGTCCAGCGTCGCTCTATCTTCCCGGCCATGGACCCATCTCCGGAGGTGTTCAGGGTCCATGACCTTCACGGCGACGCTGTTTCGGTACTGACGGATAAGTCTTCCCCTCGCTCGGATAACTGCAACATATAAGAAATGAAATTAAAACAAGTTCACAATCTGAATAGTTCACTGGAGAAATATCACGACACCATACTCTTCAGCATAAGGCCATGAATTTCTCGTCTGAACTATTCAAATATGAAAGAGGAACATATTATGGACTTCTGTGCGATGCAACTCACCAGTTTACAAGTTTATTCTGGGGCTTCCCTAATCCAGCGTCTTTTTAACTTCTCCGCCATGGACCCAACTCCGGAAATCTTCAGGGTCCATGACCTTCGTGGCGACGCTGTTTCGGTACTGACGGCGGTTTCCCTAGTCCAGCGTCGCTCTATCTTCCTGGCCATGGACCCATCTCCGGAGGTCTTCAGGGTCCATGACCTTCACGGCGACGCTGTTTCGGTACTGACGGATGAAGTCTTCCCCTCGGTCGGATAACTGCAACATATAAGAACTGAAATTAAAACCAGTTCACATTCTGAATAATTCACTGGAGAAGGATCACGACACCATACTCTTCAGCATAAGATCATGAATATCTCACCAAAACTTTCTAAGCTTAGCCTATAATAATAAAAGGATAATGAAAAAAGGCCTATATGGACAAACATTGCAGGATTTGGACGGAATGCACTAAGCAGGGTCTTTTCTGGGCCTGAGAACTCGAATCTGAGGTCGTTTTCCCCAGGCGGCGCTTTCTAATCGTGAATTCACTTGAAAGCCGGATTTTTAGCTGTTTATTTATAATTATTAATCGTTTAGTTTACGCCTACCAATGTTTCACGTGTAAGTGTTAATAAATATAATGTTTTATTGACTTTGATCTTAATTTTTAATTTTCGAATTAAATATCGTGGGCGAAGCCGCGGGCACCTGCTAGTTCATATATAAAAGAGCGCTCCAACTCACCAGTATTATAGTTATATGGGGCTTCCCTAATCCAGCGTCCTTCAGCTTCCTCGCCATGGACCCAACTCCGGAAATATTCAGGGTCCATGACCTGAGACGCTGTTTCGGTATTGATGTGGATGAGTTCATCGGCTTCGATTTATCTGCAATATAAATTAAAATCTAAGTTAAAACGAGTTCACAATCTCAATACGTGGAGAAAGATCGCGAAGACTTGTCAGCATATAGACGTTAGAAATTAAGTTTGAACTAAGAAATTTGTTTCATTCGGGAGGTATTATATTTGTAATATTTACTATTTATACCCCAGAATTATGACTTTATATTTCAAAATATTTCATTAAAATACCTTTTATCCCGTAAATTTATATTTAATTTGTTTTTGATCTTGTTTCTATGGCTTTAATAAAAGTCGTGACGTTGCTCAGCAAACAACTTTTATTTTTCCGTGAAATATTCGTTTATGAATATTTAAATTTGTTATTGAATGGAACGTATTAGTGCCCCAGATATATGAATAATTTGTGAGATTTTTGTAATCACTTCTAGAAAAATCCTAATTTTTTCGGGATGTTTTGGATATTCTATCAGATTTTCCATCGACTTCTTCAGTTCCCTCTAACTTAACGGTCTAGTCAGAACTCGAGGAGAGATGGCCGCCATCGACTTTCATCGATGCTGCTTTAATATTGCAGTAAGATTTTAGATGAATGATGGATTTATTATTAGTGTCTTTGACTTCGTTTTCAACCATTAAACTTGGATTAATAGCCAATGGATAATGCCAAGTATTTAATATTATACAGACTAGTAGTAAAATATGTTAAAGTAATATAAAATAATAACCCATACGTAACATAGTAATAATTTTATATTGGTCGGATTGTGTGAGAAACCTATACACGAACGTAATTAATACTCTTAAAAAGGATTAAGGGTTACCCTAACTTATGCAAGGCAGCTTTGCTGTAGTGCTGAGGTTATCAAAATGCAAGTTAATAGATTAACTGAACAAATACTTACTTAAATAACCATTGCCTATTTTCCAATTAACGGAATAAGAGTTAACCAAATAACTTCACAAAATGGCATTTTAGTCGATAATCTAATTATTTGTTTTTATCCAATAAACTATTAAAATTCTGATGTGAAACTCACATAACTTCCTTGGCCAAAATAAGTTTACTTAATTTTAGTTTTAACACCACTGTATTCGTAGATCTAAGTTTTTAACCTATGAACAACAAACAAAAGATCTTTGTTGTTAAAATTCAAAATTTATTTTTTGTATCCCCTTCGGATTAACCAGATGTCCGGATGAGCGGGATCCGGATTAGCGAGACTCTACTGCATTCATAAATTTCAACTAAGCGACATATACAAAGTCAGGAATTATGTAAATTATTTTATGACAGAGAGAAGTAGGCCAGATATGGACAGCGGTTTCATTATTAAGTGCCAGAATGGTAGGCCTACTTTCTAAGATTGTATGGGATATCTGTCCGTGTGTCTGTACGCACGATAACTGGAATACGCTTCTCATATTTTCATGATGAAACTTAGTATACGTACTTATAACGTCCTTAGGATATAGCCTATTGAATTTGGATCAAATCGGTTGACCGGTGCCGGAGTATCGCTCAATTAAAGGTTTATAAGTAGCAAATCATCACTATACTACAAAGCCGCATCGCTAACTCACTCATTGACATAATTGTTTGCCCACTTCCAGATGAGCCAGGAACTTGAAATTTGGCATACTTATAGCTTATAGCTTGTAACTGACGGATATATTCCGAAAAGCTCCAATTTTTTTATTCCCGTAAAAACTCAAGTTAACGTAAGTTATGGTCTGTGCACACCTTCTTTGGAAGTTTGTAATAAGAAACGGTAAGTTGTGCCAAAAAACCGATTGCAACGGACTTTAAAAGATCTACAAGTTTGGTACTATGATATTTTGTCCTATCTCCATCAGTTATATCTTAGATAGAGTTAGATATTTTACTTTAAGTAATTGTTTAATATTTTATTCACATAATGTATTTTTTGGCACACTTGTAGGAAAGCTAGAATCGTAAAATTTGGCAGGAGTATTGGCACATAAAACCGCCATAAGTGTGAACAATTTGTTGTTTCTAGCTGCCCCGTACGTGTGGAAAAACTTGCTGAATAGCCGTGACATGATTCACGTCTTCGACAGTCTAATCATCCACTCATTGACATTGATGTACTCACTTCCAGATGAGTCATAAACTCAAAATTTGGCAGACTTATAGTTTTTGGCCTATAACTGGTGGGAAAATTCCAAGTAGTTCAAATTTTTAACATTTCCCTTCCAAAAAAAGGTTTGAATTTTTCTTTTTTTGAATTTTTTTGACTGCTTTTTTGTACGGCTCAGATGTTTTGACAAAAATAAAGGATTGGGCTTATTGCTGACATGAGGATTTGTTGTAAAGTCGATCTGTAAATATTCTAGTTATCCAACATATTCCTTCACATATTCTTATCGAACTTTCTCAAGAAACCGTGATCTGAGACTCAATAGTTTCTTAAATATTATGGCCTATTAACTCTCTGGTACTTTGTTACATCAGTTTACCTGATTTTATTGTTATTTATAAGTTGAAGCGGAACTACCCTCCTAAAGTCAGATTAGGTTCGCATCAACAATCCACTGATACTCACTTGTATTTTATCCTCCAAGCTTCTCACGTGAATCGGCCACTGTTCGTTCAGCGGTTGCAGTGAGGTTCTCTTGCTTTTCCCAGGATACTTTAGGGTCAAAGTGGGCTTTATGTCAAAAAGAATTTTTAATTCAAAGTTCATGTTCAAGTAACAATACTGTTTATTAATGAGATTTGTAACACGGTAAAAATGTTCTAATAATAATATTGGTATCTCACGGGAATTTGCTATTCAAGTGTCTGATGTTGCAAAGCTGGATTTACAGATATCTATTTTAACCACGTACCTATTCTCTTCAATATCACGTAATGTCACTACCTACTTACTTAATTCACAATTAATATTCCTGTTACGTCGAGAATTATTATTATTCACTGATATTAAAATGGTATAGGCTATAATTCAGTCCTACCAACAAACACACGTACACTTAACACAGGCTTTATATTAATAAATTTACTTTCGTAAATTGACACGACTTACCTCGCTGAGGAGCGAAGCTGCAAGTGTCTCTTACGCACACGCGCCCTGCAACATCGTCGTTCAAAAAGCATATTCCCCACTTAAACACTTAAACAAATCATCTTATAGTTTATAAGTAATTTGGGAGTTTACCTTTTATAAGCACTGTTTTTATTGGTTTTTCATCTGTAGCGTACTAACGCTGGTTCTGTATTTTTCTAGAACTTTGCTTTCCAGCTATCTTACTGAGTTTTCTCGTACAGCTATTCAGACACATTTCCCCAACGAAATTTCTAAGTACCAGCTCTTGACTAGAGCTGCAGCTTATTTTCTCCAGTTTTTAGAGAATAGCTCTGCCAACTCGTACAATACGCTGTCTCTAGCCTCCCGCTATGCACCTATAGTGAACATGGACTTCTCTTTGACTTGTTCTCCGAATTCCGTCTGGACCTTACTACAGATCTTACAAACTTCTACTTTTTCGTATCTGTAATATTTTATTTTAATAGTTTTAATGCTTAATATATTGTTGTAAATTACTGTTTTTAATGTTATCTTACTTCTTAATTGCTTATTTTAATATGATCCTTCTAATTTAATTATAGTATGTAAAGTATTTAATATTAATTAATTATTGTTATATTATCAATTTTATTTATCATGGCCGTGGCTATGATGATCTCAAAGTCATTGTTTTCTACTCAGAACATTCTGCTTGCGTTCAAATTCCCGCCACATCTGTCTGTTATGTCATCCATGATTTCAGTCTGAGGGCGAATGCTGTACTGGTATGCATATCAGAGCATTTATTCTGAGATTGAGCACTGATTTCATGTATTCTTTGTAAAATGCCTGTGTTGTGGTCTTCTGTGATGCAGGTGCAGAATGTGGTGGTCCTGGGTACAAAACACCTCTGGATGCCATGAAGAATGGTCCCCGGGAGAAATTGGTGTATGTTCCATGTATACAGCCATCACCTCAGGAAACAAAACTACCTGACTATCTTGCCACAATTGATGTGGACCCTTCTAGTCCGACATACAGTCAAGTGAGTATTGCACATTGTATTTATTTTCTTCCTTGCAAGTTGAGAGTAGGATTAATATAGAGTACCATACTTTTGACTAGAATAAGAAAACTCGTATAACAATAATTCTGTTTTAAAAAGTACTTTATACTTTTTAAATACATGTATAATTGTACGAGGGATAAGTCATGGCACTATTTTTTCTTGTGAAAAGTGGGGCTATTTAAAAATTTTGAACTTTAAAATAAAAGGGTTAGGAATAGGATGTGTGTATAATGCAGATTATGAATACTAAATTTGGGGTAGTGAAAGAAACGTACACTCATAAAAATCTATAGTGACTGCATCGTACCAGTCTAATGTATTGCAGTAGTTGGAAGCATGAAAGCATACATATACACTCCATGATCCCTTCAAGTTTCAGCTCTTGAGGTATTCTTGGGCATTCTCCTTTGGATACTGACTATTTTGTCGTCAGAAAGCTATTAACATCTTGTCATTTCCATTCTGCATGCCTCTATTTATAAAACTGTACACCACAATGCTACTAAATGATGTGTCCATACACTAGAGATGCCACACCCTCTTGTTACATACAACATCTCATGGTGCCATCATGTGAAAAAAGAGTTGTTTTGACCTCATATCGTGTATAGAAATAATATAAAATTATAGTTGAAACCATTTATAATGACATTGCCTGTAACGACGTATTGGGTGTAATGGCAAAATCTAATGGTCTCGACTGAATTCTCTGTATTTAAAAAAATTGCTTAGTATGATTTCGCTTATTACAACATATCACATAAAACGATATTTTTATAGCATTTTCAGAGAAATGTATTGGCTTTAACATCCAAGGTTGATATTTTTTACGTTTTTAGGATTGCCAACAACAATGTAATGCTTATTTTCAAATTATTGTTTTCAGTACATTGTGGATTTCAAATCAGAGTATCTGTTAAGTCAAGAGACCTCACTAAAGAAAAGGAAAGTGTAATATTGAAAAGCCACACATAATATGGCTATTAGAAAATGGGGAAACAAATGTCAGCATTGCAAAGAAATTGAGTGTATCACACTCAAGGATTTCTACAATGTGGAAGGACAGAGAGAAAATATAGTCTTTTTTTGAACAAAATCCACTAAAAATCAACATGTCAAAGAATGGACCTATTCTGCAAGCAATAGCCAATGAATTTCCTTCTCGGTTCTTCCTCTTGGATAAAATAATGTATAAGGTAGCCTACAGTGTGAAAAGAGAAAAAGGAGAAAGTGTAATTTACAGTATTGCATTTACTGCAGGAGAGTACATAAAGTAATTATTTTATATATAGTGTATGTGCTGTGATAAATTTCTGTGATACATTAGCTGGAATGAGAATATTTCATTTATAGCTATAATAGCACATGCAACAAATTCAAAATTTAAAATCTACAGATTTGGAATGTTCAACACAAAATTCAATTTGTGCGACTATCGGCTATAATGACCATAAAATGGCAGTCCCTTCAGAGTTATTATAAGTGGTTTTGACTGTATATATATAATATAATATACTTACAGGGTGGAAGAAATATAACTCTGCAGGTTTTAACAGCTTATTTGTTCATTAGGAACAACCAAATACCATACTTGTCCCACCACCATCTAGACTCACTGATTGTTTTTGAGAGCGGAGATCAAGATAGGTTGCTTTTAAATCCTATTTGAAATCATTGACAGTCACTGATGTTTATTCAGATGTGTTCCTTTAGATGCACTGATGTCTATTCTTTGATGCTGCTAAAAGATGATGTGGTGATTACTTCTTTTTTTATTATTTTTTTATGTTTATTTAAAGGAGCTTAATTGTGTAGAAGTAAATTTGGATTATCTATGATTGACTGACTGAACTGTAGAATTAATTTATTAGCAAATTCTTCTATTGATTCAATATCCATTAAGGAATTTAAGAATATATTAGTTGATTTGTAATCAGCACCAGTTATCGTGCACAAAACTGCTCTTTGCACCCCTCGCAATCTAAGTGGTAAAGATTCATTGACCATCGACCATGCTGGAAATGCATAGAGTAGACTTGCTCTTATCACTATCACATAAAATGTCTTATTTTACTGAAGCTTGACTTGAAGAGAGAATATTTATTGTTGAAGCAGTGCATAACCATAACACAAGTCTTAAAATTTGCTTCCTTACTAAGAACAAGTATGTGTAACTATTTTCTCCTAAAGAGAAAGTTTTTAGTATGAATTGGCCTCCTGATATTTAATGGCTGTCAAGGTCTAAGATGTTTAGCTAATTGTACCACAGATGACACACTCGGAACTGTTTACTTTGCATACATCCAGTCTCTATTTAGCTATAAGTTAGCTTTCTGGGAAAGGTATTAAAAGCTTCAGAACCCAGGGAAAAAATTATTAGAATAACGGAAGGGGACCTCTTTTTAAAAATCTTGGTATCATCCCACTGCAGTTAGTGATGGGCTTCGAATGAAAAAGTTCTCAGATGAAAGCAGAATCCGAGTATTTGTGATGTATGATATGAGAACTCTAGTCGATAGCCTAGAAGTGAGAACTACTAAAAACTGACTCTATTGATAACTCAAATCTGTATTTGAATGTTTAGTTCGACAATTTCATCTTGTTACAAAACTTACTGATATTGGTTAACAGAATGGATGTGCCTCAATAGGTGTGTTAGTTTCATGTAGCATTGTCAGATATTGCTTTAATCTCATTGTACTAATAGTGTTCAAAGAGAAGATCCATAAGATTTGTATGCTGTCTCGGATCTTGTGTTAAGAATCAGAAGTTTGGCAACACTGTAGGCCTACGCATGGTAGCTATGGGTTACATATATATGCCTTTATTGCCTACAAAACATACACCTTGTTAATAAAGATAACCAAAGTGATAGACTGCATTGGCGGTCTGGTGTTCTCGAGAACTCTTCCTCAGTTCACGCTTCTCCTAGCATTGAATCATTTGAGTCATCATTCGAATTATTTTTATATAATTCTTGATATCTCAAGAACTTTCAAGAATTGAATAATTCCAATTTTTCCGCTTGAGAACTCACATCACTAACTGCATTGTTTCTACATTTTGAAAATGTGATGCTAATTCAGAAGAAGCACAATTGTTGGAATTTCTCCCTTTAAAGAATGGTGAAGTGCACAGCAATGCACCAGGCACTATTCTGATCTACATCCACAGTAACTCAATACCTCTCTACACCATAGAGGAACATTTCACTCTGCTATAAAAATATATAACAGTCTAGGAATTCAGCAGAAATCATTGCAACAAAAACAGTTTAAATTTTCTTTTAAGGCTTATTCAATTGACCTCTGTTTTTATTGCATTGAAGAATACCCATACATAAATACCAAGGAACCCTATAATCCAACATAACTTACCTACATAAACAAGAATGGATTTTACTGGACATTTATGAATTCTTATTTAGTTTGAGTTATTTATACTTTGTTTAATCTTGAGTTCTGATTTCTCCAAGTACAATATTACCTTGTATGGTTAGAGAGTTATTAGATAATTAAAGCATTTTTTGTTTTATTATTATTATTATTATTGTTGTTGTTAAGAAGTTTCTGCCTAAATTCTGTACTAATTATAAATGTAATTGGCACTGCTACAGGTAATTCATAGACTGAAAATGGCAGGGGTTGGAGATGAAATACATCACTCCGGCTGGAATGTATGCAGCAGCTGTCATGGAGATGCCAGCAAGAAGAGGGACAAACTTGTTCTCCCCAGCTTGGGAAGTGATCGAGTGTACATTGTGGATGTTGGTACAAATCCCAAAGCCCCTCGACTTCATAAGGCTAGTCAACAATTTATTACATGTAATTTAAAATAGCTTAAAATGTTACTTTTTTATAAAAATTATCCATTTATTAATATTGCTTGGATAAAAAATCATATTTCAGAATTGCACATAATTTTCTCCAAATTAACCCTCGAGCAGTTTGAAAAAAAAATAATGATTTTATAAACGACTAGCTTAAAAGGCCTGGCGTTGCTTGAGTTTTGTTTTTTGTAATTCAAAATTAACTTCAGGACTTTCGACTTTCGATTTTAAATAAGGGGGAACGACTTATCACACTCAAACTTTTCTCTCAGAAAACGCTTGATATATATTTTTTTTTATGGCTGATAGAGGACTTAGAATTTTGCACCCCATTGCTTCTACACACCATGCCTGGTAGGTGTTGAAATAAGAATAAAAAGAAATTCTGGTAACATAAAATTGTACTGTCTTGACGGAATATTTTATTTCTCACTCTCTTGTTACCACACAACCATTTGGGGGTGAAATCAAAAATAAATTCAATATCACGTTCCTACTTTCTTCCTGGGTTATAATAACCTGGGTTATAATAATTTATTGCCTATATAGGACTAAAAATGTTCCATCCTATTTTGTCTCCCTTTACATGCTAGGGCCTATGGTAAACATCCATATTTCTCAACTAATACAAAGCCTACAGCTTTGTATCAGTGGATAGGATTTTTACCGACTTCTGATATAGCTTACTAACTTGTTGGCACACCCACAGGCTGAGACAACTGGATAAAACTATCCCTGCAATAGGCTACAACCTCTTAAACTACTTTAAAATGTGACGTGAGAAAGTGATATTCTCCATGTCCAAGATAGAAAAGTTCTGTGACTGCATCACATTGTGGATTATTTTCGTGGATTACATTCTTTTTTATATTCACCAGTGAATTATATTGATAGCTTCTCTAATTTGTCAAAGCCCAGTTACTTGCAACTTCCAAAGCCCTAAGTGATCACTACCAACAATACACATTTGTATTAATTCAGTATAATATTCTCAGAAATTATATAATTTTTCAAGGGAAGGAGTGGTTTGTTTGAATTTTAATGTTGACTGCATTACTTTCCAGGCTGAAATGGATATATGTGGAAAATTTCCTGTAAATTTCTCAAGAAGTATATAGGGAACATACATACCCACATACACACTTTCGATTTTATATATTAAATGAACAGCATGGGAATTTTATTTACCTTGTCGGTGGCGTTATTGATTCGGTCAACCAATGACACACTGACTATTTCAATTTCCTCCTTCATAAGATTTTGTCCTGAATAGAGCAAGTTAGAGGAAAAATAATAATGATTATTATTAGGGATGGGTCCTCGATACTTTCGATACCTCGATACTCTCGATACTTGCATGGTATCGGCATCGAACGATACTTCAGAAAACTCGCTCGATACTTTTTCGATACTTTTGTAATTCTGCAATTAAGTGAGAATGCTAGTATGTTTGAACAAAAACTTGTAAGTGGACTGTTTCAAAAACTAATTTTAGTTTTAATGTAGAGTTTAAAAATAATTATAGGCTACTGATGATATTAAATTTTGTCTCATTAAATATGCAGACTTAATTAATTTAGTTGGTATTACACAGTTCTCTCAAATTTTAATTTTTAATGTACCTATTTATTGAAACTGGAAATGTTGAAGGTATCGAGTATCGAAGTATCGAGTATCGAGGAAAAAATTATGTATCGGTATCGAGTATCGAGTATCGAGAAAATCTGGTATCGACCCATCCCTAATTATTATATAACAAAGTAATCAGAATTTCAGAATTCCCACATGTCCAATTTTTTCACAAAATTACTTTTCTCTCAAATTGCAATCTATCTGTCATGTAGTACAATAATCCCATAAATCTATAAATTTTCATTGGTTTTATACAGTTTTGAAGTTCTGATAAATTGCAGAAAGCCCACATGTCCTAATACATATCATTGAGCGATGTCGGATATTGAAGTAAATATTGCTTTTTCAAATAGGGTTTACATGAGAAAATTGTCCTGCTGTTTAATTTTCATCAAAATTTCACTTTTACTCCACTTTCATTTATTTACTACACTAAAATACAAAGTTTGTAAAGAGTTATCTTCATGTCCAAGAGGTTTAACCTATTATTATAAAGACAAGAATGATAATTACAAATAAAAAAAAGTCTGATGTGCAACTCACATAACTTCCCCTGTCCAAATGAAAGTTAGCTGCTTAGTATATTATATTATGTATGACATTCTCTTCTTGTAAATTGGTTGTAAAAATGTGAGATTGTCGTTACCTCATCACATCGCATCCCAGAAGGATATATAACCCAAATTACTTTAAGCTTAGCCAATACATTTTTCTCACTTCAAATTCTGATATAGAAAAAGAGCTCATATTGCAAAGAGCATGTATTCAGAGTGAAAACCTTTCAGAGAACTTTTTCCAAGAAATATTTCAAATAAACGTTTTAGCTCTCATTGTCAGTATAAGCACCCCCTGTACAAAATTTATATAAAATCGTTAGAGCTGTTTTTGAGAAAATTGCGACAAACAAAATTTTCTTAATGTAAAGTCCCCTTAAAAGTAAATTAAAGTCATTGCCAATCTTCGTGTCACAACCCCAGAAGGTACCTAACCCAAATACATAATGTTGTTTTCATATGGTTTTCCGTTACAAGGCTGTATTGCAAAGAGCACATATTCAGATACATAAATTTTACTAGTTGAAATAAGTGTGTAGGCTATATACCAAATATTTACAAAATATGTTTGAGCACAACTCACCTATATAAGAAATCGAGGGAAGGGAGAACACCATCTGCTCAAATCTTTTATTAAACTTTTCATTTGACCATGGCTTGCATGCTCATTACATATGATGTAGCACTATCATCATGATATCCATTAAAGTACAGGATTTCTTTATAACACTTTTTTCTTATCGATCAATATTAAACACAGAACAGTCTTGAAGCCTTGAGAGCTGCAATTTAAATTTCAATTCTGTTCATATAAATTTTAATATTAAACTAAATTGAGTTCATTTCATGTGTTTCTAATGTGCATTGTTTGGCGTTAAAATGTCAAAAGAACCCTTAAGGCCTGCATGCATTGTCTCCTGACCCTCCTGTTGTAGTTAGTCTGAATGAGGGAATATATAGTGTATCTTTAAGCCTGGTATTATGTTCATGAAAGTCATTTCTCAGGTTGAGGTTATCTACATTTCCTTTAATATATAAGAGTACGCTTACTATGTACATACTTGTTATGGGTAAGGCTACCTAAATCAATGAAATAAGGTTTGCATGATGTCAACTGTTCTAGGTTCTTAATACATCTGACTACTTTTTTTCCCATAGGAAAACTTGTCTGGCTCCCACTGAATTACCCCAAAGGAGTATTCCGTATTGTATATGTGAATGAAAGATAGCATAATATGTCATCAGGAGGGACACTACCTTGTCTTAAGACTTAAATTCCTTAAATATATTAAATAAAGAAACTTTTGAAAAAGCAAAGGTGGTTTCAGTCAAACCTTTTGCAGATAAACGAAAGTGAAACTGAAAAACTATATTTCACATTAAGTAATTCAAAAAGGATAGAAGGTGACAACAAGTCTGTGAAACTGTTAGGTATATATCTTGATGAGAAGTTAAATTGGAATCAACATACCCAAAAAACCTGCTCTAAACTCACAAGAGCACTCTATGTATTGAAAAAGCTCAAAATGTCTATAGTAGTAGTGTGTATTTTTTTTTTTTAGTAGTTGTCTATAGTAACAACCTGGGGGTAAAGGCAGCCGGTGCATAAGGCTGACAATCTTAACCACATTCATGTGCCAAATGTCTAAAATCTGGGAGCCTCAACCTTCTGGAACCCTCTGGGCCTACATGGCCGGTATAGGGATCACTTTGCTTTACTAACTGCATAATTTCTTTCCCGCTCTTTGAACGTGTATTGACAATGCCTATTGTATAGCATTAATGGCGAATAATAATGATAATAATAATAATAATAATAATAATAATAATAACAACAACAATAACAATAATAATATTAGAAATATGTTGCTGTGAAGAACTGGAAAATAGAGTTGGTTTACAAAAATGTAATCTCATATTTCCACTTTCAGCTTCCCTAGATTTATGCCACTGCCAAATTGTATAAACAGAAAAATGTAAAACACATCCTGTTTGTATCCACTACATAATTAATATAGACGTATTAGTTGCCAATACTGATGTATGTAGGTATTCGTGATATATGGACTCTTTCTTCAGTGTAGTTGTTACTTCATGATAAAGTAAAATTTGGCTTTTAGGTGATAGAGGGAGAGCTGATGAGGGCGTTAGATTGTTCCACCCCCCATACTGCTCACTGCCTGGCTTCAGGCGACATTATGATCTCTACCATGGGTGATAAACATGGAAATGGAAAGGGGGAATTTGTACTTATTGATGCCAACACATTTGAAATGAAAGGTATGTACCAGTACTGTAATTATCAGTAACGCCATAGTAATTACTGTATAATTTATATTTTAGCAATATCACTAAAACCAGATAATTAGGATGCTTAACCATGAAATTTGTGGATTATCCATGTGAGTGGAATATGGAATAACATGGTGCAAAATTTTGAATTTACCACACTACCTTTTGAAATTCCCTGACTTCTTCATATTGTGCATAAAGAATGTTACATGACTTCTAGGGAAGTTGGATAATATTCTCTATTTATTTATTCATTTATTTATTTTTATTAGTTGATTTATACTTCACCCAACAATGACAAGGGTAAACTACATATCATATTTTACGGACTATAAGACGCACTAAAGTGTTGAAAATTTGAAATGAAGTGTGGGAAATTAAAAACTTTCGCACCCAGTTATATTCATATTCTGTTTGCAAAGGCTTAAAATTTATTATATACCATTTTTGTTATGAAAAACTTGAGTATGACGAGCATTATGACAAATTTAGTAGCATTTACAGTCTATTAAAATCACATTAGATTATCCATGCTTTTTATTATTTGTGCACGCTCGGTCCCAATTAGCATGATTAATTGGGAGTTTCGAGGCGGGGAGGGGGGAGAGAAAAATAGTTTAGACTGAAATGTACAGGGTGTATCATAATGAGTAGTGCAAACCGAAACGGTTGAAAGTATACAATAACAGAAGCGAAAATGTTCCAAGAAACATGGGTCCACAAACAAGCCTTTCGTGAGATTTATTATTGTGAATGTGTGGTTATTAGCTGCCACTGACTTCATTAAGAAAGATTGTCTTAATTATTACAAATGAACTTGAAAAGTGTTTTTCAAGACTTTTCGTGTAATTGCCTTCTAAGTCGCCTCACAATTCTCTCTTAGCTTAACTTAGCAAGCAATACAATTCCACTTTAGTATGTTACATGTTATTAATGCTGTTCAAAGTGTCGCCTGGATGCAATACTGCAGTTGTCTCTGCAGTGAGTTTTGAATTCTTTCAAACACCCCTAGATCATCTTGAAGTTCTTGACGAGTGATCTGACTGCTTCGACTGTGTACTGTACCCACTGTCTGTCATGTATGGTTTGATTACAACTCCACCTGGTGGCAATGTTCAGTTTTTTTAAACAAGAGCACATCGCAGACTGCTTCTAAGTGCACAACAAGTGAAGCACAGCTAAGGATGTCAGTGGCTGCTCATAACCACACATCTGCAATAATAAATCTTGCACACTGCTTGCTTGCGGACCCATGTACACTTTAAACCGTTTTGGTTTGCGCTGTTAATTATGATAATTGAGATTTCCTACTGTTTTTAATGTAGATAATGTTCTTGGGATTAAAGCCAGATTGGAAAGTTATTTGTTTCCATTGAGTCGTATCTGTACTGTGAGCATTTTCTCGAGTTTAGACTAAATTCAGAAATACTATATTCAGCCTGATATTATATGGCATACGTTTTGTAAGTTGATGGACATGAGTTTTTTTTTTTTATATTAATTTTCTTGTTTCTGTAGCTTTCACTAGTTATTTAGAAACATAAAATAGTTATTTGAATAAAAACACTTTCTTAACGCACTTTATTTTACCTTAGTAAACTTCTGGACGGCCGTTTCGCAGGTGGTGTTCCTGCATCATCAGCAGAGTGCCAACTGAGGTCTCTGGAGCAGGTGTTTGTGAGGGTGTCTGTTATGGTGGGGGTGTAGTGGAGGTGGGGGTAGGTGATGGGGGTTTGGCTTGACTGCCTGTGTGTATTAATGTGTCAAATAGTGTGTGTGATCTGAAATTGAGTTGGTTATTTAAAACTGATGTTGGGTGTGATTTTGTGTGTTTGTAGATTTCAAATTGTTCCAATGTGTTTAATTTCTTGCTTTTGTGTGTGAAGTGTAGTATTTCCATGTCTGTGTTTATGTTTTCGTAATTGTGGTCTGTTGTGATGATGTGTTCTGCAAAATTTGATTTGTTTTGTGCTTGGTGGATGACTTTGATGTGCTCTTTGTATCTGGTTCGAAATGATCTGCCTGTTTGGCCTATGTAGAAACTGGGGCAGTCTTGACATTTGAGTTTGTATATACCAGTTGAGTTAAATTTGTCTGTGTGTGTGTGTTTGTTTGACAGGCAGTCAAACCAAACCCCCATCACCTACCCCCACCTCCACTACACCCCCACCATAACAGACACCCTCACAAACACCTGCTCCAGAGACCTCAGTTGGCACTCTGCTGATGATGCAGGAACACCACCTGCGAAACGGCCGTCCAGAAGTTTACTAAGGTAAAATAAAGTGCGTTAAGAAAGTGTTTTTATTCAAATATTTGTACACAACGCTAAAGTCGGACACAAGAATGAATAAAATAGTTATCTGATAAGTGTGCAATTTCTTTTCATCAAGGAAATAGTTTTACTATTAAGTTATCCAGTATATCATGGGAACTATTCTTTTCAATTTATTTAGTTAATGTTTCCTAAATTTCATAGTGATTGGCTAATTTTTTGTGCTGAACTGAGATACAGTATGCGCAAGAGTAATTTAAAGCTTCTTTTACCATACCCTTGCACATACATATTATCTAAACAGAATTGTTAAGCTGTGGATAAGGAAGTTAGTGCTAATAAAACCCTCACATTGCTCAAGGTCTTATCTTCAAAAAGATCTTGTTAACTTTTGATTAGATAATATGTCTATGTGCATAGACTAGTATTTACATTATGTTTCAGTACACATAACTATGAGTGTTTATTTTGTCTGTTGGTTACCTTTGTTTGTTGTAAAGTGATTCACTCAGATGTGCTAACAAAAATAATAGATTTGGTGTATATTATGCAATTGCCTCTCCGTATTTGAATCGTGAATGGTATGGAAAATTTTAAATTTCAGTGTTCAAAGGTGAGAAGTATAGACACCTTATATAGAAGTCTCCTAGCTGAAGGGGAATCCAATAGTTGAATGGCTGTTTTATTTTAGGAATTTCATCAAGGCACAGAAAATCTAAGACCAATAAATCTAAAAAGACAAATATGAACAGCAAATGAAAGTTAAAAAAATATGAACATATTTTCAAAATAAAATATTCTTAATGCCAATATATATATATATATATATATATATATATATATATTATTTCTGTAGTATAAATCTTTTTTGCAGCTCTCATGCCAAACCATTCTTAACAGATGAAGTGTCAAAAGAAAGAGAATTTCCCTTGGCAGTGATGCATTGCACTTTCTCTTTACACATACGAGTATCAACAATTTGTTAGAAATAGCTACCATAATAATTCATAGATATTCATTTTTTCTATGTCTTCTAGCCTATGTATTTCTGTGCATAATAATGCATGGTTGAGTGAAAGAGAAAGCCCTATGTCCTTAACTCTGTTAGGAAATAATAATAATAATAATAATAATAATAATAATAATAATAATAATAATAATAATAAATGTAATAATAACAACAATAACAATAATAATAACAATATGGATGTATGATTGCAAGTTATGTATTATATAACAATAATAATACAAATTATTTATTATTATTATTATTATTATTATTATTATTATTATTATTATTATTATTATTATTATCATCATCATCATCATCAATATCATTATTCTCTTTTTTTTTTCTCACCTTCCTATAAAATAATAACCCTACTGGTTTAGTTTAGTTTATTAGCATCCCATTGATCATTTGGTTACAATTTCCATTGTTACATGATATAGGACTTGTCAATAATTAAATCTAGTCTATTCTACAATAATTCTACTGAGTTTACTAACATTTAAGTTGCAAATTTTATCTTATAGCTATATGACTTATCTTATGGCTTAACTTATTTTAGTACTACACAAATTATCTTATCTTATTCCTATACAGATTGTCTTATTGCTAAATAATGATGCTACTCAACTATGTTACTCATCAGTGTATTCTTTTATACAGGGTCTTTGTTATAAGTTGAGACCGGGCGACCGGTGTTTTCACTCTCCGCTACGGAGTCCGCATTAGCCGCCGGTGACGCGCGCGCGGCTTCCCTGCTATAGTGTAGGCTATATAAAGTATTACATATCTTACCTTATAACATATGTTGGAAGTGTCGTCCTTCCTGTGTTATACAGGCATTGTATCTGGAAACCACATTCTGGCTGACGCGAGTGAGTTCTTCCACTGTAATGCCCCTAATTTCATTCGTAATGTTTTCTTTCAGCTCCTCCAATGTGTGAGGATTTGTTCGATAAACCTTATCTTCATCACGTACACGTCCAGCAGACTCGTACTTAAAATAATGTTTACACACAACAATACGATGCTGCAGCGAAATGGGTCTCACCATGTTGACACTTTAACAATAACTGCACGTGCCGATGTTGCATCAAGGTCAGACCGGCTGCGCGCGCCTTCCGTCGCCCGGTTTCAACTTATAATAAAGACCCTGTAGTATAGTATGCTTTCTCTAATAGGAATTGCTTGAGCTTGTTTTTAAAGCATTTCTGTTGTTGTATTAATTTAAGCGAGTTAGGCAGCTTGGACCATAGTTTTATTCCTGCATAATTTGGACTTTTCTCAAAACTTTTTAGATTATGTGTTTCTATTCTATAGTCATTCTTTTGTCTTGTGTTGTGTGAATGAATGTCTTTATCTCCTTTGTTTTTCCATGTATTTTTGACATATCTTTGTTTGTTTTGTATATATATATTTTTTCTTATAATCTGTGCAGTCTCTATTCTATTACTTTGTAAAGTCTGCCTATGATGTACTTTTGACTGTCCCTTTATGCGAGCCATATGTGCTCTTTGGGACCTTTAAGAAAAAAATAAAATAAAAAAAAATAAAAAAAATAAAAAAATATTTGTTACAATATTTCCTTGTTTCTTTATTAAACTCATTATGGTCTTGTAGATATATATTGATGTGTATGTGAGTATACCTAATTTCCTAAAGTGTTCCCTGCATGATTCTGTTTGTTTTATTTGTGCTATGACTCTAATTGCTTTTTTTTGTAGTTTTCTTATTCTGTCATTATTGTATTCTGATGAATTACCCCAAACAGTGATACCATATCTAATATAACTTTCAAATAAACTATGATATATTGTTAAAAGTAATGATGTGTCAGCATATCTGGACATTAGTTTGAGTATAAATATAACAGAGTTTAATTTATTGCATATAGAATTGGTTTGTTCTCCCCAGTTTAATTTTGAATCGATGTTTATTCCTAGGTATTTTACTACATGAATTTCTTCGATCCTGTCACCATTTATCATTAGGTTCATTTGTTCATTTATCAGTTTATTGGAGAATATCATGCACATTGTTTTATTAGCATTGATGAATAGAGAGTTACTTTGTAGCCATTGATAAATTCTGTTGACTTCTATGAATGTTTTAATCTCTAGATTTTCTTTGCTGTCTTCTTCTACTATCAGAGTTGAATCATCTGTATAAAGTAAAATTTTGCTGTTAGTGATAATTTCTTTTATACTATTGATGTATATATTGAAAAGTATTGGCCCTAATACTGAACCTTGGGATACACCTTGTTTTACCCTTTTGATATTTGATTTATGATCATTTATTTGCACGTATTGTGTCCTGCCTACCAAGTAACTCTGTATCCATTTTCCTGCATGTCCTCTTATTCCGTATTTTCCTAGTATCTCTACGAGCCGCTGATGTTGCACCGTGTCAAATGCCTTTGTAAGGTCCATGTAGATGCCTGCTGCAATTTTTTTCTTGTCTAATATTTTTGTTATATTATCTATAAACCCTTCTAATGCCGTTTCTGTTGAGCTGTTTTTTCTAAACCCATGTTGTTCTTTAATTAACACATCATGTTTGTCTAGGAACTTACTTAATCTACTTTGTACTATTGTTTCTATAATTTTTTATATACCTGATATAAGCGAAATTGGTCTGTAGTTACCAGGGTCTTTTTTGTCTCCTTTTTTATAGACAGGTATTACCTTAACTATCTTTAATGCCTCTGGGAATATCCCCTCTCTAAAGGAGCTGTTTATTATGTCTATTAATGGTGTAATGAGACCTTCTTGGCATAGTGCTATGCACGCTGTTGATACAATTGAGATTCAAAGGCGGGAGTGGCTGGAAGTACCAATGTTGGATGGAGATATTACTAGACAGGAGGTCATAAGGGCAATTAAAGGGTTGAAAAGTGGGAAGGCTCCGGGTTCTGATGGGTTACCGCCTGAAGTATTTAAAGCCGCTGCAAGTGTTAATGAGTTTGGTTTGGTGATGCTTCAGATTTTCAAGAAAACGTTTCGTGGTGGGAATTATCCTCAGTGTTGGGGCAAGGGAATAATTCAGCCAATTTATAAGGGGAATGGACCAAAAACAATTCCGGACAATTATAGGGGAGTCACTTTGTTACCTATTATGGAGAAAATATATTGCAGAATACTGTATAGCAGACTTAAGGACTGGTCAACGGAATTTAGTAAACTTTCAAAATTTCAATTTGGCTTTAGAGAAGGACATAGTACCATAGATGGAGTATTTATTCTGGACACATTACGTGGGAGACAAATATCATTAAAACGTGGAAAACTGCATTGTGCTTTTGTGGATCTGAAGAAGGCGTTTGACTCAATTAATCGTGAGGCGTTATGGCATAAATTGTGGGTGAAAGGGATGTCGCGGAAGATGATTGTAGCATTGCAGGCGATTTATAAAAATGTGGAATTTTGTGTAAAGTACGACAGTACAAGGGTATCGGAGAGTTTTGTCAGTGAGATGGGGGTGAGGCAGGGTTGTATTTTGTCTCCTACATTATTTAATATGTTTATAGACGATATTGTTGATGTAATGGGACAGATACATATGGAAGCACCTAAGGTGGGGAATGTACATGTTCCTGTGCTTTTATACGTGGATGACATGGTGTTATGTTCAACGACGATTCACGGACTACAACTGGGACTAGACAGGCTTCAAACTTATTGCGAGGAATGGTCACTTACTGTTAATACAAAAAAGACTAAGACTATGACCTTTAAGAACGGATCAGTTTATAGCAGGGAAGAGACATGGACGTATGCGGGACAACCTTTGGATAACGTGAAGAACTTCTTGTATTTAGGATTGACGCTTACTATGAACGGACGATGGGCAAAGCACATTGAGGTGACGAAACATAAAGCGGGACTGAAATCAGCTGAAACTCTTCGGATACGTAGCAAAATTCCAGACATGCCAATAGGTGTTATGGAAACTCTGTACGGGGCAATAGTGAGATCGACGATGACTTATGGGGCTGAGATATGGGGTTGGGAAGAAACAGGGAATCTAGATCAGGTCAGGACGCGTTTTTTGAAAGGGATTTTGGGGGTAGGGAGGGGTACTGCAAATTGTGGCATTATGAGAGAGTTTGGAGCGCATAGTGAGACTATAGAGTGTAAAATTAGGGCGGTGAAATATTGGTTACAACTTATGCTGGGGGATCAGTCTCTAATTAGAGCAATATGTTATCAAGAACAGCTAAGAATAGGAGGAAATACGTGGGCTTCCAAATTAAGAAAGGGATTAGAAACAATTGGGATGGGATACGTTTGGATGGATGGGCAGGGAAATAGGAGAAGTGTGTGGAGGAAGGTTAAGAATCGTTTGAAGGATATTGATAGACAACAGACAAATGCACAATGTCAGACTATGGTTTCACTTGAATTACAATCGCGGTTAAAATTGGAGTGGGGGAAAGAGCAATACATAGGAAAAGGATCTAAAGTCAGTAAACAAGGCCTCGCTTGGATTAGACTAGGTGCGTGGAGAATGATTAAGATCACAGATGAAAACGGAATGAGAGTTTGTCCATTATGTAAGGGGGAAGAATCATGGTTTCATATTTTGGCGAATTGTGAAGGTTTGGAAAATTGGAGGAAAAAATACTTACCATTATCTTTTATGGAATCAAATAGGGAGCAACGGAAATGTTTGGAGTTACTAACGGGAAAAAACGTTGAGGAAGGCATAGGGAAGTATTTAATGAAAGCGAGACAGCTCAGGTTTGAAAAAGCGACAAATTGGAGAGCGGGTGTGGAGGGTGAGGAATAGATTTACTTTGTTTGTGTTATTTTGTATTTATAATATTTGTTCTTTTTTGTGTGTGTGTGTTTTTGCGTAAGCATGTACGGTCCATGCGGACCCGTGCGATTGTTTGCATTGGAATTTGTAAAAAGTTAATTATTGTAATAAACACTTACTTACTTACTTAATGAATGAATTATTACAGGAACATGGACTGCTGGTGAGAAGAAGGCTAGATTTGGATATGACTTTTGGTATCAGCCATACTTTGATATAATGGTGTCTTCTGAATGGGGTGCACCAAAGAGCTTCAAGAAAGGTTTCATTGTTCCTGATACAACAAATAAAGGTATCAGTTTTCAATCATTGTATAAATGTAGCATTCGAAGATAACTTTCTTGATGTTACTTAAAAAGTTTATGTCTTGAAGATAAGAATTGTCAAGTTCAATAGTTCAATAGGTCTTTACTGACACATAAGTGTTTACATGAACAGCAGTGCTGCTATACTGGTGATTTATCAAACATAATCAGAGAAAATTACTAATATCCAAATCTCATTTTATCTAATATCTACATCAAGTAATCCTAAAATACTAGAAAATTAGCATGCATATGATGTACTGTACATCTAGTGGATTCATGTGGATTCAATGTAGATTCATGTGGATTAATGTGGATGGATGTGGATTTAATATGGATTAATTTTTGTTCAATATGACATAAATTTACGTGAACAATAGAGTCATTATGTTATACTAGACACTAAACTAAAAGTTTGACCTTAAACTTTACACCGAACTATGAATTAAAACTTAATACTGAACTCTGATTTGAAATTTAACACTTACTGTTGAATTTAAATACATACCATAAAAATGTAAGATGAACTGAGCAATGCAATTTTTGCTTGAAGTCTGGAGCAATTGTTGCAACAACGGTCACAGCTGTTGTTGAGGTTGTTGAGGTCCAACAACCCACGGATAAGCATGTAACCTACAGCTATTCTGTCTGCATGAATACTCAAAATATACACCTGAAGATGACAAATTAATGTTGAAACATGTCATGTAAGAAGAAGACATCTGCTTTTTATTATAAGACTTTAAACATATTTTTAAATGTGTTAAGAATTTTTAATAGGGTTATGACTATTGTACCATGTGTACATAAGTTTTTTATATATTTATAGACTAGTAGCTTATGCCGCTTTTAAACGAGGTAAAATGTCATAGGATAAATTATGTTTTAAAATAGGTTAGATGTCTAAAAATGTTCTTACATACTGAGCATAGGTGGACTTTATATTCACAAAATCAAATTATACAGCTCAGTAGAAAGATGAAAATAATTGAAATTGTGATACCGGTACCGGTACTAATTGACAATGCTGAAACTGTTAAAATAGCATGATTTAATGTTCAAATGTTGAAATTTTGTGTGATTCATTAAAAGTTTGCTTGTTTGGTTCTAATGGTCCCTTTTGGGTTATATTTCTCTATTTTAAGGTCATATTGCCTTGCATATTACTGGCTTTTTTTAAATCATAAACCTCTCGGCCTCAGTGATAAGCATTTTACAAACTGGTAATAATTACTTCTTTTACAGAACTTTATGGAAGATCTCTGAATGTCTTCTCATGGAAAGATCGTCGCTTGCTTCAGACAATTGACTTGGGCCCTGAGGGTATTACTCCGCTGGAGATCAGATTCCTTCATAACCCAAAAGAGCCACAGGGCTTCGTTGGTTGTGCATTAAATGCAAATGTCTACAGGTACCGTACTACTTATAAATTTTTTGGAACACAATTTTCGGGGACAGTTTCCCACTGTACTGGATTGGTTAATATTTTTTTCTACACATGAGAAATGGCCAAATTTCATGTAATATTATTCTTCAGAAGTTTTAGAATCCATAACCACATTTTGTTTCTAAGAATATTTTAAATAGGGTAAAATTGGTAAGAAGTTCACAGAAAACTTAACCTAAAATGGTGCTCGGAAAGAAAGTCACACACCAGAATCGGCAGTTCGAGACAGCACAGGTGCATGCTGGGAAGAAGCCGATGGGTCACTTCATGCTGGAATCAGGGCTGCCAATATGGTAAGGATCTGACAAACCTCCGTGTATCATACATTATTAAAAAATGCAAGGGTGCTTCGCTACGGCTGCTGCCTCTGCTTCGTGCACTTAACTATGTGGTTAGTGTGATGCATTATATAGCTATGGGAGTGTTGGTCTGCAAGCCAGAGCCAGCATACCAATACCAAACATCGCATGTGGAAATCCAGTACAATGGGAAACTAAACCCCAATTTTCTTATCTACATGTTGTGATTATTGGCATGCTAATAATTAATTTAATGATGTTCTGTTAGTTTATTTATTTTATTTATTTATTAATTCATTTAAAAAGTAGCTCTATTTGTAGATTACACTGGTAAACAAAAATCAACTTCTTTTTGGTGATATGGATAAAACAAGGAGTACCTTATGTAAAATTTCACCAGAAAGCAGAAAATGACCTTGGATGTTTGCTGTGAAGTGTTGTGTGTTATACTGAAATATATCAATATGTTCTTAATGTTATATTTACTTCAAAATGTTGTTGCGGAAGTTTTTCAGCAATATTTTGTCCCTGCAGTGTCTCGGATTAATGTCCAGCCGTAATCAGCAAACAAGCTAGGTCTCTATTTGCCTTGGTATTGCTTTTCCATAGTTGCAACATCCTGGTGGAATCATTCCCAATGTTTGTCACTTACGGCACTAATATTTTCAGGAAATAAATTGAGGTGAGCATCCAGAAAGTGAATTTTTAATGACATGTTCATCCCATTTCTCTCTAGGTACTAAGTAATTCAACACAAGATCTTTGTAATTTCCAAGAAAATTGGTCACAGCTGTTTTAAAAGCTTTCCATGCTCTTAGTTCAGCTTTAATCAGCATGTTGTCAGATTCGCCATCTTTCATAACTTCTCGTATTTGTGGTCCCACAAATATGCCCCTCTTTAATTTTTGCCTCACTAACTCATGGAAATTTCTGTTTCAGATTCAAGAACCCTCTTCCATTCCAAACTAATACGTTAACAACATTTTTCATTAAGCCCAAATTAATATGCGGTGGTGGTAGAAATATGTTTTTAGGATCAACTAGTGGTTTGTTGGTAATATTTTTTAGAACTGGAGTTAGTGCTTGATGTAGTGGCCATTCCTTCTGTATTTAGTGATTATCTCATGCATGGCTGTCCCATTCACACCTGCAGTCCAAGAAGAAGTGCTATCACTTTAAGGTCCCCACAGATTGACCACTCACATTCTTTATACCGGATGTGTTCTAGCAGATATCGCATATTTTCATATGATTCCTTCATATGAACGGCATGAGCTACAGGTACAGATGGGTATTTATTGCCATTGTGAAGCAAAACTGCTTTTAAGCTAATTTTAGAAGAATCAATAAATAGGCGCCAATTGCTTGGCTTATGTTTCTGCCCCAATGCATCAAAAATAAGTTGTAACATCTGTGCAGTATACCAAAGTCCCTTCTTGAGCAAAATAATATGTAAGTCCTTTTTGATGTTTTCGAAAGTCAGTTACAAGCATGTCACCTTTGAGGAGATTCCATCCTTTTAATCTGGATGATAGGAGTTCTGACTGTGATTTTGCTAGTTTTGAGTCTCAAACTAAATCATTCATTTCAGCTTTTGAAATCAGATGTGGTTTTGTTGAACATTTTGGTGCTTGAAAGTCTGGATCATTATCAATTTCCTGTGCGAATTGTATAATATCAGCTGGATCACCGGCACATTCGGATTCTTCTTCGTCCAAATTCCACGATTCTGTTGGGTTTGAGATAGGAAGTTCTTCACTATGTTCAATGGGCCGTAAGGTTGATATTAAATTGGGATATTACACAGTATACTTGGACTTCGGTCCGATGCCCTTTATTTTAGTGAGGCAAAAGTAACAATTTGTTGCATGGTCTTTTGGTTCTCTCCACACCATTGGAATTGCAAAGCACATATTACATTTTCCACTTTCATCCAACCTGTTAACAATGTTACACAAGTCTTGCAACATATGTGAGGGGCCCGTGACTTATCTTGATCTCCTACTTTAACTCCGAAATAAAGTTTGTAAGCTCTTCGCACAAGTTGGGTGAAATTATGTTTTTGCAATTTAAGAGACATTTCTCTACACACATAACAAAAACTGTTGACATTATTTACACACTGCCAAGGATTGTATTTACTTGTTAACTCACAGTCAATCACAGTACAGTCATAAAAATAAACCAATTATGTAGGACACAAACACTTTAGTAAAGATGTTTCACAGCATAACATAGGAATGCAGTAACTTCATACGTGGGTAAATGCCTACTAATGCACAGTCTCATTTGGGTGCGTACTTCTTGCATGTAATATACTGGAATGAACTTGTCTTAACACGCTGCTACACTGCTGATACATACATTATACAAAGTGGTACAATACAGTGACAGTGACTCACAAAACTGTTGCAATGATCACTGTTTTTTTGTTATATTTAAAAAATACCAGTAGGCCTACAGTAAAATATTATTTATTTATTGAATATCCAAATTGAAATAAACCCTATTTCACCCGAAGGTATATTAGGGTTAGAGATATGATACACTTACAGGTTTACAATATATGTATACAGTCTTAATCTGAGCACTGTCTTCAAAGAAATTCAATAATAATGATTAACATAAATTATTAGTCTATACATTAAAACAGAAGTGATGTGAAATAAAATAGGGTGGGAGATAACAAGCATAACAATAATATAAAAGTGAAAGCAGTGAATGTAAGTCATATTTTTGAATATATACTATTAACAAAAGATGTGAAAAATTTGTATCCTGCTTTATTAAAGAGTATGTTATGAAGGGGGATAGTGTACTGAATGTTCAGTTGGTTCAGGTAAGAGATGAGTGCAAATCTTTCTAATGTGTGGATCGGACAGGAGAATAATATGTGGTTAACTGATTGTTCACTTTCTCCACATCTACAGACAGCATTGTTACCTATGTGGAATCGGTGAAGATACTGTTGGAATTTCCCATGTCCTGTATAAAACTGTGTCGTAACATAACTTGGTACCAGTTGTTTACATTTCAATCTGTCGTGCACAGATGGGAAAAATAAATTTCTTGTTACAGCTCCGTTCTCGCTGTTCTGCCACTGGGCGTTCCATTCTTCAATGGTGTGGGCCTTTACTACATTTTTTATATGCGAGATAGGGCAGAGGGTGTAACAAGGAATAAGGTTTGAATCTGCAGCCAGTTTGGCTAATTCATCCGCTCTCTCATTCCCTTCATCCCCAGAATGTCCACGAACCCAAGATATGCATATGTGACCAGGAAACTCTCTTAAAAATCTGCGGATTTCATGAGCGATCGGGTGTACATTGTGTTTGTCATCTATGGCACATATTGCTGATTTAGAATCACTGTGTATGCATATGTTATTACCTTTGTTGTTACACCACTTAATAGCTTCTCTTATAGCTATTAACTCTGCTTGAAAAATCGAACACTGGGACGATAACTTCAGTTGTTTCGTAAAGATTTCATCAGAGGTTGTATAAACTACAAACGCACTTCCTACTTTTGGAGTATTAGTTGAAGTGTCTAGGGAACGGGAGCCGTCTGTATATATATCATACTGATGAGGGCAAATTTCTTCTGTTCCTTGCAAATGATTAGAATACAGGGCAGGATGGCCCGTCATTATTTTATTAATTGGTTTTTCTGGATGAAACTCTGAAAGGTATTCAGGAACTTCCCTATCTTTTTTTATGTTACTTATGCTAACCTTTCCTATTGCTGTTAAGTACAGGGGTTCAATTCCTGCTACAATTAACGCAGCTTCAGTTGAAATAGTTCTGTATCCTTTTATTATTCTAAGCATGTATCCTCGTTGAATTTGGAGAAGTTTCTTTTTGGCCCATTTCTTAGTGAGTGCTTCTACAAATGCTACAGCACCATAAAGGGCCAATGGTACCAATGCTCCGTGATATATTACTTTCATGATATCTTGATTTAGACCCCAAGTAGGTCTTGTAGCAAACGACAGCTTCGTAAGCAGAACACTTGCCTTCTTTGCCATGTACTCAAAATGGTGACGAAACGTTAATTTATTGTCCAATATAACTCCTAAATAGTTTAATTGATCCACGTTACCTATCCTTACCCCGTTCATTTCTAAATTGATTGGTTCCACTTTCAACCGTCTCGTGACCATCAGTGATTTGGTTTTGTTTGGGTTGAAATTCAACTTGTTGGCTTCTCCCCACTTATGGATTATATCAAGTGCGGCATTAGCCTTGGTCTGTACGTTTAATGTATTATCCGCTCTGACCAGTAAGATGGAAAAAATTATGAATGGTGGGGTAGGGTGGGGAAGAATGTCTTCTTTTATTCTGTGGCAGCAACAAATGTATTACTCACTGTTTACATTCAGAGTTTATTTAAATTTGTTTTCATTGTTATATATTGCATTTCATTGGATATATATATATATATATATATATATATATATATATATATATATATATACACACACACTAACACACAAACACACACACACACACACAAACACACACACACACACAAACACACACACACAAACACACACACACATATATATATATACTTGTAGGGCAAAACAGGTTTAAGAAAGAGTTTCTTTTTCTCAGCCAAAATCTCAATGATAAGCTCAAAGCACATAATCCATTAATATTTATTTCTTAACAAATGAAAAAGTGTTACATTTGTCAAACAAAGTCCATGTACTTGATTAACATGTTTTCATTTATTTCTTCAGGTTCTTTCGTAAGGATGATGGAACATGGGATGCAGAAATTGTTATACGTGTCCCAAAGAAGAAAGTTGAAGGCTGGGTCTTACCCGAGATGACAGGTATCAGCCGATTTTTAGCTCTAATTTTAAAAACCAACAGTGATGATATTAATTATCATTTGTAGAAATTTAAAATAAGCAAACATTAAATAAACTTTAAAGACTGCACAGACACGGCAAACAATAATGAAATAATTGCTTAAAGCAAACACACAAGAAGATAGGTGAAAGACTGTCGTAATTCATAAGTAAAAAAAAAAATAATAATAATTAAAAAAAATAAAAATAAATAATAATAATAATAATAATAATAATAATAAAGTAATTACATTTTAGTTTTAGAGTTAAATGGTTCACTTAAATGCCTACCATCAAGTCTATGTCCTAGAAAAGTGCCACAACACAAATTGTAAACATAACGATTCTACCACGCCTAATTCAGTTTCCTTCTCACAGTATCTGACTGCTCAAATAGCAGACAACTGCAACATCTCTAGTTAGGGCTGTTGAAAAAAAAATTGGGGGACTCACTTTTACTATGGTAGCTTCCATAAAGTTAGGTACTACAGAAAATAAACATTTTTGAGCACTTCAATGTTTTTTTATAACACCATTCTGGCAAAATAATTGTATTTTATAAGGAAATTTAATTTAATTTGCAGAAAACTGAAAACTTCATATAGTATGGGGGATGCCATCCCCTCGCATCCCTCAATTCAAGAATTGCCTGTAACACTGCCACATCTCTAGTTATAGCAATATTCTTGTTAAGAAGTAGCCGCTTTTTTTTGTATAAGACCAACACATTGTATTGGTGGTCCCTTGTAGAGAATCATACTATTTACAGACATCAACAATACAGGAATGTATTGATGGAGGACTAAATATAGCTGCGTTTTATTTGATTTTATTTACATTCATATCTTGAGCATTGTAAATGATGCTGTAGATTAAGTATAATGCAACACAAAACTACAAGATAAATATGGATAAATATATAAAATAAAATAATATACAGAAAACATCAGAATGCTATATCTATTACTGGTAATTCAAGAAAGTCATTAAAAATTATAGTTGCCTGGTTCGTTTAGTAAAATGTAGGTCACTAGTGGTCTAAAATGAAGGCCATCACACAAAAATGATAAGTGTAGCAAAATTAAACCCCAAAACGAAATTACTACTTAAAATTGCATGCATAGATTTTATGTTTTCTTTACACCTCTTTGCTAAATCGTAGGTAAACTTAAGGTACAGTGCATTTCGTATTTGATATCTTAGCACACATCTTACAACTGAATTGATATTATTATAAAATTCTTCCTTGTGCACACCACAAGAAACAAAATGCAAAAGGAAGAGTGCAGTTTTGCTATTGTTGCGATCCACCTCTCCAATACCCTTTGGATGATCAAATGCACTATTGCAAAATCTTCCTTTCACTGTTACGATAGCTAATAAAATATACCCTTTGACAATAATCGATATTGTTATAGCCAACTGCTACAAATATTTTTATAACCTTTCCCATGTTGCTAATCCATTTGCAACCAATGAATGATCATATTCTTCGTAATGTAGGACATTCCAGATTTTTTAGAAATTCCCTAGGATGCCGCACATCAAGTTAAAATGCAAGGCATGTCTAGAATTTTCTGGACGTCTGGTAACCCGACTAACACTGTAAAAATAATGTATAGGTACTTGCAGCAGTCTTCTGCTGGGGGTGCAACATGCACACAAATAGGTCTACACACTAAACCATATATTTTAAGAGGACAAATATAAATCAAAACAGACACATACACTATCAAATGCATGCACAAACAAATATAAACAAACAAATATTTATAAAGATGAAAATGTAAACTTTTAAAGACATCTGTTGAAGTATACACCCCCCGTTTACATTTTACCAAGCACAATTATTTATCTAGTATATTGTTTGCAGGCTTGATATCAGATATTCTTCTTTCTTTGGATGATCGCTTCCTTTACTTCAGTAACTGGCTTCATGGAGATGTCCGACAGTATGATGTTAGTGACCCCAAAAACCCTCGTCTTGTGGGACAGATCTTTTTAGGTGGTAGCGTACAGAGTGATGGCCCCATCAAAGTCATCCATGATGAAGAACTGAAGGTATTTGAATTTGTTAGCTATTAGACCATTAATTGTTCAAGATCTTGCCTATTATCCTATAGGTGATTTTCATGTTGCTTACTTATCATTTTTATCATTTATAATTGCTGTTATTTTTAATCTGCTGATAGTATCTTACTTCACTGATTTTCATTTTTTAGTATATTGATTTAGTTATCCACATAATTATCTTGCAGGAGCAACCTAAACCTGTATACCTTAAAGGAAAGCCCCTTTATGGTTCTCCCCAGATGATACAACTTAGTCTTGATGGTAAGAGGCTGTATGTGAGCTCTTCTCTCTACTCACCTTGGGACAAACAATTCTACCCGGAAGTAAAGGAGTAAGTACAACACCCGAAAAGGTGCAAGTTTTCTTTTCTACAGTGTAAGGAGGATACTTCTGACTCTGATGCTTACTTTTACTTAGATAGAGGAAGTAGCCTACTGTGTTTGACCCTGAAATTTGAGGTATAGTTTTCAACATAAATACACGTTTTAAGGTCCCGTGTTTTAGAAAGTGCTATTTTCAGAAAAGTCTGAGTACAAGTGTGTTTGTGACAAACATAGCTTGAGAATGAAAAATTGTATAAAAACAATATTTTGTATTTGGGAAGTTACCTTTCAGAGATATGACACAAAGAATTATGATGACTTCTTATTTTTAATGCCACTTGACTTGAAGAAAATTTCATTTTTATTGAGCTGCTTATGTTAAGAGAGCTGAAGCTTTTTTTTTCTTCTTCCTTTCTTCCTTTCTTTATTTTTGCAAAAAGTATCTGAAGGATGGTTATAAGCCAGCCACCATTTATAGAAACTCAGTCTTACCTGGTGAACAATACATCTTTGCAGTGCTTTTTTTCTAACAAAAAAGGTGGCGGTACTCACCGAAACTTTTTAACTGAATCACACGGGAGCTCTCACACTTCTCCCAGAAGTCATTTTTCTGAGTTAATGTCGAATAATCGGGCCTAACATGGCCAGAAATGTTTCTCCCCTGAATTGCAGTAAAATTACCGGTACTTGCGACGTTCTCTAAAGATTAATTTTATTCACTGTTTGCAGGTTTATGAGATACTTAAAAAACATCGTCTTGCACTCTTTTATTGAGCACCGGTTCAAAATAATTACATATTTTTCTCATTTCACTTCTCTACTTGTGAACCACGTGCAAACCTTGATCCTACAATTGTACTAAACAACTGTGAATTTACTTGCCTCTGCAACACAAATGAACGGTTTTCTTTTCAAATGATATGTAAGCAACGAATGCAGTTAAATTTAAACACGCACTAACCCCTGATTAACTATGGTGGTTAGCTATTTACTACTTGTTTGTTACTACATTAGCATTAACTGCACTTGGTGCAATACTTGTACTGTTAGAATGGCCTTGGCCACAGGAGCAGTTTGCTGAGGGCTGGAAAAACCAACCCCAACTCTCTTGCAGTCCAGTAGCCACGGCAATTTACAGAAACTATAATGTGCTTGTATGTAGGCTATTATGTATGTAGAAATGTAACAAAACAAGTATGATTTTAAGTAATAGGCCATTATTTTATAGGAATTGTGAAAGGAATATTCCGGGTAATATCCAATTTTTTTGAAGGAAAAAAAGGTGCCGGTACTGCGTACCGTTGCGTACCGTCACAAAAAAAGCACTGCATCTTTGCATGATGCTGAAAGATCTGAATACACACTACTTGCAATACCTGTCTTAAGTTGTATTGCCCATGCTCAGAGTAAAGAATGTTAATACGATTTCAGGTTTTATTCTTCTTTTTATTCAGTGTATTCTTCAGGGATGTGACACGAAGCATGGCAGTGGTTTTCTCTTCATTTTTACAACCAGTTTACATGAAGAGAAATTTCTTGAAATGCCTCTAAAATTTTTATTTTAAACATTTTCTCAATAAAATGTCTATCTTACCTCGCAAATAATGTAACTTTGAATGAACTGAATGCTCTATTAAGGGTAAAGGAAGTTCCTTTTCACACCAGATTTTTATTACAGCTTTTAAGTCTATCAAACTTTTACTGGTATTAATTAATGACAGGTTTTCAGTCACATTGTCACTGTTATCTCACTGAAGAGATAAATTTGAGTGAGATAACAGTGATTAACACTCTTAACACTTCCATCATATCTGACTGCTTTGACCCTAGAGCCCATAAACATACCCCAGTAGGATTAGGATTTGTGCCCTTGAAGCCGGGTTGGGGATGTTCTCATTGTGCCATTGGGGATGGAATGAGTTGTGTGGCTACAGGCCCTGATCAACAGAGTTCTCTGGAAGGCCCAAGGAATTTACCCTACATCCAGGAAGCCTTTACCGTTCCACATGTGTGCTATACCCTCGGTACCTCCATGGAGCCCCCAGGTTCATGACACACACACCACCAGCAAACTCTTGACCACAGCCTACCGAGGAGGGTGAGGGAGGTCCACAGTGGATTCTCCAATGGATGCAGAGCTGATGCCAGGAAAGGAAATGAGATGGTGATGAAGGGGAAATATAAGATGAAGTGGAGAGTGCTGGTGGAATGGTAGGGGAAACAGGAGATCCCCGAGAAAAATCCCCTTTGTCCTCTGCCGGCACTGGGATTTGTACCTGGGACTGCTTGCATGCCAGGCTAAGCATGAGCCAGCACAATGCTGACATGTCATAATAACTACCGGTATTGGTAACACACAGACTTGTAAATAGGGTCCAGAGTTTAATGACCGGAATAAGAAAAAATTATATTAAAATGGATTAAAAATGACTATTAAAATAAAAAATCACTGAACATTACACACAATTTATGAAAAGCTGAAATACACATGCAGAATGGAACGTTATAGTAGGACTTGAATGTAAATTATTGTGTAGGCTATAGTAACAAGTCAACAATAGGAATGACAATTTACTGTTGCACCAGTCCAAGTTCAAACAGTATTCATGCAGAAGGACTATCACAGAATTCAAAGAATCCAGTAACTGAAAATGACACATTTTCAATATTCAATAAATGGAATTTTACCATTTTTTTTTTAGAATAATGCATTAAATGGAGCTAGAAATTACAAAATACCTTTCATTTTCTTTTAAAATGAACCACAAGCTGCTCATAAAGAATGAAAAATGCCAATTGCTGACAAAAAAATAAAACTGCAGAAAACATTACCTATAAAATTTGTTTAATTTCATTCCTGACTGCATGAGAAATGCTTATGCTTATTTTTAGTGATGGGCAGAATCGAATGATTTTAAGAATCTAGAAATCTTTTCTTGAGTAATATAAGGAATCAAATGATCATTTGAATGAAAAAGTTCTCAGATGAATGCAGGATCCAAGAACTCGAGATGGGAGATGTGAGAACTCAAATCTGTAGCCAAGAACTATTAAAAACTGACTTAATTGATAATTAAATTCATTATTTCAAGTCATTATTTGAATGTTTAGCTTGGCAAGTTCATCATTTACAAGACTTACTGCTATTGGGTCCTGTAACGGGTGTGGCTCACCCATACAGTGAACCATAAAACAATAGGAGTTAGTTTCATGCAGCACTGTCAGATATTGAGTTATTCTCATTGTATTACTAGCATTCATAGAGTAATGCTATCTCGTCTGCTCTGTGATTTTCTGTTAAGAATCAGCAGTCTGGCAACACTGAACTGCCCTGCTGCGCATGGTAGCTATGCGTTCATATATATGCCTTTGTTGCCTTCAAAACTTACACCACATTAACAAAGTTAACCAATTTAATTCACTTAGAATTGGGAAACACAATGAAGTGTAATAACATAAAACACATTATCACAAATGAAGTTATTTTAATGAAGTAGCGAGTGTTTTTGTGATAATGTGTTTTAAAGTTAACCAAAGTGATACTACTCTTGCCCACTTCTGACTACTTCGAATGCAAAGTCATTAAATTATAGATTAATGGGTAGTTTATGGATTGGCTTTCAAAAGTATTTTCATGCCTTTTCAGGAAAGGATCATTCATGGTGATGTTAAATGTAGACACAGAGAAAGGTGGTCTCTCTCTTGATCCAAATTTCTTGATTGATTTTGGCAACGAACCTGAAGGCCCTGTTCTGGCTCATGAAATTAGGTAAGATCTTAACAGTTAAATACCTACTGAATGGTTCACTGAAAGTTTGACAATTTCTTGTAAAAAAAATTCATTGGTTGGAAGAAAATGTCTGTGTTTTCATATCTTGGATTTATTTGTTTTCATTACAGATATCCAGGCGGTGATTGCACTTCTGACATCTGGCTTGCAGACGGAGTAACTTGCTAGATATTTCACATACTGAACTGACAACAAAAAATAATTACCTGCTTAGCCATAAGCTAGCCATAAGCTAGCCATAAGGGAATAATTATCAATTTGATCACAGTCCTAAGTGAACCTGATAGGACAAATTCATTAAGCATCTATGAAGATTTTTTAAAGTTTGTATTTTTAATATTAATGTTAATTATACAACATACAGTACTTGAATTATGTTATGCTTAATTTTCAGCACTTGAAACTCAGTTAAATATGCTTTGTTTCTATGTCCATGATAACCAGTTTTATGTACAATACACTTATGTAGTAAACAACTCAAAATGATTTTCTGTGTTTCGCTTCTTGAAGTTAAAAGTAACAATTCATCAATGGATGTGAGTTAAGGTTAGTGGCAGTTTCTGAGTATTTGCCCTATAGCCAGTGCACACCCATTTTAATTTTATAATGAAATATTAAAGAAATATGGCACTGTAGTATCATCAAGCATCAACAAAATACCATTAAGTCGCATCGTTTTCATATTCGAATGTACCACCATTCGTCAGTTGTAGAGCTGTAGCCAGAGTTTAGTAGTATTGCCGGGGAGTGAAGTAAGGGGGTGATTGTTTAGAATAGCGGAGTCAGGAGACACATGTTATGTTGGCTGAAAGAAATGCGCTTGCGTGTTTTCGCTTTCCCGAGCTACTTCTCATGCTCGTTCTCACAATTTTGCAGACGATATCATGGCAGCCTAGATAACAAGGCATGTCACTTTTTGAGTCATAGTTGCTTGAATCCTTTCGCCATGTGTAATGAAAAGATAAAATTAATTTTATACGTATAATATTTAATATTCTTTATTATTAAGGGACAAGCTACCTATTATTAAAAAGAAGGATCAGTCTTAAAACTCAAAATTGAACTCAGAATGATAATTTCTCTTCTCAACAAGTTATTTTGACTTGGTGTATAGATTTAAAATTCACTGGATGGCCAACAAAACAGTATGGAAACCATTTCAGTACATTCAGAATGTTTTAATTGAGATATACATTACCACTGCCATCTCGAGAATTTCATTGCCTGTCCTATGCTTTATTTTAACATGGTGTTCAGCGTATTGCTCAATTGCCTAATTTCTCCAGTAGAGGCAACACAGTCCGCACCCAGATTGCATGAAATTCCAGCATACTTCAGTTCTGAGTTTATACTTCAGAGGGCAACACATAGCATAGACGCAATGTACGTAATGTATAGTGTATTGCAGCCAAATGTGGTAGGGGCTGCCATCTGTAATGTTGTCGTGTACGCAAAATTAGCCTTATAGGACAGGCAGTGTAATTCTCGAGACGGCGGTGTACGTTACACAATACAACCTATCAATAAGGATTCAGTGCAATGAGGGGGCCATGGAATTCAACAGAGATAATTATTTTTGTTTATGCCAGCATGATCCTGGAATCACACAACAGGCCCTAAGGAGAGAGGAAACAGGATCTTTGGTTTGTTTAAAAGTAGGCCATGAATATTGATTTTCATCTGTTGATATTGTTATTCTGTAATGGCAAATGTTCATGTTACTTGATATTGAATTTTAATTATTGTAGTGAGTCAACGACTATAGTCCTTTCCGGCTATAGGCTTTCCGGGTATAAAAACTATGTTCACGCAGAATTTCAGCTGTATCAGGTTAGCAGTTTTTGTGACAAATTGGTGCAGACAGACCTGAACCTTTAGATTTTTATATGTTAAGTACCGGTAGCCTATATGATATTACCTATGTTAATTTTATATATTTTATTAATAGGCCTATAGGGAAAATCCAAATATAAGTCGCACCTTGGGATGAATGTGTCCTGCCCAACCCACCCTCAGCAATGCAGTTTCTTTTATACCACAATCTAGCGAATTCATCTGTCCTCGTATTATGAAGAAACTCATGATTGGATGTTGGAGGTGTGACATCATACTGCTAGACGGAGGTGACAGGCTGACAAACCTCCGGGAGATATAATATGCCACATTTTTGAAACCTACAAACAGTGTATCGTACATATTCGAAAACTCAAGGGCGCTTCGCTACGGCTGCCACCTCCGCTTCTTGCACTTAACTATTTGATTAGTGTTATGCATTATTTAGCTATAGGCTATGTAGAGGTGGATACAAGGCACTTGCGACAATATACAAGGACAGTGGGTATAAGGCACTTGCGACAATATACAAGGACAGTTGTTCACTCTGCTTCGCTCAGAAACAAAATACATCACACAGTCCATGCAAATGTGAATATGCTGTTGTTACCTATGTTTGTAAGATTTTAACAATTCATATTTATAAGAAATGCTGTACATTATACTTTGTCTCTAGGCAGCCTATTGTGGTAGGAATTGTTTAAAGTAAAGATAAAATATTACCCACATTATGGAATTCATGTCGGAAATTTAAACAAAAGTGCACATTCAGTTGTTTCAACCTGATGCAAACCAGAACTGAGCTTCTAAAAACAGAAGAGAGCTTATAACTACCCTTCAGAGAATCTTTACGAAAAATGTTTCAAGTAAAAATTTTAGCTCTTAAGTGTAAGCACCCATGTACAAACTTTAAATAAAATCATTAGAGCCGTCTTCGAGAAAATCGTGAATGAATTTTTCTTAATGTAAAATGCATTAAAAGTGAGAAAGTAGTCACCACATCCCAGAATACCTAACCCAAATATAAAATTTAATTTTTATACGATTTTTCGGTGAGCAAGGCTGTTCACCGACACACAGGCACACAGACGGACATGTTTGTGAAAATAACATTTTTGGATTCAGGGAACCTCAAACATGTATTTATGTTAAAATTTCGACTTCAAATTTCAGGGTCGAACACAATACTTCCTCTACCTATTAGGCCTAGTACCTACGGTAAATGCAAAGGAAGTAACAATATGACTTACATGAACAGTGGCGGCTCGTAGCTAAAATTAGTGAGGGTGCTGCTCCAGAAAAATTTTAGCCTTTGTTTTAAAATTGTGTAAAAGGAATCACACTGTTCCACACAAACTTTTTAATAAACTGGGGAATGGCTACTGGCATTAAGCTTAAGGATTTTATATTGTACAAGTACAAAGGAAAAATTAAAGAAAAAAGGACTCGTTATATTAAATGTTATCGATAATATCAAGTGTAAATAGGGGGTGCTGCAGGACCACAGTGCCTATACTTGAGCCGACACTGTACATGAATAATATTTAATCACCAACAGCTGTCCGAGATGGGATTCAGGTGGTAAGAGAACCAATTTTAAAAAGTAGAGCCTATTTTAATCTCGGTGGCGATCGATACATTGATTAGGCGGGCGGAACAATACTTAAATGATGGATGAATTAAAGCGTATTAATAACTTATTAAGAAATATAAAGATTTTATATAATGATGCACGTGAACTGCAAATAAGGTAAAGGACGCGAGTAGGTTAAACTACCGGCACTGGGTGCAGAAAATTCAAATTTTCATCATGATAGCATGAACGGCAAATGATGAAAGAACATTACCGCCGAAAAACGTTAGTACAACAGATGGCAAAGTAAAAGAAGGTGGACAAGAGGCAATGTCGCCCAAGTGATGGGCTTTTTTTAACACAAGACTTTTTCTGTTCCAAAATAACAACATAAAAAAATTAACATGAAATTTGAAGGCATAATTTTACAACGTTAGTGTAATATAAAATGCCATAAGGTTAATAAAACAAATTTTCAACTTAATAATATACCTATATTTTTTTAACTTAAATATTTGCCGTCTTCAATTGTATTTTCATAAGTTTTTTTTCCCCCTTCCATTTTGGGGTGCCCGGGCCCATTTCCTGGCTACGCCCAAGGAGCATTTTAACAAACGTAATGGAAATTTTTGCTAAAAGTTCCGGAGAATAAATTTCATCTATAAAATGTGAGGATATATATTCATAGGCTACTTTCGGTTTTCATATTTATTTTAGCTTCGCTATGTTTGCATACTAAGCTACGCCACTGCACATAGACCACTATTAGCTGCAAAGTTCGTGGAGTTAAAGTATTACCATTATAATAAGATTATCAAATAGGAAGTATAATTATTCCGGAAGGACATTACATGTGGACAGATGGATGTCGTGTGAATTCTATTGCTGGAAACAAGCGTGTGAATTGGGACAGTACCTCCTTGTGCAACTATCTCAGCTGTCCTTATTTTTACTCGTAGAATGTGAAGAATCCTCACGCTACATCTCAGATTTTCTGCACAATTCTCGTTAATTTGTGAGTGTAGAACAGGGCCGGCCCGATGCATCGGGAGTATCGGGAATTTTCTCGGCGGGCCGGTGCTATATAAGACAGATTTTTATATTATTGGGAAAAAGGTTTCCAACAAGCTCACAGTACCCTAGATTCTCATATCAAGTCTTATCCAAGTCTTTTAATGTAAAACTAAACCAAACTCCGTGACGCTACATCCCTGAAGGGACCAGACCTACCATCCGAATGTTGCGTCATCTATCATAGGGAGTCCGATGGATTTGGAGCATGTGGTCAGCATGCCGACACCCACGGCCGTTAATGACGATTTCCATGACCTGAGCTGATATCACAAGATAACACTCTTTCAAATCTGCGCTTCAATTATTGCCCACTGAACAGAACTAGCTCTTTGTAGTCACTCCATCTCTCATTGTACATAGCATTACTTAGTCTCCTTATAACGTATCTATAGCTATATTTAAATTTCCATTATAACATAATTTCACATATTTCTTGTTTTGCTTGTAACATTATTATTTTTTTCTTTGATGACACTTATTCTTTCTATGAAGCCTATGCTTTTTACTTAATTAATTATTATGATTAGCCTTAACCTTGTCTTAGTATTAGTCATACGTCTTTTGTCCACTATTTTGCTATTTATGTAAGCCTACATTGTATATATTTTCTGAAACCTGGTTGAGTGGAAGCCACTTATGGCCTTAACTCTGCCAGGCAAAATAAATCATTTACTACTACTACTATAGGCTGTGTGGGTTATCTTGGCTCTGTGGTCATAAAACTACCCGGCTACTATTCAGCAGGTAGCCAAAAGTTACTCATTCCACTATCCCACTGAGCAGAGTGTGGGGTAGGGTTGTATAGAAAAAATGGGGGGAAACCAGAAATTCGAGGATTAAGTAATCGCCAGATGTGTTAAGCAGTCATATTGTCGTTTAGAAAAGGAGACGTGGCGGCTTGTTACTTTAAATGGTGCTTATGTTAAGTCCTATGAAAGTCGCCAATATAGACACACAGACCACCACTGCTTCTAGCAGTTACACTGATAGTATTTCTCCCATGCCACCCTCGTCATAGTGACAGCTACAAATTCGTGGAGTGAGTAACCTTTCACAATAGTATGTTTCTATCTCTTTCTGTTCAATAACTGACTTCTGCCAAACATCTTCTGTCTCAATTTTCTGAACCGTGCCAACTTACATCAAACAGGGTATACTTCTCAATCGAGTTTGTTTCACGAGAATGATTGCACTACCGTATGCACTCACATAATTTTCTTTACCATAAGCACTGGCAAACCACCTTTTTCATTTCACATTCTGATAGGCCAATAGAATAAGAGCGCGTATTCAGTTGTTTCAACCCGATGCAAAGTTTTATTGTTCAGGCAACACTGATTTACTACAAACAGTGGGTGGCTGGCTTATAACTAGTCTTCAAAGAGTTAAAAAATTGTTTTAAATGAAAGTTTTAGCTAATAATATAAGCAATTCATGTAAAAAATATTTTAAAAAAATCGTTAAAGCCGTTTAAGAGAAAATTGCAAAAAAGCGAAATTAAAAAAAAGTCAAGTGGCATTAAAAGTAAGAGAAAATCGCCGCCAATCTTCGTGTAACATCACCAGAAGGTACCTAACCAAAATACAAAATTTTGTTTTTACTATTTTTCGTTTTGGAGCTATGCTGTTCACAGATACATAGGCGTACCGAGGGGGGGGGGGTTTGGGGGGTTTGAACCCCCCCCCCATTGATTAAAAAAAGGAAAATTGTAGAATTTTTTAAGTCTGCCCATAAATTACTTAATACAAGTATAAAGCGAGGGAAGCTTAAAACTCGTTATTTTGCGTCTTAATTTTTAAAATTTTCCGGGGGAAGCCCTGGAAGCTTAAAACTCGTTATTTTGCATCTTAATTTTTAAAATTTTCCGGGGGAGGGCCCCCGGACCCCCCTCTCCCTGGGGGGTATTCCATACCCCTCAGACCCCGCGGATGTTATAACCCCCCATATGGTCGGCCTGGTTACGCCTATGCACAAATACACACGCACGTTTCTATGAATAATACTTTTGGATTCAAGAGACCTCAAAACATGTATTGATGTTAAAAACTCAACTTCGAATTTCGGGATCTAATACAATGCTTCCTCTAACGATCATGGTAAGGGCAGAGGAAGTAAAAAATAGGGGGATTTACCTTTAATGTGGTAGCTTCCAAAGAGAGTGATAATTTTGGGGGCATGGCATTTGACCTAATACGTATTATATAAGACCATTCCAGCAAAGTTTTTCATAAATTATTTGGAAAAATAATTATTATAACAAGATCTTAAAACTTCCCGTCCCCCCGGGATCCCTCAACTAAAGCACTGTTTTTTTACATTTGAAAATCTGGTAACTCCATTTATTATGTTCTTTTAGAGCACCGTGTTTATATAATTAAATTTTATATCCATTGCTCCTTGCTGTGAATTAGTTTAGTTTCAGTTTCATACTTCATGAAGATAAGATGCATATTAATTGTATTAAGTTTTTTTTTAATCAGTCTCATGGCATTTTCATCTGTGCAAGGAGGCCAAATAGCCTTTTCTTCATCCATGAAAAATCTTTCCAGTACCTCCAAGCACGGGCTTCTTACATTATGCTCTTCAATGGGCTGTGGAAGAAACACTGCCTTCTAAACTGTATTACTCGTGTATACACTGCGTGTCCTATACGGCTAATTTCGCGTATTCGGCGACATTACAGATGGCAGCACCTTTCACACCCAAATTGCTTCTTTGTTTTTGCTACGACATTGTTGATTATGTAGTGCTGTCTCGTAATATAGCATAAACTGAATGTTTAAACTTGTATTATTCTAGGTACCGGTACTTAATTACTATGAATAAAATTTTGTAAAATAATAATTATAAAATTTACTATCAATACGTCTAATTAATTTATATTTATTTTAATTATTGCTCCAAAATTCCATTTCAAGGTAAGTGTCATATACTGGAATAATATTATGTTCTAAACAAATAACACAAGTATCTGTGTCTGTTTAATGCTTATTTTGACGCAGCAAACGCATAGAAGCAATGTACGGTAATGTATAGGGCAATGCCTTCTAGACACTGTTACTCGTGTATTCTCGAGACGGGGGTTGTATAGGTGGCGGTGATTGCTGCAATCTGGGTGTGAACTGTGTCGCCTCTACTGGAGAAATTATGCAGTTGAGCAATACTCTAAACTCCATGTTAAAATAAAGCATAGGACAGGCAGTGTAATTCTCGAGACGGCGGTGGGAAGAAATCAGTTAGTTGCCGAACAGGTTCAGAGATGGCGCAGTAGTAGTGAAAGTGTGGTCATTGCGGGAAAGGTCAGTGGGACTGATGAATGAAAACACTTCCTGTCAGCTGGTTCTGTTAGAATAACAGTGAATGAAATCATAGTGCGCGCGGACACAAGAATGCAAGTTTTTTTAGTTGTTACAAAATTATAGTAAGACATGCAGCTGGGAAGTAAATTTTACTTGCATGTCTTACTACATACATATCTTTTTTACTTACACGAAATAACGTTAACATTTTGATGTTGCAAAATAATAACTAATGTCAACTAATTAATACTGCATTTTCTTTTCTGTAATATTACATGCATTTTTTTCTCACCTTTCTTAAACAAATTCCTATATATTTTTTCTTATTCTGTACATTTTTCGCATTTGTTAATAATTAAGAACTAAGATACTTACGGTGCATGTAAGTTTGAAGTATGAAGTACAGTAGAACTCCAATTTATTATCCGGATTAATTTGGGACCGAACCAGATCCGACAATAAAATATCCGGATAATTGGATAAATCGTGAAAAATGGAAGAATGAAAAAAAAAAACTAAATTGTACAGTACTCTACTTACATAAAGTGTCACATCTTGACAACATCGGTCAGAGTCAGTTGTTTTGCTGACAAACTCGTTTTTGTGGGCTAAATGTTTAGTTGAGAGCTTTTTCTGTAGTTAGTTAAATGTGCTTCATAATGGTATAGATCAGCGGTTCCCAACCGGTGGTTCGCGACCCACTAGTGGGTCGCCGCGACTCGATCCTAAAACTATCAGAAACCATCGAATAAACCATCAGAAAAGATCAGAAAAATCGAAATAAATCAAATTGTGTTTTGATTGTTTTCTTGGTTCTTGATTTTTGGTGTCTGGGGCAGACAACAGAACCACTACATTTCTCCCAGATATAATATATTATTCTTACTTAAAAACAGCAATTTTGCCTGAAAAATTAAAATGGTCTTCGTGTACTTTTATAATTATAGTTTTTATCTTCACCTAGGAACACTTGTTAGTGAGTATGAAACCACTTGTTGCATATATTGCAAACATATATCTATTGTTAAATAAATAACTGTTTTGCTACAAAGTGCTTATATTTTGTCAACCACTTTCAACAGAATACAAATTGTTTATGAATAATCAATCTGTATCTTCAAAAAGCATACCGGTATATAATTTTTTTTTCAATATTTGATGGTAAATTATATATTATATATACATAAGGAAGAGATACGATACAAATAAGGTTTTTTACTCCACCATGGACCGATGAACAGTGGAGGTATTCCGATAAGGAAAGGTGGGTCGCCAGCTGAAAAAGGTTGGGAACCACTGGTATAGATGATAGGATAGGTAGGATAATTTCCTTTGCTGCTTGCAGTTTAAATTCCTCTGTATGACCTTAAAATTGTGTTCTTTGTACTGGTTACTTAAATTTCAAAGACACAGCTCCTAAATTCATTTCTTCAGGAAAAAATAAAACAAAGAAAGCTAAATATATAATTCTTTTTGCACTCTCATTCTGAGATATTTATACATTTTTATTTGTGCTCACTTCTGGTGGTATTCCAAAATGCAGCCTGTAAATTTGTGAGACCTAATATTTCCCTATCTACTGCAGTAAGTTCAGCCTGAAGGTCAATTGTCGATTACATGTGCTGTAAGGGCTGGCCGGTTATTTAGGTCATAAAGAATGAAACTGTTTACAATACCTACTTGCATCTGCATGGACAAAACACAGTGTTTGTACAATAAGGAAAAAGGGGCTCCAATGTTCAACGCATTCAGTAGTAACACACATTATGAGGAGCGTTCTGGAGTGCTTAGCATGGCAAGATGGGTTTAAATCTCAAGCATTCTGGAGCGTTAGGGACAGCAAAGGGTTAGACAGGTCATATAAAGAATTAAAAAAAATGGAAATAACTAAAAGGGGAAAAAGAATATCCTGAAAATGTTTCATGAGGACAGTAGGATCATTGAAGATTTTTCGTAAATCGGTCCTGAAATAGGGTTTCCCAGTGCTCACAAACCACTTGAATACGGCCTCAAAACTGTTAGGATAGTTGGAGTTAGGATAATTGTAGTTCTACTGTAAACGGAAAAAAATAAAAATGAAATATTACTTGTGAAAATTATTTCTAACTGCCTCAGAACTGTATTACAGTAAAACCTGTGAAGTTGATCACCTCTGTTACATTACCACCTATCTTAATTGACCGCTTTTTCATGGAACAGCAAATGACCATTTGATAATAATATATATAAATTACTCTGTAAGTTGACCACCTGTGTGACTTTTATCTTGACCACTGTCAGACACGATTTTTAGAACTTTTAACCTGTAAAACTTGATCACTTTAATGGTAGTTGTGTGAAGTACTGTACAGAAATTCCTTACGGTCAATTTGTAACTATCCTTCAGTCTTACCCAGCCCTAAGCGCTAAAAGAATACAGCAGCATTGGACACAATTTTAACATGAAAATGCCAACAGGTCACTTTTTAAACTGAACATTTACTGATCTTGTGATTCTGTCCAATATCAAGGGAGGCACGTCACTTTGTCACTTAAACATTATTTCTACGTAAACTAACCAAACTGTCAGTGACGTCAACTTTTGAAAAACATAGGGTGGGCTCAAAGATTTTAAAATGTTCATACTCCCGCCCTTAATATTGGAACTTACACGAACAATATATTGACATGACTTCGGATAAATATAGAAAACTGTACAAGAAACAATTTCGTTGTTTGTAATTACAATCAAACTGAAAATCAACCGCCAAGAAAGTGTTATGTAGAAAAGTTAACAGAAATCATTTGAAAATTAGACGAAGTTAGATTTTACGCAACATTTAAAATAAAACGAAATAAAATAATCTAAAAACAAACATGGTCTCATCAATATGTAGCACGGCGTGTTACAAAATATGTATCTCCTGACTGGAGTATTCCCCAAAACTCTATATTTTCGTTCCACTGCCCCAAACGATCATGAGAGAACTGAAATGAAAGAATATCGTACGAGGCCTACGTAAGCCTATGTCAACAATAGCTTCATATTAGCTGTATACAAATTCAACAAAGAAACACGATTTGTAGTAATAGCAATAAATAATAAAAATCAGGTAAACTGATGTAACAAAGTGCCAGTATGCTTTTGTTTAATCAGTAAAAAGTTAATTGAAATTATGATTTGCAGGGAATAAGTGATTTTTGTTGTCGATTTCCGAGTTAAGCTGCAGATCGATTCATTAAGCAGGGCTTACGGAAGAACAATGGTCTAAAGTTTGATACTTAACCTTAATTCAGACTCGTATACACTGATATAAGACATTCTTAAAATAATTATGTCAACATTTCATAAAATACACTGGCGAAGAACTCCACTTAATGTATATAGGCATAATTATTTCAGAGTTTATATCTTCTGTATATAACAATATTCAACTTGATGAACGAAATAAACACTGAATAGTTTGATAATTAAATCTTTCAATTTACTTCGTTATTATCACCGTACGTCTCAGCTTAAATGAGAAGGAATGTTGTCGCAACCGCCGTCTCGAGAATTACACTGCCTGTCGTATGCTGGTCATGGCTAACTATTCCAAAGCCGTATATGAAGTATGTAAATCGATATGTTGTTAGGATAACAGATTTGCATTTGTTAAATTCTTAATGATATATCACCATAAAATAGACACTAAATTGGGCATTACTCCGATACCGGTCAACCGATTTTAACCAATATCACTAAACGTCTTCCCATGGACATTATAAATGCGTATATAAAGTTTAATGAAAATCCGATAAAGCGTGTTTGAGTTACCGTATTTGAGTTTAAAATAGACACTAAATTGGGTTTTACTCTGGTACCGGTCAACCGATCTGGTCCAGTATCAATAGACGTCTTTCCATGTACATTATAAATGGGTACACAAAGTTTAATGAAAATCCGATAAAGCATATTTGAGTTATGGCGACTTTAAAATAGACACTAAATTGGGTTTTACTCCGGTACCGGCTAACCGATTTTATATTACCATAAAAGGCACTAAATTGGGCATTATTCCGGTACCGGCTAACCGATTTGGTCGAATATCAATAGACATCTTCCCGTGGACATTATAAAAGCGTATAGGCCTACTAAGTTTCATGAAAATCTGATAAAGCGTATTTGAGTTATCGCGCCTTTAAAATAGACACTAAATTGGGTTTTACTCCGGTACCAATCGACCGATTAGGTTCAAATTCAACAGGTTACTTTTCATGGACGTCATAAATGCGTATACCAAGTTTAATGAAAATCCGATAAAGCGTGTTTGAGTTAAGGCGCCTTTCTAATATAATCTATTAAAATAGGCACTAAATTGGGCATTACTCCGGTACCGGTGAACCGATTTGGTTCAATATCAATAGGGCTCTTCCCATGAACATTATAAATGCGTATAGCAAGTTTCATGAAAATCCGATGAAGCGTATTTGAGTTATGGCGCGTACAGACACACGGACAGACAGACAGACGGACAGACTTTTTCCGTCCCCCACACAATCTCATAAAGTACCATACTGGCACTTAATTAAGATAAAAATTATTGGGTAAAATATTGGGTGAGCTAGAGCCCCGCGGGCCCATAAAAGTTGGCGCCATAGGCTGCCCATCTATCGCAGAAGTCAAGAACTACGAGAACTTAGTAACAGCTGATCGCGTTCAGCCGTTTTGTTTTCTTTCTATCAATCTAAAATCTCAAAACTTAAACATTGAATAAATTATGGTCGAACAACAAGTAGCATTATATTAGGTTCATTGCATTATGCACTACTGTATTTTAGTATGATAATGAACATTCCATTTTTGGTCCACGTACACAATTAAAACTTTTTTCATTTAATGTAATTTTATGTTAATTACATTATAGTTACCTAGTAGCTAGTAGTTTATACATGTCAGTGTTGTTTAACGTTATATGGTGAAAATTATTATAATATGTTTGGGTAATTGATTGGTTGTTCATAGTTTTAACTGCACAACTCAAAACCCTAAAACTCGGCGACGCAATTCTCCGAAATAACATACAAGTTTCACCAACTCAAGACTATTGCTAACAGCAATAAGCAATGAATCCACGAATCAGTTTTGTTTGGATGCATTAGTCCTATTTTCTCACACATACGCAATATAAAGAAATAGCTTAAAAAGGTCCGAGTTTTGTATTTTGTAATTCGAAATTAACTTATGAAGGACTTATAATATTCAAATTCTAAGTCCTTACAAAGATACGTAGAATTTGAAATAAGGAAGAACGTCTTATCACACAAAATCTATTCCCTCAGAAAACACTAGAAAGCCTATGGCTTTTTATGGCTCATAGAGCATGTCGAATTTTGCAACACATTGAGCGTGTTTTAATGAACGTTTTTATAAACACAATATTACTCACTAACTATAATAGCACATGACAATACTAATGTGTTCATCAATTTTAAACATATGACGAACCTCTTGTTCAGGTTAATACTATGAGACTTAGCATAAATGAATACAGGCTATCTTTATACTATATATGTATATTGATGTTACCCATTTTAATTTTAATTTACATAAGCTGAGGTATCTCTGATACAGGTCAACACTATCACATTTAGCATATTTTAAGGCAAGCTATTCGATAACACTGGTGGCACTATGGCCCTGGGGTCGACTCAGCCTCTAACAGAAATGAGTACCGGGAGCAATCTTGGGGGTAAAGGCGGCCGGTGCGTAAGGCTGACAACCTTACCACCTTCATGTGCCGATTGTCTAAAACTCCGGGAGCCTTAACCTCCTGGAACCCTCTGGGCCTCCATGGCCTGTAATAGGGAACACTTTACTTTATTCGATAACATATACATTGATGCTAGTCATGTTTAACTCCTTAGCTCACTGACAAAATTTTACCACAAGAATCGTATGCATTAAGAAAACCTAATTATTCATTTTGTAATTAGGCCTATATTTAATAAACATAATTATGTACGTTGTAACTGATATTGGCAGAACATTTTTTTCCCTGAAACATCTTTCAATGATAAATAAAATTGAGGGTATAAGGTGGTACTAAAAAAAAATAATAAATAAAACTTCTATGATTTTAAATGCCAAACGTTAGTAAGGCCTACTGTTGAGTCCAAAAGGATTTCTGCTTCAACTTTTCAAAAATAGCAATTTTTCTTCAAGAATAATCAGTTTCAGATTAACTGGTTAATTCCGTGTCGCCGTTATATGATAGGACAATGCAGATAAAATAAACACATAAAACATAACTTAAGCTGTTTATTGACTTGATCAATTTTATTTTAGAATAATTTTAGAAGGTAAAAAAAAACCCTTTTGGGGCCAAGGCCCCGGGGCTGCAGCCCCGGCTGCCCCTCCCTCTCGTCGGGCCTGCTCCACGGACGTGGAAAATAGCAGCGAGAATTATGTTAAGGCTATTCTAGTGTGTGCTGAAAGGTAGCCAGCGCGAGAAGCGCGGAGAATTGCAGCCATGTAGTTGGGATCTGTGTATTTCCAAGTTGTGTATATATGTATGTGTTCATTTATATAGCGGGAATACTTTAACGGGTGTAGAATAGGTAAAGAGTGATGTATTTATTTATTAAAACTAGAATCCTAATAACCATGAGGGTGCTGAGAGATTAATCAAGGGGGGCATACAGGGTATTCATGAGTAGGGACCGGATTTTTAGGTTTTTAAAAACACTGTTTTAGGTTTTCCATTAGGTGAAATAGTTTTTTTTAGGTTTTTTGTCCAAAATATCGTTTTTGGGTAGAATAATTGGTTTAATGAATTTGAATGTGCTACATAGGATTGAATACATAATACTTGTAAAGTTTAACTTAACAAAATTGACTTAAATTTGTGTAAACTTGCTTTAAGACAATATTATACAATTGAAGAAAGAATGCATAAACAATCAAAAGAAGCAGTGGAAATAAGATTGCCTCACATTTCCTGGTTATAGTATATCACTAAATATCTTTCAAGATTCTCACCAGTGAAGTTCTTCCTGTTATCTCTTACAATTGGTTAATAGTTAATACTGTATCTAGACACTACCCTTCTCAGGATTCGAATCCGATGCTTCTAATTTATTGAGTAAAATACTTTATGGTTGGATGTTGATAATGTGAAACTGATTATTTTCCTTTCTCGGTTGTTACGCATGCTAACCGCACAACAGATCAACTAGGGACGAAAACTTCCCCCTTTTCTAGAAAGGTAAATAATACGTGTTTCTGGCAGGCTTGACAAAATATTACTTTGCATCTGTCGCGAAATTCAGATCGTCGCCAATCCACTGCCGTTACAAACTAGAATTCATTTGTTTCGGCATAATTAACACGTCTTCTTAAAACTCACAGTATGACCACTCAATATGAATAACAGGGAAGTACTAAAGGCAAACAAAAAACAAGCGCTTTAAAACACAGAAATCTATATCCTTGTTCATACACTGCAACAATCGTTGTTCGTACGAATATTTTAAATGCCGTTACTCTTTTCCTCTCTTGATACTGTCCAAACTAGACGACAATGGGTTGAATGAAACGCTGTTGGTATTAATTTCTACCCGACAAAAATTATTCTCTCCCTGCAAAATGTCGATTTCTCAACTGACAAACAAAATAGACAAAAAAAGGAGCCTAAATTAGATATTTTAGGTTTTATATCCCGTTTAGGTATATTTAGGTTTTTATACCCCATTTAGGTATTTTTAGGTGCCACAGAATTAATGTGGGTGAATCCTATGGACATGATTCGAAAAAGTGTATGAGCGCTTTTTGTTTTGGAAGTAAGGAAAAAAATAGGTAAAAACCTAAGAATCCGGTCCCTATTCATGAGTACGTCGGAGGTCAGCAGGGTAGAACATCACGTTGTCATGCGAATGGAGGCTGAGGAAAACCCAACGCAGCGTAGATCAACCCGGGATTGCCGGAGGGCGCTCTACATCATAAATATTTAAAGTATTATCACTTTATCCACAACGCAAACGGGAGAGTTTATCGCTTACTTTGAATTTTTGTACTTCCGGCACGTATCCGTTCCTATCAGTGGCGGACGCGAATTTTTTTTTTGGGGGGGGGGGGTGGATTTGAATAGGTAGAAAGAATACTAAAAAAAATTAATTAACTTACATATATAATTAGTTTATAAAACTGGCCACTTAGAGTGCATATATAGCCGTTTTTTTCAAGTTTCGGGGGGGGGGGGATATATCCCTCTATCCCCCCCTGCGTCCGCCACTGGTTCCTATTCAGAAGTTTATCTACTCGTCCCCTCTAAAAGTCATAGAAGTTTTTATTGAGAATTTCCGAACAGTCTGTACTTATTTCAAAGGGTTAAACTTTCTGATAGCTTTAAAATCATATTATTTATTTTTATTTTATACTAGCTTAAAAGGCCCGCCGTCGCCCGGGTTTTGTATTTTGTAACATGAAATTAACTTATGGAGGACTTTCGATGTTGAAACTCTAGGTCCTTATGTAATATGTATATGTAGAATTCGAAGTGAGGAAGAACGACATATGACACTCAGACTATTCCCTCAGAAAACGCTAGATATAGCTTTTTATGGCTCTCAGAGGATGTCGAATGTTGCATTCCATTGCTTCTACACACCATGCCTGGGAGGAGTGCAAATAAGAAGAAAAATAAATTCCGGTTACACAAGAGTGTATTGTCTTTACAGAAAATTGTATTTCTAGCTCTCATATTACCATACAACCGTTTCGGGGCTGAAGTAAAAAAGAAATTCAATATCTTTCATACTTTCCTTCCCAAAATCCTGGGACATAATATACTGCGCGCGTAGGACTGAAAATGTTCCATCCCATTTTATCTTCTTTTAGATGCTTAGGGCCTTTGATAAACATCCCTAGGTCTATTTCTCAACTAATACAAAGCCTACAGCTATGAGTGACTTATCAGAGGATTGGATTTGTTACCGACTTCCGATTTAGCATACTCACTGGCACACACTTAAGTTGTCCATGCAATAAGACCGCTTATTCTACATCAAAATGTGAAGTGAGAAAATAATATCTTTCATGTCGAGGGTAGAGAAAGTTATGTGACTGCTTTATTTTCGTGGATTTTATTCTTCAAGAATTATTTTCACAAATGTATTACTTACATCGATAGTATCAGAATTTGTTAAAGCCCAGTATTATAATATAGTTTCCAAAGCCCTACGTAAACACCGTAAACAATACTTTCGTTATGTAAACAATTGACAGCAGAACTCTCTTACTGTGCCTTATTTCACATTTCCGACTTTTCCCGTGGATTTTCCAAAAATTTTCTTTCATACAAACCTTGTCCTGACAATTACGAACACAACAGAAAAAAAATCAGCCAAATCGGTCAAGCCGTTCTCAAGTGATGCGGCAACAACCATTACGTAATTCATTTTTATTAATATAGATATTTGCTTCGTTTTATTTTATTTTATATACGTATGTAGGCTATATATATATATATATATATATATATATATTATTACTTACTAGGACTAGAACTAAGGTGACTTGTCCTGTTCAAGTCCTGACTTCGAGAAAATAAGTACGAGTAATATAAGAGAACAGACAGAACTATAATATCTAAAGTACTGTACTTTTTAATGATGCCCTAAGTGAGATATTTTTATACATAATAAGATAGTGTGATTTGGTGAAATTGCTTACAGTTGAGTGTGATTCAGTTTTGCGATAGTTCATTGAAGTAGGCCGCCACAGTTTAACTCGTCAAGGAATAGCTTAAGTGCAATTCCTGTTGGCACGTTTCCATGAGAAACAGGTGTCAAACAACATGACGCCTGCAATTCAAGCTCATGATGCGTAGGCATACATGAAATATCTGAAATTATTATTATTATTATTATTGTTATTGTTGGTGTTTTTAAGAAATGACTTGTTATTATTGATCCCATCCTAGTTTGATCCTAGTCAAAACAAAGGGGAGGAGAACTCACAGAGAGTTCGCGGAAAATTCGCATCATGTGACAAAACGTGATTGGTTAATGTCATTAGCATGCGCCATTACCAGGGCGTGGCTAACGGTTGTTCGTAAGTTCATGCAACAATAATATCAACATTTACACGTGAAATAACAAACTCTCACTGGCATCGTCATCATTATAGTATATCAATTAGCAAGCAAAACAAAGGATTCATTGTTCACGACGACCCTGCGGGTGAGTTGTACTTAGAATAAACAAACTAACATTAAATAGGTGAACACGTGCGTTCTCACGTGCGGGCTATGACAGCCATGCCTCTTTGTTTTGAGCAGGATCGTTCTTAAATGGGACAGAGAATACCAATCAACATATGAGCCGTTTATTTCCCAAGTGGCATAAGTCCAAAAGTGCTCTTCTGAGATATTTTAAAATCTGTGCTTGAGGCCACTGTAAATTCTCCAAAATACCTAGCATATGTTTCTGAAATCTTTTCTATAGTCATAAATATGCTGATTTATATTGAGGATTAACTTAAAACAAGAGAAAACAATTTTTTTTAAGAGTGAAAATAATACCGTGGCTATGTTATCTCAAAATTATTGATACCGGTAACTTTTTTTTGTGGAAAGTATTCAGTCTAATTTTGTTATTGAAAATACTTGCTTAAAAGTGCACACTAAGTTATATCTGCACTCCAATCAGTACATGCAAGAGTACCGCTATGCCAGAAGATTATACATCCGCTTCACTGTTCCCTTCAGCATACCAAATTTGAGCTACTGCCAAACATATGGTAATTAATGGGGGCCGGATTTCGATGACTTTGCATTAAAAAGGATGCTATGACAATGCTCTGTAGAAAATAAAATCAGGTAAACTGATTTAACAAAGTGCCAGTTTGCTTTTGTTGAATCAATTATAATTGCAATTATGATGTGCAGAAAATAAGTTTTTTTTTTTTTTTTTTTAAATGAGATTAAAATCGACCAGCGTCAGCGGAACTACAGATTTATGATACCTTGAGAATCGCGCACTCACATAAAAAAAATCCATGTCAAATCGGCCGGCAACGCGATTTGATCCATTGGCCTCCAGAGTACGAATTCAAGACGTTACCATTTGGCCAACTCAGTCAGTTTGACGATGTAGTTGATAAGCATATGTGAAGGAATAGTCAGGGCCGTAGCTAGGCGGTGGCGAGATGGGCCCCCGCCAAGGGCGCAGGTATAAAGAGGGCGCAAAATTAACCATGAAAAATACCACCTTTTTTAGACTGGTGCAATTTATCAAGCAATAAAAATTCTAGATTTTATGAATTAATTACTTTTTAAGTAGTTCAATCGTCTGAAAATAAGGTTTTAGTAACTTGAAAGTCCAACACTTAGTTCATTTTCAAATTGAGGTTTAGGTGTTCTTTGATAATAACTTAACATAATAATTAGGGCTCGGACTTTTAGGTGCTTATAAAATCGAAAATATTTATTTTTTATGTGTTTATAAAGTCTAAAATATGTTTAAAAAATATGAAAATATTTTAATTAACTTATTTAACCAATATTTACAGAAGTATCCCTACTCATCTAGTCATTCTAGTCAGCAAGTGTAGAACTGTTGCAGTGAACGACAAAAGTAGATCTTAAGTTGTGCATCTTAGAGCTGTGACGATTTTCACGGAACAGAGACTTGTATCTTGAAAATGTACGTTCAACATCTTGCATATTTGTAACACTTACACTCAGATGTTCCATCTGCTCCAAGTTCTCTACACTGTTACCCATTAAAATTTCTGAAATCTTGCGCAACACTTGTAACCCTTCATTCTTATTTAGGCATGATAGGCATTTTTCTTTAATTTTGTTTGCTTTTAAACCACTGATTTTGTTAAGTTTGTTTTCAATGTGTTTGATTTCTTTTTATTGATTCTGTCAACAATTGTTTTGTTGTTTCCAACTTAGTAATGCAGTGTGAGAGGAAACAGAAATTTGCACTAATGAAGGCCAAATCCACCCTGATTTATTATCTGACTGAACATAACAACGCAACACATTGAAAATATGGCGCAATTTTACAAAAACTGTCAAAATATTCATGTCTAAACATGATATGTGGTAAAATATTACAAAAACTGTCAAAATATTCATTTCTAAACTTGATATGTGGTAAAATATGTAAAAATAATTAAGTTACCAAAAATATTTATTCAAATAAGAAATATCGAAAATATTTTTTTTTTATGTGATATGCAACTCAGTATTTTGAATCCAAAGGTCTCAACCGAAACTTTGACAAAGTCCAGAAATCATAAGTATTAGCAAAAAAAATATGTATTTACCTAAAAGTCCTAGCCCTAATAATAATAAACAATTTTACAGAAATTAAAAAAAAATTGTCAGACCCCCCAGTATTGGAGGGCGCAGATTTGTCAGACTCGCCAAGGGCGCAGAAGGACCTTGCTACGGCCCTGGGAGTAGTGTTATTTGTCAAATCTCAATGTATTGCAATTTGAAATTCTTAAAATATGTCAACATTTCGCAAAATTCAGTGAGATATAACTCCGCTAATTATTACACAGTAATGTACCTTCTGTGTATAACAATATTCATGTAGTAGGCCTACTCAATTTCAAATATATCAACGAAGTGAACAAACATCTGACTGCACTGCAGACAAAATCCTCAAATGATTAAAAGTGCGGCATTGTAGTATAGACATGATTTTTAAAAATGTGACAGTTAATTAGTTGTTACTCTGGTACCGGTCAACCGATTAGATCCAAAATCAATAGGCTTCTTTCCATGGACGTTATAAATGTTTATACCAAGTTTCATGAAAATCTGATAAAGCGTATTTGAGTTATGGGGCCTTTTGTTATATAATACCATAAAAAGCCACTAAATTGGGCATTATTCCGGTACCGGCGAACCGATTTGGTCCAATGTCAAAAAAAATCTTCCCATGGGCATTATAAATATGTATACAAAGTTTCATGAAAATCCGATAAAGCGTATTTGAGTTATGGCGCTTTTAAAGTAGACACTAAATTGGGTTTTACTCAGGTACCGGTCAGCCGATTTGGTCCAATATCAATAGGGTTCTTCCCATGGACATTATAAACGCATATACCAAGTTTCATTAAAATCCAATAAAGCCTATTTGAATTATCGCGCGTACAGACACACGGACGGACGGACGGACAGACATTTTTTCCTTCCCCCACACAATCTCATAAAGTACCATACTGGCCCTTAATAAATGTGACCTATGCCATCTTGAGTGAAATTAAACAAGTTTTATGGGTCATTTTTCTGCATATAAGTCATTTTAAAGAAGTTTTGTCATGTTTAGCGAGTTTGGTTGCATTATTCTTCTATTCCTAGTAGAATCAAGTTTCAGCACCTCGTAATCAAAAAATTCTTGGAAATCTTTTGCCTTGTAGCCTTTTCTATTCATATTTTGTTAAACATTTGAACTGGTCCAAATAATTATGTCGTGATAATTATGTAGTGATAATTGTGTCCCCCATTAACTTTAACTGACATTCATTATAAATTATTATCCAATCCTTTGCTACTGAAGAAACCATGAGAAACCCAAGTCACATTGCTCGGCGACGGGTGAACACCACATAGCAAAACATCTAACGCCTGTTTGTTCAAGTATTTTCATTTTACACTAACCATCACTGTATCTCAACACTGTTGTCTTCATAAATAAAAAACAGCAGCTAAACTGAGGGATGAAACATATTTTATTGCTTAAAAGAGAAAGTTGGGCAATGCCATCCCTAGAACTGGTTATCCTGTGAGCTGGGAACTGTAGGCCGCCAAAAGGAAAATGTGATAAAATAAACCGAATCTTTGATCACAATAAACAGCATTTTTTCAATGTATTTCAGTATTAATCCGTACGGGACTTCATAAAAATTATAATATTACCCGACTGATAACATTATCCGCAATTAAGTTTACATTAAGAGGCGTTCACTGTAATTCAATTTCGTGCACAAAGATATGTAGTCCATTTTTTTTTCATTGAAAGGGCCTTCAAAACTTGTCAGAGCTCTGAAAATGAACAAGGAATTTCAAGGTGGAATACAAATTATATTATTTTCGGAAACATATTATTTCTATTTCTCTCTTTCGGTCGCTCTCTCTCTCTCTGCAAGTGACCCTCTGTGTCTATGGGAATACAGAAGATTGGAATTTTTTGTATATATTATATAGGCCTATAAATACTGTACGTACACTTTTACATAGAAAGGAAGAGTTATGACCAGGGCCCGGATTCTGATGACCTAAACTTGTTTGAAAAATGACCTATACCCTAATTTTTAAAGAAAATTACTTAATAAACATAAAAAATTACCTAAAAACTGATATTTTATTTGTAAAAATTATTATTGTACACACAAAGTTATAGACTAGTTTGTACATAATTGTAATGTTGTGAATGTTCTTTTCTCACGGAAATTTATACTGGCACTGAGGCACTGGTGAGTCAAAATTCGGCACCTCCTTTTGTGGTCTGCCGGTTTATATTGTTGTTTATTAAGGGTAAACAGTAGTTTGCACTCTTAAATCCAAGCAGGTGGCAGACTCTGGTGCCAAGTCAATCTAATAACAACCAATCTAATAACAATAGTAATATAATACAAAATTTTGGCGTTTCTTTGATTCTCACTTCCGACTGAGACATGTCAACACTTTAACGCCGAATTTTTCGTTCTTGCATTAAACAAACAACACTTCAAAGACATCACCGCTAGCGACTAAAAAAAAGTTAATATACTCAATGTAAATACGAGTACATGAAAATGACTAAATAAGGAAGCAAATGACACGAAAATGACAAAATAATGACCTAAAATTGAAATAAATGCCCTAAAAATATAAAATTGCATAAAATGACAAAAAAATTACCTGATATAAATGCATTTCTATAACCTGTAGGCCATGATTAGGATTTATCCACAAGTTGGCAATGTCTATGCAGCATCAATAAAAAAGATGACATGTCATTAGAATCCGGGCCCTGGTTATAACTTATTTGAACTATGTTGGCTATAATTCCGGAGCTGTGATGCGAAGCATGACGAAGACTTCGTTTTCCTCTTACTGCCACCTTTAGAAAAATTGTAATTTTCTCTGAAAATTATGTTTAAATTTTCTACAGAAGCTCCATATAGGCTACCAGCGGTCAATAATGAATTTCTTATCCATAGAGGGTTTACAGTATTAGGGCCTACTATGTTTTACGGACGGGTAAGTTGGTTGAGACATAATGCTATAAATCGCAAGGTCGCGGGTTCAATCTTCGATGAGGTCGTTGGGAATTTTCCATTGGCCTAATTTCCTTCTGATGTTATTATGGCGCAGGGGTTGATTCACCCTTTAACAGAAATGAACCCAGGGTTTGTCCTGGAGGTAAATGCGACCGGTGCGTAAAACGCTGATAACCTCACCTTTCTCACGTGGGAACCTCAATCTTCTGGGACCTTAAGTACCTTCACGCCTGTAGAGGGATCATTTATTTTATTTTTTACATTTAAAACCTTATGCCTTCGTACACAAGTATTTCATTGTATTAATAAAATGATTTTACAATGTTCCTTTACATTACATAATCAATTAGCATAAGACTTTTAGTATACCGGTACTTACAATGTATGAATATTACAAATTGTATTGCATTAATTTACAGTGACAAGTTTATACAAGTACATTGGAAAATTTAAATAAATATTGCTGGCCTTTTGTTGTTAGGTTTAATTGTGGAGATGCATTTCAGAATTAATACTGAACAACTGAAAATGACATAGTCTTAATGTACCTCCCGAGCAAGAAAAGATCAGCCATTTAATAGGCTACTTCAAATTTTATTGCTACTAACATTGTCCCTATAAGTTAGTCTATTATAGTTTTAATTTCCATAACATTGATACTAAAAATAGAATTTTTTTTCCTCTTGACTTGACTATATACAAACGCTAATGAATAAAATAAATGTAAAAATTTACGTTAATTCTTTATTTTGGCCTAATATTAAGTATGTTGTATGAACATTTTATTCAAGGAAATATATGTGTTAGACGCCATAAGGTTGTAAATTAAAATAAAGCAATGATTAAAACTTTTATTTGAAACATTTTGCCACACAAATTTTTGAAGAGTAGTTATAAGTTACTGATGTCTGCTCTTAAGTCTAGCCTCGCGAGCAGTACCGGTCTTGCATGATAATGAGCCATCTGATATAATACGATCGCATGTGTTTCACACATAGGTAGCCTCCATTAAAATAACGAGACTGGGGAAGAAGTGCATATGATCTCAATATGAGTATAGTGACAACCGCTGAGCGGAATTTCAGCTGCCCGTGTTTATGTGATTGGCCGCCAAGAATTATAATGTAAACTTATATTACATAAACATGTTTTAAACTCTATACACAGTGTGTCCGAATTACCCACATTGATAGATGAAGATTGCCTAGTTTATATATAATTTATATATATAATATATATATTTTTTATTTATTCCTAAGTAGAACATAGGGCCTCCAAGTGGAGGTTTCAGTACTTAGGACTAATTTAGTTACGCTTATTTTCCCAGAGAGGGACAGATAATAAGCCCATCGCTTCAATTTTTCAGGTCTCCTTAACCGCGTTAGCCTGGGAGTCGTGGTGAAGAAGGCTGCGGGTTCGAGTCCCGCCTCGGGCATGGGTGTTTGTAGTTGGTAAGGAAAAAGGGAAAACAAAGTAAACAATCCGGTAAACACCTTGACAGAAAACTAAGATATTGGACTTGAAAGGGCCAAGGAATTTTGTCCAGAAGCCCTCATTTAGGCTTGGAGTTCTTAATGCGCCGTAAATATACGGCACGGGCCCCCCAGTTTGAAGGAAGACTCCTGAAAAATCCATTGACCACAGTTGCGATTGAACCCGTGACCATCGGATCGAGAGGCGGGCACGCTACCTCTACACCATCGCGGTCAAGAATTAAAATTTGTTGACATGCAACTTGAGGTTTTACAGAAAGAAATGTTGATTCCGATTCACTCTGGTTAGTGTGATAACTGATAAGTGATAACCAAGCTGCAGGACTTAGGTTCGGACCAGCTACAAAACATTACATACCAGTGATTACCATTAATAAATTCTATTGGAATTTATTAACTTTCACAGCTGGACATAAATTCATATGTAGGTCTCTTTTTTTCTCTCTTTCGTAGTTTTACCTCTCCCTTGTAGGGACCTTTATGCGGCCCGCGCCGCCCGGGCCTTACCGGGCCGCGACATGTCGGGAGAGGAATGAACTATGGATCACAACACAGACAGACATACTTTTTTGACCAGACAAGGACATGGAGGGCCTCCCCGGATGAGTGATCAGCCCAATGCCGAGGCCACCTCCGAGATAACACGAACACATAGGACGATACACACCATTCACACACACACACTCAGAACAAGGCGAGGATGAGGATGAAGATGATAATGACGGCCAGATGATATCCGGGGACCACAGGGGCCTAAAGTTACCTGACATTTGTCTCACAGGTGAGGGAAAACCCCGGAAAAAACCTCACCTAGGTAACTTGTCCCGACCAGGAGTCGAACCCGGGCCCGCTGCGTGAGAGGATTGGACACATCCCCTGAGCCACAGCGGTGGACCATATGTAGGCCTAAGTGGTTAAAATCTAATTCAATGCAATTATCTAATGACTTAACATTAAGTCTAACTTAAATGAATATAATTTGAGATCGGATTACCAGAACTACAGTACAAGACATAATCATCGTCTTGATAACCTGGCGCCAGACTGACTGTAACGAAGCGTATTTTTCCTGCGATGACAGTAATGGTATTCAATAGGTATTAGATTTTTACCGTACTAGGCCGGTAAAGTTGCCATGCTAATCCCTAGTGGACGTAGTTCCAAATGTAGCTCCTAGATGTCTCTACAGTGTATCCCAGTGTAAGTTCAGTTTTACCAATTAAGGGCTTTAATGTTCATTGTCTACTAACAAGCATAGCAAAACTTGTCATTTAGAAATCTTAAACTTAAGAAATAAATTCCATTATGTATATTTTATACAACTACAGGTGAACGCGAACGCTCGAATTTTGCATTACTAAGCCATAGCTTAGTCCCCTTGACCACGACGAGCCTCTCGTACGATTGCTTCTTTTAAGGCAATTGAGTTTCGCTGCAGAAAATATTATAAAAATGACGCGTGATTTCAATTCATGTAAACGTATTTAGTTTAATTAATCAACATTATTATCTAAACGAAGTCTTGAAAAGTTTCTTTTTAAGGAAAAGGAAAAATCCACAGCAGCAAGCGAAGTTTATAGACATGCACTGATACAATCGCCTTTATCTTTGCTTTCTTTTCGCAGAATCATTGAAAATCAGTGAAAACTGAGCTCATTAGTAGTAAAATTACAGAACTTACTAAAAACTATTCTATGCACCACGTATTTCAGCCTCAGCTTACGCCTCGGCCGCAATACTAGATTCTTCCGCTAAAGGCTTATTTTGCGTACTTGATAAATAAATAGCTGTTTTAGTTGCATCTGTAGGTCTAAATATGTATATGTAATTTTAAATGTCGATTGACTCTGTCTATACATCATTCATGATGTTCACGACATAAAATTAGTCTTATTTCCATATATAGGCTACATAGGTATTATAACCATAGACTATTTCTTTAAACAAAATCGTTAGAGAATTTTTTTCGAGAAATTCGTGAAAATATGAAATTATCTTCATGTAACGTGGTTGCAAAATGATGATAGGCAATAGTCATTCTTCGTGAGGCACTCTCGTAGATTCACATTCCAGATGAAATCTGATAAAATGCACTTATATTACTTACTTGTACCCCTGTACCCTAAGAATGGGCTTCAAATTCCGATACAGAATAAGAGGCCGTATTGCAAGGAGTGCATATTCACTTATCAGCCTGTATTGTTCCCACGAAAAAAGACTGTATTGATGCCACATCCTCAGAAGATATCTAACCCAAATAGGCCTATAATAAAATGTTTTTATACGATCTTTCGAGTTATGATGTTTATATACACATAGACGTGTTTTCAAAAACAGCATTCTTTTTTAATCAGAGCATCTCAAAATATGTATTTATGCTGAAAACTATTGGATTTGAACCCAAAATTCGATGTCGAACACAATACTTCCTACCTATAGTAGGCCTACATATGATACGGGCAGATGAAAATATAATAGTTTTCCGATATTTGATTTTATACATTTCCCCTTAAACATTGTTTAAATTACGCTGTTGAAGATAAGATAAGATGGAGATACAGTTTATTGATAACTGAATATAGAAGAGGCAAGCAATATTTAATTCTTTTAAAATTGTTAAGTAGGATTTAAACTGCTTTGGAGAATACAGCTTTGAGAAAATGACCGATAAACTTGAATTCGTCCGTAATGTTATATTTCCTTAAATTACATGGTCATATTTATGTGATTCTTAAAAACTGTTTCTCATATATAATTCTAGAAGTTAATTTAAAAATACCATAATGCCAATAAAAATACTCGAACTTTGTAATACCATAATGCCAATAAAAATACTCGAACTTTTCATCCTTAAAGGTGTTTGTACCCCCTTAAGATTGTTATTTTCCCCTGTCATTTAGAAGGCACTAGTTAGCGACATCTGTAAAATTGGCCTATATTGTGCTACTTCACCGCAAGGAATATTACTGCTTGCACGAACGACATATGGCAAGTAGGATCAGACTAAACAGAGGAAGTGATATAGGTGAAAAGTGTGGTTGCAGATGTGACTAGAAAGCAAACAGCCTTTTCCACGAACCGGTAAGGCAAAGTCTAGGAAGTCATAAAACTGTGAAATGACTTGGAAACCACATAAGTAGAGCAAGTTGGCTAGAATTTAATGAGGAAGGGTTCAATGCACTAAAAATCAACTACTGTTCGTCAGAAATATACGTAGCCTATGTAGAAGGTGACATCTCCTAAGTTCACATTTTCGGTGAAATTTTTTACCCATGGGCTTTGCAATGTAAAAAGCATTCTGCATTTGTTCGAATCGGAACGAACCAGTGTATTTGATGTGTTCGGCTTTATTATTATAGTAGGAATTAACTCATTCAGTTATTTACGGGCTCGTTTCGCATACATACCTAATTGCAAAATAAAATGTTACCACGTGTATCATACAATGCAATTTTTAGACAGTCGTTAATATTTGTGAAATAATTTTACTGCTTATCGTGAAGCCATATTGGGAGCCTCCAGCTGTCCATAACCACTCAGACGAAAGATCAAATTTCCGGATTATTGAGAAATTTCCAATACTAGATACAAATGCATTACTTTACGAATTGCCTCACAGATGTCACTATAACATAGCGTACTTAATCTTAACAATTCATGAACACATTTCTAATTTGACAAAAAAAGTCTTAATAATCTAGAACATGTTTCAGGGGCACAGTATTATGGACTCGGACAAAAATCCCATAATGCAGAGCGGCTTAGACCTCGATTGTCACAAGATATAGTTCTTTGATTAAGATTATGACCATAATTATGTCAGATAACTTTAAAGCATAATTTTGAGTGAGGGGTCAAATATTGACTCACCTCTTTAGTGAGAATACTAATACTGTTAAAAATCTCCAATGGTCATCACTAGGGACCGGATTCTTAGGTTTTTACCTATTTTTTTCCTTACTTCCAAAACAAAAAGCGATCACACACTTTTTCGAATCATGTCCATAGGATTCACCCACATTAATTCTGTGGCACCTAAAAATACCTAAATGGGGTATAAAAACCTAAATGTACCTAAACGGGATAAAAGACCTAAAATATCTAATTTAGGCTACTTTTTTGTCTTTTTTGTTTGTCAGTTGAGAAATCGATATTTTGCGGAGAGACAATTTTTGTCGGGTTGAAATTAATACCACCAGCGTTTTGTTCAACACAATGTCGTCTAGGATGACAGTATCACGAGAGGAAGTGTAAGAGTACTTGCGTATTCCTTTTAAAATACTCGTACGAACAACCATTGTTGATGTCATGTGAGGTTGAAAGGAAATTTTCTGCCTTCCAATGTATTCTAAGAGATAACAGGAAGAACGTCATAGTTGAGAAACTTGAAAGATATTTAGTGATATATTGTAACCAGGATATGTGAGGCAATCTTATTTTCACTGCTTCTTTTGATTGTTTATGCTTTCTTTCTTCAATTATTTAATATTGTCCTAAAGCAAGCTTACACAATTTTGTTAAGTTAAACTTTACAAGTATTATGTATTGAATCCTATGTAGCACATTCAAATTCATTAAACCAATTATTCTACCCAAAAACGATATTTTGGACAAAAAACCTAAACAAAACTATTTCACCTAATGTAAAACCTAAAACAGTGTTTTTAAAAAACCTAAAAATCCGGTCCCTAGTCATCACCAATCTGATATAGTAATGTAATGCTGAACGATTGAAAATAAATACAAAAAAATCTTATCAGTACACGACTTTGCAAAACGTATAGCATGCTCCCGCGTTATAAATTACTGTACTTCTACCCGCACGGCACGCGGCAAATGCATTTTTGAAAAATTTCTCGTGTCTGTAACAGCAACCCTCCAGGGGAGGGAGAGAGAGGGAGGGAGAGTTACGTCGTTAAAAGGGCATTTATATTCTTATTTAACAAATCTTTTACATAGAAATCTTATATAACAAAGGATTAATGCTTTAATAAGGGCTATTGTAAGCATATTTCTAACTTTCATCGTACAACAGCCTTCCGGTAAAAGTAGGCAATCTTGAGCCATTTGAAAAGCGGTAGACTTCGTATTCTCCCAGGAGAGGACTCTAGCATCAAATGAGAAAATTACTAGCCGGTCATAAAGCATATGGTACATCCACGAGCTACTGTAGACTACGTGTGCGCGATCTTACGAAATGTGTCGATTTTAATAATTCCAAGGGTGTAGGACTCCAGCTCAAATATGTAAGTAAACATCACTGTTATTTCATTTAGCAACTTGTACTGTACATAATATTATGATGCACTCGTTCCACGCGTGTGAAAATATAAGCGAAATTACATAACCCCACAACCCTTATACAGTGACAGGAATTTTTACAGAATATGAGATGACGTGACACTATTTGAGTCCCAAACACACTGCATTTTACTTTAAATAATGCGAATTGGCCCAAAAGTCACAAAACGCAGATTGTTTACATTATATTCTGTTGGACTCATAACTGGAAGTTTCCGAACGAAAATACCATTTGTCGTAATAATCACGAAGAAACAAACATAAATAGGTTTCATTGAAACTGTCCAACCGAATGTGGCGTAATCCAACACTCGGGGGTGGTTTCTTTGATGCCGCACTATATTTATCGTCAATCCCATCGTATGAGTCTATTGGCCTGTTCCGTCCCCATCAGATCTGCTAGAACTGCTGACTCCATCGTAAATTCGGGCGACCAACATTTTTCTTCCTCTTTGGACATACTGGAATGTTATTTTAGCAAAGCGGTAGGCTTATTAAGGTTGTGTGCACATCGGCACAGTAGCATTTTCGTGCACATCGGCATAGTATTTTTAAATTGCAATATCATCGTGCTCATCGCCACACACCCTTCGTAGGGGTGGACATAGAGACAAAGTTGGAATTACAATATCGTATTGAATGCAATGGAGTTCACAATAGGCTAACTGCTAGATAGATATAAAGACAAACACTTCCTTTTATTATTATAGATAGGCCTACATACTGTGTACATAAATATTGTAATTGTATTGTTTAAAAATCATTCATAAAGTATCTGCCTGCGATTGAATGAGACTTTGAATTAAATTAACCTAACCTAACCTAACCTAACCTAACCTGACTTAATCTATCTACGATATCACCGGCCGGTTTCCTTAGCCGCGGTAGCTAAGGGGTGCTGCCTTGGAGCCGTGGTGAAGGAGGCTGTAGGTTTGAGTCTCTATGTCCACCCCTAGCCCCAACGGGTTGTGTGGCAATGAGCACGATAATATTACAAGATAAAAATACTATGCCGATGTGCACAAAAATGCGACTGTGCCGATGTGCAAGACACCCTTATTAATTTATTCTGTCTAGGTGACTCATCCATCTAATATGGCTGTATCTTACGCGTTGGTTTATATCTTCCACTAAGTTCAGTTCTTATCTCTTCGCTTCTTCTATGATATCTTAATGATATTCCTGCTACTGACCTAAGAAATCTCATTTCAGAAGCTTCTAACAGTCTTTATCATCTCTCGCCAGTGCCCATGTTTCTAAACCATATAGTAATATTGGCAGCGCTATTGATTTGTCAAATTTAATTTCAGTTTCTTTTGTGGCTTTGTTTCCTAGACTTTCCCTTATGGTTCCACATATCCACTAGAATTTATGCAACTTTTCTTCTGTAAACAATATTTTCTGATAAGATATTCCATACCCTAAGAATTTGAAGCAATTCACTTGTTCAATAATTTTGGAATCTATTACAATTTTTATCATTTATGATGTTTTCCTACGAAAGCCATATTTTTAGTTTAAAATTTGATATTTATTCATATAAAATGAGTTGAAATTAGGTGATTTTAGATTGTTGTGTTCTTCATAAACCAAAGAAACTGTATATGATTTTTTGTGTCGAGTGTCCGAAAGGATGGCAAATAATACAAATATTAACTTTTCTAATCTAAAAGCGACAGCCTGTTAACAGAAAATGACCGCTGGATGGCGCTGGTGGTGTGTATCAGTCACATATCGAGCATTCTAGGTAAGGAGTTTTCAACAGAAGAAAATACGCGAGAGCTTAGGCATGTTACGAATTGTAATAAATTCAGTATGTCCCTGCTAAACTAATAGGCCATCACTGTTCTAACATTACTGCCAAAATCCTGGAAACTAGCTGCCATTACTTATTTTTTACTGATTTTACTGATTAGTGGCGACAACTTAAATGGGCCCATGGATTATCCATTAATTTGGTAATAATTATTACTAAAAATCGTGTTTCATTGATTAGTCGGTCCTCGAAAATGAGACCATTGATGACATACATAACATGATCTCTCTTTGTTTGAATTAATGCACGATCGCGATCGTTTGAAATTGTTCCTGAATTCTTGAAATTTATACCTCAAATTTGCTCTGTCAATGCCATTTTCCTCAACGTCGGCCGAAATATATTTTTCCCCTTTGAAAATATTAGAAACATTTTTGCTTTCGACATACATAACTGTTCTAGGTATTACCCTACATACGGATAGCGGGGAAAAGTTGGATTTAGATTATGCTTATGATGAATCCAAAGAGAAAATACAGTCAAGAGGAATTGCATAAGCAGTAGCCAGTACATAATAAGTTATTTTATTTTATTCTAGTAGTTACCTAAGACCGGTCATGGAAATCACCATTAACGGACGTGGGTGTCGGCATGCTGACCATATGCCCCCAATCCTGCCGTCTGCCTATGGTAGATGACGCAGTGGTTGGGTGGTAGGCCTTGTCTCTTCTGGGATGTTAGCGCCACAGAGTTAGTTACCTAAGACCTATAACACGTCATGAAATTTTCTTTAAATTAGAGCTCGTCCCGTGAAGAGTAGATAGAGTGACTGCCTTCCACCCTGACGGCCCGGATTCAATTCCTGGCCGGGTCGGGGATTTGTCAATAATGAAAATTTCCCTTCCTGGATTCAGGACTGGGTATTGTCCTGACGAGAGGCAATGAGAAGTCTCTACGGTATCACCATTGCCTGAAAGAGCCTTGGACGAATTGTGATCATAAGTCATAACCCCGTGGCTTCATTCCTGGTCAGGACCTCCATTTAGGTAGAAGACTCATCATCGTCATTATAATACAATACTTTCGTGACGGAAGTGTGATTGTTATTGGAAATATTGAAATAATTTATTCTGTCGTTCTATATTCATGATCATTTAAATATTATAAGCCTATAGGCCTAAGTTTATTTCATGAATAAAGTATGGGGTGGGAGTGGGAAATTTTTAACGCGTCTGAGTCCATCCCAAGGTTCTTGTCCACCCAATATTTTTCAAAACTTGGCGCCGCTGGTACTGTTAAGCAAGTTGCAAGAAGAACAGTTCGTCATCCTGGAAAACAAAACAGACATTATAGCTTTCATGCTAACCAGCATACCGAAAAATGGGACCCTCTTCCTTTTTGACCAGACAAGGACACGGATGGCCTCCACGGATGAGTTGTCAGCCCGATACTGGGATCATATCCGATATAACAAGAACAAATAGAAAGAAACGCATCAGTCGCACACACACATTCATGTCGAACAAATTTCTGATGAGATGAAGGTGATAATGACAGCCAGATGTTATCTGGGGACCACGAGGCCATAAGTTTTAGGACATTCGTCTCACAGGTGAGGAAACACCCCGGAAAGAATCCCCACCTATGAAACTTGTCCCACCCGGGACTTAAACCTTTGCCCGCTGTGTGAGGAGAGCGAATGCCACAGCGATGGACGTATTTAATTTATTTCTTTTTTAATTCGTTATTTATTTTCTACTATTTGTGAAACAGTTTAAATAAAAACATTATGAGTTCTCACAATCATTAACTCCTCGATGTAGACCTACTTCTATTAGTAAGTTTATATAAATTTACTGTCTTACGAATGGGAGGAAAGGTTATGCAAAAATGTAGATCTAGTATATGATATGCTAAAGAAAGTTTTGAATGAATTAATGACGAATCTCTGCCTGGTGATCTAAGCAATTAGTTACTATCATATCACGATGCAATAGAAACATTCAGATTCCTAAGGCTGTAGCACAAGCAAAATACTTCCTCTGCTTTGCAACATCCGGCTATTGTGTCCTGTATTCACTTTTTGTTCACTGGATAATTTACTACAGTGAGAACATCGAGAAAAAACACTCCTAGGAACGATGAAAACAATGGAAGACTGCTCTGGAGAAGTTAAATTTAAGTTAAACTCATCTGGTAGCAATTGTTACAAGAAGAGCCGTAATAGTAATGATAAAATTTGTCATAGTTGATAAGAAGACAATTTGTAGCAGGATGTAAAGTTGTCTAACTGGAAACAGACGTTCTTATTATGCAAATGTTTCGCATTCTAAAGACAATGAAAGTTGTTTGTTGATGAAAGTTCTACGAGGTACAATAGTTGTTTTGTCTCATTTCTCGAATGTTGCAAGTTTATAAGAAAGAGCAATGAGAAGAGGAGGGTTGAAATAACTTTTATGTTCATACCTTTTATTTAGGCTACAACAAACCTTGAAGTTTTGTCTATGTACTCAAACTTTCCCTATGGCATAAAAGCGCAAGTGAGGGGAGTCCGTATTTCTAAGAAACTCTGCAGTTCATTTCGTGTTAAGTAGATTCATACCTAATTTTACTTCCCGAAACCTTTGATATTTTACGTTTAGTCACTTCCTGAAAACGTATCTTGAAAATTAAAAAAAATTAGCGAAGTATTGCGTATCACACCCCAAAACAAAAATAACTAAGGTTCTTTAAATTATTTACCTTGGTCGAAAGTTGAAACGTCTACGAAAATGAAGTTTACATTTTTTTTCATGGCCAACTAATATTATTGACATAAATTCCTATTGGTATCCACCGCTGTGGCGTAGGGGTTCGCTCCTCTCACGCAGCGGGCCCGGATTCGAATCCTGGTCGGGACAAGCTACCAAGGTGGGGATTTTTCTGGGGTTTTTCCTCACCTGTGAGACAAATGTCGGGTAACTTTATGCCCTTGTGGTCCCCAGATATCATCTGGCCGTAATTATCATCTTCATCCCATCCTCGCCTTGTTTGGAGTGAGTGACTGGTGTGTCTCGTCATATGTGTTCGTGTTGTCTCGGACGTGCCCCCGGCATTGGTCTGATTACTCATCCGGGGATGCCCTCCATGTCCATGTCTGGTCAAAAAAGTATGTATGTGATCCAAAGATAATCCCTCTCCCGACAGGTCGCGGCCCTGTAAGGCCCGGGTGGCTAAAATCCTAAAAGGGAGAGGCAAAACTAAGAAAAAGAAAGAAAGATTCCTATTGGTCATGTTCTATTGGTATTATCCAGCGTGGCAAAAATGAGTTTATACAATTAGGTTGTGTAAACGGTACATAAGCAATTCCTTTATTACTAATCGATTAATGTACAATAACTTACAGTATTTGTATGAAAAACGGTTTGTTATTACTATTATTATTTATTATTATTTTTTTAAAATTTATTTATTTTTTCATAAGTCACGTTGCTTGAGTTGTACTAGCACATCGACCTACTCTATAATTCCAACCTTAATTGTGGAAAATGTTTAATTACGCTTGGAAAATTTTAATTCAATTCAGAGAAAATAATTAAAATTCTGAAATGCGTACTTTACTTACCCTTAAGCAATGAAACATGTTTTATCTCGAACAATGGAGATTGTTTATAATTGCCATTTGTTGAACTGCATATTACATTGCATTATATGATATTAGGAGTGAAATAGGAGCGTAAGAAGTGATTTTTTTTTAAATGAAATGTAGACATTGCTTTCCCTCTTGGTTCCAAGGTGTGCAAAATTTTATTGAGATCGGAAAAAAACGCTGATTTGTATAAAAGATATACAGACAAGCCCCTCCTCTTTATATTTTTAAGCTAATACAGTAGCCTATAGGCTATATAGACAATCGCCAATATTTCATTAATGTTCCATTTATATGCACTAAATATCGCCGTTTGATGGAGGACTTAAGAGAAAAAGTATAATGTTTTCCTAATTGGGGTTCGTATCCTGTATTTGGTATTGGCATTCCCGAAAATAAAGCTACTTTTCTCTAAAATTGGTGCAACAATATCTAAAATTCATCTCTAAACTTAAGCTAGCCACTTTAGAAATTGCGAAAGGAAATATACAGCAAAGACATGCATTTTTAGTCGAAAGAAATGCTAACAGTAGCATTCAACTTTCACGTTCAGGACCGTACCATAATGGAAACAATTAAGAGTTTTACTAGTACCTTGACATGGTATGTATGCTATGTTCACACAATTCTTCAGATAAAGTGTTAGAGTGAAGTGGTGAGTGTTTTTATATCGAATAAGTATTTGTGGAATGCGAGTTGGTTGTGAGATAAAACAGTGGTTTACGTAAATACTGTAATCAGTTTAGAGAGAAACGCTTTTTGTAATGATGCGTTGAAATTGACTGATGTGGAAAGTTTTACCTCTTCCACGTCGATATAATATAATCAGATGTTACGTAATGTAATGTGAATGCTCGTATCTTCCAGTTTTAAAATGGAAAAGAAGAAAATAGTTTCTTGAAGTTGATTTCTGAAGACCATAATTCATCAACTCTTAATGTGATTAAGGGTGCATAAATGTCGTAACTGGCTTAGTGGAAAGGAGTTCTAAAAGAAGACATTTCTTTATTATTTTTAATTAAATTAAATTTATTTAACCTGATGGAGATAATACCTCAGGTCTTCTCTCCCCCTACCAGGATTACAAAAACTACAATTACAACACAAAAATTACAAGGAAAATATAGTAAGGAAAAGAAAGTAGCACTGGCAATAAAATCAAAATACAAAATGATAATAATAATAACAACAATAATAATAGTATTAATAATTTAAATTACAATAAAACACTATACAATAATAATAACTTGGACTAGCATTTATAATATATTTAGATTATTTACATTCTTAACCAGATAGGCCTAAAGCTAATGCTTTTGTTTGAAATAGAAAAAAATACATTAATAAGGTAGGTCTATGCCTAAGGGTTGGAGTTCGGATTTGTGTTGTCCCATTAAAACACAAACACAGTGATCCAAAGTCAATTACATAATTAAAAGTAGTCTTACTGACATTGAAAGTTATGAAAACTCTACAAGTAATTATTATTATTAAGAACATATTAAATTAATTTTAGAATCTTGTAAACTTCGACTTCTTTCCTTGTGAAAGGAGGTCTTAAGGTCTTAACTCTGGCGGATAATATAAAACATTATTTTTATAACTGAGAACAAAACGAATGAGTTGTGATCAATTTTATGATAGAATAGCATTGATAAATTCAATAATTCAATTCAATTGTTGGCCAAATTTTATAAACAGCAACATGTTATTGAAGCTATGAATGTGAATTATCACCAGGCTTTAAAACTTAGTGCCCGATCGAACATGTTAACAGCAACCGTACTGTACAGACTTTGCTCGGCGTATGCCCTAGCTACCATATGCTAGTTCACGTGATAGTAAACAAACCGCAATACAGATATAGGAAGACCACAAAATAATTTCTCATAATTTAAACTCACATTACAAGTATGCAAAACGGTACTTTCTCCTGTTTGTGTATAATAGTCCCTCCCAAATGTTTCAATATATGTTTGCGTTTTAGAACACTTTACTTTCGGCATGCCGAACACGTATAAACACGCACAATGACAAGGTACACTGTTGACCAATTTGAGAGGCACCGTATTACGAGCGCATTCGCTTCTCAGTACTACCATCAATGACTGTCTTATTAGCCTACGCAATCAACCCCCACCCCCTATACTCAGGTTGTTGGTAACCGGAATCAACTCTCTCTGTGGGTTCGGGCACTAAGTTTTAAAGCCTGATTATCACCATCCGTATTGGTGGATATTGGAATAACATAGTAGGCCTACTAAACTGGGACAGTCTGCACATTGAGTCAGTGATGTCACATTACAAGTACTGCCTGTACATTTAGACGTGAACACTTGCATGCACCGCAGAGATATGGCGGGACGGTAGGGGAGTGTGTTGCTAGTATGGATCACGTGAGACTGATACCACTGCGCATTGTGTTTACAGTGGAGTGTTCAAGTCTAAATGCACAGGCAGTACTATCCGTGCATTTAGACGAGAGCACTGTAAACACGATGCGCAGTGGAATCAGTCATCACGTGATTCATACTAACAACACACTCCCCTTCCGTCCCGCCCTACGTCTGCGGCGCATGCAAGTGCTCACGTCTAAATGCACAGGCTGTATAATGTTCTAAATAGCCTACTATGTAAGTTACTATAAACAATATCTTCTATCAAACGACCAGTTTTACATAGTGAAGATGGACGCATGACTTACCATAATGTAGTTATCAGTTAACAGAGTATTTGTACAGGGATTGAAGACTCAAATTTAGTGTAACATGTACCCAACATGACGTCACTGTGTATGGACAGTCACTCTACAGCAGTGGTTCCCAAAGTGGGGTCCGCGATAGTGTTTCAGGGGGTCCGCAGGCGGTTTAAGAAGAAATAGGATATCCCGTAGTTTTGAAGTGGTTAACTGTGTTCCCCACTACTTATCTATGTAAAACAGCATTCTCCCACCTCACGTACTTGAAATCAAAGTTGAGAAATGAACATGAAGTTGAAAGTGACTTAGCCTAATATTGAAATTATCAGACATTAAACCTAACATTGCAGAGCTAATTAATCAAACGCAGCTTCACTGTTCACATTAAGGAGTAAACTTTGTTTGTTAACATTGATATTGTTATTTTGTCTATTGAATTTAATACATTTGAATCAAAGTATTTATTTAGTTCTTTATTTCAAAACCAAGAGGGGGTCCTCGAAATTTTAATTTGTTTTTCAAGGGGTCCGCGAAATGAAAAGTTAGGGAACCACTGCTCTACAGCATAAGCAGTGCGTGAGTCTAATGCATCTACTGCAGTCTACACGAAGATGATAACAGGATAATTTATTTACATGTACAATATACGTGTAGAATATAAATAGGAGATAGGAGATAATTTGATCATGCCTTCGTTATAAAACTAATAACGAGCTCACTTTTCATCTCTACCTGATTATATCTCAGCGCATTCTTATCATCACTTATCAGCAGGCTTTAAAACTTAGTGCCCGATCGAATATGTTAACAGCAACCGTATCGTACAGACTTTGCTCGGCGTATGCCCTAGCTACCATATGCTAGTTCACGTGATAGTAAACAAACAGTAATACAGACATAGGAAGACCACAAAATAACTTCTCATTATCTAAACTCACATTACAAGCATGCAAAACGATACTTTCTCCTGTTTGTGTATAATAGTCCCTCCCAAATGTTTCAATATATGTTTGCGTTTTAGAACACTTTACTTTCGGCATGCCGAACACGTATAAACACGCACAATGACAAGGTACACTGTTGACCAATTTGAGAGGCACCGTACCACAAGCGCATTCACTTCTCAGTACTGCTGTCAGCTACTGTCTTATCAGCCTACGCAATCAACCCCCACCCCCTATACTCAGGTTGTTGGTGACCGGAATCAACTCCCTCTGTGTGTTCGGGCACTAAGTTTTAAAGCCTGCTTATCAGCGTGATACAATCCCTCACCTCCTCCTATAGAACATGCTTCATGAATAGAACCGTTCCTTGTATAAACATTCAAAGCTTAGTAATTAAGTACTGTTCTTGATCCCATACAAAGTAAACTGACAGACTTATCAGTAGAGCTGGAATGTCTATGTAATTAGTAGTTACATATTTTTAATTTACCGTTAGATTATGGAAAACAAAAATGCGTGATGGAGAAAATCCGTTATATTATTTGTATTCAGGAGAGAAAATACTATCAGAATTACATATTTTCCTTTCTGAGACAAAAAAAAACTTTTTTGTGTATCAGTGTAATTATAAATTAAATCACACAGTACTTGAGTTTTTCAAATTCTATACGTTAGGTTACATTGATAAAACTATTGTGATGTAGACCTAATAGAACAATATTCTAAAATATATATACCTAGAAACTATACACACATTTGTAGCAGTAATATGTATTTAAATATAATATAGAACCAACTGGAACAACTAGATGTGATGTAGGCCTATTAAAAGTTCTAATATAACAATACTTGCAAGTGCCCGCAGCTTCGCCCGTGATAATTAGTTTAAAAATTAAAAATTAAGATTAAAATAATTGAAACATTTATTAACACTTACACGCGAATCATTCATGAACTAATCGATTAATAATTAAAGTGAAACAGCTAAAAATCCGGATTTGGAGTGCATTCCACGATGAATAAATTATTTAAATAAAACATCTACCAGTTGACTCTGCTAGTCTATTTCATAGAACCCGGAGGTTCATTAGGCCTACTGCGGTTACAGCCCGCCATTCAACCCTATCTTGTACTAACTCCATCCAACCATCCCTCGCAAATCCTACTGCCCTCAAATCTTAAATCTATTCTACTGTTGTCATCCCACCTACGTCTAGGTCTTCCAAGAGGTCTTTTCCCTTCGGGTCTCAATTCAAAATATATTTTTAGTTATGTCTTTCCTCCCCATGTCCAGCCCGTGATTTAATTACCCTTCTATATCCCCTGAAAAGTACAGGTTATTAAACACGTCGTTAAGCAGTTTTCTTCAGTCCCCGTTTTAATCTCTCTTAGGTCTGAATATTTTTCTAAGCACCCTGTTTTCGAACACTCTCGGAATATGTTCTTCCCGAAGAGCAAGGGACCATGTCTCACATCCATGTAAAGTTTCAGTCCACTTTCTGGTATTATTTACACGTTCTCTTGTAGTTTTAATTTAAGTTTTACATTTAATTGTATTATTTACGGTTCTTTTGTTCTTGTTCTAGTGAACAATATGTGAATTGATAAATTTCCTTCTTTATCTCAAGTTGTTTTGAAAACTAAACATATTTTTTCTTAATTATTATTTACCATATTATTGACTGTTAATGGTATTTATTTACAATTAATACTGAACGGGACCGCCGGCGTGATCTTGTGGTTAGCGTCGCTGACTACAGATCCGTCGGCCCAGGTTCGATCCTCGATACCTCCTCGGATTTTTCTGAGGTAGGGAAGGGTTGCACTCAGCCTCGTGATTCAAACTGAGAAGCTACTTGATAGAGAAGTAGCGGCTCCGGTCATAAAACCACCATTAACGACCGTGGGTGATAATGCTGACCACATGTCCTCAATCCTGACATCTACTTGTGGTAGGTTACGCAATGGTCGGGTTGTAGGCCAAGTCCCTCCAGGGATGTAGCGCCACGGAGAGAATACTAAACGGCACCCCATACAAGGATAATGCTCATTTAAACTTTAGTTCTGTATTTTGTATATCACACATTCAAATAAAGTACGGTAGTTAGAATGAAGTAACTTAGCCTACATGGTTTATCCACAATGGGTTGTTTAAAAGAGATAAGTGTACAAAGATATTTCGAAAATATTTGTTTCCTACTGCTGGGCATACTTTTCCAGTCTTATCTTGATTTACAACTTTTATTCCTTAGCATTACGTGTTTCTGAAAAGTGAAAACAAGAAACTTCCAGCGAAGTTTTAGCATTTCTCTGGCTATGGTTTAACGACTGGTTAATTTATACATTTTTCCGGAGAATTTCGTTCGCGAGTTTTTTAGTATTATTTTACTGTAACCAATTTATTGTTTAAGCGAAGAGAGTTTTGCAATTACCGAACATGATGCAATAATTACTACCATATAACATAATACTTAAATATCCGGACCCATATCAATAGGACTGTAATTAACACAGAATTCCAATCACGTGCTGTTGTGAAATGAGACTTTGATCTGGATGAATTCGTCAGCTTTTCATCGCGGTCCCTATTCTATATATTATGTGTCTTATATTTCATTAGAATTTTACAAAAACTAAAATGGCGAAGGTTAAGGAATGTCCACAATATTGTATATGTCTTTCACTGCTGGTCAACTACAACTATAAAATGTTTCAGGTAATACAGTGTTAATACAGTGTTCTCTGTAACACCACACAGCCACCATTATAAACCTAAATTACCATACACCAATAAGTTGCTAAGGGTTGAACATAAATCTGGGTTATTTAGTCTCATGGAACAACTGCAACCCCGTAACAGCTTCCAGTGATCTCTTCTGTTTTTAAAACACACCTACACGACGCCTATTCAATTCAAGCTGCACTTATCACAAAGTCTTTACGATAGCAATCGCACTTCTGCCCGGTACTTCATCTGCCCGTAACCACTATTTAAGGCTGGTTTCTGGTTGGCTATTTCAATGAAGTTTCAGTAAGTGCTATGAGACGATGGTTTCTGTTTGGTCTGATATCTTAGAAGCCTTTTCTTCCAGATACTGACGTTTCCAATCTGATTTTTAACCCTTAAACACGGACATGATTTTGCTGTTATATTAACACTAGCATGTGCCCGCGGCTTCGCCCGCGATTACTGACTCAACTGCTAGATGTTTTGTTTAAATAATGTATTTAACAGAAAAATAATTAAAACACATTTATTAACACCGACATAGTTTTTACAAAAATTGCAGGAATTACATAATATTTTATTTTTAATTAAATTGCTTAATATTAAAAATATATGTAATTAAACGAACAAAACTAATCTTATGCTGCCATATGGGCATACAAATTCGAATTGAAACTATTAAAATGAACCATATATTCTTTAACCTTACCCAAATCATGCATAAACAATTTTACTATAACGACTGCTAATTAAAAACCCTAAAAACCCGGCTTCGATGTACATTTCACGAACAAACTACACCGCCTGGGGGGGAAAAGACCTCAGATTCGAGTTCCCTTTTTCGGCGATTTATTTTTATTGCTTTTTCTAAATTTAGTCTCCGCCACTTTTGTACTACGTACCTCTCCGGTATTGAGTGTGGGTGTGTTAGCTCGAATGGAGTTAAATTTAGAATAAACTGTTTTAGCTAGAACTATTTACAATATAAATATTGTCGCCATAATGAAATCTTTCAAATCGCTTGAACTTAATACGGTTTCTTCATTGTTAAATTCAATTAGCAATAAAATTATGTTTACGGCATTTTTCAGTAAGAAACGTAATTTAACAGTTTAATGGGCGAACTTATCTTTGGTATAACAGAGTACATGAACTGTATATAGGCCTAGTTGAAGCCTGAAAGCACTACTGTAATAATAGCCCTACTCAAATATATCACGTGATATCAAAGTAAATCTGTTGCACAGCATAAGTGTAATAACTATTTTATTTATCTGTTTTATTAAATAATTAATATTATATGTAATAATTATATATATTAAAAGATGTAGCACCTTGCCCAAGAAACCCCGCATAGTGAATTCCGCCCAAATCATTAATTGTTTTCCCAGTTAGACTGACATTCATGATACCTTTCTGTCAACCTATGTTTAAAAATCAGATCTCTGCGAATCGTACAAAAATTAATCAAGAAGCAACCGAGCAAGGCCATCTTGAATTAATTTCGCATTTGAGTACTGTTTTGCTAATAGGAACGTTTTCCACAACAATCGAATTGCTTGTGTGTTTCTTATGGAAGGTATTTCGTCTCCTCAAAAACTTTTTAATTTTTGGCATGTAAAATAGCAATTTTAAAAAATCCTTTTTTAGTGTGCACTTACATTATGAATCGAAGGGACTATCAAAATTCAAAGTCTCTATCTTTTATAGTTTAGGCTCTCCGTTGATTCTTTGTCAGTCAATCATTCATTAAGTTAGTCAGGACAAAGCATATATATATATATATATACACACACACACACAGAATAGAGGTTCTAAAATATAAATTGCATAACAAATTGTAGGCCTACACAAGTTTGTAGCAGTATTGGTTCTTTAAATATAATTTAGGAATATAGACAACTAGAATAACTAGATGTTAATTATGTCTGTCCAAGCAAACTAAGCGTATCAGTTTCAATGCTGATCAACACTTAAAAGGGGTGCATGCCATTTGCGCAAAACTGCCCGTGGGATAGGCCTACTGTTACATTACCGCAAAAATTCCGGTTACAGTACCGCAAATGAATGTGACAAATTAATCACACAGGGACTACATAAATTTTGGCAATCTACTTTGCCGCAATATTTTTTAAATACATGGCTCTAAGCTCTAACTTTTAATTTATGAATTTACGAACACACCCATGTGGTAGGCCTACTGGTGTGGCAGCACTGATGAACAGTATTACGAACACGGCCTATATATCATACAGAAACACGCATACAACATGGATCTCTGGAAAAGTTATTTAGCAGGTACAATATCGTTATTACAGTGCACCAAAACTTTGGGACATCGTTACCAGCCACAACAGCTCTGAAAAAAATGAGTGACGAATCCTTTGGAGAATGCAGTGGACGCCAAACTTATAGTGTAGGCCTAAGGCAAGCCTTAATGCTCATTTGCGCTAATGATATGTTAACTTTTGCGGTAATGTAACTATGCCCATTTGCGTAAATGCAACGTACTTTTGCGTAAAAGTGCTGCACCGCTTAAAAGTAGATATTGTATTACTGATTTCAGTACCAACATTGAGAAAAGCAATATCTTGAAGTTATTGTGAAGAAATATTATTAGTAGCCTATAGCTTATTTTTTGCCAGTTCTTCTCGTAGGTCCTTATTGGAACTGTAAATTAGGCATTAATGTGCATATACGCATTTCGGTAATATCATATCATCATCAGTCTTTCAAATGGAAAAGAATAAATCAGTCCTTAAAATGAAAAATAATAAACTGAAACAAGTAAGCACATTAGCTTGTTTATGATGTTAACACGTTGAGTTAACTGTTACACATTGTTTTAAAAAAATAAAACATCACAGGATACAATATTATCAAAAACTGACTTAGTTTGTGAATACTGTTAAATATTTTGTACGCATGTTTTGTAATATACTTGTTAACTAACAATGCAGATAAATTTACAACTATACACCATATTTGTAAATTCTACGAAGTGCCTTCTTGGAATTGTGTTCTTAAAATTGTATCTTTGGTTTTCAGTGCTGATTAGGCGGAAAATACTCTACCCTCTATATAGTTTTAACTATAGGCCTATTAAAGCATTTGTGCAATTCTGTATTATCCAAGTGTGAACCTAAAATGGCCTTATTGCATAATTTAAACTTTCTATCATCAATTCCGAGATTCAGTTGACTACGAAGTTCCAGTGGGCAGTCATTCTATTTTCACCTAATCTTCCTATCTGGCAGTTGGTAATATATCTTTCACTTCTTCCTTCTTCCTTCAACTGGGAGTTGACCTTACAGATAATTTTTGTCGGGAGGTCGTAGTACCAACTTCCAGGTACTACTCAGGACATTTACGAATGCCGCTGGGCAAAGATCGCTGCTGTCGATGTTTATGTCCGCATATAGATTCTTACAGGGTGAAAGGAGGAAAGGAGTAAGTACCATCTGTGACAGAATGTCATTAATAGTAGTGTCCCGAGTTTTAGAAATACTTGCAGTATTGGCCTACCTTTTAAACCTGAAGTGGAGCTACTGATCCCATGAGTTACGTATACTAACACTTAATGATGCTGTCTGCAATATAACACAATGACATCTCATCAAGTTATAGGCAACCGATATTTCGTGCAGAGTGTACCGCACAGTGCGATGACATCACTATAGATGAAGATAATAAGTAAAGCCCGGATTTTCATGCACTATCAAACTTAAAAACATGCATGCATTCATGCACTATCGTATCTCCAAATATGCACAATGAAGGGCGAAACATGCACTATCAAAAATCCGCACTGTACTGCAATATATTTCAATTTCTCTTAAAACAATATACAACAACGAGTTTTTCCAAATTCCCCTCACTTAAACTCGTGCGTTTATCGGTTAGGACATTCTTGAACGCAGAAAAGGATCTTTCTACTTCACAAGAAGTAACAGGTGCATACTTAAGGGAAGAAATTTGACTGAGGGTGAGATCGAATTCCATGTCATTTTTTCCACATAATACGTCTTTCACTGTTTTCAGAAGTTTAAGATCAGGATTTGAACTAAGTACTTCCTTAAGTTTTTCCCTAACTGCTACACCCATTTCTCCACAACACGATTCTAAAGATAATTCAACGTCTTCAACAATGACTAGTGACTGACAAATTCAAGCAGTGAACATTCTGTTTAGCAGTTTTCTTTCAATGGAAGGTCGGCGAGTCGGCATTTTCTTTTGTAGCCTGGTGTATTATATTACTGTTTATTTAGGGTAAACAGTAGTTTGCACTCTCAAATTGGTGCAGGTGGCAGACTCTGTTGCCAAGTCAATCAAATAACAATGATAATACAATACAACATTTTTACGTTTCATTGAAAAGCCAAGATTTTAGGGAGGCACATTCATAATATGCACAGTTATGCATGGTAACTTGATATTATGCACTAAAACCAGAAAATGAGGGTTTGTATGCATTAAAAACGTCTGAATATGCTTTATTAAACAAAAAAATCTAAAACATGCATTATGCATGAATTTTGCCATAAAAATGCCGAAATATGCAAACATGCACGGAAAAAATATGGTTATTTGGAATCCATAAGTCATGTAATGAGTAACTACAAAGTTTGAGAAGTCTAACAAAAGTATATAAAAACATGCATTTGCATGGAAATCCGGGCTCTAATAATAAGTAAACACGACGCCGGCAGAGATATTTGTCCTGAGTTATAAGGAGGGCTAGGATTTATATGTAATTACATATTTCTTAAATTCACATATAGACACATATTTTTCACTTATCTCCATGTATTATGTTGTCCTCTATTCAAATTAAACAAATTTATTTTACATATTTTTCCATATTTCTGACAATAGCACATATTTATATGTAAAATAAATATTTGTCCATATTTAGTGATTTTAATGCAATATTCGTACATATTTCATTCTTAAGAGTAAAACTATATAAAATTGTCGTTTTAAGTGACAGAAAATATGGCAGCACAGGATAAGTTTACAGTTATGTACAGAAATTAATGTGTGAAAAATTATTTGTGTTACATTGAATCAAATTTCTGTAATATAACAAAAATAATTCAGAAACTACAAAATAATAATCTGACATTACCTGGAAATATTGACATTGTGAAAACATGATTCATGAACTCAAAATGTATACGTGGACATTTAGCCGATCTTATCAAATGTAAAGTGGAAAGTGGACAATGTGTTTTCAAGAAATCCAGGCTTTGAAGAAATGTGTAAAATCAGTGCAATCTTAAGTAGCTCGTCAAATGTAAAACTAGAATCAGTGAATTTTAAACACGCGCCAATCACTTCATGTGCAGTAGAACGAAGCTTCAGCCAATACAAATCACTTTTGAAAATTTAAAACAACATTTTGTGGCATACTGTTATGGTAGCAGAAATAATAATCAATGAATGAATACAAATAAAGTAAGTGATCTGAAAAAAAATTGAATAATTTAATTTATGAATCCAGTATTTGTAATGTATTTTTATAGGTTCTAATTTAAGTAACAAAATGTAGTGTCTAGTGGTTAAATTTGTTTTGATGTCCATATTTTACAAAATATATTTGCATATATATATGTACGTATTTTGACATTTTTAGTACATATATATGTACATATTTTGACATTTTTAAGTACATATATATGTACATATTTTGACATTTTTTAGTACATATAAATCCTAGCCCTGGTTATAAGTTATCAGTCTGGCAAATAAATATTTTATCGGGAGGTGGTCGTACTGGCCCTAAGTTTACTTTAACACCCCGATAAGGAGTTGTAACTGTTTGATAATAATCAGAACCTAACTCCTGATTTTTACCTTCTTAGATAATTTTAGGAACGGTTAAGAATTCATAAAAAAAAAAAAAACAAGATGTGAATGGGCGGAATAATGTAGCATGCCCGACAATAAACCTACTTTCTGTTTTCATACTCTTTTTCAAAGAGGAAGGTATACGTGCAATAGTAATGGGAAAGAGGTAGTTAAGTTAGAGTGCATCAATTCTAGGTGAAGCAAGTTTATTGGTGCTACTTTATATATTACCTTAGTTATAAAGTTAAACGAAGTAGGGATATAAAACTGCGTAACTCTAACATTCCTTATTAAGTTATCTTTATTGCCTGCTATTATTTCTAGCTGACCTGCACATAAGATCAAAGTTATTGTTATATAACGGCAGTTCTTATTCTTGAAAGTGCTGGTACATAGAGAACACTGAAAAGAGAGAAGTTACCCTAAACTAAGTTTATATCGGACCGCCTGTGTGGTCTAGTGATGAGCGTTGTTGACTACCGATCCGCAAGTCTGGGCTCGATCCCCGGTAACTCGGATTTTTCTGAGATAGATAGGTCTGGAACGAGATGTATTCGGCCTCGTGACACAAACTGAGGAGCTACTTGAGTAATCCATCAATAACGGTCGTGGGAGTCGGCATGCTCACCACTTACCCCCATTCCTGCCATCTGCCTATGGTAGGTGATGTAGCAGTCGGATGGCAGGCCTAGGGATGTAGCGCCATGGAGGTTTTCTTAAAAAAAATGTTAAAGTTTATTTCGAAATAAAATTATTTTATTAACCAGCAATGCGGTAAAGACATGGATTGAATTGCTATAGTCCGTTTGTTTGGACCTTCTTGTTTAGTGAAACCTTGCCCTCACAGATAAGATTGCACTGGGAAACTGGTTCCTAGGTGTCAGAACAACTTGCACGTATTGAGAATGTCACATGCCGGTCACCTTGAAACCTGTAGGCCTATATTCGAGCCTCGTAAGCGACTGTTTGAATAGAGCATGTTTCTCTGACACGTAAGAATCTGTTTTTAGTTCAAGCATATAAAAAACAATTAATCGTTGAACACAGCAATTGGATACAGTATATATACAGTATATATATATATATATATATATATATATATATATATATAGGCCTATATACATACACATGTATACATTTCACATGAACAAAAGACGATATAAAATTCCTATAATTTAAAGCCACATGGCTAACTGACTGACTGACTGACTCACTGGCTGACTCACTGATTGACTCACTGGCTGACTCACTGATTGACTCACTGACTGACTTACTCACTGACTCACTCACTGACTCACTCACCGACTCACTCACCGACTCACTCACTCACTCACTCACTCACTCACTCACTCACTCACTCACTCACTCACTGACATTAATGTTTGCTCACTTACAGATTAGCTAGAAACTTGAAATTTGGTACACAGGCTTTAAACCACAGGAAAATTCCAAAAAGATTTTTTTTTCATTTTAGTCCTAAAGACCCCCGAAGAGGGTTCGATTTCCATGGTAACGGTAGACAACAATATTACCTACAGTGTTCACATAAGGATTTGGAAGTTGCAACACACTTTGACAAATCTTTAGGCTACCGATAGAAGTAATTTCCGTAATCCGAACGAGGTGACTCAAATGATAACGTCTTGAACTCGCATTTGGGAGGTCCCAGGTTCAAATCACAAAGCCGGCCGACTCTTATTTCCGATGCGGTGTCCGTTCAGGGAAAAAAAAGGCTTTTCCTAAGAACCTCAGTGGGGGTTTGGGGGCAGAGCCCCCAACAAGCAAAGCGAGTCTATTAGGCCTATATAAAGTGCTATGTCCGAAAACACGAAGCATTTTGTTTGTTTCTCGAGGATACCAGTCAGTGGCCGAGCCACTACAAACATTAGTATTCGTCTAAGCCAAGGTAAACAAGGCAATCTCAGGTGTATTCTAATAGAAGAAGTTACTTACTAAGAGCATGCTTTCATTTCCAGAAGTTCTATCCAACTGGTCCTTGACAAATATTATTTGTCCACTTGACAGCATATAAATATTAACTGATACTTATTATAATGGGCGTAACATAATGGTGTTAAAATAAAATTGCACGATATTCAATATTGCAGAAGGCTATAGCAACTGATTCGGAATTATCTCCATTGTCAATAAATCTTTATAATGTACTGATGTTTGTAATTGTAGGGTAATGTAAATAAATTATTTTATGCCAACAAAATGCATAATCTTTCATGTTATAATTTTGTGTGTTCTGTAGCACTGGTGAAGTATTTTAAATCTCATATTACAATAAATACAATATTAATAAGGCGATATTATTAGTTAAAGCAAGGGGGTTAATCTAAAGAAGAAATTACATTATTCAAGTCTCACCAAGCGCGACTATCGCCGGTGGCGATATATTATAATAATACTGAAACTCGCATTGGGGGTTCTGGGTTCAATCCAGTGACCGGTCAATCTTGCTTTGGTTTCTTCTTCTATAGTAAATTAACACACCAAAGTAGACGGTCATTTGGCCACTACTCCAGTCCGAACGAGGTTTTTCAGGGGTTTCCCTCGTTCTTAGGCGAATGCCGGACTGGTCAATAATCCCCTCAAACAGATACACGCACTACAAATCTCTAGAATACATAACTACAAGTCACTAAAAAAGCACACTCGGTAAATATTGCACATAAGACCTATCCGCCCATAGGTCAATCCTGCGCCAAAATACAAAGACACAAGTACACAGCCCAAACACGTCACACCATCAACATCCCCTATGGATGCACATAAGGGCACAATAGGTATACACACATCACATATGGTTACCAAAATTTGGTTTGACCGTAGGTTTAGGCTTAATTGCTTAGCCCTCCGGGGGTAAGGGTGGGCAAAAAAAAAAGTTTCCCCAGTCCTAAAGTCATTACCGAATATTGGATATTTACTTATAATGATTCATCGCTGCCATTTCATCTTATGTCATAATAAAACTGAACATCAGTTGACGTTAACAGAAGTCATAACACATAAACATAAAAATGTTATTCATCATTATTTGCATGGTCTACTTGTATGCACATAGAACCTAACACAAGTGGTATGACCTCTGAGTTAAAACGTGTATAAATATAGTTCAACCAAAAAAACTCGACATTATAAATGTCGCCAATAATACCGAGACGAAAGTTTAACTTGATGATTAGTGTAACCAGCTCTTCTTGGAGGAATATGGCTTCCAAGTAAAGATCTATCTTGCAGATACAGTTCCCTAAACAGAAAAGAAATTTCTCTTCTTACTCAATTGCCTGTGTGAAAACACTTTTATTGTCATTCCAAAGACAAGAGTAGAAAGCTCTTTTCGTGTTAGTATTGCCCACTACTTGCTGTTCTTTGCTGATAGCCTACTAGATTGATCCGAGCCGTGATTAGTCAAGGGTCCGGATTTTTAGGTCCTTACAGACTACATTCTCTCTGCCAACAGCTAAATCATACCTTGCTTAGTTCATGGACAAATGAAGTACAAGGAACTACCCCGGAATTGAACTGCCAAGACAAAAGAAGAATGTAAACATACAGTTCCATAGTTCGGTGCATTCTAAGCTATAAGAACCTAAAACGTTATACTGTATAGTGAATAGTGATTACTAGGGCAAGGCATTTGATGATTTTGCATATTTTTTACATGAAGGTTAAAAGATAGCTCGGATGTATACAAATGTGTATCATGAAATAATTGATTAAATAAGGGCAATTTGTTTTTTCATTTTTTTGCTTTATTTTGCATTTCTCGTCATTTTTAAGAGGTAAGTCATTTTTTTGCCATTCTTTAGGTCATTTTCGGCATTTTTAGACCATGTTTCAGTTGAGGTAGATTGGAGCTTTTCCATGTACAAATCGTTACTTTCAGATAACAGACAATCGTTTTAAATGGCACATATTTGCTAGGGGCAATGTGATGGGCATTCCTGTCAGAAAGAATTTCTTTTTCGCTAACTGTGTCCAAGTAGTATAATTTACTTACTTCTTTAGTAAGAAAATAAGTGTGTTTGATATTATAAATTCATATGTAACGCACCGTCGTCCATTAAATTGCTTTTAGCAATTCATTACTTAAACAAAATAGTTATAAGGAATAATGATAGGCCCTAAATTTATTGATCATTAAAAAAATTGTGTCATTTTCCTTATTTTTAAGTCATAAATGCATTTTTTATTTTGCATTTTCTCACTATTTTATGGCCATTTAATGCCTTGCCCTTGTGATTACATACCTTTATTCATTTTCAGTTAAGGTTGACTTGACTGTTTATAAGTCCAGACTGAAGTGGAATAGTAATTCTTTCATACTGGCCGTGTTAGGCTAACAAGCTAAGCTAAGGCTTTACCTTTCCTGCCCAGACTGAAATATTACTGTATTTGATTAACAATCGATTTCATAGTAGGGAATTGAAAGTATCAGTTGTAACTATAAACCTTAGTTTTATCTAGTATGTAATTATTTATAAATCAATAGAGTAATTTATTAGCATAGGCCTACAGTATATTCGCATTACCAAGACATTGCTGACTATGCCCATTGTACTGACGTAATAACTTAATAAAATTATTATAATTATTATTATTATTATTATTATTATTATTATTATTATTATTATTATTATTATTATTATTATGTATTACTATATCTAGGTCATCTCTCATGTATATGTAGGCCTACACATATTAATACCTGTTATGATATGAGACATAGTAAATACCAATGGTAATATGGAACTAATGTAATATTTTGTTATACAAAAGCGTAAAAATTAATTGGAGATAGAGCTTATTGTGATTAGGCCAAAAATTCATTTTCGGGCAGCAGATATCATCCGTAGGTCTGCATCCCTGAAGGGACTAGGCCTAACATCCTACCGACCGCTGCGTCATCTACCATAGGCAGATTGACAGGAATGGGAGCATGTGGTAAGCACACTCATGGCCGTTAATGATGGTTTCCGTGACCGGAGCTACTACTTCTCTATAAATAGCTCCTCAGTTTTCCTCACGAGGTTGAGTGCATCCCGTTCCAGACCTCATTACCTCAGAAAAATACGAGGTACCGGGCACCAAACGTAGCCAGCGTCGCTAACCACGAGACTACACAGGCGGCCATATGAAGGTTATGAGGCGACAAATTCTGGGTGGAAAGAGCCTGATGTAAATGACTTTGGTCATTATAATATTATAGACTGAGAAATAACTTTTGATACCTTCTGGGTTCGTATCGGAGTTCTGATTATGTAATGGAATATGTAACTTTCAAAAATATAAGATCACACATTAACCTAAATATACGCAAATTTTAATAATTTATTGTCATTCAAACTGTAACGGAAACCAAGCAGTTATTTTAATCCTGGAACACATATAAAGGTACAAAGAGAAAACTGCAGAAGGAAACAGTTGAAATAGGTAACATTCATTGTCATTGTAATGAATGAAATCGTAAATCCTGAGCTGTAATTGCTTTTGTGCAAGATATTAAATTCGCAAAGGTCATAAAAGCGCAAAGAAGGGCAAATGTCCAGATACTACGTGAGATTTCTGCTATCACTGATCTATAAACATTCATTATGGCTGTTAGATCTTTATGACTCACAGTAGACTTTTAATGATCATAAAAAGGCAGATGAAATTACAGAATGTTACGTCAACTTTGTAAATAATTATTGGCCGTAATTTTTATATAGAGAGCCAGGTAGGTAGAAGTAAAGATCTCGCACTAAATCTGTGCCGATGAGACCGTTACTCGCTAGAGAGAGACATGCTATTATGCGAGAGAGAGAGGTAGCTTGGCCTTTACAAATAGAAAGGGAGGTACTGTTGTGCGAGAGAGATAGATACTATCGGCCAAGCACGAGAAAAACTCTGAGCAGAACGAGGAGCGGTACATGACGTCATACCATGCTACTATTCACTAAGAAAGCACTGTCACCTTGCAGCTTGGAACACACTGCACACTGGAGGCTAATGTTTACAACTCGCTTACAACAGAGAGGCTCGTCTTTTCTCTGCCCAATCAGAACGCTAGTATCCACCTGCTTGTGAACCAACCCCTCTCACCGCACTCCGCGTACAGAGGTTTACTCGTGCTTGGGCGATAGTAGCAGGCCAATCGACGCTACAGTCCCCACGAAAACATAATGTAATGACGTAGGCAATCGGCACAGATTTCGTGCGGGAACTTTAATTATAGAAGAATTGAAAATACGCGCTATTACAGGAAGCACGATACCAATTTAACTCGATTACAAAAACTATACTCATATTGTCAGAACATTGCACTATGGATCTAATGTTTTTAAGAATCAGCCGAACTTTAGAAACAATAATACGAGGGCCGTCCATAAAGTAAGTTTCCCTGGGGCCGTTTACAGAAACGAAACACAATTTCATTAAAAATTTTATTGCAACAGATACAGCAAGTGTTCAGCTATTTTTAAACATAATCGCCACCGGAATTGAGACATTTTTCATTCCGTGGGACCAACGTTTGAATACCTATGGCAGCCTTTTTAATATATACCACTTACGGAAGCTATAAATTTTGCCACTTAAAGGTTAGCCGATCGCGTTGAGATAAATAAACGGAATGAATGCAATCTTTAAGATCACAGCCACCCGGGAAGCAAGAAAATACGAAAATGTTAGTATATACAGAACACATTGCTTGCTAAGTATTAAATTATAGGCTAAAATATGAACATTTGATGAAATCATGAAATTGCTTGCTAAGTATTAAATTATAGGCTAAAATATGAACATTTGATGAAATCATGAAATTGCTTGCTAAGTATTAAATTATAGGCTAAAATATGAACATTTGATGAAATCATGAAATTGCTTGCTAAGTATTAAATTATAGGCTAAAATATGAACATTTGATGAAATCATGAAATTGCAGGATAATTAAGACAGCCAATCAGAATTCTGCTGAATGGCATTCGACAAATAGAGACCAGCAGTATTTATAAGTTAATATAAAAACTACCACATGTGACAATGGTGAACGTAGAACGTAGTGGAAGTAATTTCTGTAATAGCGTGTGTAATCCATCAATTTTTTTCTTTAATAATAAAGAAAGTCCATTATCTCTTAACAGTTAAATCAATTGTAATTGTTTACTTCGTTCATCAAGTTGAATACTGTTATATACAGAAGATATATTACTCTGAAATAATTCGCCCTACATACATTAAGTGGAGTTCAATGCCTGTATATTTTGTGAAATGTTAACATATTTTAAGAATGTCTTATATCAGTGTATACGAGTTTGAATTAAGGTTAAATATGAAACTTTAGACCATTGATACTGATATTGATACTGATAGCAGTCTTGATTGATTCGTTTCTTCATAACGATGTCAGTGTAGGATAAATAATAATGTAAATAAAAGATTTATTATAATTTATAAAAAAAAATATTGTTTATAATAGTAGTTCGAGAATAGTTCATCCCTTTGATCCCGAGTGTCTGCAATATCGACCTGAGAAGCCTGGAGCAACACCCACGATGAAACATAAATTACAGCGGTTCGGTGGATTAATGGTTGCCTGGGCGCCACAGTATAATGCATATACTGATTATTTCTGTTTTTGTGTGTCGAACTCGCCTCCGGTCAGTCAGTCGATCGTCGAGCACTTCCCTCTAGCTTCAGGGTAGGAAGCGAAGAACACCTTAATATTATTGCTTGAATAATAATGCAGTTTCTTTGAACACTGAAGGAATATTCTGTTTATTCAAAACGTTGGAAATACAAGTCCAGTCATTGACAATAATTACAAAATTTGTTTGTGAATAATTAATATTGTTACAAGTTCTCGGTAGATCGTTACTAGTGATACAATTGCTGCCGTATATGATTTTGACTAATCGCGATTGAAAGTAAGAATCCTTCTAAGTCGATTAATTCCACAGCGAAAATTTTATAAGTCCAATTAATTCTGTGGGCACGAGGCCACAAAGATAAGTAGAGTGATTGATGTAGGCACGCGGCCTCGACGTAGAGTGATTTTGACTGTTCTAGGCACGGGGCCTTGAAGTAGAGTGCTTTTGACTGTTATAGGCGCGGGGCCTTGAAGTAGAGTGATTTTACAGTGCCCCGGTAGGCCTAAGGAAAACTTTCTTGGACAAACATTTATCCCTACTCTTCTTAATTATTATTCGTGAATCCCGGCACGTGGTACTATAGACCAGTTCTTATTGGCAACTCTCCCGACCAATAATAATATGTTAGTTTCCCACGGAAATCAATTGGATTTTCCCTTATTCTCAAAACCCACAACTTAGCGTCTCGGATTTCTAAGAAGGTTCGGACAGCGTGTTGTATCAGTAGCAACATCAGAAGCTAGGCTTAAACACAATAGCCGACTTCTTAGAATTACTTAAGTGGATCAGTACCCTCTGTGATAAGATCTTGGGAGATTCCCGATACATTGTACCTGAGTACTGCATTGCCTTATCTCGCACCCGCTAGGTCTGCTAGGGAAATTCCCAGCTTCTCTGTCTATTCACTGCAATCTCATTTTAATAGTTATTTAAAATGATGTTGTTAAACTTTTTACCTTTGCCTTCTTTCTAGTTAATAATATTTATAATGAATGTTCCGTCTTTTCACGGTCATTTTAAGACCAAACACGGGCTATGAGATTTTATGATTTTAGTTTGAATAAATTTGGGCAATTAATCTGTCATTTATTATACTTAATTTGGTTATCTTGTTTATTTCTTTTTACCGAAGTATCTGAACTGCAATATATGCCCCAGTCTATTAAGACAGGAATCATCATAGCCTATGATTGACTTACTGGCTGAATATACTGCATCTCTCCACAAAATATTATACCTTATTTTCCTCCAGTGTTGCAACTATCTTACACAAATACATAACTAATTTAATTCCTATCCTGACACGAGACTTCACCTTAAATCCTGTCCCACATGTACAAGTTTTCTGAACCTATCACATTCATGCATTCATACATCTTGCGGTTTCCTGTAGTGTTATGTTGCTTGTACGTATTACTTGGTTTATTGCACGACCAAGACATTACAACAAAATTTTACGTAAACACCATAAATTTACCGATATACCCTCGTGAGACCATGAAAATTAAGCTCAAGCAGTTCTCACTGAAATTTTATAAAATATATTGAATGTATAAAGAAAAACAAAAACACTTTTTTTTATATTGAGACTTTGACAAGGTCGATCAAGCAGTTCTCACTACACCTACACTATATTATAAAGAATGCAAAGAAACACTCTTTTACCATGAGACTTTGACAAGGTCGATCAAGCAGTTCTCACTACACCTACACTATATTATAAAGAATGCAACGAAACACTCTTTTACCATGAGACTTTGACAAGGTCGATCAAGCAGTTCTCACTACACTTGCACTATATTATAAAGAATGCAATACACACACGTATATTTTACTCTCATTTATACACATTCCTCTAATCCTAAACCTATGTGGAACTGATAACCTATCATGCCAGTAGCTATTTTACCGCGTAAAATATACATTGCAGGTTATAGGCCTACATTATTCCATCTCAGTACAATGCATTTCGATTATTCTGCCCTTATGTATGGTTTAATGAAGGACAGGTTGTATCTTCCTACAATTCTGTCTTTTTCCGGGTCGTATGCCTCTACTGTAATTCCGTTAAAAACTTGGGTGACTTGGTACGGTCCGTCGTACAATAAATTCATCTTTGCATACTCCTTTCTTAGTGCGCTGGATAAGTTCTTCCTTTTTACCATTATTTCTTCCCCTATCTGAGGTAGCCACACAGTTTTGTGTCTCTTTGCTTTGCTTCTCCTCTTCTCGTTCTTCTTGCGGATTCTCTCTACGACCCGCTTACAAATTTCCTCCATAGTCTCGCCATTTTGGTCGTAATCCAGCGCCTCAGGCATCCCTTTTACCAGTTCTTTAGGCTCACCCCCAGTCATCAATCGAAATGGCTCTATCCCTGTTATTGGGTTGACTGTGTGGTTCAGAATATCTTCGATTTTCTGGCAATATGGTACCCAGGCTGAATGCTTCCTGTGACACAGCGCCCTAAGATACAGTGACACATTTCTGAGTTCCCGCTCACTCCGGTTCCCCTCGGGATGATATTTTGATACCTTATATACCTTCACTCCATGTTTATTTAACACGTTCTTAAACCTCTCACCTGTGAAAGGCGCTCCGTTGTCCGAAATTAGATTTTGGATGGGGCCATAGGTCGGAATAAAATCCCCTGTAAGTTTCCTGAGGCATTGGATACGGTCTGCTCTTGTCACTGGGTAGAGTTTTACGAAATGAGTAAAAATGTCTACCACTATAAAGATATACTTCATCCCGAATCTCCCAGTGGGAATCGGTCCATGGTAGTCTATAGCTATTAAGCTCCCTTTTTCTTCCCTTGTGATCGTCAAAGGAGGCCGATCAAACTTCTTATTTAGCGGTTTTACCCTCTGGCATAGATCACAGCTGCTTATGAATTTTCTTACTTTCCGTCCCAAGTTCTTAATGTACACCCTCGCAGATATATAAAGCATCACCCTCTCCGTTCCACTGTGGCCTAAAACTGTATGGACTGTACTGATGATGTTTGTTTCTATTTCTCGGGGCACATAAATTAGCCATTTCTTGACGTCCTGCCCACATAATTTATATATTACATCATCGATGCACCTGTATTTTAGCTTTGTCTTATTTGCGTCATCTTCAATAGGCCTACTCAGTTCATTAATTACTCGTGCTATTTCTGTGTCTTGTCTCTGTAACTCTACAATATTCGCAAAGTTCGCTTTTAAGGATGGTTCCCTTATTAGGCGTACCGGCATCACTTCGATAGGCCTATTTGACGATTGCTGGTTCTCCGGTATTTCCTCCTTCATTCTAGAGAGATAGTCACACAGAATATTTTCCTTCCCAGGCACGTGCCTTATCTCAATGTCATACTGGCTAATTTCGTGAATGATTCTGCTTATTTTACTATTACTCAATCTGCATTTATTTATGAAAGTGAGGCTAACGTGGTCTGTGTATACGATAACATGCCTGTTGAAGATGTACCTATTGAATCTTGTGAGCCCAAAGTACACCCCTAAAATCTCTAATAGAGTAACTGATCCATGTGATTCCAACTCGCTAAGGGCCCTGGAGGCCACAGCTATAATATGCTTAGTTCCATCGTTATGCTCCTGCATAAGCGCACAGCCAATTGCATTACTCGAAGAGTCCGTGTATAGAATGTATTGTAGGTCCTGTTTAGGCCGTTCTAATAGGATAGATTCCTGGAAAGCCCTTTTTATACTTATAAAAGCTCTGTCTTCCACATCTCCCCATTTGAACCTTTTAGATTTGCTACTCAAGAGCTTTCTGATGGGTGTAATGAGCTCCGCATAACCAGGAATAAAGCGTGATTGGTAGTTGAAAATGCCTAATAGCTTTCTAACTTGCTTTACGCTAGTAGGCCTAGGAATGTTCCTTATTGCTTCAATCCTCTCCGGATCAGCCCTTACGCCATTCTCCGATATAATGTACCCGAGAAACTTAACCTCTTTTCTCATAAGAAAGACTTTCTTCGGGTTTACAGACATTCCGAACCTCAGAAATGTTCCTAATACATTATCCAGTTGTCTCACGTGTTCTTCAAAGTCTATTGTATGAATCAGGTAGTCGTCAACAAATGACGTCACACAGGAGCCTTGCCCATCCGGAAACATTATTTTCAACGCTCTCAGTAGCGCACTGCCCGAGGTTTTGACTCCAAACGCGCAGCGGCAATATTCGTACGTAACACCACAATGGTTGAATGCGCAATATTGTCTGTCTTCTTCTCTTAACTCTATCTGCCAAAAACTTGACGTCAAATCAATACTGCTAAAAAATTTTGAGTCTCCCATTTTGGCAAGTAAATCTTCTACCGGCTCCGCCCGGAATTGATCTGGTTCTATATATAGGTTAGTATGCCTAGAGTCCAGGGTTAAACGTAGCTTTCCATTCGCTTTCACGACCCAACAAATCGGATTTAAATACTTTGAGTCCGATACTCTAATAATATTTGCATCTAGCATGGATTTTATTAGCTTATCGGCTTCATCCCTCATTGAAATTGGTACAGGCCTACTCTTATAGCGACGCTCAGGAATTTCTTGTTTTAATTTAAATTTGTGTTGGTAACCCCGAAATAGGCCTGGAGTTGAACTGAACACTGATTTGTTCTTATATAGCATGTTATATAAAGTCGACTTTTGACCATCTGACAGCACATCAATTTCTTCTACTTTCTCCCTGAGAATTAATTCGATATCAACATTTTCCTCTTCATTTCTTCCATTCTGACTAATGTTAGTAAAATTCGCGTGTACCGTTTCACATTCATTTTCATCTACATAATTATTAGAACCCTTAATGCACAAATGATCATATTCTTCGTCCTCCCAAACAATATCAGATTCCATTCCCTGTAACTCTGCGACACTTTCGTCACAATCAGCCTCATTATCACCTTCATATATAAATACGGCCGGTTTAATTCCCATAGGCCTATATTCGTCGATACTATTTCCCTCTTGTACTCCAACTGATTCCACCACGAAAGGCTCGCGTAATAATACATCTTCATTTTGGCACTCCAACTCCTTAGTAATTATATTCTCATTAGATAAAAACGGTACACGTAACTTTTCTTTCTCATCTAATTCCATTTCTACCCAATTTTCTTCAAAATTTATTCTCATTAGTTGATCTGTCATAGAATCACAACCCAGAATTAATTTATGTGCTAAATGTTTTATTGTCAAAAAGTAGACTTCTAACTTCTTTCCCTCAATTTCCAACGGCAACATACACTGATGCTCAATTTTATGGGATTTGGCACCAATGGCAGTTTGTGCGTATAGGCCATGTACTTTCAATTCCTGAACGCGCACTCTTGCTGCTTTCAGCGTTTCATAGAATTTTTCGTTTATTAGAGAAAAAGTACAGCCAGTGTCCACCAACATATCGACTTCAAATTGGTCTATTTTTACCCTTATTAATGGCGGATATGTGGGTGTTATACCCTCTCTATTTGCACATCCTACTACGCACCCCTTCTCTCGTGTTTTATTTTCATTATTAGGTCTTTTTAATCCTTGTAATCCCTCGGTCTGTGTGACGTCATTTCGACCTCCAAATGCGTCTCCTAATAGTTTAAAGGCCTGTCTTGCGCTACATGCCTTTCGTCATTTCTGTGACGAATGTCTCCCTGAATATCATTGTGATTTCCCGTGCTATGCGCCTGATTCCTTTCACCTTCTATGTTAATGCCCCCCTGGTTTTCTGGAATTCGTTCTCCTACTTCGTTCTGCATCCTGCCATGAAATCGAACATTATTTACTTGTCTGTCTTGAGGCCTATTCTCTTGATTATTTCCCCTCCAGTTTTGGTTCCCATTATTTCTATATGAGTTATTATTAGGGGGTCCTCTGTTCGATTCCGCATTTCTGTTGGCATGTCCTTGGTTCCATCTACCTCTGTCATTATTTGGACCTCCTCTCGTATCTTGATTCATTTGCATATTATCCGGTCCATTTTGTCTCCTATTATCGCTACGCTCTTCTCTGTTAGTTCCTACTTCGAAACTAGATAATAACTCCAAAGCCTTGCTATAAGTTTGGGGACATGATACTATAAGCAGGTTACATATTTCCGGCTGAAAATGTCTCGTCACAAGCTGAATGGCCTCGCGTTCTGGCATTCCGGGGTCTAGTAACTTGATTAGGCCTATAACTCTTAGGAAATGGTCCGATAGAGAGACGTTGCCCCTAGGTGAATATCTCCCATTATAGACCTCATTTCTAGCTAAAGCTCTCTTCGCCTCACCCCAATATCTTGCTAAGAATAACTGCTTAAAATCCTCATAGTTGCACTCCGGGTGTACTGTAAGTTCAAACCACTCTTTTGTTTTTCCTTTTAAGGCTCTACCGAGGATCAACATTTTGTACTGAGATGGAATAGACCGTAAAGTAAAATATTCTTCAACAGATTTCAAGAAGCTCTGAGGGCTCGTGTTGCTCTCATTGAAGCTGGGAAGTGATACCTCATTTCCTATTAAATTACATATATTAATCCTATTATCGCTAACTACCGGCATGCTGGTGGCTACCGTCTCGTGTACTGTATTACAGGACTCATTTGCAACACTAGGAGGCCTATATGTATTTCCTATTCCATTACATATACTCTCACTACAATTTACAGCATAGTTATTTGCTACAGGCCTACGATTTTCGACCTCTTTAGCTACCGTGCTTACTTCTTTAGAGATTTCCCCTATTTTAACCGCTAATATATTTTCTAAATGCACTACCTTGTCATTTACTTCCGAGATTTTGTCTCCTAACCCTACTTTTACTTTTCCCACCTGAGTCTCCATATTCTTTTTCAAGCTAGACTCCGATTTCTGTATTTCCTTCTCCAAAATTTTCCTTTCATTGAATAATTTTTCTTCATATTTCTTGCCCTGCATTTCTATTTTTCTATCTACCGATGCCATATTAGCCTCTAATTCAGACCTAATTTCCCCTTGACTTTCACTAATTTCTTGCCTCATTGCTTTTTCACTTTCTTTAAGTTCCCTACAGAGTTCTCCCCTGATTTCGTTGCATATGTTAGATTGGACCTCTTTTATATTATTAAGCTCCCTCTCAAGCCTATCTATATTCTGCCTATGTTCTTGGTCCGATTGGTCTATCCTATCTCCCAGTTTCTCTATCTTTTCCCCGGTATTTTTCTCTAGTTCCTTCATATTTTCCTTAGAATTTTTCTCCAGTTCCTTCATATTTTCCTTAGAATTTTTCTCTAGTTCCTTTATACTTTCCCTAGTTTCATTACTCGATTTTTCTAGTCCTTTCATACTTTCATTTGATTCCCTCATCATAGCTATCAAATATGCAATAGAATTTGGGTCTATAGTTTGATTCAATTCCCTAGGCCTATGTTCAGTTACACTATCATTCTCGGTCAGCTGAATATTTGTTGCATTATTTTCCTGCCTATTATCAACTCCCTGCTCCACAACCCCGTCACCTGTCGCGACACTGTTCTCATTGTTTATCTCCATTCTACAATTATTTATTTCCTCACCATTAAGCAAGTCGTGCCCCTCTCCACCTTCCATATTAATTTTCTTCCTAGTAATTTTTTTTCCGTTTCTAAGCCACATACATAAATTATAAGGGTACTGATACACTCTTACGATCTACCTTACCTTTGGTTAAGAAGTTCAACATATAATGCATAACATGTATAATTATACCCTTGCACAATAAATATTCGATATGCCTGAGTTCTTTTAATTTGAAAAAGATTTTATTTTACTTGAATTTATTCTTTAATTTACTTAGTGAGTTTCAGTTTAATTTTACTTTGATCTTAAATTGCAAACTTTTAAAAAAATATTATTTGATGTCAGGCTTACTAATTTATTTAATTAATATTTACTGTTTCTTAAATTATTGATAATAAAATTGTTTACTTTACTGAAACTCTATGTATATTTAAGTTCTTATCTGTTGGTGATTTTTGATGTTTTCTGCGGCGGTCTCCGGAACTGATGTACCACGATCTTGAATTCCAGCGGTGCCTTTACGGGTGACGTTCTAGAAAGTCTGCGGTGTCTTCCTTCCGTTTTGGGATGATTTTTGAAGTTGGTGATCCTTGATGTCCAGCTTCACTCGTGCCTCACGTTGGGAAATAGCCATGTACAGCGGTTCGGTGGATTAATGGTTGCCTGGGCGCCACAGTATAATGCATATACTGATTATTTCTGTTTTTGTGTGTCGAACTCGCCTCCGGTCAGTCAGTCGATCGTCGAGCACTTCCCTCTAGCTTCAGGGTAGGAAGCGAAGAACACCTTAATATTATTGCTTGAATAATAATGCAGTTTCTTTGAACACTGAAGGAATATTCTGTTTATTCAAAACGTTGGAAATACAAGTCCAGTCATTGACAATAATTACAAAATTTGTTTGTGAATAATTAATATTGTTACAAGTTCTCGGTAGATCGTTACTAGTGATACAATTGCTGCCGTATATGATTTTGACTAATCGCGATTGAAAGTAAGAATCCTTCTAAGTCGATTAATTCCACAGCGAAAATTTTATAAGTCCAATTAATTCTGTGGGCACGAGGCCACAAAGATAAGTAGAGTGATTGATGTAGGCACGCGGCCTCGACGTAGAGTGATTTTGACTGTTCTAGGCACGGGGCCTTGAAGTAGAGTGCTTTTGACTGTTATAGGCGCGGGGCCTTGAAGTAGAGTGATTTTACAGTGCCCCGGTAGGCCTAAGGAAAACTTTCTTGGACAAACATTTATCCCTACTCTTCTTAATTATTATTCGTGAATCCCGGCACGTGGTACTATAGACCAGTTCTTATTGGCAACTCTCCCGACCAATAATAATATGTTAGTTTCCCACGGAAATCAATTGGATTTTCCCTTATTCTCAAAACCCACAACTTAGCGTCTCGGATTTCTAAGAAGGTTCGGACAGCGTGTTGTATCAGTAGCAACATCAGAAGCTAGGCTTAAACACAATAGCCGACTTCTTAGAATTACTTAAGTGGATCAGTACCCTCTGTGATAAGATCTTGGGAGATTCCCGATACATTGTACCTGAGTACTGCATTGCCTTATCTCGCACCCGCTAGGTCTGCTAGGGAAATTCCCAGCTTCTCTGTCTATTCACTGCAATCTCATTTTAATAGTTATTTAAAATGATGTTGTTAAACTTTTTACCTTTGCCTTCTTTCTAGTTAATAATATTTATAATGAATGTTCCGTCTTTTCACGGTCATTTTAAGACCAAACACGGGCTATGAGATTTTATGATTTTAGTTTGAATAAATTTGGGCAATTAATCTGTCATTTATTATACTTAATTTGGTTATCTTGTTTATTTCTTTTTACCGAAGTATCTGAACTGCAATAAAATAAGAAATCGCGGGTATATAAATACCAAATCAAACATGAACCAAGGAACGGTTTCACCTGTCACTAACCTTGTTCTTCTCGCGTTTAAAGCATTGTACGCGGCAACCAATGACTCGAACGACCATATAGACAGCCAATAGCATGTTGGGAGATCTTCTAGGAGCCACGTAACAACATCGAGCACACTACGTGCAGAGATTCTAAGTAGATCCAGAGACATTTAGAATATTTAGAGATAACTTACCATCGATCGAGATATATAGTGTCATCGTTCCGCTTGTTATCTATCCCGAAATTAATAACATGGATTATCTTCATTGCGTTAATCTGTGTATTCTCTATTCTTAATGCATTCGTCTTTGAAAAATACAATACATTAGTCATTCTGTTGAATCCAAATTGGTGGTGTCAGCCATAGGCATACCGAGGGGGGGTTTTGGGGGTTTGAACCCCCCCCTTTGATTAAAAAAAGGAAAATTGTAATTTTTTTAAGTCTGCTTATAGGCCTAAATTACTTAATACAAATATAACGCGTGGGAAGCTTAAAACTCGTTATTTTGCGTCCTAATTTTTAACATTTTCCGGGGGTCCCCCGGAAGCTTAAAACTCGTTATTTTGCATCATAATTTTTAAAATTTTCCGGGGAGGGCCCCCAGACCCCGCGGACGTTATACCCCCCCCCCCATATGGTCGGCCTGGTTACGCCTATGGTGTCAGCAGATAGCAAATTAAAGTCCAATGTCTACGCATTGTTCTCCGCCTTCTATTTCTTCTCTTTCTGCTTAACCTTCCCATTCTGAGACATACAAGTTACTGCTCTGGAAAATCCTTGAACACCAACATGTTCTTGAATGAATCAGAAAGGAACATGCATTCAGAATCTAATACTTTGCTTTGGATTAAGAAAAATATTATAATGAAATCGACTGTGTATAAACGAGATAAAGTTATGCATGAATTACATCGCGCAAGCTTTCTGTGCTCTAGGTTGCGGGTCTGTCCCGGCTTAGGTCGATGGTCCATGTCTGTAGATTTACAGACATGGAGAAGATTCACAATTCAAAGATACCGTTTTTAATACCAATTTTCATTCTAGACATGCTAGACATGTTTTCTGAAATTATAATTTTTGGGATATTGGGTACTCAAAACATGGCATTTATTTTAAAATCTCGCCATCGAATTTTGGGGTCGAACACTACACGTCCCCCACCTATAGTGCATACGGTATGAGTGATGATGATGATGACGATGATGATGATTGTTCTGCGCGAAAGCAGGACACAACACCCATAGCTGAAAAATCCTCGAACTGGCCGGGAATCGAACCTCGGTCGCCAGGGTGGAAGGTAGTCACGCTACCAACTCAACCACAGCGGCGGACATAACAAGGGAAGAGGAGTAAAAATATAGGGGAGCATAAGAACATTATGCAACGAGCCTATAATGATATTTGCATGTTTCATAATTTTCATAGGTCATAGGAGTATCTTAATTACCATTATAGGCCTAGGTAAATTTCATATGACTGTTTTTGTTCGACCATAATTAAGTGTTTAAGTTTTGAAATTTTAAATTCATAGAAAAACGAAATCGGATGATCGCGACAATTAACTATTAGCAACTTCCCGTAGGTAGTTATTGTCTTCTGCGGTAGATGACAGGTGATGGCGTAGGGTCAAGTCGAAGGCGTTTTCTTCAACTGAAAATATTTTTTACAAAACGAAATGAACTCACTTTAGTATAATATTAAAATTAACATGAATAGAATTGGTTTTATTTTAAATACAGGTTGTTTATTACGCAGTTGTATTTGCTGCTCTCAAGATTTCAGGATCGTTCAGTGTTCGATAATAATAGATAACACACTTGTGTTATAATGAAAACCTGTATCGAAATGTAACTTAGTCTAAGTCATTATGATACCATTACGTCACATGCAAATACATATTATTAAATGGTCGAACAAAATGGCCTTTCTGTAGTCTAAGTGATCGGTTTCCTGGAAGACTTGGTAAGATAAGAACAATATCAATGGAAGTCATACAAAATGAGATGAGAAAATGAAGCTTAGAAGAAAAATACTGGCGTCAGAGAAGAAGGGAAAAAAAGCAGCTGCGAAAATTAAATTGATCACCAGTATGCATCAATATGTATCAGCAGTATTAAACTCATGCATATACTAAGTTTGCATGAAACGATATTTTACATTGATTAGTTTATAAAACGATGTTTGTTACATCCTCCCCTTCATATATTATCATAGTTGACTTTGTCGTGACACTGAATGATTGATGTTAAAATCTAACTTTCCTAAACTCTGCACGTAGAATAGCAAGATAGCTGTGTTTTCAGAAACCACGTAGATTATGTTAAACTAGAACTTATCACTAACAAACATAATATGAAAAAAATAATCGTGGGTAAAATAACGAGAGGTTTGGATCTCGAATTATATTTATCGTGTCTATTTAGCGAATAGCATATAATGACTGAATCATTAACATCGTACTTACTTACATTATTCTATTCTTGCTCAGTAACATTCCTTATATTCCCTACCACTGCCACATGGATCCAAGGTACACTATTTGTGTTATTCATTATAACTAGGGCTCGGATTCTAAACTATTTTGTTTCTTTCAAGCTAACTGTGATATTGGAACATAATTATCCGTTTCATTTTTCAAGGCAGTCACTTAGTGCAATCTTATAAAACCTAATAATGGCAAATAAGACGATAGCAACTAAAAATAGCTAAAACTATATTTAATTAAAATACGGAAAAACACTTAAATTAATAACATTTAAATAATGTAATTATTATTGTTCTGCTTATTAAAATAGCCGGTAAATCGTTCGAACAAGTGGAAAAATTCAAATATCTGGGAGCAATAATTACAGACACAAATAATATTGAGGCAGAAGTTAAGTGTCGGCTAAAATCAGGAAATGCTTGTTTATGCAGTTCAGAAACTCTTATATTCTTGTCTTCTGTCCAGAAATGTAAAAATAAATATTTATAAGACTATTATCCTGCCGGTTGTATTATATGGATGTGAGACATGGTCGCTTACTCTTCAGAAAGAACATAATAATCTGAGAGTGTTCGAAAACAGGGTGCTGAGGTAAATATTTGGACCCATGAGAGATGAAAATGGGACTGGAGAAAACTACATAATGATGAGCTTCATGACCTGTACTCTTCACCAGATATAGTAAGAGTAATTAAATCACGGAGGATGAAATGGCCTGGACATGTTGTGCCCATGGGGGAGGAAAGACATATCTCAAAAGTATTGACTGGGAGACCCGAAGGGAAAAGGCCATGTTGAAGACCTAGACCTAGGTGGGAGGACAATATTAGGATAGATTTAAGGAAGTAGGATTTGCGAGGGATGGTTGGATAGAGTTGGCACAGAATAGGGTTGAATGGCGGGCTCAGGTAAGCGCGGCAATGATCCTTCGTGTTCCATAAAATAGATAGTATTCCTTTAGCTTGCTGAGGAATTATATATTGCCATTGCGTAAGTAAGTATTATTGTTCTGCTAAAATTAATTTTCAGATATCTACCTGCATTTTGCATCTTTCTCATTGTTCCAGTAGGCCTACATTTGTAAAAGAAAATATAGCGTTACATTCTGTAATCTTGTGACTTTGTACCCCATTGTCCCGGTAGAGGAAATCGTTAGTGAACAGAAATCCCCGGTTTCTTTAAAACCAAATTAAATGCACTCCTGAAAAGATTACACTTGCAGTTTATTCACAGTGTTTGTTTCAGTAAAGCGCCTAAAGTAAAGTATTCTAGAAGTTAGTTGATACATTGAGAAACTTGTTCTTGAGTTTATGTGGTGGAGTTGAAAATGACAGGGGTAACTCTATAGTCAGTTGTGTTCTATAAACTATAAACTATTGAACACTAGGCAAAAGGTGTTTTTATAATTTTGTGGCTAACAGCCTTGGAAATTGTAAGTAAAAATAATTTGTTATAAATATTTTATTAAAATATTTAATATATTTATTTCAATGAGTTATTGTATTTATTGAAGTGAAACTTAGAAAAAAATAACCTGACTGAAAATGGTAAAAAAAGTGTTTAGTATTTAAAAAACAGTAATAGGCCTACAGTATTTATAGAAACCTAAATATCCGGGCCTTGAATTTATAACATTTGAAACATTTACATGTCTGAGAAAACCGTGTGGTGGTAACAAAATTTAATTGTGTTTATTGTTTCTTAATAGGCTATACTGTATTACAATCACATTGACTATTTCAATATAACAAAGTATGCTAATCACAATACCTACCAGATTGCCCGATACTAAAAGACCACTGTTCAGCATTATGTGCGAATTGAGGTGTTTTAATTTTCTGTTGCACTGATATAATAGCAGTTGAGTTAATTGTTCTACAACGCCTTCTGGCTGTAGACACGCGGTCTGCTAGGAATGCTCGTTTACTTTCCTGGGTCTTCTGCAGGAAGTCAACAACTTTCTCTTTCTTCTTATCTATATTACCTATATGAACTTTTCTCACCTCCCTTTCACTTTTATTTTCTTTGTTACTATTTGTCTTTTCTTTTGACGGCATTTCTTTGTTTTTCTTCATCCTGCTCTTCTCTATCTCTCTCTCTCTCTCTCTCTCTCTCTCTCTCTCTCTCTCGCTCCTTCTCTCTCTCTCTCTCACTCCTTCTCTTTTCCCTCTTTCCTCTTTTATTTGTATCGCATTTTCTTTATTTCTTCGGTTTCCTCTGTCATTTCTATTAAACTGACTTTTACCTCACATCGTTCCCTTCATCTATCCGCCAACCCATCATTTCATTCATCCGTTAATACATACGTACATACATTTCATCCTTCCATCCATCCCTTTATTCATCCAATAACCTTCCATTTGACCAACTTTATTACTTCCTATTACTGTTTGATATTTATTTTCTTTTTATTAATTTTCTTTATTTCATTATTTATTTATTTATTTCTCTCTTCATTTCTTCCTACATACCTTATTCATTTAGGAGAATTATAACATAATTTTTACTAACACTTCTTGTCTCCCTCTTCTGTGCTGTGCCATGATTCGTTGAGGACTGGCCTACAACAGGAAGATTGCAGGATTCGATCGTCCATGAGGACTTAGGGAATTTTTTTAATTGATTTAATCCTTCTCGTGGTCCTCAGCAACAACACGGTCGGTGCGTAGAATTTCATACTGACTGGAGACACAGGAGCAGGCGCAGGTATAGCAATATTTGTCGATAAAAAAAAACCAGCCATCCAGCTACAATACAGGCTAAAAGACCACTGCTCAAACAATCAGGCTGAACAGCTTCCGATCTTCAAGGCCCTAGAATATTTAGAAAAAGATCAGCACAGTCCTAACGACCAAAAAATAGCAGCTATCCATACAGATAGTAGAATAACTTTAGATTCGTTAAAAAATCCAACCAATCAACTTAACTTAATAGTATCAATCGGAGAAAAAACTAGAGAATTGGAAGCAAAACATTGGACACTCCACTTTACCTGGATCAAGGCACACAACGGGAATACCGGTAACGAAACAGCTGACCGTCTAGCAAAAGAGGCTGCAGGGAACGACGACATACTAGTGAGTTACGATCGTAAACCACTAAGTTCAGTGCTAAACGAACTACAGACAATAAGTGTTAATAAATGGGAAGAAGAATGGAACAGTACAAAAAACGGTACAGTGACAAAGTCGTTTCTCCCCAGTATAAAAGACAGGTTAAAAATAAACGTACCACTAAGTGGAAAAATAACTAGCTTCTTAACAGGTCATGGGAAAATGAACTCATACTATTTCCGATTTAATATAACAACCAGTCCTATGTGTACGTGTGGAAACGAAGAACAAACAGTGGATCACCTACTATTTAAATGCATCAAACTTGAAAGGGAAAGACAAATTTTTAAGAACAATATGATAAGTAAACATGGAAAATGGACATTTGACAAAATCAAATTAATGCGCTATTATACACAAGAACTAATCTCATTCATTAATTCGATAGATTTAGATAAGCTGTAAAAGAATGAAGTAGTAATACAAGTAGTTAACTAATATATTAGAAATACAGGTGATTAACTAATATATAAATAGAGTATACCTACATGTTAAGTAATATTGTAAAGAATAGTATGAAAATTTAGTTTTAATAAGGTAATGAATAAGTTCCACAGTAACCAGCCATAGAATAAGGAAGATAAAAGACAGTATATTATATGAATTAAAATGTAATATTAGTAATTAGTGCATGTAGTATTACTCTCATTGTAATGGGACATGCAGTTAATAAACAAATTAAAAAAAAATACTGACTGTAAAACATTTTGGAACTCTCCAATTTTTTTAGCCTATAGTTCTATTAATCCATGCTTTTCCACTTTGTTAATTAGATCATCTCGATGGTCCAGTGGGTAGCTTTGATGACTATTGATCTTGAGGTCAGGTTTCGATTTGCGGTTCGGTAGGACAACCTAGTATTTAGCCTACTTAATGAGGAACCATTAATAACGATTGTACTGACCACATTCCCCAAATCTTGGCAATTAACATTGAAATCAGAAGACGGAAGTAGATGACGCTGCGATTGGACTGTATTAGGAATTTAGGGAATGGAGTTTTAGTAGTTTTTAATTGAATCACTTAAATTTGATGGTAACATTACGGAGACGGAACTGGCAGTCCAGTTATCACTTAAGATTGAATTAATAGCCACGCCTATATTAAGATCACTTTCTTAAAGGAAGTAAGAACTGCATTATTTCGTTAGAAGAGAAATTCTTGTTCAGAGAAATAAAATTTTCTGAAAATGTTCTGTGCTGTCCTTTATAATAAAGTATTCAGTAGCATTTTGCAGAAAATGTTCACATTAAAATATCAGTAATGGATTGCAGGAAAAAAGACACCTGCTCTGAAGTCCATCTTCCCAAGAGTCTATCTTAAGAGTTTTTATTTTCCTTCGTATTTTAAAAACTAAAGCGACTCCACATTATAAGTACGGTATATAAATATATACCTTTACAGCCTCTATTTCGAAAAACAAAATTAGTTTAGGTAAAAGCAATTGGAGTTTCAGGAAAATAAATTTAAATTACGGAAAAAGTTATTTTAATTTCAAATAGCCTATACCAATTTCCATTCTGAGTAATTTGAATTTCAAGTAAAATAATAACTTTTACGTTCATGAAAACTAATTTTATATTTCAGAAAATTAATTTCAATTTCTGGGAAAGTAGTTTCAATTTCAGAAAAGTCTAGAACGGAGACTTAGACTAGTCAAACGTTTTTGAGGAAATAAGGTGGTTAAATATTTCAAATTCTTATTTGACAATTAGCCTCAGAGGAAAAATGAATTTTGTTAATTCATTGTTAAATACACTTTCAGGGTTGTCTCTACATTTGGAAATGTAGATTGTAAACCTAAAATTAATAACTTATACATGTCAAGAGATTTGGTGATATTTTCTTCTTTTACGAAACAATGAAATGGACAAATTAATCTTTAAAATGTTTAATACCTGCAACATTTTCATATTTTGTGCGTATGTTTTCCACACGACCATTAAATTGGACACCAGGCTTTTTAAGTTAAAAAACATCCCAAAATCTTTCAGAATTTCACCTTAAATGGTGAAACTTAGTGATAATTCCGAAACAAAACAGTGCATTTGATTCAAAATATGACCGCTAGGGTTGCCTCCCGCAAATAACGCCACCACTGCCGTTATTCATTTTCAATATAATTTAGGGAATAGGCTACTACTAAATTATTAATTATTTTCTCTATAAAAATAATATATATATATATATATATATATTAATTTTAAGATATGATTTTCTGTAGCTCCAGTCTCTTGCGCCTGTGCGGAAATCCACCACTGAATGTGCCTTGACAGAACTTGAAAAAAAGAAATACTAATTTGGGTTCAAACGTATAGAGATAGAGGACAAATTTCAAACAAAGTAATTTCTATATACGATGTAAAACAACAAATAGCCTATACTCAAAGCTTTAAACTGCCTATTTTGCGATTTCGTATAGAGATAGACGACAAATTTCAAACAAAGTAAATTCTATATACGATGTAAAACAACAAATAGCCTATACTCAAAGCTTTAAACTGCCTATTTTGAGATTTCGTCGTAGCTGTATGTTTGATGCTAGCAGTTTCATGGAATAAAACTTTCACGCTTTCTTTCAATTTTAGTGGAGTGTGCCGAATCACTCATCTTTACAGCACTTTGCCGACAGAATTGTGGAGCCTCGTAAAAATATAATGGTCCTGCCAGCTCTGTAAAGTTGTGTGGGGAATTGCTGGACCAATTAACTCACTTTCTGCCCATTCACGGGTTCACCTGCAATATAAAATATAGCACAATGCTTTTAACCAACTGAATCCTGAAACATTCAAGTTCAATTATTTTTTCCTTCGAGCTGTTCCGAGAAAAACCGTAAAGTTTCGTTGCTACAACATTATATGCTAACTTAGTTGTTTTTACTACATTTCCTTTTTCTGTGCGAGTAATCGCCGACGTAAGTTATTACAGAAAGTCTTTTGAAGTGCTGTGTTAATAGCATAGTTATAGTACAATGTTCAGTATTGAAAGTCAGTAATGTGATGTATTTGCAGGATGTGCTTAATCATATATATATATATTATTTTTAAAGTAGGATGACTTCAAGTGCATCTTGTTAGTGCTTTATGGAGGCTCCTCAGTATGTTCATACTTAATGAACCTATACTAGTAAAGATATCTCACAATTTCCTTTAGAAAATTACTACACAAACAACTTACAACGAAAATTGGCCCTCTTCGTTATTCCCAAGGTCTTTATTAAAGGTTTACCATAACTTATACAGGATTCTCATCTATTACTTCTATGATAATTTTTTTCTCATTTAGATTATTCCACAAATCGTGATTAATCTATTATGCCGTGACGTCAACAACGTATCTTTAATTTGAACTAATTCAATTTAATTTGTTTACATTTTAAAATAACTTCCATAAACATAAGTAAAAGGGAGATAATTATTATATGAACAAAATATTGGTTAATGGAATTTACAAAACATCACTGCTTCTTTAGATTGCTCTTTGACTGAGCTGGAATTATCTGCAAAGTAGATGTACTCTGTATAAGTGTACTTATAGCTAGACCTGGGATTTTAGGTTCTAAAAATATTAGTTTTAGGCACCTAAAATAGGCTTTTAAAACAAGTAAATAGACTTTTAAAAGAGAAAAAAGGCACTTAAAATAAGCTTTAAAAATGTCTAAATACACAGATAATAGACTTTAAAATACTACAATATGTTCTTCAACTGTAATGTGATTTTTTTTACTGTAAAAAATGTGGTATACCTATTCTTAACAGAAATAATTGCAAAATTAAGACAGATTTAAAAATACATTTATCAAAAGCAGTTTTGGATTATATGAAAAATTGACACAGTATGTCCCTTCTTACTATATACCTGTTACATGTTGTTTTGAACGAATCCTCCCTCGTCAGTCAGCATTCCTTTGGCGACAATTGTTTAGGAAAATCAAGTTTCTGTGAAAAACCCACCCTCTGCTGTTCTGCTCTTTATTCAGGGATGTCCATTAAATGATTGTACAAGTTACAGAAGTTGGATTTTATTTTAAATGTACAAAATAGGCATTTTAGGCACTAAAATAGTAAAAATAGGCTCCAAAGGTCCAAATAGGCATTTTAGGGCACTATAAAACTCTGTAAATATAAGTGATATATCATGAAATGTCTACATATTTAAACATTTTCTTGTTATTTCGTAAGGAACAAAATAGGCATTTGCCTTAAAATCCCAGGTCTACTTATAGCCTATATGGAGTCAACAATATCCACATTCCAGTATATTGGAACATATGAATATTATTTACGGGCTTACTTAAAAAAAAACTAGGAGATTTTGCGATTATCACCTTTAACATGTTTGCAAGGAACACGAAACATTTGTTTTTCTCAAAGATCAGGTAAAACTCTACAAAGAGCTCAATATCACTTGGTAAAATACTTGTACTTAATCTACGTGGGACAAGCAAAATATTTGCTCTTAATCAGTTATACAACTAAAGAAAATTCAATATTCGTCGATCTTAAGGAATTTCCGGATTCACTGTCCATTCGTGTAGTCCCACGTATTCTGTCAAATAAATATTTTTATTTAATATTTTATCTGCGGATATTTCTATGAATTCTTGGGCAATCAGTTTGAAAATGGCAACAGACTGAGTTGGAGATCGCTTTTTGTGCTTGGACGTCATCAAAGTCATTGCCTGAGAACTTGTGATTAACAATATCCACCAAGATTTTTTTAAAATAATACATTATTTAATTTTCAATATTTTACTAACATGAGACAAAATAACAAATAGGCTATACAATGTAATAAAAATATAAGCAGAAGGCTTGAAATACAAAAACAGAAAGAACAGACTACCGGTACCTATAAAACAAAATGGTTAAAAAAGTTATAAAAAAATAAGCTTTAAAGTACACCCATGTGACGAACTCTTTTCCTAGAACTGCTGCTTGCTGCAGCAATCGTTCCGCGCAGGTTCATCCACCCTTAACTCGCAGGACTGTATACCTTCCGGATATCTGCCGCGTCATGTTTAAGAAATCTGCCGATGATCACATGTCGGGCCGTGGATGCCTATGATCATATCTTATACTTTAAAATATTAAAAACAGAAGCCTATTAAATATGAAACTGCACTAAAGCAAAAAATGGAAAAATGGCGAGACACAATTTCTCACACAATAGGTAAAACTAGTTGACTGCATAAAACATAGTAACATTATACTAATGATTAGCCCCGTGTTTTTTTCTTGTACAAAATTCTGTAATTTTACATGAAGTTTCAAATCCTTTGCCAATTTCTTTCTACTTATTTCTGTACAAATACAAGGTAATTATAGTTGCATTTCATTACTAGCATATAGATTAAATTTCATTATTATAGAATTTCGTAATTATAGTTTAATATAGTTTAAATTATCTCTAGTATAGGCCTATAGGCTAGTTAACTATCAATAACATATAACGTGACTTAATTCCACGTCATATAAACCATGGGTTTTAATCCCACCCGAAGGAATTCGTGTGCAGGATCTTAACGTCCTGAAGAAACCATGGACCTCGGCCAGGTTTGAACCCACGACATCTGGTGTACGTGACCAAAACATCTAACTCAACACGAAAGGGATATCCTTAGGGAGTTTGGTCACCCATCATGACCTACGGTTGATTATATTGGCTCATTTTAAAGATGTTGAAACTTAAAATTAGAAATTACATTTATGAAAAATTGGCAAACTGATTTCAGAAGGTTTAAAATCGCGAAAATTAATGTTCCTGAATGCCTTACATCTGCACTTTACTCTTAGCACATTGCGCGGTGTAGAGTCCAGAAAGTCCAGAATTTTCTTCATAACATTATTTCATAAGAGAAATGCCGGTATGCATGTGATAACAGTGTAAAAAAGTGTCCCCTCGTACATCTACCTAGTTTTTGTATGTGTTCTTTTCTCACTAAATGGTTGATCTGATCAAACATCTTCATGAATAGTGAATATTGCATAACCCCACCTCTTTTTTACCATCCCCATGCTCCGTTTTCGACTCAAGGTAATATGTTCAGCCTAATATGACCCAAGTTGTATTTGTCCTGCATAATACGCTTGTGGTTCTGGTGATACTATCGGAAACGGGCATTGGGAAAGTTTCCTTATAAGTAGGGCCCGGAACTTCATGAAAAACCATACTTTTAATAATTCACTTTATTACAGAGTAGTGTTAAAATGCGTACAAGACATGAAAGAAATAATAGAGAATTGATGGTTTCATTTAGTATATTTTTGCATATTTTGTTAGTTTTGCTATAAAGTATCATATTTTTTGTTTGATATTAAAATGTTTGGTGCACATAATATTAATCTGTCAAATGTTAACTGTATATTTCTGACCGATTTTAAATAGTGTGCATATCTCTATTAATTCCAGTGGTTAATTAAAACATTCACAGCAGCGACTGAGAATCGACTGAACAATAATTGACAATACATAGTCTAGAGTTTTCGGAACTGATTGTAAAATACTAAAGCGTCGTTTTGCTTTATTAGTTTTGAATTCACTAAAATTTGTTGCATTGACCTTTTTTTTAAGTTTTGTAATGCAATTTGAACAACTTCTATTATTTTTTGTCATTTATAACGCAATTCAACAAACAAGAGGACGTAAAGTATTAAATTTACTTAATTGATGATGATGGATAGTAATAATAATAAATAATAATAATGTTTATTTTACCTGGGAGTGTTATGGACTCAACCATGACAAAAATTATATTCCGTACGTACAACTTACCCAATAATTAATTATAACATACATTAAGTGAACTTTTAAGGTATTATTACATAAAAAAATTAAATAGTGTTAAGATACAGTAACATAACATTTATGTACAGAAGTACTGTTCGTACCACTTTAAGAAGACCTCGTCCCAAACCATCGTTCTCTAATCCGAAAATCTGCACCGACACCGACACCGACAAAGAACAGGTGCCCTTGTAGTCGCGTGGATTTCCCCAGTGTTACCGCTGTCATTCACCGATTCTCAAGTGAAGTATTGCTGTGGGACGTATTTGGCAACATTATACTGGACTTTTCTATACTGGACCATTCTATTCACTGATTGACAGGTCGAAGAGGATTAGAGTGGCAGCAGGTAAATGCAGTTCTTGTAAAAAAGTCTTTAAGAAGTGTCATTCACAAAAAACACTTTAGTGATAATTAAAAACTACATTTTTTCTGCAAAGCAGTTAAAACCAAATTAAAATATACTTTAAGGGAATATGGGAAATAAATTGTAGCGGACTTGGGGACTCTTTTGGAATATTGAAGTTATTTTACAATCTTGTAAGGATATACAAATTGACATCACTGTTATAAAGTAAAATAAAGAAGAAAGATATGCATTTTAGGAACTATGCAAGATTTGAACGATGATATAGTCATAAAGGCTCTGTTGTGTGGGAAGCCATTCCATTGTCGAGAAGAGGGGTGAATGATAACGACTGCACGGTGGTTGTTCTGTGTTGAGGGATTGAGAGAAGTGGACTGCGTATAATACATTGTATACTAAAAAAAAAAAAACTAAATATTTTATAATTTGTTTTACAATTTAAAGTAAATATTACATCTGGTTTATAATAATTTACCGTAGATGGAAGTAATATATAAACCTAAACAATACAGTATTAGAGAAAACTGCTTTCAAAACATAAATAATGATACATCCATTACATGTTTATAACAGCTCAGATACGTTATTAAACACTGAGTTTATAACCTGGCACGTGCTGATGTAATGAAGATTTCACAGTCTTATTACACCGAGTGACCTTATTAATTTGTATCGAACATGCCTTTGTGGAAAACTTTCTCCGGTGCGATACCTGCTCACAATGACGTTAGAGACTTTTTTTTTTGTTGGGTGTGAGTCTATAAAACATAGAAAGTTGTTTTGAAGACCAAGATGACTGTAGTGCCCTCTCACAGTACCAATACAATAATACCAGTTGTTCAGCTTTAACAAAGAGAAATATTCTCTAGTTCACCGACTTCTAACCACATGAAATCATTCGATTTACCCCTTAGCAACTTGTAGCGAGAGAAAGAAAGTTCTGTTCATTCTAACTGTACTGTATTGTACTACTTTTCCAGGAATGTTCTCTGAGTAATTCTAGAGTTGGCGATAGTCCGGTTTACGTTTTCAGGAAGTTGGTTTTCCCAAGAATAATAATAACCAGGGTCCGGATTCTGATGACCTAAAATTGTTTGAAAAATTACCTATATAATGACCCTAAATTTTAAAGAAAATTACTTATTAATTATAACAAATTACCTAAAAACTTATATTTTATTTATGTAAATTATTATTGTACACACAAAGTTTTAGACCAGTTTGTACTTAATTGTGAAAACTGTAAAGAACTGTAATGTTGTGAATGTTCTTTTCTTACAGATATTTATACTGCCACTGAGGTACTGGCGAGTCAAAGTTCGGCATTTCCTTTTGTGGTCTGCCGGATTATATTGTTGTTTATTGAAGTAAACAGTAGTTTGCACTCTCAAATCCAAGCAGGTGGCAGACTCTGGTGCCAAGTCATTCTAATAACAATAGTAATACATTTTGGCGTTTCTTTGATTCTCATTTCTGACTGAGACATGACAACACTTTAACGCCGAATTTTTCCTCCTTGCGTTAAACAAACAACACTTCAAAGACAGCACCGCTGGCGACGAAAAAAAAATTTATACACTTAATGTAAATACATGAAAATGACTAAATAAGGAAGCAAATGACCCAAAAATGACAAAATAATGATCTAAAATGGAAATAAATGCCCTAAAAATATAAAATGGCATAAAATGACAAACAATTACCTAATAAAAATGCATTTCTATAATCTAGAAGCCATGATTAGGATTTATCTACAAGTTGGCAATGTCTATGCAGCGTCAATAAAAAGATGACATGTCATTAGAATGCGGGCCCTGATAATAACCCTCAAATTCGTTTGGGAACAGCTGTTTACTTATTTATTAATTGCCAGTATGGTACTTTATGAGATTGTGTGTGCGGACGAAAATGTCTGTCCGTCTGTCTGTCCGTCCGTCCGTCCGTCCGTGTGTCTGTACGCGCCATAACTCAAATACGCTTTTTCGGATTTTCATGAAACTTGGAAAACACATTTATAATGTCCATGGGAAAAACCCTATTGATATTGAACCAAATCGGTTCACCGGTACCGGAGTAATGCCCAATTTAGTGCCTATTTTAATAGATTATATTAGAAAGGCGCCATAACTCAAATACGCTGTATCGGATTTCCATGAAACTTGGTGTACGCATTTATGACGCCCATGAGAAGTATCCTATTGGAATTGAACCTAATCTGTTGACCGGTACCGGAGTAAAACCCAATTTAGTGTCTATTTTAAAGGCGCAATAACTCAAATAGCCTACGCTTAATGGGATTTTTATGAAACTTCGTATACGCATTTATAATGTCCATGGGAAGACGTCTTTTGATATTCGACCAAATCGGTGTGCCAGTACCGGGATAATGCCCAATTTAGTGCATTTTATGTTAATATATAAGTCGCGAAACTCAAATAGAGCCTATGCTTTATTGGATTTTTCTGAAACTTTGTATACCCATTTATAATGTACATGGGAAGACGTTTACTGATATTGGACCAAATCGGTAGACCGGTACCGGAGTAAAACCCAATTTAGTGTCTATTTGAAAGACGCGGTAACTCAAATACGCTTTGCCGGATTTTTATGAAACTTGGTATGCACATTTATAATGTCCATGGGAAGACGTCTATTGATATTGGATAATATCGGTTGACCTGTTTCGGAGTAATGCTCAATTTAGTGCCTATTAGTAATATACGTATTCGAAAGAATTTATGAAATGCAAATCAGTTATCATGACAACATAGCCAGTTGTTTTACTGTGATCTTATAAGTAGGGTTCGGATGTTCATGACATATCATATTTTTATCCTGACGTCTAATCTTGCCGCAAACTGAAATTAAACACGAATTGCACTTTTGTTATCCTAATTGGACCGTTTTTATTTTGCATATAAAGTCATATTTTGGACATTTTTATAGTTTAGGTCATATTTCGGTAATTTTTTAATTTAATGTCATATTTAAGTAATAAATTCGGTAAAAGAGCACAATTGCACAGGTCATATTTTGGACATTTTTATAGTTTTGGTCATATTTCGGTTATTTTTTAATTTAACGTCATATTTCAGTAATAAATTCGGTAAAAGAGCACAATTGCACAGTATACTGTAGGCACTAAATCGTAGAGTTAAAATTTTTTCGAGAAAGAGTTACTAATATTTTGGTTTGACTGTAACTGGAATGTGAAGGGACAGTAAGTAACAAGTGCAGGTAGTTGAAGCACAATGCACGGGGTTTTACCGCCTTCCTCCTTGTTGTTAACAACTTTCAATAGAGACAGTTTTAAAAGATTTTCAGTTCACACTTGCAGTGGTATCGGGTAACATCAAAATGCCGAAAAATAAGTGTTCTGAAAGTGTAAAACTAAAAAGTTTTGTTAAGGAGTTTGGAGAAAACCACTTCTGCACCGACGGGAAAATTTTGTATTGCAAAGTGTGTGAAATTAAAGTGACGGCTGCAAAACGATTTAATGACGTTACCTGTGACATCCTGTAACGTCGAAAGGAGCTTCTCGCGGTTTAAGACGATATTAAGTGACAACAGGAGAAGATTTCTATTCGATAACCTTAAAATGCACGTGGTTGTATAGTGTAATGCAGACAGAAAAGGAGACTGAAAACTGGTACGTATTAGCCTACTTTGAAATTTATTTCATTAATTTAATGTTTATGCCCAATTAATAGAAATTTAATTTTTAAATTAATGCAATTTTTCACGTTTTATAGGGACACGCATGGACTACAAAATACCATATATTGAAGTGGTGAAGCAGTCACACAGAAGCAAATGCTTTAAAATTAGATGTCCATTACAAGCAAAACTGTGAATAATATGTAAAATTCTTAAAAACACGATCCTGATTGCATTCATGCGATGTAGTAATTTAGTTTCATTAAACGTTTAAAAGTGGAACATTTATTATTAAAAAATACTTTCTTTTATTAGGTCATATTTACGATTTTTTGGGTCATATTCAGTCATTTTTAAGGGCATATTTAAGGTCATATTTTCCAGTTTTTTAGGTCATAAACATCCGAACCCTACTTATAAGGCTTTGGCAATTAAAATACTGATAGCTATGACAACAGTACATTGTTTTACATGCGCTTATCCAACTAGATCCTTAAACTGACCCAGGTGACTGAGATGGTAACGTCTTGGCCTAACATTCTGGAGTTCAATGGTTCAAATCCCGAAACCGGCCTATTTGACTTTTTTTTTGTATTCTGCATATCATAATTGCAATCATAACTGATTAAACAAAATCATACTGGCACTTTGTTACATCAGTTTACCTGATTTTATTTGTTTGTTTATTTACTTCCCTCTGGCGTAGTTCAGGCCTTAAGGCCTTCTTTTCCACTAACCAGAGGTGAATACATTCAAGCATAACCAGTAATCATATATATATATATATATATATATATATATATATATATACACACACACATTCATATACATATACCTCTTATCTAAACCTAAATTAGAGTGTGTGGACCAAATTCCTTGGCCCTTTACATCCGTGTAATTCGTTAGTTTCCAGTAAGCGATCGAAGAGGCGATGGGCTTACCATCTATCCCTCTGTCCTCTATTGAGAAATTACTCTTCCACTCGGAAGTAGGGGTGGGATATCGAAAGCAAAATATAGTCATTAATCATTAATATTATCAAAGATCAATATCGATATCACGATATTATCGAAACTGATATATCGATTTTAAAATATCACATATCGAAAGATATCGATATTTTGATAATATCGATATTTCATTGCTATTCGGAAGCAATATAAGTGACTCTGTCTGCATAGTGACAGGATGTCATCCATCCATATTCTGAGATTTTTACTGTTTTCCTCACCAGCATGGTTGGTCACATTAGTGATGAGCGAGACCAGTCTTCGTCTTGCAGTCTTGGTCTTGGTCTTGCAGAAAATGCAAGACCGAGACCAAGACCAAGACCGCATCAGCGTTAGCAAGACCAAGACCAAGACCGACCATGCAAGACCGAGACCAAGACCAAGACCAACCCTGCAAGACTCTGGCAAGAACAAGACCTAACTGCAAGACTCTTGCAGTCTTGCTACTTGAAAAGTTTTATAAAGCACCGTTGTGTATCCAGCTACTCAAAGGCGCCGCAGTGTCGCTAGCCGGGGTAGTCCCAAGGCTGGTAGGCCTATATTGTAGAGGTTGCCTCATCGTGCGGTAACCAATGAGAGCAGATCCGGTGCGTGGCGCTGTCCGTATCCAAAAACGAGGGCACCATTCAAATAATACATGTGAAATCCGTATACAACCTCTCTCACCACTACGTTAAAACAAATTACTGCAATGAAAACTTACAATTAATCTGACGGATTTCCCAAAATGGCATTCCATACAGCTAGTTCCTTCGATTGGTGGGAGTTAAATTCACGATAAACACTCCATATTCATTTTCAAAATGTTTAATTGCAATAGTTCTTTAGTATTATGGTACGAAAGACAAATAGATGTAACAAAGGCCCTAAGCCATATATGAAATTTCATTTGGCGTACAATATAAATACTGACCACATAATTTATCAATAAAACTGTATAAATTCTGCCATACAGTTATTTAATAACTAGTTTCTCTAACCACTCACTGGGTTAAAAGAAAGCTATGACTGAGGATTTATAATAATTCTTTATTACAACCAAATGGTCATACTATGATGAATGTAGCAACGATGGAATGATATATGGCAGGGGAAACCGAAGCACCCCGAGAAAGCCTGCCCAAACCCCACTTTATCCACCACAAATTCCACATGGATCCATTGACATACGATCCCGGGTCCCAGCGATGGAGGGCGAGCGGTATAACCACTGAAAAAATCAAGTTATACGCCCGGTATTCTTCACAATTATTCAATAAAACACAATTAAACCGTAGATTAATTAAAACAGGAACTTATTTGATGAGTATTTGCTAGTTATTACTTTACAGTTACGTATCTGATTGTACTGTATCTATACAGGATTACATTTTGTTGATGATAGGTAGGACATCCACTGAAAACCTTTTTTTACTACTACAATTTTGTTATTGACACATAACGGTGGCGGTGTTTAAGTTCTTGCTGCTGATTCATATTAAGGATGCATATCGAATGGGAAATGATACTAAAAGTAGAAAATGCCTGGTCTAGAAATATTTGCTTGCATGAAGAATAGTTATGATTATTTATGACCCAATTAGTTGAAGGCCCGTAACTTGAAAGCAAGTAGAAATTAATTTATGAGGGGTAGCGGAAACCTTTAAAGTACAGAAATGATCTGTTCACAATGTGTTATAAATTAGAACTAAGGTATATGGAAAGATAAATATTATTTATTGCAGCCTATGGGTTTGGGTTTCGAATGGACAATGTGTGATTTTCTATAGATTGTACAATTTCTAAAGCATATGCTTCAATGTCGTTATGTTTTGTTACTATATAAACAGTTTTAAACAGGTCAGATAGAACCTCTCTCCTATGCGGAAATCTTTTAAACATTTCATACACATCCTGTTAATATTACTTCTTGTCTCCACAGCCGTTCAATTTGAAACTTTACAATATAATATTCATAATTTCACACTCTCAAATAGTGTATAGCATCTCATGGATTTTGGGTTTAAAGTTCTGCAATAGGATAACAGAGAATATTTAAATTTACACTCAAAGTTTACTGTTCTAGCTTATATCACCATGGACGTTTCGGCAAACAGTGTGACGTCACATTACTGTTTACATGGTCAAAGGAACTAAAAGCAATTAGCTTTCGTTACTTTCGCAAGCAATAACACATGTAATCGGTGTAACTTTAAAACATCTAAACGCCATCGATCACAGTAATATGCGTAAAAGAATACTGCAAGACTCTTGCAACAAGACCAAGACCGAGTATGCAAGACCGAGACCACTGATGCAAGACCTAGACCAAGACCAAGACCAGAGTTACCTATGCAAGACCAAGACCAAGACTGAGAGTGCAAGACCAAGACCAAGACCAAGACCAAGACCGCCTTGGTCTCGGTCTTGGTCTTGCATTTGCTCATCACTAGGTCACAACAGTAGATTGATCATTCATGATTAGCCCTGGGATTTTAGGCTCTACAAATAATTTTAGGCCCCTAAAATAGGGTTTTAAAACAAGTAAATAGGTTTTTACAAGAGAAAATAGGCACTTAATATATGCTTTAAAAATGTGTAAATAGATAGAAAATAGACTTTAAAATATTACAATATACACTTGAACTGTAACATGGTCTTCTTTTTACTGCAAGAAACGTGGTATACCTATTCTTAACAGAATTAACTGCAAAATTAGGCATCACGAACTATATTCACTTAAACATATATTCTTTTACTGGTGACTTGACACAGTAGTCCTTCCTCCTTAACCCTGCAGTGCTCGCGCACTATTTCGGGACATAGAAGCTCGCGCGGCGTCTGACAGACGCCGTTTATTTTACGTTATTTCTATTGTTTTATGTCGTTTTGAGTGTTCATTTTGTTTATTGAGGGTTGTCATAGTTTATTTAATATTATTGAACATGTTTTGCATAGATTGCTTCGTTAAAAATAGGTGTATTAAGTCAATTTATTGAAAATGAGCATTTATGTAATCATATTGGACACAAATCAATATTAGCACATTATGACTTTAATTAATTAACAATAAAACAATGTTGTTAGGCATGTAACAATTTTAAAATAATTTTAAATTATTATTATCCTAAGACTGTGTAGCTATAACAACTTTTACTACTAGTTACTGATCTCTTCTCATTCCATTTAGAATCTTTTTCCCGCGCTACGAAATATTTAGGCCTATCACATTCACTATAATCATTATCATCATCTGCTTCTTGTTCAGTGTCCGCAGACGCACTTCTATACTCCGCAATGTCTTCTTTCGGATCACTACCGCAATCAAGTTCTTTCTTCTTCTTCTAGCAACTTTGCACTATCTTCCAATCATTTGGATCAGAAAGATTATATTTTTTCTCCTTTTCACTCATTGCCAAGCCTAATGATAAATAATTTCTATCAGAAAAGATTGGTATTGTAGGTTTATGATCACTAGTTTCTGCAAGAAATTTATTTTAAACCAGTAACTTACCTTGTAACAGTAAAGCTCGCGCGGCGTCTCACAGACGCAATCTACATTTTTGCAACAATAACGTCACTCCACTCTTGCTAGGCGAAAACTGGAAGGTTGCCGCTTGGATATGTTATTTAAGAGTAGTTGAGCGAAAGGTAGATAGAAGGTCAGCACAATGGCCTCATAGGTATTCTAGATATGGTGAAATGAATTTGGTCTGGCGTCTGTGAGACGCCGCGCGAGCACTGCAGGGTTAATCCTCCCCCTCCCCCGTCAGTCAGCATTCCTTTAGCGATAATTATTTGGAATAATCAAGTTTCTGTGAAAAACCTACCTCTGCTGTTCTGCTTTTTATTGAGGGATGTTCATTATAAGACTGTAAAAATGACAGAAATTGAATTTTATTTTAAATATAAAAAATAGGCATTTTAGGCACTAAAACAGTAAAATAGGCTCTAAAGGTCCAAATAGGCATTTTAGGGCACTATAAAACTCTATAAATGTAAATGATTTAAGCCTATAATTTGCTATTTTCGTTTTAAAGGATATCTTCGTTGATGCCGGCCCGGAAGTTAATGCTCTATCAGAAGTCGAACTATGCATGCAAGTATGCTCTAAAATTTGTAAAGTATGCTCAGGAACGAATGAAGTATGCTCTACCATTTAAGTAATTTTAATAATTACGTTCTCTTGTTAGCTGAATTACATTATAACTTACAAAATATAGCGGAAGCTTCATAAATTACATTACTGAACTAAAGGAAAAAGGTCAATGCAACAAATTTTATTAAAATGAAAATTAATGAAGTGAAACGTTACTTTAATATTATACATTCAGTTCCGAAAAAAATTATTCTATGTAGCCTACTGTCAATTATTGTACAGTCGTTTCTCAAAACATTCACTAAGCCAAATATGCTGTTTGAATTAACAGAGGTAAGAACTATATTTAAAATCCGTCAGAAATGTGTAGTTAAAAATGTGACAATTTAATAAAATATTTTAATATCAAGCAAATTTGATGCATTCTCGCAAAACTAGAAAAATATGCAGCAATGTGCATGTTATTTCTTTCATGTCTTGTACACATTTTAACACGAGGATGTAATAGAGTGCGTTGTTAAAAATATATTTCATAAAATTCCGGGTCGTTGTGATCACAAAATCCCAGAGATTAGCGTTAGCTCGATAAATTCAGATAAGTTAGGTATTTACAAATGATAAGATAATTATGGCCATAAATAAAATAGAGATCAATGTCGTTTTGATGATTTAATCCGACATTCCATTTTCCATCCATTTTATTTTAGTTTGTACAGGTAGGGAAAAAACCGGACCTACTAAAATATCTAAGTTGCCGATATGAGCATGCCTAGAACCCGCTAGGCAAGCGCAGTGGCTCATATCGGCAACTTAGATATTTTAGTAGGTCCGCTTGTTTTCCCCCTACCTTTTATTACATGTCACTCAACTTCCCGGATTAATGACAATGAGCACCATTCGCGTTAAAAAATAAAATGAGGTAAACTGATATAACAAAGTGCCAGAATGCTCTTGTTTAATCAGTGATAATTACAATTGTGATATACAGAAAATAATTTATTTTATATTATCGATTTCCGAGTTAAGCTCCAGATCGATTCATTAAGCAGGGCTAACGGAAGAACAAAGGTCCAAAGTTCGATAAGCATATGTGAAGGAATATGTGGGTAGTGTTATTTGTCATAGCTAACTGTATTGAAACTTCCAAAGCCGTATATGAACAATGTAAAACAATACATTTCATGAGAACTGATTTGCGTTTGTTAAATTCTGATTCTCTACCATAAAATAGGCACTAAATTGGGCATTACTCCGGTACCAGTAAATCGATTTGATCCAAAATCTATAGGCTTCATCCCAAGGACGTTATAAATGCGTATACAAAGTTTCATGAATATCCGATAAAGCTATTCGAGTTATCGAGCGTACAGACACATGGACGGACAGACAGACATTTCCCGTCTACCCACAATCGCATAAAGTACCATTCTGGCACTTAATAAATACAATCGAGGATCCCAGGAATATGGCAAAATAACTAAACAATAATCCATGTTATACTAATAATAGAAATAATTGACTGTCAATAGTTCCAAGACCTACTCTACTGTATAGACACAGTTCCCGAACTCCTGATATGACCTCGTAGCTAAAAGAAGTCTACAGCTGAATAAAAAAATCCAGGAACCGGGTACATCATTAATTTCTATTATATTCTATCAAGTACATCACTCCTAGAATTTGGTTTCTATTGAAACAATTTCGATAAATACTGAATGTTACCTTTGAGTAACTTTTCAATTTATTTTTTAACTTAATAATTGAGGACATAAGTTAACCTACTCATGTTCATTTTCAATTTTTCTTGGCTATCTCAACTGAAAAAGAAACTACATAAATAGTTCCACAGTAAAGTTTCAGAAAATTAAAACAGGTTTTTAAAAGTCAAATACATTTCTTTATATCGGTAATATTAACAGCCATAGAGATAGAAACGAAAAGAATACGAGTTTAAAAGCACAGTATCGGAAGATTTGAATATGTATCCAGAAAAAGAGAACGTACAATTAAGAATATTATTGTGAAATGAAAATATTGTACACCCATGTAATGTACGTAATACCTTTCGTCCATCTAAAAACTTAACACAAGAAATTATGTGCAGCATATTTTGCATTATTTATTTATGTTTCATTATGTTCTCTTTTGAATCCTCTAGTCGGCCGCATATTTTTCATTTGTCCCGTTCCTTTCTTTTTTATTTTGTTTCTTTTTACTTTCATTAAATTTTTTCTGTTCATTTTGCCACAACTTTCTACTTGTTGTATGTATTTTCTGTCCTCATGTCCCATTTTTACTTCTTTCTTTCCAGGCCCATACTTTATGTGCCACTTTTCAGTTTTATTTACTTCTATCTTATTTATTTCCAGTTTAGTTTCATTTTTCTTTACCTCTATTTTATAGTCTACATTTTTCATTATATTAGGTACTTTTTTATTTTTCCGATCCCTTACACTTTTTCATATATTTTGCATAATTTCTTTTCCTATTTCTTTTGGCTTTGCTACTTCTGTACATGTCTTTAGCCTTTTGACATTTTCATTTTATTCTTATTGTATTAATTCATTTGGTACTCTCTATTCTTTTCGTTCTAACTTTTTTTATTTTCTTATATCTACCTAGGTATACAGTATTTATTTTATCTTTAATCCATTGTTTCTTTTATATTGTTCTATTTATTTATTTATTTATTTTCTCTCTATTTTTCCCCTTCATTTCCTATTAACTATCTAACAATACTTATTAAGCTGAGCACAATAGTGGCGTTCATCACTCCTGTTTAGTTCCGAGGCAAATGACAAAGCGGATGTCATTAGTCTTAGCAAGTCGATATGGTTCGTGTAAAGGAACGTTTTGTAGCACAGCAGTTTTTGCTGTTTAATTCTACCAAACGAGCACCATATGCTTCACATTTACATTTCTCTTCCTGAGACGGGAACATCCTGATCCATCGTATACGTCATCGCCCTGCTTTCGTTAACTAATTCCGTGGCTGTGACATGACTCCTTATAAACAGGTAATTACTCCTCATAAGTATCTGTCAACAGCGATCTCATATCTCTGCTGTCAAATGACTTGTGGTTTCGTATCTATTTAATGAGACTCATTTCGACTCCTATTACATTATGAACTTAGGTAGTTATTAACATATTACTTTAATCTATCTTATGGAGACTGATAAGACACTACTCTCAGAAAATTGATTGGAGCATTTAAAAACCTGTTTTAATGGTAGGCCTATTATTTTATTAATTAATACAAAATAAATAATTATGACAGGTTAATTAAGACCTATTGAAACTCCTAATCAAGGGTTTGAAGAAATTTTCGTATTTATCGGTTTCACAGCTGTCTACTTATTTAATGTATTTTATGAATTTTTCGTTACCTCTTTTTATAGTCTACACCTTTCGTTATATTAGGTACTTTTTCATTTTTCCGGTCCCTTATATACTTTTTCATATATTTCTTTTGGCTTTACTACTTCTCTACAAACCTTTTAGCTTTTTGAGATTTTCATTTATTCTTATTGTTTCATTCATTTGGTGGCTCTATTCTTTTACTTCTTTCTTCTTATATGTATAATTTTAAATTTTTATTGCTTTTCTTGTATTCACGTTCAAACGAATCTTCTGAAGTTAAATACTTAGTTATTATTGTTGATAAGTACCTCAAATTTCGCCTTACGGACAACATATTTAACTTAGGTTGGGGTAGCGTATCTAAGAATATTTGTTTAAGACCAATTTTACTTCAAAAGAGAATAGTAAAAGTTTGTTTAAAAATGTCTATCTAGGCTACTACCCTACAACATTTTCTTACTCGGAATTCAAGGTTATGAAAATCGAACAGCTTTATAAGTTTTCATCCTTATCTTATTACCATAAAAACAGATCAGAATTTATTTCCTTCAACCATAGTCACAATACAAGAAGAAACGCCATGTTTCGTTTTGCGGGGGGGGGGGGGGGAAATCAGGACTATAACTGGGCAATAACATGGTCAAAAACTAAATTAAGGTTTAAAACTTAGTAATACTTTTATTGCTGAGAATCCTCATTTCGTAAAATATAGTGCATACCAATTTAAGATAAAAATGAAAAAAAAAAAAAATTAAAGAATCAAATCTTATAATGTTTTGCCTTTCGTTTGTTTCATTTTAATTTCTGCCAACTACTTCTATTTCTAAATATAAACATATTTGTAAAATGTCTTTTTTGTGATTTTGAATTTTCTACTTAGATTAAATGAGATTAATGAGGGGTAGTGTAAGCCCTTCAGATTCTCAACACTGCGACCTTAATAGATCTATTGTGAATACCCTATTCTAGCAGTCACCACTTTAATTTAATGATTTTTAATATAGCCTATAATTTTCCTGGGTGATGTCCAGTCCTGAACACGGGGATTTTTCGTTACTGAAAAACCCACTACTCGGTCGGGAATCGAACCCGGACCGCCAGGGTGGAAGGCAAGTATGCTACCTATACACCCATGGCGGCGGACAATTTCCTACCTTAAAATTTTATGTAAAAATTGCTTAACTGTTTTAGTTTAAGTACGGTATATTATATTTTGTAAATTTCTTGTTCTCTCTTAGTTAGTAGATAATGTGATAAGTGCAGCCCCTAAACACGAGCTCTGCTCATCTTGAGGCTTTTAAAGAAAGCACACATGTAAGATTTTATGAAGTACGAAAATATTGTTTAAAATAAATATCAGTAACTTACATATTTCAAGAAAGGACTATCAGGGGTAGTCGGAGTCTACAGATTTTTAGGTCAAAGTCAATCAAGTATCTCGCTGATAACTAGAATGAATGTCTCGTTATCTAGCCTAGGTAAATTTATATTGTACACGATTTTCATGGCACTTAGCCTATATTGATTTTATTTGTTAATTTCTTAGTTTTAAGTTTCAATTTTTGTGTATATTATAGTATAATATTATAATTATACACACATCCAATTATAATATAATTCTTTAATTCAATTTGTTTTCTCGGCATATTATTGGACGCATTTTTGTCTTATGTTTTAATATAGGTACTTCAATATTGTATTATTATTTTATTTTTAACATTTTGTATTATGTATGATATCTACTGTATTTGTTTTTTGTAAATTCCTTTTAATGTATTTTGTCTTTATCCTGGTTGAGTGGAAGATAAGGCCCTATGGCCTTAACTCTGCCAGGCAAAATAAAACATTATTATTATTATTATTATTATTATATTGTAAGTACAATTAATTAAATAAATTGTTCTTTGTGATTTTAATGTAATTTACGATATTTAAGTCTGTACAGATTTTAAACAATAAAATGTAAGTAAAGATCTAAAACAAAAACTTATTTATTTCCGTTTATTTTTTTAAAGTTTCCTCTATTTTATACACCTTCACTTTATTACTGTACTTTTCGGTACTTTTTTCATTTCACTAATTTATTTTGCATTTCTTTTTTCTAGTTCTTTTATATTTTCTATTTCTCTTCTTTCCACACTCCACAGCAAAAATGGATTAGGCTAATAAAAGCAGGATGCAGGTATCAGATTAAAAGATTATTAGAACATTTCTTTATTGTACATTTAGATACATATTGTCCTCATCTATTGTCAATTAAGAACCTACTGGTAATTTCACTTGGTCGGTAATACTATTTTATTCTTTTTCTACAAGCAGGTAGGAGGATTAATTTCGTTCTTACTCTAACTTTTATCTCTCCCCTTTTAGGAATTATGCACCCATACTCAGGGCAGCTACCTGTCGGGAGAGAGATCATCTATTGATCAATCATACATACATATATACAAGGACCTGGAGGGTCTCCTCTGGTAAGGGATCAGCTCTTCGCCGGGGCCACCTCCTTGGCAACACGAAGACATAGGACGAGACACAACATTCTCACACAAATTCACTTCAAACAAGGTGAGGATGGGGTGAAGATGATAATGACGGTAGACCATAAGGGTATTTGTCTCATAAGTGAGGAAAACCCCCACTAAGGAAACTTGTCCCAACCAGGATTTGAAACCGGGCCCACAGCGGTGGACTTGGAGGAATAGTACGAGAATATTTTAATCTATAAATTGCTCAACATCAAATAAAAGGCACATAAGCACTGTATGCTCACACTCAGAATAGTGTAATATTCTTTGGACTCTTTTTCAGATATCAATCAAAATTCAATTCGTCCTTGTACATTTTTTCGTTCATATCATGCGTTCTAATCAACTATCAAAAATTAGTTTTAGGAAAAATCAGTAAATTTATTTAGAAATAGGTAGGCCTAATATGCATTTCTTCGATTTTTCTGGTTATTTCCTTATCTTGTTTCCTCTGTAATATCGAAGTATGCTATCAATGTGTAATTATTTATCATTTCGTTGTAATTTTTATGAATTAGTAGCTTTTGTTTTTTATATTAAACAGTCTTTTATTCCTCTGTTGCAAATTCTTCCGTTAATGGTAGGACGTAAGAGAACGCCAAATGGCTTCAACTCTGCCAGAATAATTAATTAATTCATTAATTAAACGTACTACATGTAGGCTATAATTTTGATTCCCATTATGACGAAGGTTAACCGAGTGTACAAAATTAGAATAACATCGGTGCCTTATATTAAGCTGTAATATTTTAAACTCACACTTTTTTCAGACCTATCCCAGTGATACTGTCTTTCTATGAATTTCCACTCAATTTTGGCAAGAATTAGGGCACAGTACTCAAGCATAAAGACAAAACAAGCAAGACAGCTGAGCGGTGTATTCAATCCTAGACGGACGTTTTATAACGAGCCACTTCAGAGGACAAGCTCCTCTTCCATCTCGCAATGAATACTGTTTTTCATACGCTAAGAGGAATGTTTACGTCTGGTCCCAATTACTTCCATCTTGGCATCCTATCTCATCCATTTACACAGATTATGCTTTTCTAAATACAGTATACACATTTCGCACGATTTTTTTTGCTATGGAGTCTTTTATCGTAATGAATCTCGTGCATGCCGGCTTTTCAAGCCAGAATTCCTAACCATTCAACAGCAGATTTTAAAAAGCAAAAGGCAAGAAAAGGAAATGACGGCTTTGCTTAACCTCGTTACGTCTTTATAAAATAATATTGCTAATACGTTATTAATATTACGAATATAAAATATTAATTATGATATTATTATTTACATTATTTTTATATCATACATTGATAAAGATAATGTAAATAGCAAAAGATTCTATGATTACAAACATTCTAGAAAGGAAAATTTTAAGAAAGAAAACGGAGACAATGAGATTTTGGATGGATGTAATTCATAACATGTTTTCCTTTGGATGAAATAGGATACATCAAGAACAGCACATTATCCACAAATGAAAAAGGTTTCTCTCAAAAATCTGTTTAAAGGACAAACTCTCGTTGAAGAGATTTATATTATATTCTCAGAGGAAAATAATCCTAGTCGGGAATCTGACGATATTCATTTTCAGATTTAGCCTATTATGTCAACAAACTCTGAAATAAGTCTATGCTAGTACAAATTCAAATTAATAACATATCTTACAAAAATACAATTAAGGTGTAACTTACAATCAGACCCATAGCCAGAGGTCAAGATGGGCTGTGTCCATCCTCAGTTCATTTCCCGCCCACCCTCAAACTTTCTTTTTGGTAATGCTTATAATAAAGGCATCTTTTTTAATTCATTTTATTTATTCGCCCATTAGCATTTCAAGAATAGGAATTATGACTGTTGCAAGTAACTTCTTACGTAAGGAAAGCATTGAAAAAAATATTTATTTCGAAGATATGTAAGCGACATGGATGGGTACGCCTTTGAGGATTGTTATAAAATGTAAGAACTTTTGCATGTATTACAGCAGTTTGTGAATCTAGTTTCTCTGTCCTCTCAAGAATTGACAGGCTTCAAAGACTTACCATGACTCACTCATGCAATTACTAATTTAGTGCATTTAGCATTTTTGAAGAGGGGGAAGACATGAAAATGGAATAGGGTCTAAGAAAATTTAACCTTTTGAAGGACGGGATGATTCAGCTGTATGAGAAGAATTTCTTGATGTAGGCCTACACCTATTGTTTAGAAAAACGGACACTTTTGTGTTTTTAAAAACTTTTTGTGTTTTTAAAAACTTTTTGTGTTATTAGACACTTTTTGTGATTTTAGACACTTTTTGTGATTTTAGACACTACTAGTGCTTTTATTTGAAGTATTTCCAGGTCTACATGAGTTCCACAGGTCAAATTGTGCATAGTGCATTGTGCAGTTAATGATTTTAGTCTACATCAGGCGAAAATTCAATATTCTTCTATAACATAATGCTAGTTCAATGTGAGACAAATTTTGCCCACCCTGAACTCTATCTTATCTATTCCCTCTCACAATACTGTATCGCATTCTTCATCCTTCACTATCGGGACAGTTCGTCTGGGGATTTCCTTACCTGAGGATATAAAAGGTTGTCAAACACTCAGAACGTTCAATACCAAGTTAGTTAACACTTGACCACGAACCATTAAGATTTATATTATATACTACTTTCATGTTAAAAATTATTGATCTTTTTATATTGTTTTATTTTTTCTTTCTTATTGTTTTTCTTTCATTCTTTCTACTTACCATGGTGAGTTTTCATTATTCTAGTTTAATATACTTTTAATATAGTCTTCATTAACATAATTTACATTTATACAATACCTAGGTATAATCATATGTCTCGCGTATTTATTCTTAACTAGATTAGACTATTTGGTAATGTTTGAATGTATCCACCTATGGTTAGTGAAGAGAAGGCTTTAAGGCCTTAAGAACACCAGAGGGTAAATACAAATAACTAAATAAATAAATGAAATACATAAATCCTGAATTCTTGCTACGGGCCTGCTTACAATGAGACACAAGAATTCAAATAGTTGGTACATAAGTAAAATTATCCTAGAATTAAAGTATTAAAATGTGATAATTATATATATCGTTATCTAGATATCTATTAACCTTACAAAATGGATAGATATCCCAATATGCAGGCATCATTTTTTACTTATTTTTAAGTAACAAGCATTTAAGGCATTTACAGATTTAGTCCTTTTTCACTAATGGCTTTGGCCTCAGTTGGAAATTTCTTAAATCTAAGTTTGGCCTTGTTATGAAAACTTATTTTGCTTATGGTAAATCTGGCTTTTGGCACAAGAATTTTGTGATTCTTCCATGCAGGGTAGTTATGCAAGTCAGCATTGATAGGAAAATGTTAAGTTGCTCTTCATCAAAACTGGGCAATGAAAGGTGTTAAAGTTTACCCAATAAAATATAAAGACCTGTATTGGACGTTATAAACTTACCATTTATAGGCCTAATTAGAATAGGGTATTTATAGGCTTTTTATAGGTTTTTACTATAATTTTATTACTGCCCTTTCCCCAATTACGGATTCCATAGATCATAATGCTGTTAAAGTGTATAGTTTGAACTTTTTTTAATGAACTACTTTGTTGACAAGAATAATATGAACAAACGAATGTCCTGGATAGTGGGTCGCAAAACTGTGAACTTGTAAAGAAACCGTTAGTTTCGAAACATTCGGACAATTGAGTCTTCATCACTGTTTCAAGAATTCTGGAAAAGACTGGAACTATAGATATTGGTTATGGTTTTTGGTCACGATGAATCACTTTTCTTATGAAAACTTTGAAGAAGAAAACATGGGGAAAATTCGTGATCATACTGTAGCAATAGGTCTAATTACTTTTACTATGAAAATTACAGTCATAGTCTGCGCACAAACCAATTAGACAGTGAGGTGGGTAGATACTGCCCTCTCTAGAATCGGTCCTGAAGTAAACAACTATGTCTGTCTCACTCTAGCCTCTAGCACATTACTCATATCGACTTAAGATTGTTTAATTTTTTATAATTTAACCGGCTGTAGACCAATTTTCTTGCATTATTAATCTTCTTTACCGTTTTGTTTTCCTTGTATTCAATTTTTCCTTATAACACACAAAAACCCATGCCCGAGCCGGGACTCGAATCCACAACCTCCTTCACCACGGCGCCAAGGCAGCACGCCTTAGCTACCACGGTAGACCGACACTTACGGCCGGTTCTAGACCAGACAAAACCTACCTATCCCATTTGGTACTATTTGGCCAGATATAAAGGTATGTTCTATTAAACTGGACACTACATTAGCTTTTAAAATCCGAAGAATGTTAGCTATGCCTACAGCCTTGTAGCCTATTCCTCAAAGTGTTGCACACTAGAAATGGTTCAATAGAAAAAAAATGGTTGAACTTATTTAAGGTTAGGCGGGAGCTTTCATTGTGTTCATAAGTTTCTTCAGTCAAACTATGGAGTTCTCTGTCTCTGAATATCCTTGAAGTTCTTCATCAATTCAATTTCGTGATTATTTGAAGAAGTATACGCTTTATAGAAACATACACAACTATGACTTCTCAATACTGTACTTTTTTCAATCTCGCTTAAGCGTTGGGCATCTAAGTCTAAGCGCTGTTGCCTGGCTTAATCAGACTCATTTCCTAACACGGACGACATTGCTCTGGCTTTTGATCAAATATTTGATAATAGTGTACACACGTAGAGTATTTAAAATCATGCTGGGTTGTACTGTTGAGCTCGATCAATAAAATAATAGCATAACACATTTCTTCTCAACCTCTTTTATTATATTTTCCTAGGCCTTTCGGATAAAATCAACCATCTCCAGGGAATCTTGCTTGTAGATCCACAAGAGTAAGAATAAAATACTTTATCACTGGCGTCATTTTTAATTAAAACGATTAACACTTAAAATATTCTGTGGTTCACAAGATGTAGAAGAAGAAGAAGAAGAAGAATCAAGAAGTTAATTTTACTTATGGTTTAAGAACATTTAAAGTTTTAATAGCCTAGTTTTAATAAAAAATTACCCATTTTTATTCTTACTGAATGTAAATCCACTCGCAAATTCCCTGAAGTTGGTTGATTGTAACCGAAAGCTTAGGAAAATGAAATAAAAGGAATTAAGAAGAAAGGTATTGTGTTATTATTTTTTTGCACTCCTTAGCTAGTAAGTGTTACTTACGAAAGTTGTTTACATGGATCGTAAGTTGACATTCCCACACAATCGTGTTGCTAAGGCCGTTGCAATGAGGTTAAATTACTTACGGTCCAAGCGCCACGTCATAATTCATTACTATCCGCGCGCCATATCTTGAGCGCTGGATTTACGGGGAAGTGAGGGTTGGGGGGAACAAAACATAGCTACTCCGCCAGTCTTTCTGCAGTGTTGTCAACCAAAGAAATCATATTTCAGCAGAATCGCGAATATGGTAAGCGCACGTCAACAGCGTAAGTGTGGATGCCGAATTATAATAATTTCCGATGAATCATCCTCGCTATTTTATGTAGTGACATTTAATAGACAAGGATTTTAATGCAGTCCAATAATATAACGTGGTGACGGTATTGCGTAACAATTAATAACACGTCACAAGGCTTTAGTTATGAAATAAATCATTTTCCTCCGGGAAGAGAATGTTATATAAATAGGCTTAATATATTTACACTGGATGACAAGTTTTAAGCATGAAGAAGAGTCTTAGCAGAACATGCTTCACCATTTCGTGTTGTAAAACATAAGAGAGGTAAGGCATCTAAAAGTGGAGAAAATTAGAGGCCTAATTTTAAACGTATTTAATACGTTTTGTGAAAAGTTCGCTCAACTTTCAGTCCATGAAATTGACATCAGAGTTCACGGGAGTGTCAGAAATTAGCACATACGGAATTCTTAAAGAGGTGAGGAAAGTGTTGGATGTACAGTGACGTGTTTGTGAAATAAGCAATTCGAAAAATTGTATTTTTCCACATAACTCCATGCGTCAGAAAAGATAATGTCAATAAATAAATAAGGTTCCTGAGACAGAATGAAAGTTTAGTATTGAAGCCACTAGATGTCAGGGTGTATAGCGTACTTCGTGTTTCAATGTTGTCAGCTCAACCTACGAAGTTGAACGAAACCTACCGAATGAGGACTAGGGAGCCGAGCGCTCAAGATATGGCGCGCGGATAGTACGATACACTTCATAATACAAGTCTTTATGGACAAAGCTCCCAGGACAAATATTCGGTTCCCATAACAACAAACACATGCGAATCACTTTCTGAAATAAACATCTATTTTAAGAATGTATTTACATAATATTTTCAGGTAATATCACAATTAATATAATTAAATTGATATAATTAATAATCGTGCAAAAAATAGCATGCAATACACGGGCCGTAAAGGCATTTACGGGTCTCGAAAACTTAAAAACCCGAGGCACAGCCGAGGGTTTTCAATCTGTTTCCTCGACCCGTAAACGTGCCTTACGGCACTTGTATCGCAATATACTATATACACACTTAGATTAGATATTGAAATAATATCTCCAAAAATAAACAAATAAACTGATTCAAACTCTGGAAGAACCTCAGGTAGGCCTACACTAAAAATCGAATTACGAATACTTCCTCTTGATGTTTCTCGGGTGTGGCTAAAACCCGTGTATAATAACTTTTCAACCGTACAAAGGACGGGTGACCGGCTAGTATTTGATAATTTTAAAACCCACTATGGGAAATGGAATTAAACATGCACAGTTATTTCATACTCACCATGTAATTTACATGATGAACAACACTGAGCAATTCTAAAAGTAAAGATAATGTTGCTTCCAGTAAAGATTAAAATAAAAGGAGCTAGAACTTGCCGATAGCTACTGTATTGTATGCAGCACGTGATTATGCGGTAGCAGTAATTATAATAATGTGTGGGTATTCTATTTGCAACACAGTAGGCTGTGTTAAGGTCACGCCCCCATTTAACATATAAATGCATCCTATTATTCCCAAACTTAATACTTCAGGGTTTCCTAGGCTGTACTCTTGCTTACATAAATAATGCTGCAATTATACCAAAATTGCTTTCAAATCTTGTTCCCACACAAAACTTGTCCGCAATTACAAGGACGACATGACCTGGAACAGCTGTTCTCAGCACGAATGACTGAGAGCGGGTTCGAATCTTCTTCTTGGCGCCTAGCATCTTCTCAATTGCTGTTTTAGCTGAAGAAGTTAGAAGTATCTTTTCCATTTTGAATTTTGGATGGTGGTACTGGTTATTACTATAAGTAGAGATCCGTGAAATTCGCGAGGCGCGATAACACGAATCATTCTCATTTGGACAAATGTTGGCAAACTATTTTATCTCCGCCCATACCCCCCCCCCAATGTACTTTTGAATCGCGAAATAACGCGAATTCACTAGCGCGAAAAACGAACACAATTTACTTTATAACATTTTCACTGCTAAACTAAACTAAACTCCGTAGTGCTACATCCCTGGAGGGACTTGGCTTACCACCCGACAGCTGCGTCATCTACCACAGGCAGATGGTAGGATTGGGGGCATGTGGTCAGCATGCCGACACCCACGGCCGTTAATGGTGGTTTTCATGACCGGAGCCGCTACTTCTCTGTCAAGTGGCCCCTCAATTTGAATCACGAGGCTACTAATGTATAAACTCGTCTTTTTAAAAGTTATATGAAAGCCCCACTTTTGATCTTTTCGCTGCTACTGACGTATAAATTCGTTACCTTAAAATTTATATAGAAGCCCTACTTTTTAACCTACTGACGTATAAATTCGACACCTCAAAAGTTTTATAGAAGCAGAGATATTATCAGTAAATTAATGCTTTAGGCCTATACAAACTGATTATTTTATTCGCACGTTAGAATTGTCATTTACGGAAACCATTGAAATTCTCCCATTGCTTTGAAACTTAAAGCCCACTGACGATTTTAATTGATGAATACTTGTTCATCATAAATACATAAGTTTAGCTCTGAAAGGCACCTGAAAGGATTAATCGAATTCCAGCAAAAATGTTGTTTTATTTGGACGAAATCTTAAAATTAATTCATTTCAAGGAATATTTTAATAATTTCCTGTTCTTTTCCCTAGTGACATTGTCAACAAATAAATGTATCGGCCATGTTGCCACTGAGAGTAAATTTTCTCTCCGAAAATTGTTCACTGCTCCTCATGCAGTCAAGGAGGAGGAATCACAGAATCAACCTGCGATGCAAGGCATCTTAAGCAGCGTCTCCATTGATATACATTTAACACCAACATGTCAATATTAACAAGTTGATATCGACATGTATATTGCAATTTCGCGTTCCAATTGATTTGACATGCAAACCCAGCGTGTTGCACTTAACATTTTCAGATGTTAATTTGTTTTCCGGAGAAAATGGACAACATGTCAAGTCAATTGACTATTCGGTCAATATCGGCTTTGTTTCGGGAATTTCCGGGAAACGAAAAGCGATCGCCAGTTTAATCGGCTTTGGTTCGGGAATTTCCGGGTGAACAAAAAGCAGTCGACAGCTTCCTCAATATTCCCGGCATCCATTTTGTATTATGTGAGTTTTTGGTATATCAGTGTTCTCAATAGTATTGCATGTACTTTTAAAATTATTTTTTATGGCATACTCCATTGTTGAAAAATGTGATGGTTATTTTGAAAAGATCAAGACATCTGTACAAAATTAGTATTTAAGAAAGTCATAGACAGTTAACAAGAAGATAATAACGAGTATATAAAACTACTCTCATTTTGTAATGTTGGCTGCCCTCTTCAGAAGCGTTTTCTTTTTGAATGTTATTCATTTCTGTTCGTAACCACGCCACACATGTTAACCTATAACATTGTAGTGGAGACAGTTGTTAATTGGCAAACCACTTGACTTGTATACATCAACAAGTTGATGATAAACATTTAACATATGTTAACTGCAACATGTTGGTGTTAAATGTTATCAACGGAGACGCAGCTTTACGGCACATTCAGTATACATAGACTGCTTCCTAAGTTCTATCATGTATGGGTTACAATTCTTTTTGGTATGGTGGAGTATAAATTAAATTCAGTTTTTAATAAATATTTACTTTCTAAATTCTTGGTGATGTCACTACCCAATTATGAACATTCACTATGAACTTTGAAAGTTCGAAATGTTCGAAATGTATTAATATTTCCTACATTAAAAGAAAATACAGTAAAATATACCTGATTTTTAGTAGGCTAGGTTATAATCAGATAAGTGGATTAAAAAATCTGCATATATAGATGATATTTTAAAAATAACATTACCAAATTAGTAATAACACCGAAATATTGAAGTTTTAAAACTAATTTGGCTTAAAAATAAAACCATTTTCACATATCTCTAGCTATATAAAATCTGAGCTTAATTTTGGAAATATTAGTTCCTAGAGGTTGTCTGGATGGTCTAGGCTCGATCCCAGCAGTGACAGGACATCTTTATCCTTTTGTCTTGTCAAAAACCAGCTTGGATCTACTCAGCCGATTGTCCAAATGAGTCCCTGGGGAAGTTTGCTTTCATTCAAATCCCCTGGAGACTAAAAGGCGGCAGGAGTGCATGGAAATTATGCAGGATAGTATAAGTTCATAAGATGAAGTTCCCCCAATTTCATTATAAATGGAGATAGGTTTGTAGTAAAATTCCGCAACAGGCTATGAAAATTCCCATCTGCACTTGAACTGATGGCCTAAAAAATATTGTATCCTTCCACTTATTCCAGATTTGGTCCTGACATCCAATTTCAATTTGTAAATAACGTTAAAAACTGTGTATTTCTATTTTTTCACATAAAGGTTCACTCACAATCACAATCATAAGCAAAAGGTTCACAGAAAGGTTTTATAACAATACTTCTACAATCTTTATAAATATATAATCAAGAATTTTTTTCTCTCTACCTTACTTTAGGTAAGCTTACGACAGATAGAAGAAATACAGTGTTGTGCTGTATCCTGAAATTCGACTTCAAGTTTTTTACTTTAATACAAATTTTGAGATCCCCTGATTTTGAAAGATATAATTGTTAGAAAAATGTCTCTGATTGTCTATTGCATATGAATAGTATAATTCAATATAGTATAACTTGTATAGTAAAGTCTTCCCAGGAAGATTTTAGCCTACATCTCGTTTGTATAGCAAAAATTGTTGAACGTATATAACTTAAGAGGAAAGGAATATAAAATTTTTAAATATTTACCCTATCAATGATTATACAGAAATTTTAAATGGTAAAAATTGTTTGGGATAGGTTAACATCCGTCAAGGTTTTTATGACAGAATTCCAAAGGATGACTGTTAATGTGAGAGGCCTAGGCCTATACATTTCATTCGCTCTGTTAATGTTTTAGAAAGTTGATGTATTTCTCATTCATAATGAAGTGTATGGAAATTTCAAACTACCATTTTCATAAACTATAACACTTAATAGGAAATAGGTGCAACGACGTGTCTAACCAATAAATTTTAAGCGAAATAAGTATATTTGAATCATTTTATAGAGAAATAGATACAAATAGAGGTTCAGAAACTTATTTATTCAATAATAATGACAACAATAATAAAGTAGAGAGGATAGGTTTAACGTGGTAGAGTTAGGTTTCTGGAGGTTGAGAAATACAAGAAAGAATACCGATAAAGGAATGTGTTCACTCCACTTTGCAGTTCAAACGAAAATGCGAAACACATCCTGCTTGTATGTGAAGCTACAAAACACTGGAGAGAAATGTTTATAGATAATAAATTATCAAAACTGAATAGTAACATGGCAGGTAACAAATTTGTGATACAAAAAAGGTAACAAGATTTTAAAAATTAGGCGAAATGTTATTTTTTATCAGAAAGAAATGGATTGAAAAAAGGAAAAAAACCTAAATAAGAGGCTATTATATCCATAGTCAAGTTTCTTTGCATTTGGTGTTGTAATCAATGTTGTGTTATATGTTTTTTGCACGACGTAACTAATTAGTGGTACTTACGAATATTGTTGCCGTGGATCGTAACTTCACACACGCAATCTGGTTACTATGAAAACAAAAGAAATCTCCGTGCGGTAAAAATTACAAAAAACACAAGTGCCGTAAGTAAAAGCATCATAATACAAGCCTTTATGGAAGACCGGAACCAAGGCCCCCTATTTTGTGGCGACTTTAACAGGACAAATATTCGGTTCCCATAACAACCAACACTTGTGAATCACTTTCTGAAATATAACATCCATCTTCAATAGTGTATATACATAATATTTTCAGCTAATATCTCAATTTATATGAATTGATATAAATAATCATCGAGCAAAAAATATCATGCAATACTCGTGCCGTAAGCGCATAACGGATCTCGGATATTGAAAAAACTCTTTCCTCGATCCGTATGCACCGCTTACGGCACTTGTATCGCAATATACTATTTAAGTATTTGTTTTTTGATGTATCTGTAGTTTTTTCTCACTCAAGAGGATTTTGCTATATAAAGGACACCTCGGATAAGCAGAAATGTAGTCTAACTGAGGGTCTTTAAAAATTGTATTCTGAATGAGTATAAACCATACCATAACATAGGCCGACCATAAACTATAACATTTTGAACGGATTTCTATAATATCGTCGTCAAAATATATAGTCGGTGCGCAAATTTTTTAGACAGTGGGATGGGTAGTTACTATCCGCTCTAAAACCGCCCCTGAAGTAAACAAGTTATGTCTGTCCCACTCTTGTAGATACGAGTAATGTGCTAGAGTGAGAGAGACTTATTTATTTAGGGCTGGTTATAGACCGGACAACGCCTACCCATCTCATTGCCTAAACCATTTGAGCGCCGACTATATTCAGTTATATTATAAAGGCTACTGTACAATGATTTATAAAATATCTGCTACATCCGTATGAACAATATTGTTATGAGGAAAATTTCTACAATGTGTATGATAATTGGCATATTTAGATCCAGTGAAATTAGTTACGCGGAAAAATCCGTCAATCTTTCTGATAATTGGCATTATGCCATTACTATTTCCTCGAGTAAAATAAAATTAACGCACATGATAAGAACGGGCTCTTTTCCTACGATAAATACCACTACAAATTATTCTACTACATCTAAGGCTGCATAGAAAGAAGATTATGTTATTTCCAACTTTTTAAAATTATGTTTTACTATTTATTTACTACTACTTAGGCTACTACAATTTATTATTATTACAAAATTTTCTGTTTCAAATAAGAAAACAGAAAAAACACAAAAAATTTCAATTTATAATACAAGATAATAGGTCTAAATATAATATTGAGAAATACATCCGAATGAGCAAGGCTGCTCGTGCTCGGGAGCAGTTAAAAAAAAAATCCCTTTAGGCAGGCCTACAGGCGGAGGTAGATTTCGAAGTGCTTTTGGTTTAATTTATTGTCGCTGCATAGCACTCTTTTTCTTTAGCCTTGGCATGGTAAACCTGCAGTAATAAGAACTGAATTCGGTAAAGAGGAAGAGCCTACAATCATTTGTTTTGACAACAAGAATAGGATATAATATTCTGGGAGGCCGTGCGCAAGATCAGCAATGAATAAAATTAGCAAAGCCGCTAAACAAGACAAAATTATGATATTATAATAATTCTTTTAAGTGTTATTATTTTCAAACATTAAAATCTCGCGTCATATGAGAGCTATCAAGAAACTATTTATTGATTTGTAGAGTACTCATCAAGAGCTTTTCAACGATACCCCACAAGACGTGGTTTCAAAAGTTTCGAATTTTCATCCCCCACCCCCACCCCCACCCCCACCCTCACTCGAACCCCCGAATTGTTGGTGTCACTGTGAACTCCATAGGGAGTACTCTAATTTATTCAAACAAAGTTTCCCTCTATACTTCATAGGGGCCGAGATATAAATGTATTAAAATTTCAACCCCCTCCCCCGACCACCCCCTTGGGCCAATTTTGCCCATTAACGAACTTGTTCGAACTATTGGGCCTAGAAATAACATAATAAAATTTGGTTCAAATATCTTCAAAATTACGGCCGCTATCGTGTAAAGATATATATATATATATATATATATATATATATATATATATATATATATATATATATATATAATATCACAATTTTTTTTTTGAACGGGCGGTGGTTTCGTACTTAGGGGAGCATGAAACGTAAAGATATGAAAGAATTTTTCGAAAATCATAAAGTGGTATCCATTGCAATAGGTAGATTTTTCTTCGAAAATCTACCTAAAAATCAGAGTGAAGAAAGAGGAGAGCCAAGATTGAAAAAGAAGACAATAGTGTGATATAAAAAATTCAAAACATAATAACATTAATGATATGACAATAAAGAATATGGGACAACACGTATAGTAGCGTAATATAAATTAGAGTTGGCAATGCTGCTTATCACTGGTAAGCGTAACAAATATTGCTTCCACGTATGCCGTAATACGAAGATCACGTAACACATTCGTGAACGTGTTCTGATTTCCGGGTTAACAGCTCCTTTCTAAAGATCATGACTTAGGTAACGAATACCAATCTTCTACAACAAGTGTTTTCTGCTGTTATTAGCCTGATTATGCGGTTGTTTATGCTGGAATAAGCAATGTTAAGTCATTACACGAAACTCCTTCAAGTCTCACGAAAACGGTGCAGCTTATTTAACCACCTCATTAATGAGCAAAATTTTAAGCTGTTAACAGAATATACATAGCTACATTATATTAAGGATAATAATGAACTAATATTTTCACTAAAATTTAGGTATTCCCAACCTTATAGTTTCGACGCCCCCTTTTAAGATGTGACAAGTCACTACGCGACCCCCCCTCCCACCATAATTCAGTATATCTTGAAGGGAAGAATGTAAGCACAACATGTTTAAATAATCACATATTTTTACAAACATAATAATAAATCAAGTAGTGAAAGTAATTATTAAGTCACACTGCTATGAACCAGTTTAATAATTAAGTCAGTGAGACGGTTGACACTGTTTTGCCTGTTTTAGTTACAAATTTGACAATGCATAAAGGAGATCACTTGCGACATCTAGCCGACATGTTTTTTTTCTTTCTTTTTCTTTCTTTTTCTTTTTCATTAAGCTGCAGTTCAAGTTGAGAATCCTGCCTAACTCACATAAATATGTGGACGAAAATGGCACAATAACAGTCATCGCAAATCAAGCTACTTGAAAATAAAATGCAAGATGAGTAACCCAAAAATCCTCTAGACCTGAAGTTTTAAAATTATCTTTTGCTTTGAATTATACTTTAGTTCTATGGCTAATAAAACTTTCTGGCAGTAGGTTAAAGCAGTGTCAACAGCAAAGGGATACAACAATTTTACTAATTCCAAATCGTTCTGCGTCCCTAAGATTGTTAAACGCCGCCCAGGTTGGGGACCACTGAATTAAAAAAATGCAAAACAAAAGTAGGCTATAACACCAGAAGTGTTAAGTTAAATTATACACAAACATATTGACCAAAAGTAACGTAAAAGAGTTATTATTATCTTACACCCGAAGGAGCATTTTCCTTTTTCCAAGCTGAAGCGGGATAACGGGATAACTGAAATTTTTTTTATAGATATGAAAAGGGTATACATGACATACATAAGTAATAGTTGTACACAATTTTCTCGTTATATGGTATGATTTTCTTTACCTACCTACTAGTTTAGTTAAATGGCATACAAATAGTTTCGTAGAATATTTGAAGATCCTTTCAATGCCTAAAGGTTGGAATTTTAACCCATTTAGAGCTGAATTTTACATATTAATATATCGGTTCGCATTCAAAAGAAATAGGTGGATTATAAGTGGATTAACAGTACGAAAAATTTCAGTGGAATGGGTGGTTCCAATGAATAAAACACATGAATAAAATTACTCACATTTTAAAATAAAATATTACTATCTTAACATAGTAATCTTAATATAATAATTATGCTTCTATGCAATATTTTGTGGTGATGAATTTACATGTCACTGTCAGGAAAAAGTTTAAACTCTTTTGCAAAGTTTATAAAGAATTAGGAATTAGATTATATTACCATAAAGTATTACCAAAGCATATTAAAATATTTGACAGTAAACTTATTAAAGAGTCGGTTAGCATATAATATAATCTCTCTTCATATAATATTAATGAATATTTTGATTAATTTAAAGGTTAAATAATTTTTTGTTAATATTCTTTAATGTTAGAGAATATTAACCCTTTCTAAACTGAATTGATATTATATTCATATTAATGTAAGCATTCATCAAGTGGTATCAGCGGATTTACAGGTTTGAAATCAATAAAGAAGATCTTAATGGAATAGCTGGTATTTATAAATGACAATTCTAACGCATGGATAAAATTTCTCATACTGTAACATAAAGCATTACTGTGTGAATCACTCATTTTAGGAAGGGCTAAAAGTATGTTTTCACTACAGAAAAACTTCTGTAACGTATTCGCACATATTTGTTTATTCCTCCTTCCTTGTGGACACAATGATCACAGCAATTCATACTTCACTTTAGAAAGGCCTTTATTCCTGGAATAAAGCCTTTTCTATATTGCCACGCCCCTAGTGGCAGTTCCTTTAATCTGCAATCACCAGCTTTTACAACAGTCAAGAAGGGTTAGTCGTAATTTACATATACAGTGAAAGAATTCCGTGAACTGATTGTTTACGCTGCAAAAAGCTGTCAATTTAGAGTGAAACTTCTTGAAAAAAACTATATCTATGATTTTTTCATAATGGTGACCAAAATACATGAAAGGAGGGTTGTCTCTTGAGTCAAGAGATAGAGGTGTTCCACCACAAGCTAAAATGCTCTTTCAGCCTCAGGTTTATTGCATTTTGAGCTCTCTTCTGCAAATCGTCTGATTATAGCATCTCCTTACATACTTTTGACTTGCGACTTCCTGCAACTCCAGTCCAGCTCCTATTAACAAAGGCATATCATGACCAAGATCCTATAATCAAGTTATTTTTGATGATGTTATAAATTACGCTTCATTACTTGATTTAAGTAAAGCTTTCGACACTGTGGCCCATGACATCCTGATCTCTAAGCTAGAGAACTACGGCATCAAGAATAAAGAATTGGCACTTTTTAGGTCATAATTAGCAATTAGAACTCAAATAGTCATAGTAAATAATCGTAAATCAAATACCTTACCGGTCATTAGAGGGGTCAAGTTATATGGTAAGATTTCCACCTATATACTAGTATTCTTAATAAACACCATATATTTCTTCAATCCAACGATAATGAAGTTTTAATTGAAACTTCTTCAATTAAAACTTCATTATCGTTGGATTCAAGAAATATATGGTGTGTATTAATAATACTAGTATATAGGTGGAAATCTTACCATATAACTTGACTTATACTATACTAGTTGAAATTTCTTACATTATGCTTCATAATGAAGTTTATTAATAATTAGAGGGGTACCGCAAGGTTCGGTTTTGGGACCGTTTCTTTTTCTGGTATATATGAACGATTTGCCAACATTTTTTCCACATAAGTCCGTAATATATGCTGATGATACAACTTTCATAACGGCGGACCATAATTTAGAGGAAGTAAAAAAAAAAACACAATAAATGCTTAGAAATTCCGCTGCATGGATTCAAAAAAATAACCTCAACTTAAACAATAGCAAAACTGAAACAGAATGTTCTTCTTCCTCCATAGGTTAAATGAGAATATAAATGAGTCCGACTCTGTTAGACTATTAGGCATCCATTTGGATCCTAAGTTGAACTGGAAAGCCCATACCGAACAGCTAAGCATCAAACTATCCAGAGTAATCTTTTTGTTAAGTAGATTAAAAACTTTAGTTAGTAAACAGCATCTACTTAACTCTTATTACGCTTTTTTCCATTCCCATCTCCAATATGCTGTTATAATATGAGGAAATTCTTCTGGCGCCCAAACAATGCATAAAATGACAGAAAAAAGCAATAAGAGTAATTACGAGAATTTTACGCCATGAATCATGTAGACAAATTTTTAAAGAGCTAAAAATCTTAACTGTACCCTCACTCTATATTAAAGAATGCCTCCTTTCAATAATAATTTAAAAAACACACACAAACACTTTACCACTCAGAACAGCTATTCAGGGGTATGAGACTAGAAATAGAAATGATTTAAGCATGGACTACACCAGATTATACATGAGTCAAAATAGTTTTGAAAATACAGGTATGAAGTTGTACAATACGCTACCGCTTACAGTGAGAAATTTACCAATTCATGTATTTGAGAAGTACCTTCATAATATTTTAGTTGAAAACTGTATATATAATATTAATGACTTCAATCTCTGTTAATTTTATTATGTATTTAATGTATTTGTTTTTTATGACTATTGTTATTTCAACTTGTGTTGACAAATGACAAATAAAGAAAATTCAAATTCAAATTATTCATTGGCCTGAAAGGTAAAAATTATTTCCTGATTCCTGAAAAATGATGATTTTGGAATAAAGTCCTTTCTAAATTAATGAAAATTAATTATATATGTCGTCTACTGATAGACATCCCTGAAAGATATAGATCTTTCTATGAAGCAATAGTCTCTTGGCTAGTTTCTGAAAAAGGAAATAGCTAATTTTGTTTATATTTCCAACATATATGAAAAACTTCGTTCAGTAAATTGTAATAACTTTCCCTAACAGTATAAATAGCCTATGTGATCTCTATGTAAATTCAGAGAAAATAACAACAAACCATATGTGTTGGAAGCACACCATGTCACATTTACCTCTTTATATTCATTTCACTGAAGAAAGGACTTTATTCCAAATTTTATAACCTCATTTTCAACCAGGAGATGCATGTGAGCTAAGGTTAATTTGTATTATCTAACATTTATCTTCTTATCAAGTTATTTTTAGCGATGTTATAAATTATTCAGATTATTACACATAGGTAAAATTTATTTCCCGATTCCTGAAAAAAATGATGATTTTGGAATAAGGTCCTTTCTAAACTGATTGATTTACTTTGCTATCATGCAATTTTGTCGGTATCGTATATACAGGGTGTTAATGAATAACACCGAAATATTTTACCTGTGTATAGAGGGGACATAGACAAGCAACTTTTATTAGGAGATTTTTGCTCTATGGATTCAATTCTTCCTGTTATAACATAAAATATCCAAAGGATATGCACGCCACTGACTTCTAATACTTGAAATGATGGGAAACAAAAGAACAGTGAATATTATGTAGTGGTCGGGAAAATTGTAAAATATGACGATCGATATCTTACAACTCTGAGGGAAAAAAAGACAAACGAAGCATTTATGTTAGGTTTGGAATTAGGAATAAAAACATAATGCAGTGGCGGGCAATCATGTGATTAATCAGTAAATTTTGCAGATTATGAAAATTCTAAATTATGGTATAGCTGTTGATGAATTGTTAAGAATCAGGTTTTTATCGATCGCTAAGAAGGCATGAAGTCAATTTAATGAAAATTTTAACCCTATTTCGCTCAATTATTGACTTATGAGCACCAAATTTTAAGGACTTTAATGGCCTGTAGCATACACATTTTACGTCTTAGAGCAAAAATGTCCTAATAAAAGTTGCTTGTCTATGTCCCCTCTATACACAGGTAAAATATTTCGGTGTTATTCATTAACACCCTATATAGTGAGAAGAGAGAGACATTTATTATAAAAATGAAGCTGTTTGAATACACAAGTTGCCCTAAGACACAGCTTACTAATAATAATAACATTAACGAATGAATAATTCAGTTAATATCTAACAAGCCTCTTTTGTTTTTGTTAATGTCTACTGACTAGGGGTCATATTCTTAGGTAAATACATATTTTGCATGCGTTGTACTATAAACTTGAAACCGAGTTTAATGTTCTAGATATTCACATCGGAGCACAATATTTTAGATATTATTTAACATAAAAAACTCATATTTTCTGATTTGTTATATGACAAAATATTTCGGATATTTACATAGTCTAGAGACTCCTTCCAGGAATGATGCCTGGTGAATAATATTAACTTAGCCATTCAGATGCTACTAAATATTCTAATTTTTAGCACATAATTTGACATTTCAGTAAATATTTTTGATATTTCAGCACTAATTTTTAACACATACAAAATTAATATTTCTCAAGTTTTTAGCATTTAAAAATGCTAGCCCTACTACTGACAATGAAATAGACCTACACCCTCTAATGTTTTCCGACGTTGTAGTGTTTAATTAGTTAATTATAAGGTTATAATCTATGATAACTAATAGAGCATATTTTCTTTAAGTATTAGCATTAGGCCAACACATTTGTATAGCCTAATTATAGATCCGACGTGATGTTCTTGTACCCAAAAATTTCACGATTAGCGAAGCTGCAAAAAATTAGTTTAAGATTTTTTAATAAGGTTGCTAACATGATACGAATCTCTCAAATACATATTCTACCACTTTTGATATAAAAAAATACCACCTATTTTTACTTCCTCTGTCCGTACCATACATAGGCCACTATTTATAGAGGGAGTACTGTTCTGGACCCCCAAATTTGAAGTTGAATTTTTAACATAAATACACGTTTTGAGGTTTCCTGAATCCAAAATTTACTATTTTCGGAAACATATCTGTGTGTATGGCTGTGTGTCTATGAGCAGCCTAGCTCCAGGACGGAAAATCATATGAAAACACAATTTTGTATTTGGGTTAGGTACCTTCTGTGGATATGACAAGACTGTCGACAAATTTATCTTATTTTTAAGGGGACTTTATATGAAGAAATTTTCGTTTTTCGCGATTTTTCTCGACAATGGCTCTCTAACGATTTTTTAAAAATATTATACATGGGGTGCTGATACTAAGAGCTAAAATTTATATTCAAAACTTTTTTCGAAAAAAAAAAATCTCTGAAGGATAGTTATAAGCCACCCACTCTGAATACGCGTTCTTTGCAATACGGCCTCTTGATCTATATCATAATGTGAAGTGAGAAAAATGTATTGGCCATGCTTAAAGTAAAGGAACTTACGAGAGGGCATTAATCCGATTTTATTTCGGTTATGCATCCTTCGGGGATGCGACGTGATGTGGTAACGACATTTTCTTTGTTTTTACAACCAATTTACATGAAGAGAATGTGATACTTAATATATTTTACTAAGAGGTTAACTTTTATTTGGGCAGATGAAGTTATATGAGTTTCACATCAGATTTTTTAAATGGGCATTCCTCCACGTCCTCGTAATGAAGAGGTTATTGTGTTCAAACCCGGTAGACAGACAGGACTGAATATTTAAATAACATCACAATGTGGTTTCAGGTTAATGGTTTTAGTCTTAATCTTAATAAGACTCAAAATATACATTTCTCATTAATAGATTTCAAACAAATGTTAAATTATTCGGACTATTATTGGATCCAAAGTGTCTTGGGACAGACGTATCGAACATTTATGCTCAAGGCTATCAACTTGCTACATCAATTGAAATCATTATATTAGTATCCAAGCCATACTTAAGAATGTTATATTTTTTCCTTCTTCAATAGTTTACTGTTTACATAACCTTACCATTATCTTAAATTTGTGCTTGATAGCTTTATTGATTTTTCATAGCAAGTTATAATATTTTAATCCACACAAAAAAAGCGGTACGTCAAAAAACAAATAGAAAAGAAATATACTATCTCAAGACAATAGATGAAAACAAAATTTGTCAACAAATATGTGAATAACTAGATTTTTACATCATGTGGCCCCAGAACAAATAGACCTGGTTGCTAGAATTGTAAAGTACGATTACTTCCACTAAGTCTCTGGCCTTGAAGACTAAGTCTACGGCCAGACAGAAAGCGATAAAGTAGTGCGATACGTTTTAGCGAGAAGCTGTTTTTGCGATACGTTTGAAGCGAGTTAAACGATAAGCGATACTAGACCATGGGCTACCAATAGCAAACCCTCCCCCCCCCCCGTGGGATTTTCTGGCACACATATTTTTTTGTTGATATTGTCGTCTAGTTTAAGATTTTAGTTGTTTGCCCCTTATCAATTACAGCATTTACCCGGAAACCCCGGAAAACCACGGAAATCCGGAGAAAATGGGTTTGTTTTAATTTTTTATTGTTCTTTGCCCCTAATATTCCCAGAGAATTTCTGACTCACATATTTTTGTTCGTATTGCCATCTAGTTTAAGGTTTCAGTTGTTTGCCCCTTACAAATTACAACATATCCCCGAAAAACCCGGAAAGCCACGTATATACGGAGAAAATTACTATGTTTTGGTTTTTAAATCTTTGTTCTTTGCCCCTAATATTCAAAGGGAATTTCTGACTCATATGTTTTAATGTTGCCATTACCATCTAGATTAAGATTTCAGTTGTTTGCCCCTTATCAATTACAGCATATCCCCGGAAAACTCCGAAAACCAAGGAAATCCGAAAAAATTGACTTCGTTTGAATTTTTTAAAATCTTTGTTCTTTGCTACTAGTATTCAAAGGGAATTGGTAAATCATATGTTTTTGTGTTGGTATTGCCATCTAGATTAAGGTTTCAGTTGTTTTCCCCTTACCAATTACAGCATATCCCCGGAAAACCCGGAAAACCACGTATATACGGAGAAAATGACTATGTTTTCTTTTTAAATCCTTGTTCTTTGCTCCTAATATTCGAAGAGAATTCCTGACTCATATGCTTTTGTGTTGGAAGTGCCAACTAGTAAGGTATCAGTTGTTTTCCCCTTACCAATTACAGCATGACAAAAAATAATGATGCTGAAGGGATGAAAGCGTTTGAAAACCTGGCAGCACACCCTTCATATTCTAATGTGAACAAAAATATGTGTCAGAAATTCCCTGGGAATATTAGGGGCAAAGAACAATAAAAAATTAAAACTATTTGTAAGGGGCAAACAACGAAACCTTAAACTAGATGGCAATACGAACAAAAATATGTGAGTCAGAAATTCCCTGGGAATATTAGGATCAAAGAACAAAGATTTTTAATAAATTAAAACGAACTCATTTTCTGCGGATTTTCGTGGTTTTCGGAGTTTTCCGGGGATATGCTGTAATTGATAAGGGGAAAACAACTGATAGATGGCAATACCAATACAAAAACATATAAGTCACCAATTCCCTTTGAATACTAAGAGCAAATAACTAAGATTAAAAAAATTAAAACAAAGTAATTTTCCCCGGATTTCCGTGGTTTCCCGAGTTTTCTGGGGAAATGCTGTAATTGATAGGGGGAAAACAACTGAAACCTTAATCTAGATGGGAATACCAATACAAAAACTTATAAGTCACCAATTCCCTTTGAATACTAGGAGGAAAAAACTTAGATTAAAAAAAATAAACAAAGTAATTTTCTCCGGATTTCCGTGGTTTTCAGAGATTTCTGGGGAAATGCTGTAATTGATAAGGGGAAAACAACTGAAACCTTAATTTAGATGGCAATACCAACACAAAACCGTATGAGTCACTAAGTCCCTTTGAATACTAAGAGCAAATAACTAAGATTAAAAAAATTAAAACAAAGTAATTTTCTCCGGATTTCCGTGGTTTTCCGAGTTTTCTGGGGAAATGCTTTAATTGATAGGGGGCAAACAACTGAAACCTTAATCTAGATGGGAATACCAATACAAAAACATATAAGTCACCAATTCCCTTTGAATACTAGGAGGAAAAAACTTAGATTAAAAAAAAATAAACAAAGTAATTTTCTCCGGATTTCCGTGGTTTTCAGAGTTTTCTGGGGATATGCTGTAATTGATAAGGGGAAAACAACTGATACCTTAATCTAGATGGGAATACCAATACAAAAACATATAAGTCACCAATTCCCTTTGAATACTAGGAGGAAAAACATAGATTTAAAAAAATAAACAAAGTAATTTTCTCCGGATTTCCGTGGTTTTCAGAGTTTTCTGGGGAAATGCTGTAATTGATAAGGGGCAAACAACTGAAACCTTAATTTAGATGGCAATACCAACACAAAACTATATGAGTCACCAAGTCCCTTTGAATACTAGGGCAAAGAACTAAGATTTAAAAAAATTTGAACAAAGTCATTTTCTCCGGGTTTCCGTGGTTTTCGGAGTTTTCCGGGGATATACTGTATTTGATAATGGGCAAACAACTGAGACCATAATCTAGATGGCAATGCCAACAAAAAAAAACATATGATTCAGAAATTCCCTTTGAATATTAGAAGGAAAAACAAAGATTAAAAAATAAAACATTGTCATTTTCTCCGTATATACGTGGTATTCCGGGTTTTCCGGGTATATGTTGTAATTGGTCAGAGGCAAACAACTGAAACCTTAAATTAGATGACAATACCAACAAGAAATATGTGAGTCAATAATTCCCTGGGCATATTAGGAGCAAAGAACAAAGACAAATTAAAACAAAGTCATTTCTCCGGATTTCCGTTGTTTTCCGGGGATATGCTGTAATTGATAAGGGGTAAACAGCTAAAAACTTAATCTAGATGGCAATACCAACAATAAATGTGTGATTCAGAAATTCCCTGGGCATATTAGGAGCAAAGAACAATGAAAAATTAAAACAAACTAGTTTTCTCCGGATTTCCGTAGTTTTCCGGGGTTTCCGGGTAAATGCTGTAATTGATAAGGGGCAAACAACTAAAATATGAAACTACATGTCAATACCAACAAAAAAATATATGAGTCGGAAAATCCCACGGGGGGGGGGGGGATGGGGGGTATACAGTAGCCCACGCTCTATACTGGCCAGACAGAAGAAGCGTGTTGGAATCTCGCACGCTGCTACAGTAGAATGGCGCTATCAAAGAGAGCACGTAAATTATTCTTGCTTAGTGAGAATTTGTCGTGGAAACTACAGTATTTTTCAAATGAGAAGCCATTTCCCTCACCGCCAATCACGTGTACGAGCTAACGAAGTGCCGCTAGCAGAAACAGTCTTCCCTCCGTCTCGCCGTCTCTGATCTATTTTACCAGAGGAAAGATTAGTTGTAACTCTCAGGTGAGTTTTTATTTTAAAACGTTAAATTGCACATTTTAATTCACAAGGAACAAACACCTATCGAGGCGGAATAATAGATGGCTGTAAATAGGAGCAATGTGCATTGTCAGGAAATAAAAAAAGGATCAAAACATGCTACACGTGTTCCTTACTAGCAGCAACTCTCGACTGACGCAGCATGTTAAGCGATAAAATATACTTTGACTTTCTGGCGAGTAAAGCGATTCTCGTATCGCACTCTTATGACGCGCGATTGCCTGTGTGGCCATCGAATAGAATGATAATTCATTTGACTGCATAAGCGGGAAACGCGTAAGCCGCTTGTAACGTATAAAACGCAACGCACGCTTTTATCGCGCTCTGTCTGGACATACCCTAACCCAGCCAGCGGGTTTCTCGTTACCAGCTTGCGCAGACTCGCATGCGCGTAAGATCACTTAGCTACTGTTGAGCACAGAGTGAAGATCATGCAGCACGTTGCCAGTCGTAGAAAATACTATAATAGCTGAGTGGAAGGATAATGCCGCAGCGAGACAGAGACAAACAACACGTGGAGTGGGATAGAATAGTTGAGCCAATCAGGGTGCAGCTACCTCCCCTAAAGGAACTCTAGGAACGGTGACACTCGCTCCTAAGGTAAAGGTAAAAAAAGGTAAAGTGATCCCTATACAGGCCATGGAGGCCCAGAGGGTTCCAGGAGGTTGAGGCGCCCAGATTTTGGACATTCGGCACTTGAAGGTGGTAAGGTTGTCAGCCTTACTCACCGGCCGCCTTTACCCCAGGAGTGCTCCTGGTACTCATTTCTGTTAGAGGCTGAGTCGACCTCAGGGCCATAGTGCCACCAGAAGGATTAGGCCAATTGAAAAACTCCAACGACCTCATCGGGAATCGAACCCGCGACCTTCCGGTTTGTAGCGCAGCGCCTCAACCACTACGCCGCTCCTAAGGTATATACGTAAAATCCCAGAGACTTTGTGGAAGTAATCGTACTCTAACAGCGGCTGACGATGTACACCAATCTCCTGGGATACTAGAGCGTGTGCGACAGTTCATGAGACGTCGCTGTGAAGTTTGTCGTGATCATGGGGGTCGACTTTTGAACAATTACTTTAAACAGCGTGTAATTTGGGTTGTACAAAGGTAGTTAGGTTAGAAATGAAAGCAATGCAATTACTTGGTATTGAGCCACCGGAGACCATGGGTTCCTCATATATAAAACACTCAGGAAACATTCCTGTACAACTTGTGAAAGTTTGTCGATATAATTCTGATTCACCATGTAAAAACATCTAATGGATCATCTCTGTATGTACCGATTTATCATAAAAACTACTAACGCTGAAATTCAGTTTGAACATAGTTTTTTATATCTGGAAAAGTTATACTTTTAGGAATATAGTCGATCACTCATCTCCGCTATTTCACCTAATATCTTCAAAATTCAGTATATCTTACAATGAACGCAGGCATGACAAATAACAATGCATATCAAAATCATCGTTGGCCTACTGCAAAGCCAAAGGTAGGCCTATTTTCTCTCTTTATTGTTACTGACTACTGTTACTATTTCTTTATAGTAAATAATATAACTTTACCCAGATATAAAATAAAGACAAATGTTAAAACACTAGAGAGTTCTAGGATAAAAATTGTAAGTACATCTACATTAGATTATTATATATTGTAAATACAATGGTCAGGATATATTGTAATTTTTAATTTGTAAAATAAGGTATTTTGTGTTGGAGCATGCAATAGAAGTAGACAGGCCTACTTAATTGAAGTATTTTTCACGAAAATTTTACTGAAAAGGTTATCATGACAGAACATATTTGTTAACAATAATGTTTTGCCACATAATTATCAGCTCTTGTCTATTGAATGATTGTATATTCATTCTTCGTACAGGTGAAAAAGTGCATTGCACGGATTTAGCCTTACCCGAGAAATATCACAAGGAAGCAGCTGTACTTCGTTTTTAGTGTGCCTGACGTATTTCCGAAGTTCGAAAATGACTCCTATCTGCATCGGAGTTCCAAGGGAGTCAAATAAATAATCTCATAAGAGCGTTGGGAAACATGACTTCCAGCATCTGTTGCAGGGCTTGATCGGACTAATTTTCTCGCCCAGACGATATTGCCCTGGCTTTTGACCAAACATTTAGTATGTGCACACATACATTATGTTCAAATATTTAAATAACCTAATATTGCAACAACAACAAAAACTGGTTCGCATGGAGTTAGATGCAAACAGGCGTCATTTCCAAACTCCTGGAGAACGGCAGGCACACTGAAAAATTCAGTATCGTATTTTACGGACCATAAGACGCTCCGGACCATAAGAAGCACCTTAATTTTAGGATGGAAATTTAAAGAGAAATTTAATGTGATTCTAAACGAAACATTTAAAGGGAATAATCTTCATTGCATAAATAATGGAATCACTTCTACCTTAAAATCTGCATTGTATGAAAATCTCTTCTGTATAGGTGGCATCGCGTAAATTTTAACAACTGAACTGACTTCTCATGAAAGACTGAAAATACTTTTACACCCTCTAACTCTCAATTGACCATATAGTAGGTGTAACGGGACAAGGCTGCTTAGAGGTCATTGCATTCATTTAAACCACCCGGCGAAGACACTCCTTTTGTATAAAAGAACTCAACATTCCTTTCTTTTCGCATTGTATACCTAGCTTCCAGCTAACCTCATTTTACGATTGTGACAAGTGCAGTGATGTACAGTCAGTGCTAAAATTTGTAATTGTGTTATCGTTACCAACACCTTGGTTATAACTATGGTATTCAGGCAATATTTACCATAATTTTAATTTTTTTAGTGTCTTCTGATCATTAGACGCATCCAACTTTTAAGGCTCTGTTTTCAAGGTGAAAAAGTGCGTCTTATGGTCCGTAAAATACGGTACTTTTCATGACGTTTCTCGTGTATGACCAAAAATCGTGTAAAATACGTTTTCACCCGTACAAAGGACGGATAACCAGCTAGTAGTATATAAAAGAAGAAACGAAACCAAACATCAATCCAGATACAGATGGTCAGATGACTAATGAACTAATAATATGATTGAGATGATTTTATGAATAGTGTACGTATTTCAATGAAACGAGATTTTGTTATGAGTTCTTATAATATTAACTAACATTATCAACAAATGCAATGAAACAGGGCCCAGGGGAAAATTTGGTTTTCTTTTAATGTCCTGTTACACTCTTACATTACATTAAATTTCCCTCCAGTATGAAAAAAATATTTGGCCTTGTGGACAACCTCCACACGTGCATGCATCCTACAAAATCTCGCACCTGCCTTTCACGTCAGATTCTCTGCTAGCATTTTTTTTTCTGAACTAATGTTTACTACAAAAGAGTAGCTTTTAAATAAACGAACATTAGTAAAATAACCCCTTTTATGTTTGAAAACTTCTCTCATTATTATTATTAATTTATTATTATTCTATTATTTTATATTTATTTAATTTGGCAGAGCTAATTCTATTTGGTCTTCTCTTCCGCTATACCAGTCGAAAACAATATTAACTTACTATTACATAATAGATAAATACAAAAAATCATCTTACTTAGATATGTGTAAGCCTACATGAAAAAAAAACACTCTATATCACATTTCTGATATGAATTTAAGACTAATATTACTAAATTACTAAAAAATTAACGAAATTACAATTTAAGAATTTGATTTATAAATTACTGGCAGAAAACATTAAACATTAGGCTACACTTTATGTTGTCTCCAAAATACTAAAAATAAACACTGAGCATTACAATAGATTTAAGAAAAGGGATGCAAGTTAGTAAAAAAAAACAGTTAAAATGACTGGTTATTAAGAAGAGGAAAAGAGAACAACTAAATTACATTATTTACGTTAATTTATCGAATTCTCCCTGAAATTCACCTAGCGTTCGACAGCCTCTGACTTTGCGAAGGATGGAATTCCATAGGCGAACAACTGATATAGTGAATGAGGATGAACAGGATGATGACTTGTGTAAAGGGGTAGAAAGTAGTGCTTGTTTAGGGTGTGATGAGAGGACAAATTTGGGTGATGTGACGTGATGGGGTTTTGAAGATGAGAAAATCCGGTCAAATCCGGACCTCTCGTTATATTACCTATGATAATGAAATTTGATTTATCATAGCCAGCTCACAGCGACAAAGTAAGTGGCCCCTAAATAAATTTGCTACTTATCGCACGTTATTGGATATTTTTTTAACTTTCCTAAATCCTACTTTACTAGGTTATGACCAGGCTTTAAAACTTAGTGCCCGAACCCACAGAGGGAGATGATTCCGGTTACCAACAACCTGAGTATAGGGGGTGGGGGCGATTGCGTAGGCTGATAAGACAGTCATTGATGGTAGTACTGAGAAGTCAATACGCTCGTAGTACGGTGCCTCTCAAATTGGTCAACAGTGTACCTTGTCATTATGCGTGTTTATAAATGTATAATACGTGTTCGGAATACCGAAAGTAAAGTGTTCTAAAACGCAAACATATATTGAAACATTTGGGAGGGACTATTACACACAAACAGGAAAACGTAACGTTTTGCATGCTTGTAATGTGAGTTTAGAGAATGTGAAGTTATTTTGTGGTCTTTCTATACCTGTAATCCGCTTTGTTTACTATCACGTGAACTAGCATATGGTAGCTACCGCATACGCCGAGCAAAGTCTGTACAGTACAGTTGCTGTTAACATATTCGATCGGGCACTAAGTTTTAAAGCCTGGTTATGACTCTCTTGATCTTTCAAGTGCCGTTAATGCTTTTTCGTAAATGTAATTACAATTTGGAAGCTTTGAGGTCAAAGGGTTATCTGAAATCAATTACTTTAATAGAGCAGGCATTAGCTACAATCTAAAGGCGTCAGCAGAATTAGGTATCTGCAATTTAAGTTCAGCGAAAAGTAATTCGTTCCATTCCAGTAGCAGTGGACTCCATCAACTGAGACCGTTAACATTCTGATTGTGTGAATGCAATTATTTGATTTCAGGATTTACAAACTCTGGTATATTATCTTGACTTAAAAGGAAAACCGTAATATGACTATGTAAAATGATGAATTTACCATACTTATTTAGAGAAAGTCACTGTTTTAAACTTTATTCATTTATATATTTATATAATTGTAATTTATTTATTTTCTTGCACTGCAAGTGGGTCAACAACCCGGTGGCAGTGGTGCAATAAATACAGCCATACATATATAAAAAAAATGACACTACACATTAAATATAACATTAAATACATATACATTACACAGTAAATAAATACCAGCCATACATATATATATGTATAAATATATATATATGTATACCTACTTATTTATTGCAGACAGTAGTTTCTCTGGACTATTCCACTCATATGCCGCGTGTTTGATATTGACCAATAACGTTTAGCAATTCCTCGGATATAGATCAATAACGGCCGTTTATCTTACAATATTTTTGTAGGAATCGCGAGGATGGCGTTTTATCGGGTAAAACGTCAGCTCGTTACTGAACCGTAACAGTATCGGTATGCAGTGATACTAGATTACATCATCCATTGTTGGCGCTAAATTGAAAACAGAAATGGCAACCTCAAGGTTTGATAATGCGTCTGTTGACGAAATTGACATTATTATAAAGGAAGCTAAGCCACAAAATATCGAAAGAAATAGAAAATGCATATGGATTCAGTACCAAAAGTTTTGTGAAGAACGTAAGTACGAATTAACTAGAGAAACTGGAAAGCAACAGATTGCTCATATAGGCCTACATTATTAAAAGATTGGGCCATCAATATGAGAAAATCCAATGGAGAAGATTATAAAGAATACAGCGTTAAAACAATATGGAACGTAACTGCTAAACTCATACAAAAGAAATATTCTAAAGAACATAATATAAATTTTAATCCATTCTCAGACCAAGAATTTAAATGTACGAGAGATGCGATAGATGCTAAAAGCAAACAACTACAGAACATCCCGGAGAAAAGAAAGGTTAGTGCTACTGCTTTGCAGTCACAAGAATTTAAGTTAATAGTAGATTTATGCAACGAAAACACTCCTGACGGCTTGCAGATAAAGTTTTTTCTTACTGCTTCGCTAGAGTTGGCATGATGTGGAGGAGAAGGTGTAAAATGTCGTATGCACTATATTTTCAAAAACTTGCCAGGGCGGGAACCAAAAGCTTGCTGACACCAAGTGGCTTACACCAAACCAAAATAACCTAAGTCAATGTCCAGTCAGACTGTACAAACTATTAGTTGCAAAACGCACTAACAAAATAAAAACCGATTGTTTTCCCATCACTCCTAATAGGTTCTACAAGAAAACAGGCGTATGGTACAAAAACTGTCCCGTGGGTGAAAATGAGATGGCAAAATGGACAAAAGCATATGCTCAGAAAGCTGTTTGGACACAAATAAGTAGTCTTACAAATCACTCAGGCCGTTCTACAGCAGTGTCAAATATGGTGCAGATTGGAATACAGGAGCAAGAATTAATAAAAATAACAGGTCACTCGAACGCATCTTCACTGAAGCCATATCTGCAGATACATCAACAGCACCATTAATAAATTCTGGAGAAATTACGAAATCCTTCTACATCTACGAGGGTTGTTCAATAAGTAATGCAACACATTTTTTTCCCCCTTAAAGCAGGTTGGTTTTATTCAGGATTCAAATACAACATATTATTCCCCAATCTTTTGGCTACAAAACCCTATTTTTCAACATCATCTCCGTTCAATGCTACAGCCTTAAGGCGGCCATTCACTATCGCTCCAAATGATCGTCATCCACTTGGATGTTGTCCACAGGACGACATCCAAAACTAGGTGGTCATTCACTGTCACTCCACCCGCGCCAGTTGCTTCGTGGAACAGTTAGGTTGAACCTTGATTTTTGAAAAATTGGCGCTAACGATTTAAATAAAAATTTAAAATTTGGAACTCTTGTCTATGGCTAATAAAAGGACTATATCCGTTTTACCGCAAAAATTACTTAGGGGCCACTTTACTCATTTCCATTTTCAATTTTTCTAGATTATCTCCATTAGGCCTACAGTATGCGACACATAAAAACCTTCCACAGTAAAGTTGTAGAAAAAATTAAAATGAACCTTTTTTGTTTAAAACAATTTTATACATCTAATAGATATTGAGATAAACAGCTTAAATAATAAATACAGCTTAAACGCAAATTTCATAACACACATATGAAGGGCCTAGTTCCATAAGGGCGTAAGGCACAAGGACATAGTTTCGAGAAATATTGATGTTTTTAAACAGTGTTACCACTCACAAATAGGTGGTTTAAAGTCTAATTTTATAACATACTAGCATGTGCCCGCGGCTTCGCCCGCGATAATTATTTCAAAAATTAAAAATTAAGAGCATAATAGTTAAATCATTATAATTATTAACACCTAAATCACGTGGACTACATACCACGATTAGATAGCGTCGCCTGGTAAAAGCGACCTCAGATTCGAGTTGCTTGGCCCAGAAAACCCTTGTATAGTTTCGTTCAAATCAAGCAATGTTTCACCATACGGTATTTAGGCCTATATTGAATATCCCTCTTCCGTGTTGGTTGAAAATTTAATATGTTTACGGGCCTTAACATTCTAAACAAATGAATCGACCAGCGTGGGCTTACAACATTCAAGCGATCGCGATGATTTTATTTCCACGGTATGACAAAAATAGCCAAAGCGAACTGCAATTGATTTGACATTGAAATGTATTACTGAAATCTGATGCTTCGACAGCGCTAAAATCACGTTTTCTGCCAGTTTTTCACTCACAACTCGCGAACGAAAGCTAAAATAAAACATCCGGCTTCGTTGCGCATGCGCCCACCTTTCAGCCCATCTATGTTTAAAATTTCAGATCTCTGCGTTCAGTAGATTTCGCTGGGCATCGTGGACAGACAGACAAACACGTCCTTTTATTAATTTAAGATAGCATGTGCCCGCGGCTTCGCCCGCGATAATTATTTCAAAAATTAAAAATTAAGAGCATAATAGTTAAATCATTATATTAACACCTAAATCATGTGGACTACATATCACGATTAGATAGCGTCACCTGGTAAAAGCGACCTCAGATTCGAGTTCCTTGGCCCGGAAAACCCCTGTATAGTGAGTTTCGTCCAAATCGAACAACGTTTGACTATGTTTAGGCTAATATTGATTATCCCTATAATAATAATAATAATAATAATAATAATAATAATAATAATAATAATAATAATAATAATAATAATAATAATAATAATCCTCTTCGGTGTAGGTTGAAAATTTCACATTATGTTTGCGTGCCTTGACATTAAAAACAAATGAATCGACCAGCGTGAGCTACAACATTCAAGAGATCGCGATGCTTTTATGTCGAGGGTTTGACAAAAATAGCCAAAGCCTAGTGTAATTGATTTGTATTACTGAAAACTCATGCTTCGAAAACGGAATAAATACACGTTTTCTGCCCGTTTTTCACTCATAACTCACGAACTAAAGCGAAAATTAAAATTCCGGCTTCGAGGTGCACATTCCGACCCTTTAGTCCGCCTATGTATAAAATTTCAGATCTCTGCGTTGAGTAGATTTCGCTGGGCATCGCGGACAGACAGACAGACAGACAGACAGACAGACAGACAGACAGACACTTCCTTTTATTAATATAGATATTTTTGAAGGACAGGCTAAATTAGTGTTCTGCAAATTTACAAGGTAGAGAGTATTGGGATCTTTTACAACTAGAGGCACCTAAACATGTTAAACAGAAACTGAAATACTTTTACAGTAGCAAAATCTTTTTACTTTGTATCATATTATTTGTTTTTATTTTATTTTAGTAAAAACCTGTATTATACAGTGACAATTGCACGTTTGCCAATGAATACTAGTAGGCCTATGTTATACAGGCAAAATTGCATGTTTGCCAATGAATACCAGTATCCTCATTAATACAACAGATGATAAGCAAAACAATATATTTTGAACATGTGCGTAATTTCAGTTTTTTAACTGGGGTGCAAGGTCTGCCTGGGGGTCTGGGGGGTATGGAAATGTTTTAAAATTTGGCATTAAAATGATGTAGTTTAAGCATTTTAAAACCTTTTTTACATATCATACCAGCATAAATGTTAAGTTTAATATAGAATCAAGATTGTGTCACGATTATAAACTGTAATTTTTCACTTGTTTGCAAATCTATATTAATAAAAGGAAGTGTCTGTCCTCCGTCTGTCTGTCTGTCTGTCTGTCCTCCGTCTGTCCGCGATGCCCAGCGAAATCTACTCAACGCAGAGATCTGAAATTTTATACATAGGCGGACTAAAGGGTCGGAATGTGCACCTCGAAGCCGGAATTTTAATTTTCGCTTTCGTTCGTGAGTTATGAGTGAAAAAGGGCAGAAAACGTGTATTTATTCCGTTTTCGAAGCATGAGTTTTCAGTAATACAAATCAATTACACTAGGCTTTGGCTCTTTTTGTCATACCTTCGACATAAAAGCATCGCGATCTCTTGAATGTTGTAGCTCACGCTGGTCGATTCATTTGTTTTTAATGTCAAGGCACGCAAACATAATATGAAATTTTCATCCTACACCGAAGAGGATTATTATTATTATTATTATTATTATTATTATTATTATTATTATTATTATTATTATTATTATATTATTATTATTATTATAGGGATAATCAATATTAGCCTAAATATGGTCAAACGTTGTTCGATTTGGACGAAACTCACTATACAGGGGTTTTCTGGGCCAAGGAACTCGAATCTGAGGTCGTTTTTACCAGGTGACGCTATCTAATCGTGATATGTAGTCCACATGACTTAGGTGTTAATATAATGATTTAACTATTATGCTCTTAATTTTTAATTTTTGAAATAATTATCGCGGGCGAAGCCGCGGGCACATGCTATCTTTAAATAATAAAAAGACGTGTTTGTCTGTCTGTCCACGATGCCCAGCGAAATCTACTGAACGCAGAGATCTGAAATTTTAAACATAGATGGGCTGAAAGGTGGGTGAATGCGCATCGAAGCCGGATTTTTAATTTTAGCTTTCGTTCGCGAGTTGTGAGTGAAAAACTGGCAGAAAACGTGATTTTAGCGCTGTCGAAGCATCAGATTTCAGTAATACATTTCAATGTCAAATCAATTGCAGTTCGCTTTGGCTATTTTTGTCATACCGTGGAAATAAAAGCATCGCGATCGCTTGAATGTTGTAAGCCCACGCTGGTCGATTCAATTGTTTAGAATGTCAAGGCCCGTAGACATATGAAATTTTCAACCTACACGGAAGAGGGATAATCAACATAGACCTAAATATGGTTAAACATCGTTCGATTTGGACGAAACTCACTATACAGGGATTTTCTGGGCCAAGGAACTCGAATCTGAGATCGCTTTTACCGGGCGACGCTATCTAATCGTGGTATGTAATTCACGTGATTTAGGTGTTAATAAATATATTGATTTAACTATTATGCTCTTCATTTTTAATTCTTGAAATAATTATCGCGGGCGATCGCTTGATTTTGTAAGTCCATCCTGGACGATTCATTTGTTTAGAATAACAAGGTCCGAAGACATATGAAATTTTCAACCTACACGGAAGAGGGATAATCAATGTAGGCCTAAATATGGTCAAACATTGTTCGATTTGGACGAAACTCGCTGTACAGGGGTATTCTGGGCTAAGGAACTCGAATCTGAGGTCGCTTTTACCAGGCGACGCTATCTAATCGTGGTATGTAGTCCACGTGATTTAGGTGTTAATAAATATAATGATTTAACTATTATGCTCTTAATTTTTAATTTTTTGAAATAATTATCGCGGGCACATGCTAGTAACTGATATTTTTACTGCCGATTTTTGAGGTGGCAAAAAGAGAGGTTTGGAAATTATGGGGTGGCAACTGCCACTCCTTGCCACCCTGTAATTACGCCACTGATTTTGAATGAAGTTATACTTCAGAAATGCAATTTCATTTTTTATAAACATTTGCTTGGATGGTAGCACTGCAGAAAATAAAAATAATTGATAAACACACCTCAATAACAGATAGGAAGTGTGCCTTACGCCTTTATGGAACTGTCATGAAGTAGAATGAATGTGCAGTTTCACATGTTTCTTATAACTGAGCAGAGGTTTAAGGCACAAGTACAAATAGTTCATTGAGTATTTATTAGATATGAGGAGAAGGCATAAATGTTAAAAACTCAAAATTAAAGATTTGTGCCTTACGTCCTTAAACACGAAATATATACAGCTTAAACGAGAATTTCAGAACTTACATATCAATTAAAATATTAACGACATTTTGTTGTCCATAGTAACATAAAAACTATAATCTACTTATTGCTGTAAATGCAGTCAGTTTAGCTCAGTCGTAATGAACATACCAAAACCAATTACAGCGACGAGGTATAGGCGAATAGGGAAGAGGTCCTGGGTTCAAATCAAATTTAATGGCCACCCAAATTTACCGTAGGCTCTTGTAAAAACGCATTCATGAAACATTTTGCTTCTATTGTTCGGCTACATCTCAACGCATCCTGCATTTTTGCCTTCGAGATTGAGGAAAGCATGCAAACCGCAAGTTATTAAGTGCCAGTATGGTACTTTATGAGATTGTGTGGGGAAGGGGAAATGTCTGTCCGTGTGTCTTTACGCGCGATAACTCAAATACGCTTTATTGGATTTTCATGAAACTTGGTATACGCATCTATAACGTCCATGGCAAGAACCCTATTGATATTGGACAAATTCGGTTGACCGGTACCGGAGTAAAGCCCAACTTAGTGCCTATTTTATGGTAATATATTAGAAAGCATTTATCAAATGCAAATTAGTTATCATGACAACATATTGTTTTACAGTATTCATATAATACGGCTTTGGAAGTTGCTTTGACAAATAACATAATTCCTTCACATACGGTTATGAAAGTAGATCGTTAAATTGGGCGAGGTAATTGAGATGGTAACGTCTTGGACTCACATTTTGATTGTTCCTGGTTCAATTCCCGTAGCCGGCCAATTTGACATATCTTTTCCGTATTTTTATGTGAGTATGCGATTGTCAAGATATCACAAATCTGTATAGTTCTGCTGATGCTGGACGATTCTAGCTGATTAAAAAACTAGACCTTTGTTCTCCCTGAAGCTCTACTTAATGAGTGATTGAATCTGGAGCTTACCTCGGAAATCAGCAAAAAAAAAACTTATTTTCTGCATATCATAATTGCAAATATAACTGATTAAACAAAAGCATACTGGCACTTTGTTACATCAGTTTACCTGATATTATTATTATTATTATTGTTATTATTCACAGTAAAAGGATTGAACATAAGGATCGTCCCTGATGCTTTCTTTTCTAGATACTGTACTTGTTAGTTTATGAAATTGAAATAAATAAAATTTAATTGTCTCTATAACTTACTTTCTTCTGTGCTAGCCTTTTAACACGTAGGCCTATATACGAGAAAGTTTGTGCAACATATTTTGCACCGTTTATTAATTTTGTTGTGATAATCGCAGTTAGTAACTTGCCATAGGCACGGAAACTGTTTATAGGATTCGATTACTTCGAGTAGAGTGTCTCGCCCCGACATGGCGCTGAAATTAGAAAACACGTCTGCACTGGAGGACACCTGAAGACAGAATGAGGCTATTTGGATGTGGGTTTGGCCACTGACTATCAGATTTGCGGGATGGCTTGGAGTCACTCCACGTCGTTTTCCGCATTCATTGTACGATGGCTTGATGGACGGATGGAGTGAACGGATGGATTTTTGCTCGACTGGATATCCAACCGGTCCATCGCTCCACGCCAAATGGACGACAGCCTTCCCATTCATTATGAGATTTTGGACTGACATCACTCCATTTGGACGTTTGGAGCGATAGTGAATGGCCGCCTTTACGCCATCTTAATGGGAGGGCCTGTATGACTGCATGGTACCACTCTCATCTGTGTGGAATTGCTTGCTCGTTATGAGGCTGATGGTGAAAATTTCTTGTCAAACATTGTCACAGGCGATGAAACATGTGTTCATCACTTCGAATCAGAAACAAAACGGCAATCCATGGAGTGGCACCACACCAACTCTCTTTTGAAGGAAAAGTTCAAAGCCATACCCTCAGCTGGTAAAGTCATGGCTACGGTCTTCTGGCACTCTGAAGGGGTTATTCTGTTCGATGTCCTTCCTCATGGTGAAACGATCAACTCTGAAGGGTATTGTGCTACTCTGAGGAAATTGAAGAAACGACTTCAGTGTGTTCGTCGCCACAAAAATGCAAACGAACTTCTCATTCTCCATGATAACGCAAGGCCTCACACAAGTCTGCGCACTCGAGAGAAGCTCACAAAACTTCAGTAGATTGTTCTTCCTCATCCACCCTACAGCCCGGATCTCGCACCTTCTGACTTCCACCTGTTTGGCCCGATGAAGGATGCACTCCATGGGAAGCACTTCGTGGATAATGGGGATGTTACTGATGCAGCAAGACGTTGGCTCTGACTAGACCAGTAGAGTGGTACCTGTATGCAGGCATACAGGCCCTCCCATTAAGGTGGCGTAAGGCTGTAGCATTGAAAGGAGATTATGTTGAAAAGTAGGGTTTTGTAGCCAAAAGATTTGGGAATAATATGTTGTATTCGAATCCTGAAGAAAACCAACCTGCTTTAAGAAAAAAAATGTGTTCCATTACCTACTTATTGAACGGATCTCGTACAGCCACTTTAATCCAGTCCACTTCAGTTTCCAGCAGATTCCGTCAACTTTCAACTTTGAATATTGTCAATATTGTCAATATACGTTGATTAACTAACTCCGTGGCGCTAACATCTCAGGAGGGACAAGGCCTACCAACCGACCGCTGCGTCATCTACCATAGGCAGACGGCAGGATTGGGGGCACGTTTTCAGCATGCCGACAACCACGGCCGTTAATTGTGGTTTCCATTTTAAACTAACAATAAGAAAGTAACATTAATTGTTCATATAATCCATTACATTTTATTCGTGGAATAGTCTTAATAAATCCAACTCGAGGTTATGAGTTTCATCAAATAAATTCGCTCCTGCTACACAGTCGCGAATCTATCGATAAACTCATAACCTCTCGTGGGATTATCTACGAGAAAATATCCTTTTATACCTATTGTTTTGATTATAAGAACGTTCATACAATATTTTCCGTCCAGTCTTTTCGTCCAGTTTTTCTTTGGTCCACTGTAATATTTTCTCCACTTGATTGTTTGCTCGCTATAGGCTACTTGTTGTCCTCTGTGGTGTTTTTGTCCATTTTTGTCCACAATATCCAATGTCCAATGATGCTATTTTGTAAATAAGTCCATCAATAAATTATGAAAAATATAACAATTTAAATCGATTTTATGTGGTAGGCCTTTTGCTGAACTTCGACAGTATTACTTATATGAGTAGATGTTTGAAAACCAGGATTATTTCTTAATTATAATAATATTAATGATAATGATAATAATGATAATAATAATAATAATAATAATAATAATAATAATAATAATAATAATAATAATAATAATAATAACTAGCTGGTTACCCGTCCTTCGTACGGGTAGAATTTTTTTTTAGAGTTCTTAGTGTTACCCGAGAAACACCACGATGTGGTGACCGCAATTCATTTTTCTTTATTTGTTTTTGTGTGTGTTGTTGCTTTGTTTTGTACTCTTTTAACATTTTTGTGTTTTTGTAATACCGTGTAAACAATATAATCTAAAGAATAGATTTGTGTAGGCCTACTGTATTAATTGCTTTTACTTCTGGATAGTACCGTATATATACAGACTGTTCCCACTGGAAACTCTAGATCAAGCCACATAATAATGGCCTGGTTTTCCTCGACAGACACTGAGAGAAACACCTGACTGCAACTAATTCCTTTCGTGCCCGATGTTCTTCAGAAGTTTGAAAATGATACTGATAGGCATGCCTGGCTGCCATTTCCATGCGTGTCTCACCAGATCGCTGGACAACATGTCTTGAGTGATTTAGCCGACTAGAACGGGCTTTATCGCGTAGAATGGGCTCTTCAAGATTTTCTATAAAGATTACTACACTTCCTTTCAGACATTTTGCTTTATTATTATTTTTTTTTACAGAAATAAAGAGCAATCGAATTGATAACGGGTGGCAATTGTAGCATAATTATGTGACAGAAAACAACACTGCTCTGAATGAAAGTTTCTTGTAAGTTATCTATAATAGTAAGAGGAAGTGTTTGTCTGTATGTCTGCCTCTGCGCGATGCCCAACGAAATCTACTGCATGCAGAGATCTGAAATTTTAAACATAGATGGACTGAAAGGTGGCCGAATACACCTCGAAGCCGGATTTTTAATTTTCCCTTTCGTTCGCGAGTTATGAGTAAAAAAAACTGGCAGAAAACGTCAATTTTTAGCGCTATCAAAGCACCAGTTTTCAGTAATACATTTCATTTGTCAAATCAATTGCAGGTGCCTTTGTTTTTGTGTGTGTGTGTGTCAGAACTTGGAAATAAATGCATCGCGATTTTTTCAATATATCGCATAGAATTACAGTTCGCTTCCATTCCGTTGGTCTCCTTAGCCGCGGTACCTAAGGCCGTACCTAGATCCGTGGTGAAGAAGTCTGTGTGTTCGAGTCCCGCCTCGAGTGTTTGTGTGTAATAAGGCAAAATGGAAAGCAAGGAAAACAAACCTCTAAACAAGATAAATAATTTAGGAAAATTAGCCTATAGCTGGCTAAATTTCACTAAAAAAGAAATCTGTGAGCTCACACCCTGGTCGATTTGTTTGTTTATAATGTCAAGGGACGCAGCCATCTGCAATTTTCAACATAGACGGAAGAGCGATAATGAATGAAGGCCTAAATCGGCAAACAATGATCCATTTGGACGGAACTCACTATGAAGAGGTTTTTTGGCTCAGGAAACTCGAATCTGAGGCCATTTTCCCCACCCAATTTAGTGTCTATCTTAAAGGCGCAATAACTCAAATACGTTTTTATCGGATTTTTATGAAATTTCGTATACGTATTTATAATGTCCATGGGAAGACGTTTGTTGATATTCGACAAAATCGGTTGGCCTGTACCGGAATAATGCCCAATTTAGAGCCTTTTATGTTAATATATAAGAAGTAGCGATAACTCATATATGCTTTATTGGATTTTCCTGAAACTTTGTATACCCATTTATAATGTACATGGAATGACGTCAACTGATATTGGAACAAATCGGTAGACCAGTACCGGAGTAAACCCCAATTTAGTATCTATTTTAAAGACGCGGTAACTAAAATACGCTTTACCGGATTTTCATGAAACTTAGTATACACATTTATAATATCCATGGGAAGACGTCTATTGATATTGGATAAAATCGGTTGACCTGTTTCGGAGTAATGCCCACTTTAGTGCCTATTTTACGGTAATATACATATTTGAAAGAATTTATGAAATGCAAAGAAGCTATCATGACAACAAAGCCTATTATTTTACTGTGATCTTATAAGGCTTTGGAAATTGAAATACAGTTAGCTATGACAAATAACACTATTACTTTACATGCGCTTATCCAACTAGGCCGTTAAACTGACGCAGGTGGCCGGGATGGTAACGTCTTGGCTTCACATTTTGGAGTTCCATGGTTCAAATCCCGAAACCGGCAAATTTCACTTTTTTTGTTATTGTATTTTTATGTGAGTGTGCGATTGTCAAGATATCACAAATCTGTACAGTTCAGCTGATGCTGGACGATTTTAGTCTGATTAAAAAAAAACTAGACCTTTGTTCTTCCATAAGCCCTGCTTAATGAATAAATCTGGAGCTTAACTTAGAAATCAATTAAAAAACACATTCTTCATATCGTAATAGTAATCATAAGTGATTAAACAAAAACATACTGGCACTTGGTTACATCAGTTTACCTGATTTTATTTGCTCTTAATTTTTGGGCTCTTCGTGGGCGAAGCCGCGGGCATCTACTAGTCAATTATATTACAATATCTGTAGGGATTACTGAGCATTATTCATGTGTGTATTTATATTTTGTCTTCCACTTTGCAGTGTTAATGAATAACACAAAGAACATAAACATTCTTGCTTTCAATGTGAGACCTGGATCTGTTTCTCTGTCACTAAATTGTCAATATTGGCACTGCAGTTAAATTCAGTATTTGTTTGTGGCCCGCCAAAAATTAAGGCACCGGCCGGCCCCGGGCTGAAGATCACTGCCAAAACGTTTAATACAGAGATTCAGACATCATGGCTACACTGTCGATCCTATGGAAGAACGATTCAGCTATCAGCTATGTAGACCAGTTTTCATCCATTGCAATTTTATGTTAACGTATTTAGTTACCTGCAAGTTAAAATATTTGAGTGTTGTCTAACTTTATATTGTGTAAATTATTACACTTTGTTATAATAACTGTACAATTTTTCAAGTTTAAAAAATATAAATTATCTGCAGACCATAATGTCTCCAAAACTCACGAATGGAATTCAGCGAAACAGTGTACAAATTACCCTGTCATAATACTATTGCCAAAAAGCAATGCTTATAATCTATAAGCAAAGAGTTCCAATATATTTTGAATTTTTGCTATATTAAATAATGTGGTTCCAAAAATTTCAGGAATTTGTAGGGGGAAGTCCTCTGAAGAAACGCCTTACAAAGTCCCGCCGATTTCAGGGTTTTTGGCGCATATATCGAAAACGGTGCGTCACACAGATAATTATATACTTTAAAAAACCAAAGCTTAATAAATCCCCTACAAAATGGTATAATCACATTTATCACTCTATGTTAACGTCTCCGAGAAATGAGCTGGCGAAGATGGGAAATTTGCAGAAAAATTTGTAGCGTCTCACGTTTTGTGTCAAAATTGCCCTTCCAACTCTTTTGCCTTCCATTTTACAGGAAACTTGTAAGAAAGGAAGTTATAGAGCATTAGATTTCCTTCAAGAATGTAATATACTATTGCTAATTTATCTTTAAGTATTCAAAAGATAGTGCGTTTTGAAGTTTCGGGGTCGATTTCGAGTTTCCGCTAGAGTCTCTATACAGTAATAATAAAAGGAAGTGTTTGTCTTTTTGTCTGTCTGCCTATGCGCGATGCTCAGCAAAATCTACTGAACGCAGATATCTGAAATTTTAAACGTAGATTAACTGAAGGGTGGCTGAATGCACCTCGAAGCCGGATTTTTAATTGTCGCTTTTGTTCGCCAAGGGAGTCTTTAAGAATGGTTTTAAAAAATAACAAGATTTTAACAGTAACTAGAATTTTAGTATAGGCCTACAAGGCTGCTTAATTTTATTTTAACAACAAAGATAAGTTCATCTTTAATTCAGAATTACATGAGCACAACACAAGGAGCAAAGACGTTATACATATTTTTAAATATCGAACTTTTCTTCTTCTTCCACTGCAAGGATAGGCTATAAGCCTCTAGATCATCCTCCCAACGTAATGTAGGTCGACCAACTACACGTCTACCTTTGGGTTTGTATTGCAATGCTTGTTTTGTAATTCTGAGGGAATCCATTCTCTCAATGTGTTGGAACAACTGTTGTTTGGATCCGTCAATTTTATGCTGCAGATTGTAAATGTTTAATTCCTTTCTAATGTTATCACTTGGGATAATGATCCTTTATGCATGGCCTCCAATTCGTCTTAAAAATGTCATTTCTGCCGATTCAATCGTTCTTTTCTTTGACCTATTCAAAGCCCAATTTTCACTGCCATAAGTTAATAATGGTGCAGCTAGTACTTTATAAAATTTCATCATGGTGTCTTTATGAGCTTTATTTTTTAAGGTTCTATAAATTGTTCCACACATATATTGAAATTTTGATAGTTTTTTAATAAGATCTTTATCCTCCTCGTAACAAATGTAGCATCCAAGATAATTAAAACTCTTAACTTGTTCTATTATAGTATTATTTAACACTATCTTCGACCTCACTGGAAATTTTCCTTGAAATGCCTTAACTTTTGATTTAGAAAGAGGTATTTTCAAATTGTACTCTTTTATAACCACTTGGAGTAGATGAGCAGCTCTCTGTAGATTGTCCTCAGAATCTGAAAGGATGACTTGGTCGTTAGCAAAAAGAAGTGTATTTACTATAGAACTACCTAATTTAAAATGGTTGCTTAGCTGGTCTTGCCATTGACAGACAGCACCATCAATATAAATGTTAAATAATATTGAAGAAAGTGGGCATCCTTGTCTCACTCCCTGATTAATAATTTCTTTCTGAGATGATTCACCAACTTGTATAGTAGTTTCTTTATATACAGGGGTGCCCACGGGGGGGGTTAAGACGCAGACTGCGTCATTGAAATTTCTGGGAGGGGGCAAAATATTAGCGTTTTATGAATTGTCTGGGGGGGGTTGAAAATTGTTGCAAAATTAGCGTTTTATATGCTAAAATTAAAAACTGCCAAGCTAACTAGTTTTTGAGTGCTAAATAGCGTAATATGTGGTTTTCGTTAGTTCCATATTTAAAAATTTCCCGGGGGTGGACACCCGACTTAAGTAACAATTTCTTGTTTACATTGGCATGTCTTAGAGTATTTCCTAACAAGTTTTTCTGTGCTAAAATAGCGTAAAATGTGATTTTCATTAGTTCAATATTTAAACATTATCTGGGGATGGACCCCCGACCCCTCGGCACTTTCGACCCACCCCGCAATTATTTTCTGATTACGTCATTGTTGCACTTATTATATTATTAATATAATGTTACAAAGTGGCCCAAGAAGTTAAAGAGAAAAAAATAATTAATTAAAAAAATTGCCCCCCTAGAAAATATCATATGGGCGCCCTTGTCGACAGCCAATCAGGTTGGGGGTGAGCAATGAAGTTGGGGGGGTGAGTCACGAAGTTTGGGGGGGATGGGCACCCCTGTTATATATTTCTTCTACGTAACAGTTCTCACTATATTCTCTGGGTAGCCTTTCTCCTTCATAATATCCCATAATTTTCCTCTCAACACCATGTCGAAGGCTTTAATATAATCAATAAATATGAAATGTGTTTGGAGATTGAATTCTCGTCGTTTCTGTATAATTTTCTTAAGGATAAAAACACAGTCTGAGCAGGATCTTCCTTTCCTGAAACCGTGATGTTCATTATTTATTAGAGCTTCTGAAATGTCATTAAATCGTCTTGCTAGTATCTTAGCATAAATTTTGTAAGGAACATTGAGGAGACTTACGCCTCTATAGTTATTACAGTTTGTCCAATATCCTTTCTTAAAAACTGAGAGGACTAAAGATTCTTTCCAGCTTCCAGGAATTTCTTTAAAACTGAGTGGACTAAAGATTCTTTCCAGCTTCCAGGAATTTTCCTGGTCATCCAGCATATATTTAAAATATGTAAGAATCTGTTTTTAATTTCCTATGTAGTATATTTTAAGAGTTCAAGATTTATGCCATCAGTACCTGGAGTCTTCTTATTTTTACTTGTTCCTAATGCTATTTCTAATTCTTCCATTGTCAATAAATCCACATCGTAGAATTCACTATTGTTAATTATAAGTTACTAGTCTCTAATGATTCAGCAGGATTGAACCATAGGTTTTTATAATGCTCCAACCAGGTTTGTTCGGAAATATTATTTATTTCTCTTCTTTATTGAGATGTCTTATTGCTTTAAATGCAATGCTCGAGTTTTCATATATTTTATGTTCTATTTTGCTAATATATTTATTCCAGCTTTCATTCTGAAGAGTTTTAACTTCCCTTTTAGTTATAGCACATAGTCTTTTATACTCAATTTTATCCACTTCTAATTTTGTCTGAAGCCACTTTAAATATGCTGTTTTTTTTTTTTAATTAAATTTCCTATCTGATCATTCCATAATTTCAATCCTTTGGTTCGTTTCCTATTATTTCGATGGCCTATAGCTTCCATAGCAGCTTTATAAAGTAACTCCTGTAACTTTCTCCATTCTGTTTCTATATCCATATTTAATGCGAGGAAATCTTTTCGTGAATAGAACCATTTGTGATTTATCCCCATTTATCTTAAGTCTCCATTTTGTGGACCATTGCGTTAATAGGTCAAGTGATCTTTGTGAATCTTTGAGGGCAGATTGGATGTCACGGTTTTTAGTGTAAATGACTGTGTCGTCTGCATACATTCTAAGAGACATTCTTGATTAGAAGGTATATCATGGACATACAAGGAATATAAAACTGGAGACAGGACACCTCCTAGTGGTACCCCTGCTTGGATATTGTGTGGATCGGAGAGATATGTGGCATGTTTTACTTGAAACGTTCTTTCCTTGAGGTAATTGTATATGATCCTTATGAAAGCATTTGGTATTTGGAGTCTGAAAGTTTGTAAATAAGGCCATTATGCCATACTGTATCAAAAGCTTGTGCTATGTCTAGGAACGTAGTCACTGGTGTTCTTTATGCTTGAATCCTTTCTGTATAAATGAAACGAGCCTGTAAAGTTCATCTTTAGTACTGTGTTGTGCTTTGAATCCAAATTGTTCGTGTTGTACTCTCTCCGGGGTTTGTAATATTGGATTTAGTCTTATAAAAAAAAAGACGCTCTAATACTTTCCCTATGTATGTATTTGGCCCCTGAAGGGGGAAGGCGGGTTGGGACTACCCTAAGCACTTCAGCCTTGTGGCTCATTGTGCCAACCTCCGGAATGGAATGATTTGCAAGCCCAACGGTCCCTCGACAACAGACCCCACCGCGAGCCCCCACGGAACTCCCCTACATCCAACAGATACCTGTATCATGCCACGTGTGCCGCTGCCTTGGTACCTCTTATAGAGCCCCCAGGTTGGCAGCACACCAGCCAGCAACTTCAGGACCACAAGCGACGGGGAGGACGGGAGAGGCCCACAGCAGGTGCTGGGGGCGAGGGTAAACCGGAAACCGGGAAAGGAAACGGGATGATTATGAGGGGGAGTTTAAAGATGAAATGGAGAGTGTTGGTGGAATGAGAGGGGGAAACGGGAGGATCCCCGAGAAAAACCCCCAAAGGTCACGGCTTCGTCCACCACGAATGACACGCCCGCCAGGCCCGGGGATTGAACCCGGGACCGCTAGCATGCCAGGCCCACGCGCTTAGCATGAGCCACCGCGACGGATACTTTCCCTAAGAAGTCTGTAACTGGACGGAAGAGTAGGATTTTTTCCTGGCTTTGCTACTGCAATGATATTAGCATTTGTCCATGCTAGGGGAAAATATGTATTAAGAAGACAAGCATTGTATATTTTAGTAAGATAAGTAATCCCCTTTTTTGGTAGTCTTTTAAGTCCCATCACTGTTATCTTGTCATGTCCGGGTGTTTCATTTTGTGGCAATTTATGGATTACAGTTCTAACTTCTTTTGAGTTAACCAAAGGAATAAATTAGGTGGTTTGTATTTTCATAAGAGACTGTACTTTTCTTTCAATTTCTTCCGTCAATGAAGGATCTGATGGTTGGAATTGCGGTCTGAATCTGTCCTGAAAAGATAGAGCCAAAATGTCTGTTTTTCTCTGAGGGTCATAAGTTTTATTTCCATTTATATCTTGTGCTGGCGTGGTTACCCAAAATGCAATAATTAAATCAGAGGAAACAAGTAACGCCATTTCATTGAAAAACCAGAATCATATGCCATAACATTTATTTGACTTCAAAGTATAGGTATAACAAGAATATCATGAGTTAGGTTAAAAGTAACAGATGCAATTGAATTGAGTTCATACTGAAAATGGGGGTTTTGGGTCGTTCCATCTCGAAAGAAACAATTGAACAAAACGAATAACTAAACGACAGAGTATGAATAAACTGAACAAAAACTGGTGGGCGTCAACCATTAACAAAAAACACAATATGGATCTTTGATGTCTGTCATTTCGGTATACTGTATAGTTTCTTAATCGTGCTTTTACGTTTGGCTTTAAATGAGTTTCACTTATACATGCAATGTCCATATCGTGCTTGAATAATAACTGTTGCAGTTCATAAAGTTGTTTAGTTATGCCATTTCCATTGAAGTTTAATAATTTCAGGTTTTTCCGTATAGAAGCAGAGTTACGGTCCATTTTCGTCTTGAGTAAGTCTTGTGAAACCTTCGAAAAGGTGTAATATTTTCGACAGTGAATCGGATGTAGTTTGTATTTGGCGTAAAATAGTGCGGATTATTTGTACAATTCTTTGGATGTTTATGTCTCGTATGAATGCAATTATGTCTTTAAATAAGTCTCGACAATATTAATTAAATCAACAATTCCAAATCGAGTAGCAAATCTACCCGAATTTCGTATTCTTGAAGCTACTGCTGTCTATATACATACTGGAAAATCAGAATTGTTAGTAGCAGCTGTCTATTATCCACCTAACACACCAACTATTGAACATGACTTAGATAGTGTAGTAAACCTTCATAACCAATTTATTACATGTGGAGATCTTAACGCCAAACATCGAGCATGGAACTCCCGAGTTAATACACCCAGAGGAGACTTTTTATTGGAGCATTCAACAAAACACCATTATTCGGAAGAATCTGAATATTGTGTCTGATGACTCGTATTATATAAATTTTGGAACGATTGGAGGTTTCTTGGAATTGGCAAAGAAGGGAAATCTGAAGATATCCACGTTGGAGTGCGAGTATTTTCTGTTCTACTTTCTCGTTTGTTGTTTAGTTTTTCTAGTAAAACTTCTCTTCTCTGAATTTGTTTTGGGCATTGCCCGTAGCTAGCTGTGTGGTTTCCAGAACAGTTTGCACATTTGGCCACATGATCGGGCCCTTTCATTGGATATTCAGAAAACAAATGGTTATTTCCACATTTAACGCAACGGGTTTGCATGTTACATCTGCGGGAGGTATGGTTGAACCCCTGACATTTATGACACTGGATAACATGAGGGGCGGGTGTGTAAGAATCTATTTTAATCATGTGATGGTTGATATCTTGCAACTGGTAGATGGTTCGTGAATGCTCATTATTTGGCAGCGTAATCACCCAAACTGGAATAGGTCGTCTCATTGTCGAGTGTTTGGCCCTCCACCGAATGGAAAATGATTAAATATACTTAAAAAGGAACACAGCTTTATTTCCCTTATAACAAAAAACTCATGCCATATTTGTTCTTGATTTCTCAACAACAGTCACCAAGGCCTCCTAGATACTGACTACAGTATCTGGAAACAAAAACATCTCACCCAGTATTCCCATCATTCTCCCACCAAGTTAACGGATAAATAGGAGTTAACTTAACCTAGTTATGGGAACACAAATTCTGCTCATTGGAACTAATTAACATAAAACAAATTCATCTTAGTCCAAATATATTTTTGGAACATTAATAATTCTTCCACATAGAGTTCTTTTTACTTCTTCTTCATCATTTACACTATCACAAGACACATCACTATCCTCTTTCACAGTCTGCTCTCTCCGTTCACAGTCTGGAATAAAAGATTTAATCTCTGATGATGGTCCACTAACTTTCGCTTCTAGAAGGGGGTAAAGTCTTTGAACTGGACGCAGAGCTTCTCCAGATGCAGCCTTCAAGCGAACAAGGCGGATGACTCCATCCTTTCAAGGCATAGTTTCTATCACCTTTCCTAAAGGCCAGTCCAGTCTCTTCAAATTGTCATTGCCAATTAAGACGACATCACCAACTTGAATACTTCCAAATTGTTTGGCATGCATCTGCTGTTGAAGTTGACCCAAATATTCACTGTGGAATCTTTTTCTCAGATTCTCTCTGAGCTTTAATCTGTACTTCAATCTCTTGTTTAAGCTAGAGGATTCAACGATATCAATCTCAGGCACAGACACTTCGTGAACATCCTGAATAAACATTGCAGGTGTTATGGCTTCTAGCTCATTTGAATTATCAGCTATATATGTCAGAGGTCTCGAATTTATCACACTCTCACAGTCACATAATATTGTTTCCATCTCCAAATATGTGAGAGATGAACGTCCTAGTGTTCTCCGAAGTAACCTTTTTACAAGGCCTATTAACCTCTCCCACCAACCTCCCCACCAGGAACCAGTTGGAGGGTTGAATTTCCACTTTATTCTCTCAACCGAACAGTACTCAAGCACCTTTGACCAATCAATTCGCCTGAAAGCAGTTACAGCACCAGAAAAATTAGTCCCATTATCACTAAAAATTACAGCTGGTCTTCCTCTCCTTGCTACAAATCGCCGGAATGCTTGCAGAAAGGCATCTGTTGATAATGACAAGAGTAGCTCTAAGTGGACAGCTCGAGTAACTCCACACGTGAATAAACAAATCCTTGCCTTTTCAGAGTTTTTCAGGAAAAGGGGTCCAGCCAGATCCACGCCTGAAACTTCAAAGGCAGCAGCATCTCTTACACGTTCTGCTGGAAGTGGTGGAGTGGGAACTCCTAATGGTTTAGCTTCCTGGTGCTTGCAGATAATACATTTAGTTAAGACTGATCTCAGAGTTCTTCTTCCACCTATCACCCAGAATCTTTCTCTCATAATTGAAAGCATACTCTGAACTCCAATATGACACTTTCGAACATGAGCATCCATAATCAGTCGTGACACAAAGGGATGATTCCTTGATAGAAGTACAGGATACCGAAAGTCATGGCTATCAGGTCTGTTGGAGATTTTAGTACGTATGCGGAAAAGACCAACATGATCTTCGAAGGGTTGAAGACTGGAGATTCTGGGGTCTGTAGTGCTAGAAAATGCATCTTTCTGAACTAATTTCAGGACCTTTATTTCAGCAGAGTTATCTTCTTCAGTAGAAAGAGGTCCTGTTTTCTTCATATAATTTTCAGAGCCCACAGCTCTACAATTGTTCATGAACCGACACATCCAAGCAATCATTCTAATAATTTTTTCACTCTTTGAAAAGTATCTGTAGTACCAATCACTTGGAAGGGGATCAGCTTCTTTACAAAGCATAGATGAAACAACCGTACTTTCTCTTTCTTGAGTTATAACATCCTCTTCAGGTTCAACGTCACACAAAGGCCAATTACTTAGTGGTTGGTTCAACCATTCAGGTCCCTCCCACCATGAAGACTGAAGCAGCTTTTTTCCAGAACAACCTCTAGATGGCAGGTCAGCAGGGTTACAGATACCTGGAACATGATGCCACTGTTCTATTTGAGTCAGCTTTTTAATCTCATCCACACGGTTTCCCACAAATGTAGCCCTCTGATCTTCCCTTTTAATCCAAGCTAAGACGGTGGATGAATCGCTCCAAAAGTATGATTCACACCCAGTAGGAAGGTCTGCAATTATTGATGCATGAAGTCTAGCACCAATCATAGCTGCTAGCAATTCTAGGCGAGGTATAGTGACTGTATTTTTAGTAGGGGCAACCCTTGTCTTTGCTTGGATCAGCTGTACATTTACTTGCTGACTCGTCTCTACCCTCAAAAATACAGCTGCAGCGTAGGCATCCTTGCTGGCATCACAAAAGGTGTGAACACTCCATTCACCAGGTTCACTGTTAGAAGGTAGCCATCTTGGAATCTTCACATCTTTCAAACATGCTACATCACCTGCCCATCTTGCAAATCTGTTTGCGATGCCTTGATCCACCTCTTCATCCCATCCAATCTTCAAACTCCACAATTCTCTTAAGATAAGTTTTGGTTCTAGAGTCACAGGAGATGAAAAACCAATTGGATCAAACACTTTATGGGCTGCAGAAAGAATAGTCCTTTTGGTAATTTTCTCTGGAACATTTTGGAAACATTCTGGGCTTATTGCCAATGTGTCACCTCTTCTGTCCCAGACTAAACCAAGTACATTAGTGAGGCAAGTCTCTGGAGGAGCATCTGGATCTGTGAACTCCCACCCTCGTAATTCGAACTTGCCATCAGCCATAACTGATGTAGCTTCTTCAATGAATGCTTTAAGCTGCCTGTTATTGTCAAGACTAGTGATCACATTATCAACATAGAAGCTATCCGAAAGACTCCTAATAGTGGCCTCGGAATATGGGGAAACCTCAAGTTGGCACTCACGAAGAACTCTTGTTAGATGAAGTCTTATAACAGCATTCAGCAAATAAGGACTACAAACAACACCAAACACAACTCTCCTGTGTCGATAAACAATTATATTCCCTGTGTCATCCTTCCATAAGAATCTTAGGAAATTCCTATCAATGGTCCATATACTAATCTACAAGAAAGCTCTCCGGATGTCAGCAACAACTCCTACTTTCTTCAGACGAAATCTTAAAAGAAGTGGGGGTATCTCTTCTATCAATGCTCTCCCCTTCTCCAAGCACATATTCAATGAGGGACTGTTCTTTTCACGAGCTGATGCATCGAACACAGGCCTAATTTTTGTAGTACTATTTTCTTTGACAACATGTCTGTGAGGAAGATAATGACATCTGTCACTAGCAATCTCTGAGTCAGGGACTCTTTCAATTACACCTTCTTCAATCCATTCTTCAAAAATATGTTCATATTCTGAGTACAGTGAATTAGCTTTTAACTTCTTGACTGTAGAATCCAGTCGTTTTTCAGCAAGAATGTAATTCGATGGGAGATGAGGGTGCCTGTCCTTCCAGGGAAGCTGGACTTCATATCGACCTTCAGAATTTACCTTCACAGTCTCTTCAAAATGCTTGTCAACTTCTGCCTGTAATTCAAGTTTAGTTTTCCTATCTGCAGGATCAGTATTGCCTGTCAGCTCCAATTTCCATAGATCTGAGATATTTAAATCATTAATTAGCATTGAAGTTACAATCATAGCAGTTGTAACCCTAGGTTGTTTAATGGGGTATTTACCAAAAATTGTCCATCCCAACCTAGTCTCCATAGCTACCAATCCCCCAGATAAATTTCTGATATTACCAGTGAATAGTCGAGCAGAAACATCAGCACCAATCAGGATTTCTATTGGTCCTGGAATACTTATAAATTATTACTTATAAATTATAAACTATTAGTATGACCAACTATTTCATTAACCAATGCTTTGTCCTGAACAAGAGGTACATTATCACAAATATTGTCTTGGTCCAATACCTCAAAATTGCACAGAAAGTCATTACTGAGACTGGCCAGATAAATTCTATACTTATCATGCTCACAACTTCCAGTCTTTTGACCTCCAAATAGTGAATGGACAATTATTTCCTTGCCAACTGGTGAATAGTTCATCTCTTGTGCTGTCCTCTTCAAAATGTAAGAACGTTGTGACCCTGTATCAAGAACTGCCTTCACAATACGTTCTGAACCATTTCCTCGTACTTTCACTTGTAGCGTAGGAAGCAACACACTGTTATCACATGTCACATTAGCAAGAGCTTCATCCTTATGCACAGTCATTTCTTCGGGCTTGGTAACGTCCGCACTGGTAACCACATTCTTGTTTCTCTTTAAGTCAGGACACAATAAGATAACATGGCGTTTGTCACAAATCAAACACTTTCGCCATATGGTTTGGCTTAACGCAAATGAAACAATGTTTCTTAGCTTTAATGATATCAAGCTTCACTGAGAGCGGCATATCTCGAGCTTTGTAGCAGTCAGCGCTACTATGCTGTACATCATTGCAAAATATACAAACTGAACGTTTATCTTCTTGTAATGAGAGTAAACCCATGGCTGTAGGAACTTCGGCTTGTCTTGAATATGATTTTGGACTGCTGTCTTTCTGAACTTTCTTTGGTCTATCAGTTGACTGCTTAAAACCTGACATGGCAACATGGATGCGTTCTTCATTTTGAACTTCAGCTTTCATGAATGACATGAACTTATTAAGTCTTTGTTCTGCATTAGATATATCACTGTATAATGAACTCCGCTGCCATACTCTTAAGAAATCTTCAGTCATGCTTGATTCTAACAAAGGGCAAAGGATCGCTGCACACTTTCCAGTTGTAACGCCAAGAGATTCAAGTGCCCTCAAATGACACTCCAGTTTATCGTACATATCCGCGAGGGAACGGTATGATTTATTTGCAGGAAGGGTCAAACTGAGAAGATCCCTGATATATACTTCAATAAGAAGGTCCTCCCTACCAAACCGTTCTTGAAGTGCTTCAATCACTAATGTGTAGTTATCATCTGTAGCTGGGAAACTGTCTACAACAGACCTAGCTCTAGAGTTTGATAGAATCAAGATCAGTAAACTATACAGGTTGCGTATTCCGGGATAGACCAATCGCAGCACTTGAGTGTGTGACGTCACAAGATTCCAGATCTCGCAATTTTCAGATTTTACTCAGTCTAGAAAATCTTACACCGCGTGATTAAACTCGTAACCTTTAATTAACCCGTGGTCGGATTCCTGTCAAATTTATACAGAAATAATCTACACACATCAGCCCTACTGATGGTTAAAACAGAGCCTTAAAAAAGCGGATACAAATGTTTTTATTTCATTTTATAAACATCACCCGTTACACAAAATTCATGGAGGGAGAAGCAAATTTCACTATGCGACAATTTTTTGTATTTTTGTGTCCCGAAAAAACTTCAAGCGAGAAAGTTTTAGTGAAATAATTGAATTTTAATACAAATGAAGTTCCAGCCCCATATCTCGAATGGTTTACGAGTAATTGAGTGGTAATTATTCCAGGCGCTTCTGTGTCGGAGTGATTTGTGACGACCGTGAAATGTTCAGGAAGAAGCATATTTGACTATGCGACAATTTTTTTATTTCTGTGACCAGAAAATGATTCAAGCATGTGAGCTTTAGGGAAATATTTGAATTTTATTATACATCAAGTACCACGTTTATATTTTGAATGGTTTACGAGTAATAGAGTGGTAATTACTCAAGGCGATAAAGCTACCGGAACGGTACAGAGGTCTTTTTTATTCTATAAAATAGGCCTACTAGCAATTACATAAAAATCCTTAAATATTTTAATCGTGGACTCAATAATAAAGGATATTAAATGGCTACTTGTACCCATACTGAAAGATTGACCCGCTGGGGAAAAAGAATGAATTAAACTTTTTCCTAATCTTGTAAATCTGCACTACTGTTATTTAGATATTTGTTGAATTATTTATTTTATTTTTTGATCCTTTGTGCTAGTAACTTTTATTTCTAATTACCTTATCAAATGCCTTATTAGTTTAATACCTTGTTACGCCCTTTTCATATTTTAATATAATTTATCAACATGAAAACGTATTACAGTTAAAATTGAATTGCCGAGGCTTTAAGAGCATGCTATCGGGTTATAGTTAGGGCAAGACGATGATACTTTTTAATGAAAACTTCATGGAAAAATCCTTTGAAATATTGTGTGATTTATGTAGAATGCATTGCGAAGCAATTTGTGTCCTTTTTTTTATGTCGAGACGTCGATTTTAAAGATCCTGCGCCTCTTTTCGTTGTGCTGCTCATGAAAGTTTCCCTGCCCTGCAATTCACAAACCATCCCTTCGTTTATTAGGTCTATATTATATCTGTCGTCACATAATTTGTATACAGATGTACATTTTTGGCCGTGTTTCACCAATCATTACCTACATAACTTACCCCATATAACCCGGAGAAAATTATTATTAATATAAATGTATTGCTTTGATTACAATATTAACACAAATTAATACTCTACAATAGTCTACGCAATGTAATAATAACATTAGTACTGTACATGTTAATATTGATACATAAAAATTCCCGTAGTTGTTTTCTACCCTTATTATAAGGTACAATTTCTATACAAATATAGGATACATTCTTTAACAAATTTTCATCAAATTATACTAACATAACCTCTAGAATGAGGAATATTTTCTAGGCAACAAAATATTAGAACAAATCACCCTTTAGCTGTTATATAGGCCTACCTGTATTATATAATTTCTGTTCAAATCTAGATCCTTTGGGAGATTTTTACAAGATTTTAAAGACAAATGCTGTAGAATCAGAGGAACATTTAAGTAACTTGAATAACAGAACAGTTCACATCTTAGCTGTTTTCTACAATCTACAAAATTACTGTTACACACTGCCACAGCACATATCTTGCCCGGCATAATGGTTCAGTTAATTGCACTTTCTAAAGCACCTTCCATTTGTATTATTAAAAACAGTATGTACTGGTAATATCTATCCTAAAAGACTGCGTTCAAGCGGCCGAGATCAGTAGGTAGAAGCTTTGTCAGCGGCACCATGCTTGAAGCGCCAAATCATTCTGACACCTTGAAGCGCCCGAATAATTACCACTCAATTACTCGTAAACCATTCGAGATATGGGGCTGGAACTTCATTTGTATTAAAATTCAATTATTTCACTAAAACTTTCTCGCTTGAAGTTTTTTCGGGACACAAAAATACAAAAAATTGTCGCATAATGAAATTTGCTTCTCCCTCCATGAATTTTGTGTAACGGGTGATGTTTATAATATGAATTAAAAACATTTGTGTCCGCTTTTTTAAGGCTCTGTTTTAACCATCAGTAGGGCTGATGTGTGTAGATTATTTCTGTATAAATTTCACAGGCATCCGACCACGGGTTAATTAAAGGTTACGAGTTTAATCACGCGGTGTAAGATTTTCTAGACTGAGTAAAAACTGAAAATTGCGAGATCTGGAATCTTGTGACGTCACACACTCGCCTGCTCGCCGCAACCCCCTGTCCTATAAACTCGCCGGAATACGCTACCTCTGTAGTTTACAAGCCTTGTGGTAGAATAGCTTGCATCAGGCAATAAAATTTATCTACCGGGGCAATCTCTTCATTATTGTGTATACGTTGGAATTGATTACAAAATGGTAGCCATTCCCTGAGTTCACCGCCGAACTTGCGAAATTCAATGGTGGGTAACTTGATTTTCCTATTTGTTTGAACATTAGATGACGGTTCTTCACTTGCAACAGATAGTTGATCTTGAGAATCAGTTTTTGAGCACCGTACTTTTAACAGTGTATACTTATTACGATACTCGTCAGCAGCTAATGCCTCTTCTTCTAATGCTTCCTCAGTTGCACCATTGTCCAACATATAATCCATAACTTGTTCATTCAGCACATTTATCTTCTCAAAATACCGTTCTATATTATCAAATGCTGCACAAGCTTCATCATATTTCTTCTCTTCTAGAAGCTTCTGCATTGTAGCTGCATTTCTGGTAAACAGACTTCTTTCAATTTTTCTTCTACTTTTAATTTTCTCCATTGTGGAAGTAATCACAAAACACTGACAAAAACACTATCGTGCCGTCACTTTGGGCGCCAAATGTCGAGTGTTTGGCCTTCCACCGAATGGAAAATGATTAAATATACTTAAAAAGGAGCACAGCTTTATTTCCCTTATAACAAAAAACTCATGCCATATTTGTTCTTGAATTCTCAACAACAGTCACCAAGGCCTCCTAGATACTGACTACAGTATCTGGAAACAAAAACATCTCACCCAGTATTCCCAACACTCATAGTGGTACCATCTGATGACTCACAGGGAACCGTTTATTGCCTGATATGTTGTACTTGAAAGTTGAGTTTTTCTAGTTCTTCTTTAATTAGATCTGACTTTACGAATATAGGAAGGCGTTTCAAAACAACCTGCAGTGACTTTGTGTCTCGAGGTTTATGTGAATAAAATTCTATGTTTTATCTGAAGCTTGTTCATTTAGTTTAGTGGTATGTTGAGCCCTTGAATATGACATAAATATTGAAGGTTTTAAGGTAAACACATTACCTGATACTGGATCTATTTCTCCATCAGTTCCATTGTTTTCATTGTTGGAATCTATATCATCGGATGAGGCGTTGAAATAATTGACGTTTGACTGTTCTTCAGCCATTTAATTGAAATATTATAAACATATAACTTTTAAATCACTCAAATATAACACTGAACACTTCAATTATAACAAATAAATAAAACGTAAACTATTTCGTTATTATATTCTAGCAGTTTAAATGCAGCGCTTCTCTCAACCAAATCCACAGCCTCAGGGATAATGAATCTAGATCTAAACGGTCAAACATTGATCGATTTAGACGGAACTAACTATGCAGGGGTTTTCAGGGTCAGGGAACTCGAATCTGAAGTCGTTTCTCCCAAGCTGCGCTTTCTAATCGTGGAATTCACTTCAAAGTCGGATTTTTAGCTGTTTGATAAATTATTAATCGTTTAGTTAAGGCCTATGAATGTTTCGCGTGCAAGGGTTAATAAATATATTTTTTAAATTATTTTTCTCTTAAAATTTAATCTTCGAATTAATTAACATATTGTGGGCGAAATCGCGGGCACCTGCTAGTTATAAATAATTCCATAGAATAGTCATCTAAATATTATAATTATTTCGATACAATAATCGTGCCCAAATAGGCCTATCTTCTCCTACCGAATACTTCAAAACAAAATACGGTAGGGGAATATTATAGGAGAAAAATTCCTCCGACACTGGGACTTGAACCCAGGACCTTTGGCTATTCGCGCCAATGCTCTACCAACTGAGCTAAGCCGGAGTTCAATTCACAGCGCCGGATGAAACCTCTCTCCTATGACTGATTGCCCTAATGGTCTACCTCACAGACAGACAAGTTATGTCATATGCAGTACTGTGAGGCACACTAATTAGTGATTTTTGTGACCGGGCTCCCACTGTTATTGTACAGTTGACATTCAAGATAGATATATAAGCTTTCATGAACCACAGATTATTGTCTCTGTTGGACATTACATGAGAATATTATAGGAGAAAAATTCCTCCGACACTGGGACTTGAACCCAGGACCTTTGGCTATTCGCGCCAATGCTCTACCAACTGAGCTAAGCCGGAGTTCAATTCACAGCGCCGGATGAAACCTCTCTCCTATGACTGATTGCCCTAATGGTCTACCTCACAGACAGACAAGTTATGTCATATGCAGTACTGTGAGGCACACTAATTAGTGATTTTTGTGACCGGGCTCCCACTGTTATTGTACAGTTGACATTCAAGATAGATATATAAGCTTTCATGAACCACAGATTATTGTCTCTGTTGGACATTACATGAGAATATTATAGGAGAACAATTCCTCCGACACTGGGACTTGAACCCAGGACCCTTGGCTATTCGCGCCAATGCTCTACCAACTGAGCTAAGCCGGAGTTCAATTCACAGCGCCGGATGAAACCTCTCTCCTATAATATTCTCATGTAATGTCCAACAGAGACAATAATCTGTGATTCATGAAAGCTTATATATCTATCTTGAATGTCAACTGTACAATAACAGTGGGAGCCCGGTCACAAAAACCACTAATTAGTGTGCCTCACAGTACTGCATATGACATAACTTGTCTGTCTGTGAGGTAGACCATTAGGGCAATCAGTCATAGGAGAGAGGTTTCATCCGGCGCTGTGAATTGAACTCCGGCTTAGCTCAGTTGGTAGAGCATTGGCGCGAATAGCCAAAGGTCCTGGGTTCAAGTCCCGGTGTCGGAAGAATTTTTCTCCTATAATATTCTCATGTAATGTCCAACAGAGACAATAATCTGTGGTTCATGAAAGCTTATATATCTATTTTAAAATACGGTAGGCCTACAATTATTTTTTATTTTTAATAGGATCTTCGAGTTTCTGTACCAGTAGGCCTCGAAATAACTTATTGCTATGTAACAATTCATTTGTTCTTGTTTGTAATGGTTTGTGTTCATTTTAACTAATACTGAATTAAAATTATTATGATATTAGGTGAAATAGCGGAGATGAGTGATGAGTGATAATCTTCCCTGGTATAAAAACTATGTTCATGCAGAATTTTAGCTCTATCAGTTTGGTGTCCTTTTGTGACATATCGGTACAGACAGAGATGTACCATTAGACTTTAATATATTTACATGATAACGAATGTGCAATTTTAAATTATATGCCTTAGATACCGGTATACCATAGCATCCCCATTTTCTTTCTAGTGAGCATAGTTGTTTATGATTTGCTCAGCCGATTAATCCAAATGTTACTTTACATTCTCGAGCTATGCTGCTCACAGACAAACACACAAACAGACATATTTCTGAAAATTATGTTTCATGGGTCGTGACACCTAAAAATGAAAAATAAAAATAAAACAAGTAGGTATATGCAAGCAGGTTAATTGTAGAAAATGTGATTACATGTGTATCGAAATCTTTTTCCATTCAAGTTATAAATGTTTCCGCCATTATTATTGCGAAATTTTACCATTCTTCTTCTTCTTCTTCTTCTTCTTCTTATTATTATTATTATTATTATTATTATGAAAATGATTTTTACAAATGTTTTTCTATGATGTTACAAGCTATAAACTTCCCTTTTCACTCTCTAATATCAATCTGGTGCAATCATTTTTGTTAAAAGGCGTTAACACAAGTTAGCTTCCATAATTCCAAAATTCAAAATGATTCAAATTCCTTTAAACTTTTACTTCCTTTATACAACGAGAGGTAATATTGGCTGGTAGATGTTGCTGGAGACCATGCGTTTCTGTATTTCCAGGAAGTCACCAACATTTTAACATGGATTACGCTCATACTCCTACACGACTGTGGGGAGCAGCTGTCACCTTTGACATTTTCGTTAAGCCCCACAGGATTCCTGTTTCTCGTGGTTTGCTTCCCGCAAGAGCTTCTCAGACACGGATTTCGAAAATGCTGTCAGGCTGTCTCCGGAAAGACTACCTTGATAACAAGAGGTCTTTTTAGATTATCTTCTGCGGGGGCTTAAATTCATTAAACATGTATGCCACATTAGATTACATTGGTTTTCAAAGAAATTCTTGCTACTGTTCCTGTCATTAAGATCCCGGATATTTTAATATGATTATTGATTAATAAAAATTAGAGTCAACATTATTATCAATGGAAATGGATTTCTTACGGCAGTCAGTAAGACATTCAAAATTAGGAAAATAAATTTAGTTTTAAGAGAAAAAAATATCAAGAATTATATGTTGGACTTTGTAAGATATAAACAATTAAACTTGCATGGACATGTAAGAATAATGGATAAGAATGAGTACCAAGTAGGACGTAGGGATGGTGTCCACCTGGAGAAGAACTAGAGACAGGCCTCGACACTCATGGGTGCAGGAGATCAGTACAGAGGACAGAAAGAAAGCGAACTAAAAGATGTGGATTGGATTGACGGAGACGAAAGGAGGATAAAATTAGGCAGAGAAAGATATTGTTAACATTGTACTCTGTATATAAATAAACAACCGATTAAGTTATATATATTTTTTTTTTTCTTCCATATGTATCTGTTTGAAAACTCAAAATATTAACGAAGTAGACCTATTCCGCTAAGATCATCATGTTATTTAATTTTAATTCTATATCCTTCAATAAGTTAACTCTATACATTTTTACAAATCTCGCACAGTACGACATATTTTTAAAGACAATTAGACATTTAAAAAAAATCAACTTCTATGCAAAATGCTGATTAATTAAACGCATCGTAATGAAAATTACCAATACCGGTATTTGAACCAGTGCGTGCGTCCACAGAAGCAAGGGAAACTATGGTTCCCGCAGCTCATTTTCATTACATCAAAATAAAATTATAATATTTTAATAATTTAGTCGTTCTATAATCTTAAAAGTACCATTCGCGAAAGCAAAATTCTTTCACTAATAATTAATTCTCGAAAAAGTGCAATGTGGACTTCACGGCCAGATTGACGTCAGCTAGGGAGAGGGAGGCCGGGGAAAACGAGGTATTTCGTGTATTTACTCAAAACCTCCGAAAGAAGGTCGGAAATTTTTCAATTGCAGGCAAGCGGGCTTGCTCCAAGCCATGGATGCATTTGGAAGCAGTTTGTACTGGATATTAAAAATGTAATGTAATGTACTCTTGTGTCTGAGTATAATGTTCTCGTAGCAAAATTGAATCTAAATCTATTCCAATATTGTCCTCCCACCAACGTCTATATCTTTATAGTGGTCTTTGCCCTTCGAGTCTCCCAGTCAATATTACTAGATATGTCTTTCCTCCCCTATGCGCGGAACATATTCAGCCCATTTCATCCTCCGTGATTTAATTACCCTAATTATATTTCATGAAGAATACCACCGCTGTGGCTCAGGGGATGCGTCCAATCCTCTCACGCAGCGGGCCCGGGTTCGATTCCTGGTCGGGACAAGTTACCTAGGTGAGGTTGAGACAAATGTCAGGTAACTTTAGGCCCTTGTGGTCCCCGGATATCATCTGGCCGTCATTATCATCTTCATCCTCATCCTCATCCTCGCATTGTTCTGAGTGTGTGTGTGTGAATGGTGTGTATCGTCCTATGTGTTCGTGTTGTCTCGGAGGTGGCCCCGGCACTGGGCTGATCACTCATCCGGGGAGGCCCTCCATGTCCTTGTCTGGTCAAAAAAGTATGTATGTGATCCAAAGGTAATCCCTCGGGCGGCTTGGGTCGCTTAAATCCTAAAAGGGAGAGGTAAAACTACGAAAAAGAAAGAAAAAGAAAGAAGAATACAGGTTATAAAGATAGTCATTATGCATTTTTTGTAGGTCCGAATAGTTTCCTAAGCACCCTGTTTTCGAACACTCTCAGATTATGTTCTTCCATAAGTGTAAAGGACCATTTCTCACATCGATATAATACAACCGGCTGGATAATTATTGTCTTATAAATTTGTTATTTTTAGATTTTTGGACATAAGATAAGAAGATAGTAGTTTGTGAATTGCACAAAAACAAACTTTACCTGATTTCAGTCGGCACTTAACTTCTTTCTTAATATTATTATTTTGTGTTTCTAATTATTACTCCCAGATATTTGCATTTTTCCACTTGTTCGAATGCTTTACCTCCGATTCTAATATTCTGTAGCTCATTATTTTGACATTTCATGACCATAATTATAGGCCTACTCTTAGTTTTTTCCTGTATTAATTTCCGTTCCAACATTCTTGCAATTCTACAATTCTCTCGATTGTGTTTAAATATAATAGTATATTGAATGTAGTTTTTTTTATATATATTTCTTTATTCACGTATACCAGGTGGTGCAAGGGCACTTAAGGTCAGGCCTTTTGTATAAGAGTAGAAAATCCGATCAGGTGGTAAGGGGAAATTTGATGAAGAGTGCTTGGGCCCACCTGCCAGGGCTACCAACATTCAGATACATCTGCCGGCAGATGTGGGGCGGATTCCAAGCCTGCTTATCATGTGTTGTCTCATGAACGACACCTGCTCGCCTGAGGGCTCTCCCTTCCATGGAATTATCATCACAGCTTCATGATTCACTTTCAATGGCATCCGAGCTCTGCGCCACCTGTGCAACCTGCTGTATAACACAGAAATCCGCCACACCGAGAACCAATATCAATTTTTAATATCGTAAAATACGGTTGTTATTTAGGAGTGTGTTTGAACTCATCTGACAACCTATAAGAAAATTTAATGCTGTATGTACAGCATGATGTTATAGCATTTACCCCTGTGCTGTATATAATTTACTTTGCCTTATAAACACCTGAAAATTATGGAGTTATTCTTCCATTCCTACGAGGCAGTGCAGCTTTTAACGAAAGGGGAACTGAATTTCACGCCTTGATTGCTCTAGAAAATGAAATTTACGATATATGTACAAAAATTAAACTGTGTTTAATTTTTTTTTTTTTTTTTGCACTTGCGTTTGCTTTGCAAACTACAGATCTAGTTTTTACTTTATAAAATGGCGGTAGCCTAATTGAGGCCTAGTTATTGTCCGCGAGAGAAAATTTCGAAATAGAGGCTCTAGGTGCAAGTATCTCCGTCCTTCTCTCTCTATCTCTCACTCTCTCTCTCTCTCTCTCACTCTCTCTATCTCTCTCACTCTCTCTATCTCTCTCACTCTCTCTATCTCTCTCACTCTCTCTATCTCTCTCACTCTCTCTATCTCTATCTCACTCTCTCTCACTCTCTCTCTCGCTCTCTTTCTCTCTCTCTCTCTCTCTCTCTCTCTCTCTCTCACACACACACAAACACACACCCACAGCCAGGGCCACTGGGCCCGGGGCTGAATGTATGATTGATCCTCTCTTCAAATATATCAGTCTTACTGTTATTTTAAGTAAGGTTTCTGACATTATTTAATATTTCTACAGTGAAAAAGCACTAAAATAAATATAGAATTTATATAATTTTTTACTAAATAGTAAACACATGCACCGATCTGTAGGCTATATTATACAATAATTACAGTGTTGTCTTTGAAGTATTGTTCATTTAACGCAAGAAAGATACATTCGTTAATAGCCGCGTGTTGAAGTGCTGTCATGTCTCAGTCGGAAGCGAGAATCAAAGAAACACCAAAATGTCGTAATATACTAGTATTGTTATTGGATTGCCTTGGCAACATAGTCTGCCACCTGTTTGGATTTGAGAGTGCAAACTTCTGTTTACTCTCAATAAACAATAATATAAGCCGGCATACCGCAAAAGAAAATTCCGATGTTTGACTCGCCGAGTGGGGACGGTAAAAATGAGAACACTATGTAAGTTAGGTGAAGTATTTGCTAGGGGCAATTTAAAGAGCATGCCAGTTCAGAATTTTATTTTCTCTCAGAGGGTGTCCATGCAGTATTAATTAACCTACTTCGTTAGTCAAAACACAATCAGGCAAACTGATGTAACAAAATGCCAAAATGCTTTCGTTTAATTAGTGATCATTGATGTGCAGAAAATAAGTTATTCTTGTTATCGATTTCCCAATGAATCCAGATCGATTCATTAACCAGGGCTTACGGAAGAACAAAGGTCTAGTTTGATAAGCATATGGGAAGGAACATGTGGGTACTGTTATTTGTCATAGCTAACTGTATTTAAACTTCCAAAGCCGTATATGAACACTCAAAAATAATATATTGTCATGAGAACTGATTTGCAGTTGATAAATTCTTTCTAATATATTACCATAAAATATACATTAAATTGAGCATTACTCCGGTACCAGTCAACCGATTTGGTTCAATATCAATAGGCTTTCTTCCATGGACATTATAAATGCGTATACCAAGTTTCATGAAAATCCGACAAAACGTATTTGAGTTATCGTGCGTACAAACAGCAGACATATATTTTCCCGTCCACCACACAATCTCAGAAAGTACCATTCTAGCACTTATTTTGGATTTCAATTGAAATCTAGATAATATAGGCCTACACTTTGAAAGATATTCTTATTTCACTTCTAATGGGTAGAAAAAGTTAATTCTTAGTGCTCTGGATAAAACCAAGTTCGCAATAGCTGGAAGATATCCGTCCCTATTTACAGCAGAATCTGACGTTATACAGATACTATACTATACAGTGCCACTTCCATTCTCTGTCATGGCTGCCATCTCTTTGCGAAGAAGCGCGTATCTTCAGTAAGAACTGGCTGACACAAACTGAAGTTACATTTTCTTTATCATATAGAACACAGTCATTTTAAATTTGAAAGATGACTTGGTTATTTCCTGGATAAGAAATTGAGTGATAGCTATATGTCATTGTGTATAAATAAACAGAGGAAATATCGCCGTAGCTATAATAAAATCAGGTAAACTGATGTAAAAAAGTGCCAGTATGTTTTGTTTAATCAGTTATGAATGCAGTTATGATATGCATAATACAAAAAAAGTCAAATTGGCCGGTTTCGTGATTTGAACCATGCAACTCCAGAATGTGAGGCCAAGACGTTACCATCTCGGCCACCTGGGTCAGTTTAACGGTCTAGTTGGATAAGCGCATGTAAACCAATAGTGTTTTTGGTCATAGCTAACTGTACTTTAATTTCCAAAGCCTTATAAGATCACAGTAAAACAATAGGCTATGTTGTCAAGATAACTGATTTGCTTTTTTAATAAATTCTTTCGAATACGTACATTAACATAAAATAGGCGCTAAATTGAGCATTACTCCGAACCAGGTGTAACCGATTTTATCCACTATCAATAGACGTCTTCCCATGGACATTATAAGTGTGTATACCAAGTTTCATAAAAATTCGGTAAAGTGTATTTGAATTATCGCGTCTTTATAATAGAAACTAAATTGGGTTTTACTCCGGTACCAATCTACCAATTTGGTCCAATATCAGTAGACGTCTTCCCATGTACAGTATAAATGGGTATACAATGTTTCGGGAAAATGCAATAAAGCATATATGAGTTACCACGACTTCTTATATATTAACATAAAAGGCACTAAATTGGGCATTATTCCGGTACTGGCCAACCGATTTGGTCGAATGTCATTAGACATCTTCCCATGGATATTATAAATGCGTATACGAAGTTTCATAAAAATCCGATAAAGCATATTTGAGTTATTGCGCGTTTAAAATAGACACTAAATTGGGTTTTACTCCGGTACCGGTCAACAGATTAGGTTCAAATTCAATAGGGTACTTGTTATGGGCGTCATAAATTCGTATACCAAGTTTCATGGAAATCCGATACAGCGTATTTCAGCTATGGCACCTTTCTAATATAATCTATTAAAATTGGCACTAAATTGGGCATTACTCCGGTACCGGTGAACCGATTTGGTTCAATATCAATCGGGTTCTTCCCATGGACATTATAAATGTGTTTTCCAAGTTTCATGAAAATCCGAAAAAGCGTATTTGAGTTATGGTGCGTACAGACGCACGGATGGACAGACAGACGGACAGACATTTCTCGTCCCCCACACAATCTCGTAAAGTACCATACTGGCAATTAATAAAAGGAAGTGTCTGTCTTTCTGTCTGTCCGCGATGCCCAGAGAAATCTACTGAACGCAGAGATCTGAAATTTTAAACATAGGTGGACTGAAGGGTCGGAAAATGCACTTCGAAGCCGGAATTTTAATTTTTGCTTTCGTTCGTGAGTTATGAGTGAAAAACGAACAGAAAACGTGCATTTTTTGTGTTTTCGAAGCATCAGTTGTGAGTAATACATTTCAATATCAAAACAATTACAGTTGGCTTTGGCTATTTTTGTCATACCTTGGAAATAAAAGCATCGCTATAGCTTGAATGTTGTAATGTCGATTCATTTGTTTATAATGTCAAGGCACGCAGAAATCTTATAATAACAGAGGAATCAACTATCTTTCTTTTTTGTTTAACAGTACATTTGGCGTAACTGTATCATAATTAAATACATTTCGATGCAGATTTTCATTATAACACAGAGTGGTATCGATTATTATCGAACACTGAACAAACTTGATAAGTTGAGAGCAGAAAAGGAAACTGCATAATAAACAACCTGTATTTAAAATAAATTCAATACTGTTGTATTAATTTTATGTTACACTAAATTGAGTTCATGTTGAGATAAAACAGTCTTTCTTACTTACTCAACGTCAATAGACAATTCCTAAGCAAGCTAAAGGGATATTATCTATTTCATGGAACCCTAAGGTTCATTGCCGCGCTTACCTAAGCCCGCCATTCAACCCCATTCTGTGCTAACTCCATCCAACCATCCCTCGCAAATCCTATTTCCCTTAAATCTATCCTAAAATTGTCCTCCCACATACGTCTAGTTCTTCCACGTGGTCTTTTCCCTTCGGGTCTCCAAGTCAATATTTTGAGATATGTCTTTCCTCCCCCATGCGAGCAACCTGTCCAGCCCATTTCATCTTCTGTGATTTAATTACCCTTACTATATCTGGTGAAGAGTATATACATAGTCTGCATAATATCATTTATTGCATTTATCTGTACAGATTTTATACTTTGTAACTAAGTATAGGACCATGAAACGTCAAAATAATGCGCTGCAAAATATTCGAATAACCGGTAAATCGTTCCAACGAGTGGAGAAATTCAAATACCTGGGTGCATTAATTACAGATACAGATAATATTAAGGTGGAAGTTAAGTGTCGACTGAAATCAGGAAATGCTTGTTTTTATGCAGTTCAGAAACTCTTATCTTCTCGTCTTATGTCCAGAAATCTAAAATAAATATTTATAAGACAATTATCCTGCCGGTTGTATTTTATGGATGTAAGGCATGGTCGCTTACTCTTTGGGAAGAACATAACCTGAGACTGTTCGAAAACAGGGGGCTTAGGAAAATATTTGGGCCTAAGAGAGATGAAAACTGAATAACGACGAGCTTCATGACCTGTACTCGTCACCGGATATAGCAAAGGTAATTAAATCACAGAGGATGAAATGGGCTGGACATGTTGCGCGCATGGGGGAGGAAAGACATCTCAAAAGTATTGACTGGGAGACCCGAATGGAAAAGACCGCTTGGAAGACCTAGACGTAGGTGGGAGGATAATATTAGAATAGATTTAAGGGAAGTAGGATTTGCGAGGGATGGTTGGAAGGAGTTAGCACAGAATAGGGTTGAATGGGGGGTTCAGGTAAGCGTGGAAACGAACCTCAGGATTCCATAAAATAGATAATATTCCTTTAGCTTAAATGGGTCTTCTCTATTGCCATTGAGTAAGCATGTAAGTTAGGTCATACACGCGATGTTCAAGATATAAATGTAAATAAAATAATATAGGCTAAAATAAAAGCAACTCGAATTTCCTGATCATTACTAACTCTCTTGTGTTCTGAGTAAAGTTCGATAATTGAAACAGAACGTGCTTGGCGTTTGAAATATTCACTAATTTCGTAGCAGAATTCCTCGGGAGACTAGTTTTGGAATTTCTGATAACTGGAGGAACAGGAAAAGTGTAACTTGTGCTTTATTGGATGAACTCTCTTCATTGATGTTTCCACTTGAATTCTCTTTCAATACAGTATCTAAGTGTAACTTTCTGTAGAGTGTTGGAGGCAACGGTTGGATTGGCTTAAGCTACAATTAACGTAAGACAAGTTCATCTTAAAAAGTGAAAAAAGGTAGAAATCAAATGCATTCTTAGCGTTTTCCCCCGAAAAGAGTAACATTTGCCCCATACTTAAATAACATGGTCATAGATCTGACTTAAGGGGGAAAACAAGTTTCAGTGTTTTATATATATATATAGAGTGTTAATAAATAAAAACCGAAATATTTATCTTATATAGAGGGGACAAGCAACTTTTATTAGGAGATTTTTGCTCTACGACGTAAAATGTGTATGCTACAGGGCTTTATAATTTGGTGCTCATAAATCAATAATTACGCGAAATAGGGTTAAAATGTTAATTAAATTGCCTTCATGCCTTCCTAGTGATAAATAAAAACCTGACTCTTAATCATTCGTCAACAGCTATATCATAATTTAGAGATTTCATAATCTGCAAAATTTACAGACTAATCACATGACTGGTCGCCACTGCATTAGTTTTTTTTAATTCATAACTACTAACTACAGTGTTAATAACGAAGTTCCTTTGTTTTACTTTTTTTCTAATGTTAGAAGTCAGTGGCGGCCATGCCCTGGGAGATTTTATGCTGTATAAGGGAAAAATTGAATCGATAGAGCAAAAATCTTCTTGTTTATGTCCCCATAGTGGTGGGTGCTACTTTTTTAAGATATTTTTCCAAGAACTGCCTCTATCTGCTGAGGGTAGAAAAAGTTATGTGACTGCACCATATTGTGCTTTATTTTCGTGGATTTCATTCTTCAGTAATTATATTCACCGATGTATTACATCGATAGCACCAGAATTTGTTAAAGCCCAGTATTATATAGTTCCCAAAGCCCTGTGTGAACACTGTAAACAAAAACATGTCATGTGAACTAAATTACATTTCATTTTTTTCAGTGTAATATTCTAAGATATATAAATTTTCAAGGGAAGGAGTGGTTTGTTTGAATTTTAATGTTTACCGCGTTACTTTCCGGGCTTAACTGGGTAAATGTGCAAACTTACGTGCAAATTGGACAAGAAATGTAGATTTGTGTCGGGAACATACATAGATATACCCACATATCCACATACACACTTTCGATTTTATATATTAGAATTTATTAGAATTCACAGTCTTCAGTGTTTTGTTCTTGGATTTTCGCATTTTGTGGCCTAAAGTGTCTTCCGTGGTGAAAGATGCCGCAGAGTTTGTCTGAAAATTCACAGTCTTCAGTGTTTTGTTAGTGGATTGTCGCATTTCGTGGCTCAAAGGATATTCCGTGGTGACCGATTCCGCAGAGTTTGTCTGAAAATTCACAGTCTTCAGTGTTTTGTTATGGGATTTCCGCAGTTTGTGGCATAAAGGGTGTTCCATGCTGGCAGATGCCTCAGAGTTTATCTGAAAATTCACAGTCTTCAGTGTTTTGTTAGTGGATTGTCGCATTTCGTGGCTGAAAGGATATTCCGTGGTGACAGATGCCGCAGAGTTTGTCTGAAAATTCAGTCTTGAGTGTTTTGTTAGTAGATTGACGCATTTCAGGGCTTAAAGGATATTCCGTGGTGACAGATGCCGCAGAATTTGTCTGAAAATTCACAGTCTTCAGTTTTTTGTTCCTGGATTTTCGCATTTCGTGGCCTAAAGTTTCTTCCGTGGTGACAGATGCCGCAGAGTTTGTCTCAAAATACACAGTCTTCAGTGTTTTGTTACTGGATTTCCGCAGTTTGTGTCCTAAAGGGTGTTTCGTGGTGACCGATTCCTCAGAGTTTGTGTGAAAATTCACAGTCTTCAGTGTTTTGTTAGTGGATTAACTCATTTCGTGGCTTAAAGGATATTCCGTGGTGACCGATTCCGCAGAGTTTGTCTGAAAATTCAGTTTTGAGTGTTTTGTTAGTGGATTGACGCATTTCAGGGCTTAAAGGATATTCCGTGGAGACAGATGCCGCAGAGTTTGTCTGAAAATTCACAGTCTTCAGTTTTTTGTTCCTGGATTTTCGCATTTCGTGGCCTAAAGTGTCTTCCGTGGTGACAGAAGCCGCAGAGTTTGTCTCAAAATTCACCGTCTTCAGTGTTTTGTTATGGGATTTCCGCAATTTGTGGCATAAAGAGTGTTCCATGGTGGCAGATGCCTCAGAGTTTGTCTGAAAATTCACAGTCTTCAGTGTTTTGTTAGTGGATTGTCGCATTTCGTGGCAGATAGGATATTCCGTGGTTACCGATTCCGCAGAGTTTGTCTGAAAATTCCGTCTTCAGTGTTTTGTTAGTGCATTGTCGCATTTCATGGCTTAAAGGATATTCCGTGGTGACAGATGCCGCAGAGTTTTTCTGAAAATTCACAGTCTTCAGTGTTTTGTTCCTGGATTTTCGCATTTCGTGGCCTAAAGTGTCTTCCGTGGTCACAGATGCCCCAGAGTTTGTCTCACAATTCACAATCTTCAGTGTTTTGTTATGGGATTTCCGCAGTTTGTGGCCTAAAGGGTGTTTCGTGGTGACAGATGCCGCAGAGTTTGTCTGAAAATTCACATTCTTCTGTGGTTTGTTCCTGGATTTTCGAATTTCATGGCCTAAGGGGTATTCCATGATGACAGATTCCGCAGGGGCAGTATCAAAATTCACAGTCTTCCGTGTTTTGTTCCTGGATTTTCGCATTTCGTGGCCTAAAGGATATTCCGTGGTGACCGATTCCGCAGAGTTTTTCTGAAAATTCACAGTCTTCAGTGTTTTGTTAGTGGATTGACTCATTTCGTGGCTTAAAGGGTGTTCCATGGTGACCGATTCCGCAGAGTTTGTCTTAAAATTCACAGTTTTCATTGTTTTGTTAGTGGATTGTCGCATTTCGTGGCTTAAAGGATATTCCGTGGTGACCGATTCCACAGAGTTTGTCTGAAAATTCACAGTCTTCAGTGTTTTGTTAGTGGATTGTCTCATTTCGTGGCTTAAAGGATATTCCGTGGTGACCGATTTCGCAGAGTTTGTCTGAAAATTCAGTCTTGAGTGTTTTGTTAGTGGATTGACGCATTTCAGGGCTTAAAGGATATTCCGTGGTGACAGATGACGCAGAGTTTGTCTGAAAATTCACAGTCTTCAGTTTTTTGTTCCTGGATTTACGCATTTCATGGCCTAAGAGGTATTTCATGATGACAGATTCCGTAGGGGAAATCTCAAAATTCACAGTCTTCAATGTTTTATTCCTGGATTTTGGCATTTCGTGGCCTAAAGGATTTTCCGTGGTGACAGATTTCGCAGAGTTTGTCTGAAAATTCACAGTCTTGCGTGTTTTGTTATGGGATTTCCGCAGTTTGTGGCATAAAGGGTGTTTCATGGCGGCAGATGCCTCAGAGTTTGTCTTAAAATTCACAGTTTTCATTGTTTTGTTAGTGGATTGTCGCATTTCGTGGCATAATGGATATCCCGTGGTGACCGATTCCGCAGAGTTTGTCTAAAAATTCACTGTCTTCAGTGTTTTGTTAGTTAATTGTCGCATTTCGCGGCTTAAAGGATATCCGTGGTGACCGATTCCTCAGAGTTTGTCTGATAATTCACAGTATTCAGTGTTTTGTTAGTGGATTGTCGCATTTCGTGGCTGAAGGATATTCCGTGGTGACAGATGCCGCAGAGTTTGTCTGAAAATTCAGTCTTGAGTGTTTTGTTAGTGGATTGACGCGTTTCAGGGCTTAAAGGATATTCCGTGGTGACAGATACCGCAGAGTTTGTCTGAAAATTCACAGTCTTCAGTTTTTGTTCCTAGATTTTCGCATTTAGTGGCCTAAAGTGTCTTCCATGGTGACAGATGCCGCAGAGTTGGTCTCAAAATTCACAGTCTTCAGTGTTTTGTTAGTGGATTGTCGCATTTCGTGGCTCAAAGGATATTCCGTGGTGACCGATTCCGCAGAGTTTGTCTGAAAATTCACAGTCTTGCGTGTTTTGTTATGGGATTTCCGCAGTTTGTGGCATAAAGGGTGCTTCATGGCGGCAGATGCCTCAGAGTTTGTCTTAAAATTCACAGTTTTCATTGTTTTGTTAGTGGATTGTCGCATTTCGTGGCTTAATGGATATCCCGTGGTGACCGATTCCGCAGAGTTTGTCTAAAAATTCACTGTCTTCAGTGTTTTGTTAGTGGATTGTCGCATTTCGCGGCTTAAAGGATATCCGTGGTGACCGATTCCTCAGAGTTTGTCTGATAATTCACAGTCTTCAGTGTTTTGTTAGTGGATTGTCGCATTTCGTGGCTGAAGGATATTCCGTGGTGACAGATGCCGCAGAGTTTGTCTGAAAATTCAGTCTTGAGTGTTTTGTTAGTGGATTGACGCGTTTCAGGGCTTAAAGGATATTCCGTGGTGACAGATACCGCAGAGTTTGTCTGAAAATTCACAGTCTTCAGTTTTTGTTCCTAGATTTTCGCATTTAGTGGCCTAAAGTGTCTTCCATGGTGACAGATGCCGCAGAGTTGGTCTCAAAATTCACAGTCTTCAGTGTTTTGTTATGGGATTTCCGCAGTTTGTGGCCTAAAGGGTGTTTCGTGGTGACAGATGCCGCAGAGTTTGTTTGAAAATTCACAGTCTTCTGTGTTTTGTTTCTGGATTTATGCATTTCATGGCCTAAGAGGTATTTCATGATGACAGATTCCGTAGGGGAAATCTCAAAATTCACAGTCTTCAATGTTTTATTCCTGGATTTTGGCATTTCGTGGCCTAAAGGATTTTCCGTGGTGACAGATTTCGCAGAGTTTGTCTGAAAATTCACAGTCTTGCGTGTTTTGTTATGGGATTTCCGCAGTTTGTGGCATAAAGGGTGTTTCATGGTGGCAGATGCCTCAGAGTTTGTCTTAAAATTCACAGTTTTCATTGTTTTGTTAGTGGATTGTCGCATTTCGTGGCTTAATGGATATCCCGTGGTGACCGATTCCGCAGAGTTTGTCTAAAAATTCACTGTCTTCAGTGTTTTGTTAGTGGATTGTCGCATTTCGCGGCTTAAAGGATATCCGTGGTGACCGATTCCTCAGAGTTTGTCTGAAAATTCACATTCTTCAGTGTTTTGTTGTGGGATTTCCGCAGTTTGTGGCATAAAGGGTGTTTCAAGTGGCAGATGCCTCAGAGTTTATCTGATAATTCACAGTCTTCAGTGTTTTGTTAGTGGATTGTCGCATTTCGTGGCTGAAAGGATATTCCGTGGTGACAGATGCCGCAGAGTTTGTCTGAAAATTCAGTCTTGAGTGTTTTGTTAGTGGATTGACGCGTTTCAGGGCTTAAAGGATATTCCGTGGTGACAGATGCCGCAGTGTTTGTCTGAAAATTCACAGTCTTCAGTTTTTTTGTTCCTAGATTTTCGCATTTAGTGGCCTAAAGTGTCTTCCGTGGTGACAGATGCCGCAGTGTTTGTCTCAAAATTCACGGTCTTCAGTGTTTTATTCCTGGATTTTCGCATTTTGTGGCCTAAAGTGTCTTCCGTGGTGAAAGATGCCGCAGAGTTTGTCTGAAAATTCACAGTCTTCAGTGTTTTGTTAGTGGATTGTCGCATTTTGTGGCTCAAAGGATATTCCGTGGTGACCGATTCCGCAGAGTTTGTCTGAAAATTCACAGTCTTCAGTGTTTTGTTATGGTATTTCCGCAGTTTGTGGCATAAAGGGTGTTCCATGCTGGCAGATGCCTCAGAGTTTATCTGAAAATTCACAGTCTTCAGTGTTTTGTTAGTGGATTGTCGCATTTCGTGGCTGAAAGGATATTCCGTGGTGACAGATGCCGCAGAGTTTGTCTGAAAATTCAGTCTTGAGTGTTTTGTTAGTGGATTGACGCATTTCAGGGCTTAAAGGATATTCCGTGGTGACAGATGCCGCAGAATTTGTCTGAAAATTCACAGTCTTCAGTTTTTTGTTCCTGGATTTTCGCATTTCGTGACCTAAAGTGTCTTCCGTGGTGACAGATGCCGCAGAGTTTGTCTCAAAATTCACAGTCTTCAGTGTTTTGTTACTGGATTTCCGCAGTTTGTGGCCGAAAGGGTGTTTCGTGGTGACCGATTCCTCAGAGTTTGTGTGAAAATTCACAGTCTTCAGTGTTTTGTTAGTGGATTAACTCATTTCGTGGCTTAAAGGATATTCCGTGGTGACCGATTCCGCAGAGTTTGTCTGAAAATTCAGTCTTGAGTGTTTTGTTAGTGGATTGACGCATTTCAGGGCTTAAAGGATATTCCGTGGTGACAGATGCCGCAGAGTTTGTCTGAAAATTCACAGTCTTCAGTTTTTTGTTAGTGGATTGTCGCATTTCGTGGCAGATAGGATATTCCGTGGTTACCGATTCCGCAGAATTTGTCTGAAAATTCCGTCTTCAGTGTTTTGTTAGTGGATTTTCGCATTTCGTGGCCTAAAGTGTCTTCCGTGGTGACAGATGCCGCAGAGTTTGTCTCAAAATTCACAGTCTTCAGTGTATTGTTATGGGATTTCCGCAATTTGTGGCATAAAGGATGTTCCATGGTGGCAGATGCCTCAGAGTTTGTCTGAAAATTCACAGTCTTCAGTGTTTTGTTAGTGGATTGTCGCATTTCGTGGCAGATAGGATATTCCGTGGTTACCGATTCCGCAGAATTTGTCTGAAAATTCCGTCTTCAGTGTTTTGTTAGTGGATTGTCGCATTTCATGGCTTAAAGGATATTCCGTGGTGACAGATGCCGCAGAGTTTTTCTGAAAATTCACAGTCTTCAGTGTTTTGTTCCTGGATTTTCGCATTTCATGGCCTAAAGTGTCTTCCGTGGTCACAGATGCCCCAGAGTTTGTCTCAAAATGCACAATCTTCAGTGTTTTGTTATGGGATTTCCGCAGTTTGTGGCCTAAAGTGTGTTTCGTGGTGACTGATGCCGCAGAGTTTGTCTGAAAATTCACATTCTTCTGTGGTTTGTTCCTGGATTTTCGCATTTCATGGCCTAAGGGGTATTCCATGATGACAGATTCCGCAGGGGCAGTATCAAAATTCACAGTCTTCCGTGTTTTGTTCCTGGATTTTCGCATTTCGTGGCCTAAAGGATATTCCGTGGTGACCGATTCCGCAGAGTTTGTCTGAAAATTCACAGTCTTCAGTGTTTTGTTAGTGGATTGACTCATTTCGTGGCTTAAAGGGTCTTCCATGGTGACCGATTCCGCAGAGTTTGTCTTAAAATTCACAGTTTTCATTGTTTTGTTAGTGGATTGTCGCATTTTGTGGCTTAAAGGATATTCCGTGGTGACCGATTCCACAGAGTTTGTCTGAAAATTCACAGTCTTCAGTGTTTTGTTAGTGGATTGTCTCATTTCGTGGCTTAAAGGATATTCCGTGGTGACCGATTCCGCAGAGTTTGTCTGAAAATTCAGTCTTGAGTGTTTTGTTAGTGGATTGACGCATTTCAGGGCTTAAAGGATATTCCGTGGTGACAGATGCCGCAGAGTTTGTCTGAAAATTCACAGTCTTCAGTTTTTTGTTCCTAGATTTTCGCATTTAGTGGCCTAAAGTGTCTTCCATGGTGACAGATGCTGCAGAGTTGGTCTCAAAATTCACAGTCTTCAGTGTTTTGTTATGGGATTTCCGCAGTTTGTGGCCTAAAGGGTGTTTCGTGGTGACAGATGCCGCAGAGTTTGTCTGAAAATTCACAGTCTTCTGTGTTTTGTTCCTGGATTTACGCATTTCATGGCCTAAGAAGTATTTCATGATGACAGATTCCGTAGGGGAAATCTCAAAATTCACAGTCTTCAATGTTTTATTCCTGGATTTTGGCATTTCGTGGCCTAAAGGATTTTCCGTGGTGACAGATTTCGCAGAGTTTGTCTGAAAATTCACAGTCTTGCGTGTTTTGTTATGGGATTTCCGCAGTTTGTGGCATAAAAGGTGTTTCATGGTGGCAGATGCCTCGGAGATTGTCTTAAAATTCACAGTTTTCATTGTTTTGTTAGTGGATTGTCGCATTTCGTGGCTTAATGGATATCCCGTGGTGACCGATTCCGCAGAGTTTGTCTAAAAATTCACTGTCTTCAGTGTTTTGTTAGTGGATTGTCGCATTTCGCGGCTTAAAGGATATCCGTGGTGACCGATTCCTCAGAGTTTGTCTGCAAATTCACATTCTTCAGTGTTTTGTTATGGGTATTCCGCAGTTTGTGGCATAAAGGGTGTTTCAAGTGGCAGATGCCTCAGAGTTTATCTCATAATTCACAGTCTTCACTGTTTTGTTAGTGGATTGTCGCATTTCGTGGCTGAAAGGATATTCCGTGGTGACAGATGCCGCAGAGTTTGTCCGAAAATTCAGTCTTGAGTGTTTTGATAGTGGATTGACGCGTTTCAGGGCTTAAAGGATATTCCGTGGTGACAGATGCCGCAGAGTTTGTCTGAAAATTCACAGTCTTCAGTTTTTTGTTCCTAGATTTTCGCATTTAGTGGCCTAAAGTGTCTTCCGTGGTGACAGATGCCGCAGTGTTTATCTCAAAATTCACGGTCTTCAGTGTTTTGTTACTGGATTTCCGCAGTTTGTGGCCTAAAGGGTGTTTCGTGGTGACAGATGCCGCAGAGTTTGTCTGAAAATTCACAGTCTTCTGTGTTTTGTTCCTGGATTTACGCATTTCATGGCCTAAGAGGTATTTCATGATGACAGATTCCGTAGGGGAAATCTCAAAATTCACAGTCTTCAATGTTTTATTCCTGGATTTTCGCATTGTGTGGCCTAAAGTGTCTTCCGTGGTGAAAGATGCCGCAGAGTTTGTCTGAAAATTCACAGTCTTCAGTGTTTTGTTAGTGGATTGTCGCATTTCGTGGCTCAAAGGATATTCCGTGGTGACCGATTCCGCAGAGTTTGTCTGAAAATTCACAGTCTTCAGTGTTTTGTTATGGTATTTCCGCAGTTTGTGGCATAAAGGGTGTTCCATGCCGGCAGATGCCTCAGAGTTTATCTGAAAATTCACAGTCTTCAGTGTTTTGTTAGTGGATTGTCGCATTTCGTGGCTGAAAGGATATTCCGTGGTGACAGATGCCGCAGAGTTTGTCTGAAAATTCAGTCTTGAGTGTTTTGTTAGTGGATTGACGCATTTCAGGGCTTAAAGGATATTCCGTGGTGACAGATGCCGCAGAATTTGTCTGAAAATTCACAGTCTTCAGTTCTTTGTTCCTGGATTTTCGCATTTCGTGGCCTAAAGTGTCTTCCGTGGTGACAGATGCCGCAGAGTTTGTCTCAAAATTCACAGTCTTCAGTGTTTTGTTACTGGATTTGCGCAGTTTGTGGCCTAAAGGGTGTTTCGTGGTGACCGATTCCTCAGAGTTTGTGTGAAAATTCGCAGTCTTCAGTGTTTTGTTAGTGGATTAACTCATTTCGTGGCTTAAAGGATATTCCGTGGTGACCGATTCCGCAGAGTTTGTCTGAAAATTCAGTCTTGAGTGTTTTGTTAGTGGATTGACGCATTTCAGGGCTTAAAGGATATTCCGTGGTAACAGATGCCGCAGAGTTTATCTGAAAATTCAGAGTCTTCATTGTTTTGTTATGGGATTTCCGCAGTTTGTGGCATAAAGGGTGTTCCATGGTGACCGATTCCGCAGAGTTTGTCTGAAAATTCACAGTCTTCAGTTTTTTGGTAGTGGATTGTCGCATTTCGTGGCTTAAAGGATATTCCGTGGTGACCGATTCCTCAGAGTTTGTCTGAAAATTCACAGTCTTCAGTGTTTTGTTATAGGATTTCCGCAGTTTGTGGCATAAAGGGTGTTCCATGGTGGCAGATGCCTCAGAGTTTGTCTGAAAATTCACAGTCTTTAGTGTTTTGTTAGTGGATTGTCGCATTTCGTGGTTGAAAGGATATTCCGTGGTTACCGATTCCGCAGAGTTTGTCTGAAAATTCCGTCTTCAGTGTTTTGTTAGTGCATTGTCGCATTTCATGGCTTAAAGGATAATCCGTGGTGACAGATGCCGCAGAGTTTTCTGAAAATTCACAGTCTTCAGTGTTTTGTTCCTGGATTTTCGCATTTCGTGGCCTAAAGTGTCTTCCGTGGTGACAGATGCCCCAGAGTTTGTCTCAAAATTCACAATCTTCAGTGTTTTGTTATGGGATTTCCGCAGTTTGTGGCCTAAAGGGTGTTTCGTGGTGGCAGATGCCGCAGAGTTTGTCTGAAAATTCAGATTCTTCTGTGTTTTGTTTTTGGATTTTCGCATTTCATGGCCTAAGGGGTATTCCATGATGACAGATTCCGCAGGGGCAGTATCAAAATTCACAGTCTTCCGTGTTTTGTTCCTGGATTTTCGCATTTCGTGGCCTAAAGGATATTCCGTGGTGACCGATTCCGCAGAGTTTGTCTGAAAATTCACAGTCTTCTGTGTTTTGTTAGTGGATTGACTCATTTCGTGGCTTAAAGAGTGTTCCATGGTGACCGATTCCGCAGAGTTTGTCTAAAAATTCACAGTCTTTAGTGTTTTGTCATGGGATTTCCGCAGTTTGTGGCCAAGAGGGTATTCCGTGGTGACAGATGCCGCAGGGATGGTCTCAAAATTCAAAGCCTTCAGTGTTTATCATTTTACAAATTCTTTTTGGGCCGAGGATTAAATATTTGGTTCTAAGGCCAAATCACTGTCGGCATTTCGGAATTTTTACTTTCTGCAAACAGAAAACAACTTGTTTAAGGTAATATAACGAGAGATCTGGAATCTACCTTCAGAGAATACGGGCCCAGAGTTGAATTTTAAACAGTGATTTCAAGAAAGTACCCAGTATGGATTTTTATCAAATTGACTTTTAGCATATTGTAGTTTGAAGTACACTCAACGTACGCATTTCAACGAATGTTGAAATGATTTCAAGAGCATAATTCTTTAACTCTTTAGTCATATTGTGTAGCGCTACTTTTGTCAAACAGCTTTGAGAGCTTTAAAATGTTGAAACTAATGTAATAATAACTGCAGCACATTTATAGTTAAAAAAGAACGTGATAAGAGAGAAAATAATAATAATAATAATAATAATAATAATAATAATAATAATAATAATAATAATAATAATAATAATAATGATATATAGATATAATAATATTTCACATGAGAATATTATACGAGAAAAATTCCTCTGAAACTAGGAATTGAACCCAGGACCTTTGGCTCTCCGTGTCACTAATCTGCCAACTGAGCTAAGCCAGAGTTCACTTCACAGCACCAGATGGAACCTCTCTCCTATTACTGATTGCCCTTAATGGGCAGACACAATAATCTGTGGTTCATGAATGCATGTATATACAGCGATTTTCTTGTACAGTGCACGCCGCTTATTGTGATCATTTCGGGACGCAGATAATCTGATAATATTAACCGATTGATAACAATTGCCGAAGGAATTAAATGAAGAATATTTATTCATATGTAAGATGAGAAGACAAGACAGAATACAAAATATTTATTCGTAGAAAAATACGTAACTGTGAATCATTGAACCACTCATAGGCTAATACAGTAATAGACTGCAAGCAACTATTTTTTCAACCAGTAACAAAGTATTTAATTGTTTTTACCTTGCTCTAGGAGTCCATTAACCAATAATCCATACTCAGTTACGAGTTACGAGTGTTTTTGGAAGTCTATACTGATCTGTGGTGAATACCGCGTAACAAAACATCTAACGCCTGTCTGTTCAAGTCGTTTCATTTTACACTAGCCAACACTACATGTCAACACTGTTATCTTCATAAATCAAAAGCAACAGCTAAACTGAGGGGTGAAAGATGTTTTATTGTATAAAAGAGAAAGTTACATAATGCCACCCCTTCGAACTGGTCATCCTGTGAGCTAGGAACAGTATTGACAGTAGGCTACAACACAATTCAGTTGAGTTAAAAACGAAACCCTCAAAAAAAAAAATTTTGAATGACGTACAGTGAAAATGTGATAACATAAACCGAATATTTGATCACAATAAACAGTATGTTTTCAATGTATCAGTATTAATCCGTACGGGACTTCATAAAAGTGATAACATTACCCGACTGATAACATTATCCGCGATTACATTAAACGGCGTTCGCTGTACTTTATTTCACAATTTTAAGGTGTATTTTTATGTCTATGAACCAAATACAAGATTATGTACACGCTATTGTTCCAGACCATATAAGCTTTAATGTCAATTGCCGAAAATTAATTTTATTATCTGATTATTTTATTCTTTCCTAGGCCTAAACTTCTTAGGTTGAACTCAAATTTTATTATATCAACGAGGGTATAAGGTGGATTTCTTCACATTTTAGCTGCTATAAACTGTTCTTACCTTACATCTTTGCTTTAATTTCACTTGTAAATTTATCTTACACTAAACGCGATACGGTACATAAATGTTGTTTCTATGGAGATACATGACAATATAACAGGAAATATTAAGAGATAAGCGAAGTGTTGAGAGAGATTATCTAAAGTATATATGCTTTAACTTGAAATTGGACACACTTAACTATAATCTAAGCAGAAATTGCAGGTAAATATTTCGTTTTAATAAGTCAATTAGTTTTTGAGATATTGGTTTTAATTTATGTTTTAATACAAATTGAAATCTGTCTCCTCTTGACAAATCATGTTCATAAGAACATATAGTGTTTTAAAAGAGACAAAAGTACTAATGATTTAGCCATTTTTGGTTTTAAAAATTATATTTTTGGAGTTTAAAGTAACAAAATCCACACACCCTACAGTGTAACTATGAAAATTAAATTTCGGCGCATGGAAAGGTCTTCCTGGTGTCATATTTAAAGAACTTGAATAGCTTGTTTGCTTGGTTCCAGTTTGAAACCAATCTTCCCCCCTTTTTTAAAAAAATATTTCAGCTGTGTTTATACTCCTTTCAGCTACGAGGCCATATCAAGATGTTACCATCTCGGCCACCTCGCTCGTTTTCTCCACTTTTATTTGGTTGAGGAAGTTATGTGAGTTTCACATCATACTTTTTCCTTTCGTGGCAAAGATATAGATAAACTAATAATAGTCATTGGTCCTAGAAAAATCAGGTAACCTATTTTCCTGAAAAATTGTGACAGAAGTTTCATTTTGAAATATGTAAACTTTCCCACGTTAATTTTTTTAACAATGTAAAACCGAATAAATTGACAGAAATGAAATTGTTTCATAAAATTATTAATTACACCACGAGTAAGCCAATGTGTACAAAAAATCAAATATGTAGCTTTATACATTACAGTAATGTATCGTGTGTGTATTAATATCTTTTATATCTTTTGTTTTGACGATATTTTATGATTGAATTGTATTTTTTGTCATGAACATTGTAATTGGGTTTTCTACCTGTAATGTTCATTATTAAGTGCCAGTATGGTACTTTATGAGATTGTGTGGGGGACGAAAAATGTCTGTCCGTCTGTCTGTCTGTCTGTCCGTCCGTCCGTCCGTGTGTCTGTACGCGCTCTAACTCAAATACGCTTTTTCGGATTTTCATGAAACTTGGAAAACACATTTATAATGTCAATGGGAAGAACCCTATTGATATTGAACCAAATCGGTTCACCGGTACCGGAGTAATGCCCAATTTAGTGCCTATTTTAATAGATTATGGCGCCTTTCTAATAGAAAGGCGCCATAATTCAAATACGCTGTATCGGATTTCCATTAAACTTGGTATACGCATTTATGACATCCATGAAAAGTACTCTGTTAAATTTTAACCTAATCTGTTGACCGGTACCGGAGTAAAACCCAATTTAGTGTATATTTTAAAGGCGCAATAGCTCAAATACGCCTTATCGGATATTTATGAAACTTCGTATACGCATTTATACTATCCATGGAAAGACGTCTGTTGATGTTCAACCACATCGGTTGGCCAGTACCGGAATAATGCTCAATTTATTGCCTTTTATGTTAATATATGAGAAGTCGCGATAACTCAAATATGCTTTATTGGATTTTCCTGAAACTTTGTATACCCATTTATAATGTACATGGGAAGACGTCTACCGATATTGGACCAAATCGGTTGTCCGGTACCGGAGTAAAACCCAATTTAGTGTCTATTTTAAAAACGCGGTAACTCAAATACGCTTTACCGGATTTTTATGGAATTTGGTATACACATTTATAGTGTTCATGGGAAGAGGTCTACTGATACTGGATAAAATCGGTTCACCTGTTTCGGAGTAATGCTCAATTTGGTGCCTATTTTATGATAATATACGTATTCGAAAGAATTTATATAAAAAAAAAAAAAGCAAATCATTTATCATGACAACATAGTCAATTGTTTTACTGTGATATTTTACGGCTTTGGAAATTAAATAGAGATAGCTATGACCAAAAACACTATTGTTTTACATGCGCTTATAACTTACAACTAGACCGTTAAACTGACCCAGGTGACCGAGATGGTAACGTTTTGGCCTCACGTTATGGAGTTCCATGGTTCAAATCCCGAAACCAGCCAATTTCACTTTCTTTTTCGTATTTTTATGTGAGTGTGCGATTGTCAAGATATGAAAAATCTGTACAGTTCAGCTGATGCTGGAAGATTTTAATCTGATTAAAAAGAAAACTAGACCTTTGTTCTTCCCTAAGCCCTGCTTAATGAATAAATCTGGAGCTTAACTTGTAAATCAATTAAAAAAACATATTCTGCATATCATAATTGCAGTCATAACTGATTAAAAAAAAACATACTGGCACTTTTTTACATCAGTTTACCTGATTTTATTACTATTAAATAAATAAATAATAATGTACAAAATTAGCAGGTGCCTGTGGCTTCGCTCGCAATTATTAATCAACTGTTAGATGTTTTATTTTAATCATGTATTCATCTATATTAATAAAAGGAAGTGTCTGTCCTCCGTCTGTCTGTCTTCCGTCTGTCTGTCTTCCGTCTGTCTGTCCGCGATGCCCAGCGAAATCTACTCAACGCAGAGATCTGAAATTTTATACATATGCGGACTAAAGGGTCGGAATGTGCACCTCGAAGCCGGAATTTTAATTTTCGCTTTAGTTCGTGAGTTATGAGTGAAAAATGAGCAAAAAACGTGTATTTATTCCGTTTTCGAAGCATGAGTTTTCAGTAATACAAATCAATTACACTAGGCTTTGGCTATTTTTGTCATTCCTTCGACATAAAAGCATCGCGATCTCTTGAATGTTGTAGCTCACGCTGGTCAATTCATTTGTTTTTAATGTCAAGGCACGCAAAAATAATGTGAAATTTTCAACTACACCGAAGTGGATTATTATTATTATTATTATTATTATTATTATTAATATTATTATTATTATTATTATTATAATTATTATTATTATTATAGGGATAATCAATATTAGCCTAAATATGGTCAAACGTTGTTCCATTTGGACGAAACTCACTATACAGGGGTTTTCTGGGCCAAGGAACTCGAATCTGAGGTCGCTTTTACCACGTGACGCTATCTAATCGTGATATGTGGTCCACATGATTTAGGTGTTAATATAATGATTTAACTATTATGCTCTTAATTTTTAATTTTTGAAATAATTATCGCGGGCGAAGCCGCGGGCACATGCTATCTTAAAATAATAAAAGGACGTGTTTGTCTGTCTGTCCACGATGCCCAGCGAAATCTACTGAACGCAGAGATCTGAAATTTTAAACATAGATGGGCTGAAAGGTGGGCGAATGCGCATCGAAGCCGGATTTTTAATTTTAGCTTTCGTTCGCGAGTTGTGAGTGAAAAACTGGCAGAAAACGTGATTTTACCGCTGTCGAAGCATCAGATTTCAGTAATGCATTTCAATGTCAAATCAATTGCAGTTGGCTTTGGCTATTTTTGTCATACCGTGGTAATAAAAGCATCGCGATCGCTAGAATGTTGTAAGCCCACGCTGGTCGATTCATTTGTTTAGAATGTCAAGGCCCGTAGACATATGAAATTTTTCAACCTACACGGAAGAGGGATAATCAACATAGACCTAAATATGGTTAAACATCGTTCGATTTGGACGAAACTCACTATACAGAGACTTTCTGGGCCAAGGAACTCGAATCTGAGATCGCTTTTACCAGGCGACGCTATCTAATCGTGACATGTAGTCCACGTGATTTAGGTGTTAATAAATATAATGATTTAACTATTATGCTCTAACTTTATGCTCTTTTTTATCGCGGGCGAAGCCGCGGGCACATGCTAGTACAAAAATAAAATCAGGTAACAAAGTGCCAGTATGTTTTTGTTTAATCAGTTATGATTGCAATTATGATAGGCAGAATACAAAAAAAGAAAGCCAAATTGGCCGGTTTTGGGATTTTGAACCATGGAACTCCAGAATGTGAGGCCAAGACGTTACCATCTCGGCCACCTGGCTCAGCTTAACGGTTTAGTTGGATAAGCGCATGTAAAGCAATAATGTTTTTTGTCATAGCTAACTGTATTTTAATTGCCAAAGCCTTATAAGATCACAGTAAAAGAATAGGCTATGTTGTCAAGATAACTGGTTTGAATTTTTATTATAAATTCTTTCGAATACGTATATTACCATAAAATAGGCACTAAATTGAGCATTACGCCGAAACAGGTCAACCGATTTTATCCAATATCAATAGACGTCTTCCCATGGACATTATAAATGTGTATACCAAGTTTCATAAAAATCCGGTAAAGCGTATTTGAGTTACCGGGTCTTTATAATAGACACTAAATGTGGTTTTACTCCGGTACCGGTCTACCGATTTGGTCCAATATCAGCATATTTGAGTTATCGCGACTTCTTATATATTAACATAAAAGGGACTAAATTGGGCATTATTCCGGGACTGGCCAACCGATTTGGTCGAATATCAACAGGCGTCTTCCCATGGACATTTTAAATGCGTATACGAAGTTTCATAAATATCCGATAAAGCGTATTTGAGTTATTGCGCCTTTAAAATAGACAGTAAATTGGGTTTTACTCCGGTACCGGCCAACAGATTCAATAGGGCACTTTCATGGAAGTCATAAATGCGTATACCAAGTTTCATGGAAATGTGGCGCCATAATCTATTAAAATAGGCACTAAATTGGACATTACTCCGGTACCGGTGAACCGATTTGGTTCAATATCAATAGGGTTCTTCCCATGGACATTATATATGTGTTTTCCAAGATTCATGAAAATCCGAAAAAGCGTATTTGACTTATGGCGCGTACAGACACACGGACGGACGGACGGACAGACAGACAGACGGACAGACATTTTTCGTCCCCACACATTCTCATAAAGTACCATACTGGCACTTAATAAAGGGTAGACTAAGGAAACAATGTGATATATTATTATACTCGTATCATCCCTATAATATAAAGCCACACGGCTGACTCACTCACTCACTCACTCACTGACATTGTTTGCCCACTTCCAGATGAGCTAGAAACTTGAAATTTGGTACACATATAGCTTTTAGGCTGTAAACCACAGGAAAATTCCAAAAAGAATTTTTTTAAAATTTTTAGCCCTAAAAACCCCCGACTCAGTTCACTGACATTAATGTTTGCCAACTTCCAGTTGAGCTAGAACTTGAAATTTGGTACACATATAGCTTTTAGGCTGTAAACCACAAGAAAATTCCAAAATGTTTATTTTTTTCAATTTTTAGCCCTAAAAACCCCCGACTCAGTTCACTGACATTAATGTTGCCAACTTCCAGTTGAGCTAGAACTTGAAATTTGGTACACGTATAGCGTTCAGGCTGTAAACCACAGGAAAATTCCAAAAAGTAATTTTTTTAAGTTTTAGCCCTAAAAACCCCCCGAAAAGGGGCTCAATCACTGACATTAATGTTTTCCCACTTGCAGATGAGCTAGAAACTTGAAATTTGGTACACATATAGCTTTTAGGCTGTAAACCACAGGAAAATTCCTAAAAGTTTCTTTTTTAATTTTTAGCCCTAAAAGCCCCATACCCCCCAGACGCCGCGGATGTTATAACCCCCTCCATATGGTCGGCCTGGTTACGCCTATGGGCCTAAGTGAAGGAATTTTACCAACAAAATATATACAAATTATGTTGTAAACACGAAGCTCTAGGATAAAATTTATAAATACGTTTACATATACATTATTACAAGTTGTAGATACAATGGTCTGGATATATTATAACTTGTAAAAACATTAAAGTATTAGCATGCAATAAAAGTAGAAAGGCCTTAAGAGTAATGCTGAAAGATCAGCTGATAGACAAAAGTGACGAACAGCCCTGCGAGCGCACCAGGCTTGAGTTCACTAGCGTTTGTGGAATTGAATTCGACCTGTGAATCCGATCCGTTCCTTAATCGGCAAACGATCGGATCGAAAATTCATTCCGGACTGAGTCCGCGAGAAACATGATCTCGGTGGGGGGAACGAATTCAGATTGTTCTGAATTCTGCATGCAAACGTTCTAATTATAATGTTGGCCCTCGGTATGTCTGGGGAATAATCTACCCGTAATAAAAAAAAAAAATATTAATCCTCTTTGGTTTAAGATATAGGGTAAATTTGGTTATTTATAGCCTACTATTTTACTTTAGTAAATCCCGCTACATTTACCAGAAAATTTCTGTCATTGAGAATTTCTGGGGACTAGGATGATGATGGTGATGATGATGATGATAATGGTGACTTAAGTAGATGAGCTTATTTCTAGTAGCCCAGCCAACAGCAATTTTATTAATAAGCCTTTGACGAGTTCGCCTTTAATCCTACGAAACCTTGCGTGCTGTAGCAAACTTTAGTCGATTTGCTTCCCAACTCCATTGAGCTTCGATTTTTTTTCTATATCAGATGCAAATGAAATGAAAAGTTATAATATTTAAATTTCACTTTTTATCTCATCATCATAAATATTCCAAGGGATGGGCAGTGTAAGAGAGGAATTCTAAACGGACGATGGCCAACACCTGCTATCTGGTGCCTGATGTCTGAGCTAAATTACATGGAACTCTACACGCACGGCAGAGCATTTCTGCAGCTGGCACAAGTTAGCCTTAAACGGTTTAACAATTAGGTTTACAGTCAGGTTCTCTCAAATTTCACGGAAAATGTGTGTTTTTTTTTAGGTAGATTTCGAAGAAAAATCTACCTATTGCAATGGATGATTTTCGAAAAATTCTTTCATATCTTTACGTTTCATGCTCCCCTAAGTACGAAACCACCGCCCGTTCAAAAAAAAAAAAATTGTGATATTTATATATATATATATATATATATATATATATATATTTATATATATATATATCTTTACACGCTAGCGGCCGTAATTTTGAAGATATTTGTACCAAATTTTATTATGTCATTTCTAGGCCCAATAGTTCGGACAAGTTCGTTAATGAGCAAATTTGGCCCAAGGGGGTGGTCGGGGGAGGGGGTTGAAATTTTTAAAAATGTATATCTCGGCCCCTATGAAGTATAGAGGGAAACTTTGTTTGAATAAATTAGAGTACTCCCTATGGAGTTCACAGTGACACCAACGATTCGGGGGCTCGAGTGAGGGTGGGGGTGGGGGAGGGGTGGGGGATGAAAATTCGAAACTTTTGAAACCACGTCTTGTGGGGTATCGTTGAAAAGCTCTTGATGAGTACTCTGAAAATCAATAAATAGTTCCTTGATAGCTCTCATATGACGCGAGATTTTAATGTTTGAAAATAATATCACTTAAAAGAATTATTATATCATAATTTTGTCTTGTTTAGCGGCTTTGCTAATTTTATTCATTGCTGATCTTGCGCACGGCCTCCCAGAATATTATATCCTATTCTTGTTTTCAAAACAAATGATTGTAGGCTTTTGCTCTTTGCCGAATTCAGTCCTTATTATTGCGGGTTTGCCGTGCCAAGGCTAAAGAAGGAGAGTGCTGCGCAGCGACAATAAATTAAACCAAAAGCGCTTCGAAATCTACCTCAGCCTCTAGGCCTGCCTAGAGGGATTTTTTTTTATTATTATTATTATTTTTTTTTTTAAAACAAAGATGGTAACGGAGCAGTTATTGTGTTGTTTGTGTGTGTGTGTGTGTGTGTGTGTAGGCAATGTGTGTGCATTTATAGTGCACTAGCAGTTCGCGGCTTCGAGAGCTTTTATTGATTCAAATGCTAGATGTTTTATTTAAATAATTTATTTAATATAAAAATTATTAGAATATTATATTTATTATCAATTAGATGGTTTATACATACATTACGTGGATTACGTACGGTAATCTTAAATATTATTGTTAGACGTATAAAATAATTATTACGACTAAAACGAACTTTGTGCTGTCATACAGGCATACAGATTCGAAATGAAACGATTAAAACGAACCACAGATTCATGAAACTTACCCTTACACGCGATTCATGTGCAAACAATTAAAACTATTTTCCCGGTTGATATGGCACGCCATGAGCTGTCACCTGTCGCAGAAGACAAGAACTTACTAACTGCTGATTGCCGAAGTAAACCGCTTTCGTTTGGTTGATGATTCTAAAATCTTAAAACTTATACAATTAACTATGGTCGAACAAAAACAGTAGTATGCAATTTGCCTATAATGGTCATTCAGATACTCGATATGAAAATTACGATACTGGCTTTGCTCGTTTCTTAAATATACTCGTAAACAAACATAAAAATGTCATTGCAGTCTCGTGCATAATGTACCATTACATTTTTGTATGACAAGTGTGGGCTTTCAAAAAGGTATTAACTTAATTATATAAAATGTATATAATATACTGTATCAACATTATATAATATAATACATTATTTAATTATATATATGTTAATGACATAACTTACTTACTCAATAGCAATAGACAATTCCTAAGTTAAAGGAATATTATCTACTTTATTGGAATCCGGAGGTTCATTGTCGCGCTTACATGAGCCCGCCATTCAACACTATTCTCTGCTAACTCCATCCACCCATCCTTCGCAAATCTTACTTCCCTTAAATCTAAGGTTGTCCTTCCACTTACGTCTAGGTCTTCCAAGTGGTCTCTTCCCTTCGGGTCTCCCAGACAATATTTTTTAGATATGTCTTTCCTTCCCCATGCGCGCAACATGCTCAGCCCATTTCATTCCCCGTGATTTAATTACCCTTACTATATCCGGTGCAGATAACGATGAAACCAATGCGGTAACCGCATAATGCACTGGAGTGTCAAGCGAGGACAGTGGCCACGCGTTTCGCTTCAGTGCCTGGGTGCATGTACAGTACCTTGCTTGTGAAGTCCAGTTCCTCGTGGACACGCTAATAATACACCGGAGTATAAACTGTACTCCCTGAGGTCATAGTACAAGCATGCGCAATGTATTCTATTATTATTCAGTTATCCTTCCGCTTATAGCATTTGTTTAGAAAACAAATTGCAAACCGAAGTCTTAGTACTACTTTCAGGGTGGTCCACAGCAGTGTCGCCCAAAAAAGGAGGAGGAACCCTAACTAATTTCTTCATTTGTAATGTTTTCAAGTTTGAAATTTCACTGAATTGTTTTTGGGGTGCGGTCATAGAGACAGCAGACTTTGCCAGCGATGCTTCTTCACAGAAGCTGTTTATTTTTGTAGAATTTAAAAGATGGAAAATAAATCGAAGAAACAAAGAGACACTACCCTTTATACCTTCGCCATCAATTTTAGAATACATTTGAATAATCGACTTTGATGACTAACTACCTGCATCGCCACTTTTAGAACACCTTTTGGTAATAATAAATGATAATGATAATACAGAAATTTAGAACTTTTGAATTGTCACATAGGCCCTACTATTTGCATCAAAACGGAGTTGGCAACAGAGCTGACGATCGTGTCCTTACACATTGATGAGTTACGACAGTGTACAAGTTCTTTTCGTGACAATTAGGTCGTTCTATGCTAATATGTTTGTGGAAGTTTACCTGAGTTGTTACCTCGTCCATCCCACAGATAAAAAAATTTAAAATTTCAATGTTTTATAATATTGACAACTGTAGAGGTTGTCGAGATGGTAACGTCTTGGAGTCGTATTCGGGAGCTCCCATGTTCAAATCCCGGGGCCGGCCAATTCGACGTAGCTTTTTTTTTCATGGTTTCCCCAGTCGTAAAGGCAAATGCCGAACTGGGTATTTACATACCATGGATCATTTTCACCATTTCATCCTGTATCATATCTATTTAAATTAATATCAGTTGAAATTTATTCCACTAAATACACGACAATAGAAACAATTGACAAACAATAGTTCCATGTTCCATGGTCTACCCTACTGTACATATAGTCCAGTTACTCATTGCATGGCCAGGCGGCTTCCTTTCATTAGGAGGAAAAGTTTGCCGACTGTTCAACCCATTTCTTTATTTTTACCGCACCAATCAGCTAGTTACTCCAGCCAATCAAAATCTAAGAATGTCCTGTGACAATTTTGACAGCTACTCGTCAACTCCGCGTGGAGTGAAATGCGCGGTTGCAAGATCAAGTTACAGCAAACAATAACACGTGTGAATTGATTAAAGCGAGGGAAGAACTGAGGTCAATGTTAACTATGAGTAAATATTGGAACGATGCTTTTGTTTTGGAAAGCGGAAGCCAAGAGTGATTTAGTCAGATCAACTAACATAAAGAAACACCGACTTAATGGTTTATTCCTTTGAAGCCGCCTGGCCATGCAATGAATAATTACTGCACTATACACAAATCCCGAACTCCTGATATAGCCTCGAAGCTAAAAGGTGTATAAACAAAGCTGAAATAAATAAATAAATAAATAAACTAAAGATTTTATCAAAATATAACAAGAACATTTATAAAACCAAATTCGAGGGAATAGATGGAATTATTTTACACAAAAACTCAAAATAAGGCGCTACAAAATATAATAGCCGATAAAGGTTACCAAATAAGTGGAGAAATTCAAATATCCGGGAGCAATAATTACAGATACAAATAATATTAAGACAGAAGTTAAGAATCTATTGAAATCAGGAAATGCTTATTTTTATGCAATTCAGAAACTTTTATCTTCTCGTCCTGAGTCCAGAATTCTAAAAATAAAAATATACAAGACAACTACCCTGCCGGTTGTATTATGAGGGCAAGTAAATAAGTATTCACACTTTTTTAAAATTCATTGCAACAATACAGAACTTTCAATTTCCGTACTTTATGGACTAAAAGGCGCTCCGGACCATAAGACGCACCTTGGTTTTAGGATGGATATTTAAAGGAAAATAGATTTAATGTGATTCTAAACGAAAATTTTTAAAGGGAATTTATTTCGTCGCATAAACAAATTGTAACCCTGTACAATGGAATCAGTGTAAATCACTTCTAACTTAAAACCTGCATTGTACGAAAATCTCTTCTGTACAGATGGCATTGCGTAAATTTTAACTGAACTGATTCCTAACGAAAGACTGAATATACTTTTACACCTTCTAGCCCATAATTCTGCATACGGTAAGTGTAACGGGACAAAGCTATTTAGCACTGATTGCCTTCATTTAAACCACCCAGCGGAGACAACTCCTTTCGTATAAAAGAACTCAACTTTCCATTCTTTTCGCATTGTACACCTGGCTTTCAGCTACCCTCGTTTTACGATTGTAATAAGTGCACTGATCTACAGTCTGTGCCAAAATTCTTATCGTTATAGTTTACAACACCTTGTTTATAATTGTGGTACTACGACAATATGTGCCATAAATTTAATTTTGTTAGTGTACTTCGGACCATTAGACGCACTCAACTTTCAAGCTCTGTTTTCAATGTAAAAAAGTGCGTCTTATAGTCCTTAAAGTACGGTACCTCATTTTCCTAGCCCCTTGCTTCTCAATGCACATGATCCATCGTTGCTAAAGCTTCCTGATGCGGTATGTTTTGTTCAATCAGTTATTTATTGATTTCTTTCTGTGCGATTAAAATAGCCGTCATGAAGGGACTCTTTCCGGGATTATCTCCTGCATCATTTCAGTACAACCAGGACTTGAATCCCATCTCACCGTCTATGTAGAATAGATGTCCATTCGTCCCGCTTTTCCTGCTTCGCTGTGGTAAAACATTGCCCCCACATTGTGCGGAAAGTCTTCGATGGATTTCATTTCCTGGTACACCTTAAGACGACAAAGAAACGGATCACTGCACGCTGTTCTTCTTTGGTGCAAACGCTGAGCGATGCAGCCATGCAATGTGCAACAGCGCAACACTCAATGAAGTAATAACAGTCAAACATTCCACAAGCGGAGATAAATGAACATGTCGACGTGCGCGAGCAGAAAGCGGCACAGCAACATACAAAAGATAAAACAAAAAGTGCGGATACTTATTGACTTAACCTCGAATAAGGATGTCCCTTACTCTTCGAGAAGAACATAATCTGACATTGTTGGAAAACAGGGTACTTAGGAAATTATTCAGACCTAACATAGATGAGAACGGGGACTGGAGAAAACATCATAATGACCAGCTTCATAATCTATTCTCTTCACGAATATCTGTCTCTTTCTGTGTTCCTATATCCCCTATGTTGGGGCGAAGGGCCTCCAAGTGGAGGTTTCAGTTACCTATGTGAATTTTGTTACGCTTATTTTCCTAGAGAGGGCAGAGGTACAGGTGGTAAGCCCATAGCCTTTCAACCCCCCTCCGAAAACTAAGGTATTATTTGAAATGTTGTGAATTTTGTTACGCTTATTTTCCGAGAGAGGACAGAGGGACAGGTGGTAAGCCCATAGCCTCTCAACCCCCCTCCGGAAACTAAGGTATTACTTGGACTTGGACGTGAAAGGGCCGAGCAATTTTTGCCAGAGGCTCTAATTTAAGCTTGGAGGACTCCGTGCCCAGGATTTTTTTTAAAATCCATCGACCGCGGCCGGGTTTGATCCCGCAACCTTCGGACCTAGAGGATGAAATGAGCTGGACATGTTGGGCGCATGGGGGAGGAAAGAGATTTCTCAAGTATATTGACTGAGAGACCCGAAGGGAAGAGACCGTTTGAAAGATCTAGGTAGGTGAACAATATTAGAATTGATTTAAAGGAAGGATTTGCGAGGGATAGTTCGATTGGAAATAGCACAGAATAGGATTGAATGACGTGCTCATATAAGCGCAGCAATGAACCTCCTGGTTCAATGAAATAGACAATATTCCTTCAGCTTTCTTAGGAATTATTGTCTATTGACATCGAATAAGTAAATAAGTAAGTTAGTAGCAAGGAAACTAGAGGGAAACAGACGGAACTTCTAAGATTTCGGCTACAAATGAGAAAAGTGGCCTGGGCCTACTTCACTGTAAGAATACATTTGGACTATAAGAATACCATTTTAGATTTAGCTATTGACTTCAGGCGATACAAGCGGAAGGTCATTAATTTTCTAAGCAGCTACCTATCCTGCGGGAAGAAAGAGTACAGCAGTGTTAAATTTCATGATCTCACGCAACTATTACCATGGTTAGCTGAAAAGGAGGCTACAAACCATTCTTTATTGAATGTCCTCATGCTGACAACGAAGCAGATTTTCCAAGATCTGAGTGACTTAGTTATATATTTATTATAGTTATTAAATCCTACCAAAATAGCCGGTATGAAAATTCATTATCTTCAATTTTAAAAATCTAGATTTTCTGTTTAGCAGGCCAACTACAAATTACACAGGTACAGAAATATGTATGTTTCCAAATAGGCCAATGTAATTAACATGAAGTTAATACTTTATACTGCATTGCTTGCAGCAATTCATGAAAATTGGTGCTGTTCGATTCACCATCTAACATAAAAGTAACTACCAGGAGCAATCGTGGGGTAAAGGCTGTCGGTGCGTAAGGCCTTTACGTCCCGAATGTCTAAACATCTCGGAACCTATTCTCCTGCATCCCTAAGGACCTTCACAACCTGTAAAGGGAACACTTTACTTTACTTATCGAAGTATACGGTAAATTTAAAATTTTATCTAATCTTGTGGTCAATAGTATCTTATTATGTAAATCATTGTAAAATAATATTATGTAGTTTGTGTTGTTATTGTTACCTAATACCATTATTAATTACAGTCGTTATCTCCTTCTCACTATGTTTTCAATTATAGGCCTACTGACATTTGCTGTAATCAGTAATTTTGTAAGTCAATTTAGGCTAATTAATTCCATGTAAATAGACATTTCTTGTAGCCTACCTAGTTAACCTACGCCAACTTTATACTATCTCTCGAATCCTGTGCCCCCATGTTGGGGCGAAGGGCCTCCAAGTGGAGGTTTCTGTTTACCGATGTGGATTTTGTTACACTTATTTTCCTAGAGAGGGCAGAGGGACAGGTGGTAAGCCCATCGCTACTTAACCCCCCTCCGGAAACTAAGGTATCTCGTGAAAGGGCCGAGAAATTTTGTCCAGAGGCTCTAATTTAGGCTTGGAGTTCTTTTACGTGCCGTAAATCTACGACACGCTACCTCTAGACCACCGCAGCCGACCAACTTTATACTGGTCTACAGTAAATAACAGTTTAACTTCATTTGAAAAATAAAAGCATACTATTTGCTTTTGTTTTTTTTTAATCTACTCTTAAGTGCATATAGATTATATATTATATAGCCTATATAGGTTAAATTATTGCAATACAGTTTCCTTCCTTATTATCTTGCTTATATATTTTGCTCAATCTTCTTCTGCAAGTAGCCTACTTTAGGTACCGTACCAGAAGTACATCTGTAGGGAGAAGAAATATCGCATTAGAACCTGAAATTCGATTTTCCCTGAGTGAATTCCCCCAAAATACAAATGTTTGAAACATGTAAGTGGCTCTACTTGTAGACTAATGTGAACAGCTCGAAAATCAAATCAATATTATATTGATTTTAAATGTTTTCCGGAGATGACTCGAAGCATGTTGACGGCTATCTGTTACTACAACTTGACATAATTTTAGTTAAACTGTGTACTATTCGACTTAATTGGAGTATTACGACGACTGGGTGGAATATTATCACATTCTAGTATGAGATCTCTTTATTATTCCCTTGTACACTCTTACATATTGTATATGGTATTTATATGGGGACGTTCAAAAAAGAAATATTTGCATAAGATAATAATTCTTCAAAATAGGGCTGTAAGAAATCTTTTAGGCTGTCATTACTTAACACCAGTCAAAGTATTATATGAGCAATCAGGAATTCTTCCATTAGAATTAATCATAAAGTATAGTGCTGCAATCTTTATATATAAAGTAGTAAACAGACATGTTCATAATAACATTGCATTGCGTTTTCTTGAAAATGTGCATTCTTATGGCACGAGAAACAAATCAAATATGTTCGTCACGCATTCTGAATTGGTTACATATGGATTAAGGGGAGTGAAAAATTATCTTGCAAATCTTTTTAATGAAATTCCACTGGAAATAAGATCTGTAAAAAACTTAAATAGTTTCAAAAAAAGTTGAAGATTTTTCTATTAAATGATTAAGTGAACAATATTTCTATTATACTTACTGTATTTGTGTAAATTATTGTAACAATTTTATTATAATAACTTTGAATTTTGTCATCCTTGTAATACTGTCCCTTAATGTGAGCAATTGGCTCGTTGGGACCTTTTGTTAAATTAAATAAATAAATAAATAAATAAAATAAAAAATCCTGGAGGAGCAGTCAGGTTTTAGGAAAGGAAGAAGCTGTATAGACAACAGTTTTACTATAAAACAAATAATAGAAAAACGTAGAGAATATAATTTGGAAACACACCTACTATTTGTCGATTACAACAAAGCGTTTGACAAGGTATCGAGAACAAAACTATGGAATGTCCTGATGAAAAAAGGGATACCATTACATTTAATAGGAGTGATACAAAATATGTACAAAGGAACGCAGAACAAAATAAACAAGCGAGAGCCAGTATCAATTACAGGTGGAGTACGACAAGGTTGTCCTTTATCAACCACACTTTTCAACATATATATGGACAACATAATTAGAATATGGAAAAACCAGACCACAGGAGGAATTAGAATAGGGAAGAGAATTTTGAAAACCATTTTATTTGCAGACGATTAGATCTTGCTGGCAAAAACAGAAAATGAGTTACAAAGGATGACATACACACTAAATACAATTGCAAATGATTTCAATGTGAAAATATCAACAGAAAAAACAAAAACAATGGCATTTAAGGGTGTATATCCAGTTCGCTCAAAGATAGTTTTGGAAAATAAGATATTAGAACAAGAGTCAACATTGAATTAGATATAGCCTACATGGGAAAATAAATAAATTTAGTTACATTACTGGGACACTAAGACGGACACTAAAAAATAAGGCAAGACCAGAATCGATAGGTAAATTGTATAAATCAATGGCAATACCCATAGTCACATATGGATCCGAAACATGGACCAATACAAACCAACATTTGCAAAAAATACAAACAGCAGAAATGAGATTCCTGAGATCTATAGCAGGATATACAAAACTAGACAGAAAGACCAATACAACTATTAGAGAAGAATTAAAAGTAGAAGAATTAAATGAAATAATTAAGACACATAAAGAAAATTGGAAGTTACACGTAGATAGAATGACAAATAATAGGATACCTAAAGAAGTTTTAAATTATACACCACAAGGAAAAAGAAAACCAGGAAGACCAAAGAAACGATGGTACCAGCAATTTGGAGCCGGAACGGGTTGAAGCCCAAACCGTGAAGTAGAAGAAGACTATTCGACTTTCGGTTTTCTGGGGTGCCGGACGTCGTTTCGTGGTAGTGCGGTTCGCACTGGTATTATTTCCATTTGAGTTGTATTGTACTGTAATGCAGAATGTCTTATGCATGCTCGATTTTAATGTACAAAGTGACTTTCTTTTTACTACTTAAAATTATTATTTAATGAATTTCTAAGATAAAGCCTGGTCGGATATCCACGTGCTTGTTCGTGCTACCAAGATGGATATCCACGTGTTGAAAGACTTTTGCTTCTGATAGAAAAAATTGCTGTGCTGGGAAGTCTTTGAGTTGAATCTCCTGATGGTTACTTTCGTGCGTTTTATTAACGATATCTTCGGTGTGAGAGACAGATGATACAATTGCATATATGTCCCGGCATATGGCCAATGCGATTCGTTTATCTGTATTTTATATTGCACTGGCTATAAGGCGACAGCCGAGGCCATAAAATTTGGCGACGTTATTCCACCATAATAAAGTTTTACTAAGCTTACACATATATACGTTTAATTGGGGGTATGGGTATGTATATAAGTTATTTGGGGGTATGGGTTTATATACATATCACTGGCTACAAGGTATTATTCTTGCTGAGGCCATTACATTGAGTAAGAAGACAAAACTCTATACTGATCGTAAGTTGTATAGTAATTCCCTAAATTTTATTTGAAATAATATTTTAAGTCCTGCTTCGGTTATCCGTGAAGTCCTGAAAGTAAAATACCATTGATATAATTTTGATGTGTGTAATATAAGTCAGTGTTGCATAATAGAAAGGTGTCTGCTGTTTTATGTCGTTTTTGTGCGTTTAATTATGCATGTTTGTATTGTGTCTCGAATGGAAGTCTCCGTTTGGAAGTGATACTGTAAAAAATGACAATTCTTTCTTCAGGTTGCAGAATTCCGTACTGAAAAACCTCTGTCTCACAATACAACAAATACTAGTGAAAGTAAAGGAGCTTCTCGTGGGAATATAAAAAGTAAGGAAACGAGACTAGGCGAAAGTTTCCGCATATTTCTTGCCTTGTTATTGAAATAATTAAACAGCTCTAATACTTACACGAGCCGCATATGTGTGTCTCGTGTGGACATTTTAATCACCACCCGTTTTCTTATTGCGTAATAAGTTAAAGAGTAGTCTGGAACAAAAGTAGTGGTGGTAGTAGTAGTAGCAGTAGTAGTACTGCCGGGTCACGAACGACCCCTGGAGATCCCTTAAGGGGATATTTACGGCGGATTTGTTTCTGGGGTATGCCAGTCCCGTACCTAACCCTTAAGCCAGTCCTGAATCCCGGGAAAAGGATTTTTCATAAATGAAAAACCCCTTACCCGACCGAGATTCGAACCCGGACCGTCACAAGCACGGCGGCGAGCGGAACAAAAGTAGAATATTGATAATGAGGCAGTGGTAGATCCAAGGGGCGTAGAGACCGCGGCTTCCCCTTAATTGTTCTATTACATTGAACTGACTTTTTTAATTTGCCGAAAATAATTGCCAAATAAAATAACATTCAAATTTAAGAAAATACAACACGAAATTAATATTTATTTATGTGTTAAGATAAAGGAGATTTTATTTTGCGAGAAGGTTATGTTTGTGAAACAAGCCCATTAGGTCTAGTGTACCAATCCTACGAGCAAAATAAAATAAATTTACCACGTGTATCAAACACTATTTTTATAGAGTCATTAATATTTGTGAAATAATAAATAATACATTTATTTTAATAATAATTAAGTAATTATTAATTAATTATTAATTAATAATTAATAATTAATACTAGCCTCTAGCTCTGCTCAAGGTGCTGCCACAGATAAGTGCCTGTCGTATGCATGTATGCAGTCAAAGGTTATTGATTTTGTAGATGCTTTTGCCAACGTAAGAGTTTTGGTCGAACCACCAGGAGAGTAAATTTTTATTACCACCGTGGGAAATTTAACATTCAGAATGGAGTAACGAATTTTAACATGTTCAATTTTTATCAAACTGAGACTATTAATCACATGCAAATATTTTTAACGAAAAGAGTGTTTTCTATACTGTATGACAGATATCAAAATTGGTACCAGTGGAGTGGTATAAAGATTTTATAGCACTAGTGCGATAATGTGTAACTTTTCCTTCGTGCATAGTACGCTAGTATTACATTAAAAACCTTGGCACTTTTCTTTCCCTTATGGAAGTAAGCGTAGGCCTATTGAAAAAGTTCCAATTATTGCCACTTCAATGCTAGGAGCCTACGTTAGGTTCCGGAGTTTGTCTTTCGCAGCCGGCTTTGAAGTACTGTCGTCTAACAATAAGGGAATGGAACTGCTCTGCCATTTCTGTCCCGTCACGATGTAAAAATAAACGGTGCAAAATACGTTGCACAAAATATGTTTAAGATTTATATTACTTACATTATTAGCTTGACAAAAGAAACCGATAAGTGCCAATAGGAAAATAATGTACAACCCTACGTTAAATAGATTTAGGTTCTTATCGAATTTTTCATATAATATCATCCATATGGCATCACACACATTAACTGAATAAATAATTAATCCAGCTGTTCAATATATTTAGATTTCCTACGTGAAGAAAAAGAACGATAAAAGAGAGTGCTTATTAAACAAAGTGAATATCATATACGACTTGATATATTGCCCTTTAAATATTGCAATTGTTATGTGGGGATATTTTTATGGATCTACAGCATTTTAATTCTTTTCATAACTTTAATAGGTACTTTTAATAACCGCATATCTATCATGTAAATCTTGAAAAAAAAATATTGAAAAGTCCTCTTAATATTATAGAAACCAAATTGTAGGCGGCCCAATAAATTTAAAAAAACCCACAATTAAAAAAATAAGTAATCTAAATAGAACGAACCGTTTACCCGCTACGAATGTACCAGCGGAACACCAGCGAGAAACGTAGGAAGATGTCTCAAAAATCAACCTGAGGATTGTAAAACGCTAGTGGAATCTAGTATTTGCGTTCTTAACCGCCTTGTGTCAAATGCGTAGACAAGCCACAACAACCCACAAGACAGCAGTTGTTCGAGTTCCTTATCTTTAATTATTATAAAAAAATACTGATTTTGAGACCAACACTTACTTAAAGTTAAAGGTACAAATTTTGGTATTTGAGTAATGATTTTAATTGCTATGTGACATGTAAAACCGAGAAATTTCTCAACATAACTAAAACTCTGGGCAAAAATAGTTGTAGTCATCCTTTGAACGCAGCAAATGAAACTACTTAATAAACAACCTTTTAGTTATAAAAATTCAATTCAATTCGTGTTAATTTTAATATTATACTAAATTGAATTAAACCGGCCAGGAAGAAGCTTGGACTTGACCGCACGCCATCATCTGCCAACAATTGCAAAAGATAAGAGAGACGAGAACTTGACTTACTAACAGCTGATTGTCAAGGTCAGCCGTCTCCGTATATTTGATGAACCTAAAATTTCAAAACTCAATTATTTAATTGGGGTCGAACAAAAACATTCGTATGCAAAGTTGCCTAGAATGGTAATTGAGATACTCGTATGAAAATTATGAACATACTCGTATCTAAATAAATGCCATTATAGTCTCGTTGCATAATGTACTATTTTTAAATCAGTAGGTCCACGTATTTTAACTTCGAGGCGGACCTACGAGGGGTATTCCGAAAGTAAGTTTCGTCAATGTATGGCAGGAGCGGCGTGTTCACCAGGGGAACCAAACAAACGCCAGACGAATCCTCACCCGTGGCTGGTTCCACGACGGAAGTGGCGTCAGCGGAGGAGGCATGACGCAGGCGCACTGCGCCGTAGAAGAGCGAGTCGCAGCAGACTGGCGTGCCCGCGGGTATTAGTGTACCGCTCACGATGGCACGAGAGATTTGGCGCCACTGCCATGTACCGCTATCTCCCCTCTTTCAAACGAGCCATTGCTGCAGCCGCTGAACCTTTTATTGTCCGAGATAGAGCTGTTTGAAATTGATCTCCCGATTTCCGTCCCCGTAAAGTGAGGCCTCCACGAACCCATCTCGCACAAACCTTATGGAACATCAATTTGTCACTCAAAATGGTCTGTATGGAACCTTTAGTAATGTCAGGAAGCTGAGGTGGAGCAGGCTGTGCGCCAATTCCTTGCATCGCAGGGCACCGAGTTTTACCACAGTGGGTTCTTCAAACTGATCGCACGCTACGACAAATGTCTCAATGTCGCTGGCGACTATGTCGAAAAATATTGCACGGTGTATAGTTCATGCTGCCATGCTGTATTGCTTTTGGGTCAATAAAGTGTCCGTGTGACAAACTGACGAAACTTACTTTCGGAATACCCCTCGTACATCCGACCGCTGCTTCATTGACCTGCTTCTTACGACTTCATTAGACTGAGGAAGTAGGCCTATGTGGTTAGCATACACAGACATTGTTCATTTTCTTGATCGCAATAGGTATTTCTTATTCAAGTAGATCCTTAATAATTATTGTCCCCACGGGGCTGTGTATTTCCCTTCCAGAATAATACGGGTCTCCAAATCTGAATTTACCAATGCAAATCACTGCACCATGAAGGTGGGCAGATATACAGTTGTTTATATTGCCTGGTTACACTGAAAATAGTAGTCTACTGTCTATGGTCTTGACCCATATTATGAAATACAATAATTGCGATACATTTCGAAACAACGACGAGGATAGTTTCGTTCAGCCAGTCCACCTGTTGAGTTTGAAATGTCCGAGGCTGGACTGTTCTGCCTTCAGGCAACGCGCCAGTTAAGGTTCTTTTTCATTTTGTAGAGTTTCTCTAGATCTAGTTCATGGAATGGATGCATATTAAATATTAATACAGAATCTTGTTTGGTCATTAAGTTGAATGATACGACTGACCGGAATAATAAGTATAATATATAGTAATTCTATACGGTAGTAGGCTACTGATCAAGTGATCAATAAAGAACATTTCCAGTTTAAAGTTTTATATGCATTCCACAGCAGTGTTTTTCATGATACAATCATTGTTATATAATTATCTAACGTTTCTGAAATTTCTGATGCAACGACAGAATATACAATTAATATCACAATCTGAACGTCTGACGATTTAACAGATAAAATTGCATCCTTGCGATCCGATGAAGGAAATTATAAGATAAACGATCGTGATTGGTCTATATCCGAGGAATTGCTTCTAAACGTTATTGGTCAATATCATACACGCGGCGTATGACTAGAATAGTCGTTATAAAATGGCAGCCACGTAGGCCTATTATGCACTGAAATACCGTTTCCGTGAAAATTTCTACAAATGTCAATATTTCTGAGTGATTCTTTTTTCTAATTATTATATGAACAACATCATGTACAGTCTTTGGAATATAGCCTATACAGTGTAGGTATTTAAAATATATATCATTGAGGAAAAATGTTTTTACGGTTTCTTTTACATTCAAAATATTTTTTAAAATAAAATGATTGTAAATAGTGTTGTTCATATATTAACCATTAGATAGAAAAAGAATCACTAAGAAATACTGATATTTGATTGATATTGATATTATCATGGAAACGGCATTTCAGTGCACAAAACGTGGCTGCCATTTCGTGACGACACTTACCAGTAGGTTATATGTAATAGCTTGATTAAATCTAAAAATAGTAGGTAATTGTAGAAGGAGTCAAGCTTTTCAGACTGCGAGGTTGTAGAGCAATTCATTGCTGAGAAAAAAATTATAAATTTCACCTATTTCTCAGCACCCAAACTTGTACATTTTTCCATTTTCCAGTACTTCGTTGTATTGACTTTTCCACTTACATGTCCTCCATGTCCTTGTATAATGAAAGAGTATGTATGTGTTCCATAGAAACTCCCTCCCCAACAGGTCGCAATCCAGTAAGGCCCGGGCGGCGTAGAGCGCATATAGGCCTACGTCCCTACAAGTGGTAGGTTTAACTCAGGTGAAGAGAAAATATGTCAGTACAGTATTTAAATTGATTGGTTGAGAAAACTAACATATTTTGATACACTTTGTAAACCAGTGGCATTTGGCATGAACGTTAGCATGAGAAATAATTCCACTTGATAAGCTTCATTCAGTTTCGTACATTAAGAAAATATCTTTAAAGGTACTAGTACTTCTCGGTGACTGGTGACACGCAAATAGATACTTACGTAAGTACAGTGCACTATATACACACACAAACACAGTGCCATCTACGTAAAGACTGACAGAATTACCAAACATAAAAAAATATGTTTTTTGGTAAAATAAAATGGCTGATTTCGGTGTTAACTTCCTTAGGCTATACCGTATTTCGATGAGTATTTCGTGAAATAAAATATTTGCAGTATATACACATTAAAACGTCGTTTGGGCAGTCTAGAACATAAAATCTATCATTTTTGTATTGTTATGCTCTCTTAGGCCTATGAATCTCAGTAACTTTCAATTTTGGCGTGATTTACGTACAAATAACTTGTAATCATAAATATAATCGAAATTGTTAATAAACAACTTCAGACATTCATTTGCAAACAGAAGTGCCCGTGACTGTAGATAAAATGCGAAATCTTTTGAGTCTTTGCCGCATTTGATCATAGATTCATAGTTATCCCAAACTCGGCATAGAGATAGCAGAAAAATAGTGTATTGTGATCTCTGAATAGCGTACATTCCTCAGTCTTTGCTGTAATCGTTCACAAATATCGATAACTTCTCAGCAGCCATAGGAATAGCAAAAAAGGAAACTCGCTACAAGAAATTAAGGATAAAAGTCACATTGGATCAAAATATTATAATTTTGAATCAAATATTTGCTCAAATTTCAAAATTTACGTATTTCGCGCTTATAGTATTTAGACATTTCGCACAATCGCGATATTTCGTGGGTTCAATTTGCTTAGTAGTGGTATTTTACGCATGCAAAATGCTAGGCTAAATATAGCTAAGGAAAGCTGTTTTGTAAAAACCAAAAAAATACGGTCCTTATTCATCATATTTCCGATTTATTTATTTTATAGAATACAAAAAATCCTTTCGGCTCGGTCTAAAGGTATACGTAGATTTCGAATTCGCATTTTTGAAAGATTTTAATAATATTTATAACTTTGAATGGTTCGAATGATGTGTATATTAAGGGAGTTAACGATTTGTTTTGTCCTTCAGTCCTTACTTGTTCCACCCCTTGAGGTAATGGTTGGTCTTATCGAAAAACCTTTGGAACAAAAGTTTTTGACACTATTCTTAGGGGGTAATCTGTAATGACTTTAAACGGATGCGATATTTTTTAAGTGAGTTATAGGCCTAGTGATTTTTCAGTTTTTCAAAAAATCTTCCCCATTTCTTCCACGTTGGTTCTATTAACAAAATCGACTAGATTTACCATCCATACGTGATGTAGTAAGGATATAATTTTTGTAAAATTGTCGCGTCCATAAAAAGTAACATTAAATATATGTATGCCTTTTCCTATAATATGTAAATTATATACTGTATATATAGGCCTACACATACACATGTATCTATTCAGTTTTCAGTTGACAATGGTTTTGGGGCATCCGCGGTGTCTGCCCTTAGATCCGAAGGTCTTGGGATTTTTTCAAGACGTAAAAATCCTGAGCACGGAGCGTCTTTAAGCTGGGGGCACGTGTCCTAGATTCACGGCAGGTGAAATAATTCCAAGTCTTAATTAGACCCTCTGGAAAAATTCCTCGGCCCTTTCACGTCTTAGTTTCCGGAGGAGGGTTTGTGATGCGATGGGTTTACCACCTGTTCCTCTGTTCTCTCTCTCGGAAAACAAGCTTAACATAATTAATCCAAGTACTGAAACTTCCAATTGGAGGCCCTATGCACCACCGTAGGGGTTACAGGACAAAGTCAGTCAGTCAATGGTTTTGGGTCTAGTGACCAAGAAACGTAAAACTGCTTAAAACTTTTCCTTAGTAAGGATTGCTAGGTAGTCTTTCTTCCATATCTGATTTTCTGATATTATTCTTGGGCTACAGTAGCTACATTAAGAAAGCTATGTGAAAAAAGTGAAACATATGGTAAACATGTCAAATTTGAATTTAATATCTCAGTCGTGTAAGAAAATTAAAGTTTAACTTTCCTTTAAACGTTTTAAACCATTTTTACCTCTACACCATCACAAATTCATTAAGCACACAGAACTTACTACTGCAATTGAGATAAAACCAAATAGATGTTCAATGACGCAGAAATTTTATCTCATATTTATGTTATCTTATCACATATTAGTCACCGCCATCTTGAACAAATAAAACCCGTAACCTTCAATGTTTCCTGTAATTTCATGTATGTGTAAAAATATGTGTTTTACCTATTACAGGCCATGGAGGCCCAGAGGGTTCCAGGAGGTTGAGACTCCAAGATTTTTTACACATTCGGCCCGTGAAAGTGGTAAGGTTGTTAGCCTTAAGCACCGGCCGCCTTTACCCCCAGGACTGCATCTGGTACTCATTTATGTTGGAGGCTGAGTCGACTCTAGGGCCAAAGTGCCACCAGAAGAATCAGGCCAATTGAAAATCTCCAACGACCTCATCGGGGATCGAACCCGCGACCTTTCAGTTTGTAGCGCAGCGCCTCAACCACTACGCTACGGCGTAGGCCTTCTCATTACATGTAAGTGTATAGTACATAATTTTCTTTAGACTACTATTAAGGGCCGGTACTTCTACAGTAGGATAATACCACGATTGCTGATAGTTAAGTTATAATGGCAACTTGATTTCAACGAATGCTTTTTGCTGTGATAAATATTTCTCGACCTTCGGTCTCATGACAAGAAACATGAGTTCAAAAGCGAAATTAAATTGCTCAAGTAAAACTCCATACAAGTGGTAGGCCTATTGGCTAGATAATTCCACGCGAAGAAAAAGGATCCCATCTTGAGATTCTTTCTTCAACGAAATGAATATAATAGGACTACGGTAAAGATATGTACTTACCGGTAAGATATCTAGTTCTCCGAAATGACATTCATTACATTATATCATATCTGGTTTACAGATTAACATCTCGAAATAATTATAATGACAAGAAACATTCGTTAAGGTTGATTTAATTACCAAAGTAAATCTCAATATAAGTGGTATTCAGTTAGATAATTCCAGGGGAAGAAAAATAATTCCATTTTGAGATTTCCTTTACAAAATAAAGATTATCCAGTTCCATCAAGAAGTCGCTCTTCAGCACATGGGCAGGCAAGAATCCGCTAAGAAACGGAATTCAGTTGGCAGAGCTAGCGATGGTTATAATGTTATTTTACATTTTATGAAATAAGAAATAAACGTAACATAAATCTCACCTATTTAAAGAAGTTGTTGAAAATGTTTATCGTTTCTTGATGACACAATTCACTCGCATTAATTTATTTTCGAAAAACTTTTAAATAAATATTTAATGAAATTACTTATTTTAATTTTCGACTCATCAACAATAGCAACAGACGAACATCAGTAGTAAACATAGTCTACTCTTGTGTACCCACTACAAGTCTGGGAGGAAGGTAGGGAGAAATACCAACCTTGCATGGGTGGCAAACATAATCAGAGCTGTAGAGAGAGTTTTTGATGGCACTGTAATACAACAAAGGTCTGTACATAGCCTACCGGTAACATGTTTATTTTCAATAAGAAGTCCTTTGCATACTTGAAAGCAGCGATGAGATCCCACATAACTGATCTTACTATCAATACGACCTATTATAAGTTTTAAAGTCATTCTATATATATATATATTCTATATATATATATATATATATATAATCATAGCCTATATTTGTATCTTGTAGTGTATCCTGCAAATTGTAATGTGTCCATTAAAGAATAAGTACTTATTTTATAAATGCTGCTTCCATACATATGCTTATAAACTTAATATTTTAGGAGCAAAATGTTCGATCTTTAAAAGCAGTAGAATAATAATAATAATAATAATAATAATAATAATAATAATAATAGAATACGTTTTTTAATGTTGTTATACCTTCCTCCTTCCTTCATTGACAATGCCAAGGGCAGGTGCTGGTTTGTATCTGGACCATGAAACTGCATACCAGTTTGACAAGTCCTCCTCCGCTTAGAATATTTATTTGCTCCACATCCAGAGGAGTAAAAGTTGATCAGGTTCTATCATTGTTTTTATTTTCTTCGACTTCGGTTTCTCTTAGCCTGGACTACATTATCGAATAAACACATAATTGCTATTGAAAGTTGTATACAAGTTGACTTTACAAATCAGGAGTTATTATATTTCCCTTCTTCCATCTTCAGATGAATCCTTCTTGACACTTTCGAAACTCGTAAACCTATATTGGACGGCAAATAAAGCTAATCTTGGTGTTAACATGTTTTACCTGATATGGTAATCACTCAGCGATGAGAAAGCTCCCGATGATTGTATTGGTTATTATGCACATTAGTCGATAATCTGTTATTCACTTTAAAGTGCCTATTAAAACTGGGTACGCCCTTCACAACAGATGGACTGGAGGAAATACACAATAATTTTATGGTTTGATTTCTCTCGAAGATTCCCACCGCTTTCAAATATAAGGGCAATAAACTAATAATGCAAATATTGCAAAAAACTTGTTTCTCTACATTAAGCGGCAATTTTAATCCTTATATGCTGTTTGAAAGTACACGAAATAATAAAAGAAAATAAGTCTGCTGTTGCAAAGAGCGGAGGCATCGAAATACGATTCCCTTCGAATGTTAGAAGCTTGTGATAGTCGAAATCAGCGGTGTTATGAAAATGTGTTCAGTCATTATGATTACTGAAATCTTCCTTGGAGATGCTAATCTCTTTTCTATTGCATGCAGATCAAAAATTTTTGTGCTAAATGGCTCGATATGTTTAAGAAGGCATCTCTGTTTTGGTCGTAGCTTATATCCTATAGTGTTATTTTATATACCCATAGTAAGAACATTGTGTTATCCTGTGTCAATAGGGGACTAATGTTCAAATGATCGACTATGGATATTAAAGTTGACGCTGAAGCTCAGTTTCCAGACTAATGGATCCCGGTGACGACTGGTCATATCCTGGGGCATGATGTGCTAGTTGAGGACGCGGAAGATTACTGAATTCTTATGAGAGTGAAGTAGTGCAGCACTTGACCTCTCTGTTTATCACAATAGACTACATGTCCCTCAATATAACAATATCCCTCACACAACAAGTATAACAAGAATATGTGTCAGGGCCTATAAATATCATTATACGGAGGTTTGACTGTGTAACACCTAAAAACAAACTAGAACTGTAGGGCTTATGAAGCAGATAATCACTTAAAAATTCCAAACAATTCACACAATTAGTCTATAAGAATTGTTATTTATGGTCCAAGTGTTAAAAACGGGATTTTAAGTTGACTACAAACTTAAGGCCAACGCTTTTCACCCAAGAAGGGTGATGATTTTTGCAATCACCGTGAAAAATTTCACATTTTAAAAAGTGTAGTAAATTTTTTAATTCTTATCAAACTGAGTCTATTTAATAATCATATGAAAATATTTTTAACTAAAAGAGTATTTTCCATTTGAATCAATCCAAGTTAGTTGCCATGGAATGTTAAAATTTTATACAACTCAGTGTCAAAATTTTATAATTTCTACCGTTAACAGTGTTTTTTTTGTCCTCCGACTGTCTAAAATATCAGGCTATATATTTTTTACACTACATCGTATATTGCAACTATAACATTAATATGTAAACTCATAACCACTTGAATAAATTAATTAATAAGGCCACAGATTGACTTTTCCATTAGCAAGAGTTGTTGAAAACGGAAAATGTGAAGGATATCTGACCTTCTCGAAAGGAAAGAACAAAATCATTTCTACATCTCGTGTAAAATAGATATTGACATATGAAGTGTCGTTTTCGCATGAACAAACAATCTACATTAACTAAACATAGGCCTATAGTATAAGAAGAAACAGTTTTGAAAGAAAGATGGACACGTGTCCATTTCCAAACCACCGATTAAATTATAATATTAAACTTGTAGGTAAAGGTTCTATTTAACTTATGTTCAGCTCTATGGTGTAGAAATTTGATAGAGCTTTATAAATACAAAATTGGGATAAAATAAAGTTCATAAAAGTAAGTCCAAAATTATAAATTTTATTGCATTTTAGAATTTCAAGTTACTTTTGATCACCAAAACAGGGTAATATAATTGAATCTACACCTCTCTTGAACATAGATACGAATGTAATCGATCTTCTGCCAAATCGCTACCAAATAGAACTGAATAAAGAGCATTCGGTCCCAAGTTTCCACGTTTCCATCATAGCCAATTTGTTTCATTTCCGTTACGTAAATCGAGCACCCCTACACAGGAAGCATCTAAAATGACTCTCTTACTGGTGTGCAGCTACATACTCAATATGGTTTTGAATTTCGAAACGAAACATAGCCAGCTCAATATTCCATAAATGTGACTAAAGGACAGAAAGATATATCGTTACTGTACGCAATATCATCAGAAATTGTATTAACATTGATAATTATTATTATCACATACTCTTCCTACAATAACTGTAGGCTGCCAAAATACAAAGATTACCATGACAAAACAAAATTATAAGGTATTATACCTACTTTGGTTGGTGGTCTAGCGGTAGCGTGCCCGCCTCTAAATCCGCAGGTCGCGGGATCAAACCCGGCCGCAGTCGATGAGATTTTCCGGACGTAAAAATCCGGGCATGGAGTCCTCCGGGAGGGACTATAAGCTGGGGGGCCGAGTCGTAGATTTACGGCACGCTAAAGAACTCCAAGCCTAAATTAGAGCCTCTGGACAAAATTTCCCGGCCTTTCACGTCCAATTAATAGCCTACCTTAGTTTCCTGGGGGGTTGTGAGGCGGTGGGCTTACCACCTGTCCCTCTTCCCTCTCTCGGAAAATAACCGTAACAAAATTCACAAAGTTATAAGAAGCCTCCAATTGGAGGCCCTTAGCCCCGACACTGGGGATATAGGACAGAGTCAGTCAGTCGGTCATACCTACTTTGAGAGAGAAACAATAAAAATAATATAAAACAACAAACAATAACTATTCACACGGTAATACACTAACTTGAATGAGCAAATGGGTAGTTTCTAAATATGGATATGGAGCCCTTCAATACTCAAAGAGCAATGATCTCCAGCATCTCTTAGGATAGAGCGAACATTCTGCTGAAGTCTACAAAGAAATGAGGAATAGTTCCATGTGCTCCAACCATTAAGCCGATGACTTCAATGGACTGTGGGTGGTATTTCTCTTTGAAGAATTCGCCTGCAGGTTCATGGATAAATCTTTTCTCTTTGTCCACCTCACTGGCTGTTTTTCGTCCTCAAGTCTCACTATAGGATCTATGGTGAATCCTTGAGGGTGATGTGCTTTGAAGGCGATGATGTATACTCGATGATTGGTACCTTCAGAAGAAAGTCCATGTACTTCTTCGTACAGTTGCAGCCCTTACCCGCAAGCCATTGGTTAGTATTGTTCTTATAGTGTGGTGGCGAGAATCGCGTAAAAGGTCGCCATATGGACATGTTCCCAGAACGTGTGCAAGAGTTTCGAGCTCTCTGAGACACCGTCTACAGAGGTTATTGCCCTAAGATCTGCCTCGTACACAGCGCACGGCAGATATATTGGCTAGCTTTTTGATGCCTTTTCGCCACTCAATCACTAAGGCCCCAGTGATCCCGTATCCGTTTATTTCCTTGTGAGTACTCTTTAAATAGAATCTCAAAAGCTGTCAATCTACAGAGCCTTGCTTATTTAAAAGAAGATAAGTTTTAAAGCACTTTCAGGATTGATAAAATTGCCTTAGTCTTGTAGATAGAGAAAATGGGATGTTTGATGTCAACATTTTGCAGGCGTTTATATGCTGCAGATGTACTTTCCAAGACACGCAGAACAAACCCAAGCCTTTGAGCTTCAAATCTGCGTAGAGCAAATCGTTTTAAATGTCACTGGATAGTTGTAACAATTCTTCTTAGCGCCCCCATATCATGTACGTTTTCATGCAGAATTCAGATCGATCTGAGTTCCAATACGATCCCGGTTTCATGCAAAACTTTCGATCCGATATTGAAAACAACGTTTCCGAGAGAATTCACAGAATGCGCAAGTCCCACATTCCACGACCAACGAAACCCTTCTCGCCATACACGAGAACATCGCGAGGACATTGAGGACCAATGAAATGTCTGATTAGCGTACTGAGATCGAACTGAATACGGGTAGTGTTTTCATGGCGTTTGCATAGGATCTCAGTCCGATCCGACCCTACTTTTTAGGGAGACTGACTTTGAGACTCAAATCGATCTGAGTTCCCGTTTTCATGACAATTTCAATCCGGTAAGAGGATTTTTATTGGGCGACACAGTCTCTGTTTCTTACTTCCGTTGTAGGGACGTTCATGCGGCCCACGCCACCAGAGCCTTACAGGACCGCGAACTGTAGGGAGAGGGATTACCTTTGGATCACATACACGCCTTTTTCACCAGACAAGAACATGGAGGGCCTCCCGGATGAGTGATCAAGCTAATACTCCACCTTCAAGACAACACGAATACATAGGACGAGAGACACCAGTCGCACACATACTAATGCGAGACAAAGTAACTTATGGTATAATGATAGGCCTCTTGCGCAGCATGTGTGATACTGAAGTAGAACTCATTGTATGATTTTGCACCGCAGTGAGGGGTGTTTCGCCCTAAATCACCCTATTCTCCGCCCCTATTGACCCTTTCTCTTCTCGAATGTCTAAAATGTAACGACTTTATAGGGCCTCTTGAAAATAATTTGGATTTGCAACAACAATTGAACTTAGAAATATTGTTGTAAAAGGGTGATTCTGAAATACCTTCATCGTTGTAGTGAGTGACATTTAACATTATTAAGGAAAAAAATCCCAGGAATAAAGAAAAATATTACTAAATGCAAGTTTATCGTTATATCGATCTTTGAAATAGCCCACAGAGATTTTACTGAAATTAAAAAATAAGCTTATAATTATTAAAAACCAAACTAATAATACAGGGATGAAGAATGTGTTCCATTTTTAAGAAAATTCAATCAATCTTGAAAAGAGCATATTTCCAAAAACAAATTTAATTGTTTTGAGTCTCTGGGATTGAGTCTGGATTGAGTAATACCGGTATGTGAATCAGTATTATATGATAGAAGACCCTTTACTTCTATAGGCAAAGCCAAAATTTAGTTATGATAATTTCACTTATTCACTATTTAATTAGTTCTTTGTCTCTGTAAAAATCTCCTTTTTATAGGTTGTCCTTTCTCAAAAGACCGATTCAGTTTTAGGTAAGTTAGGCTATGAATCTCATAAATTCTTTAATCATCAAATTTTATTGAATAAATCGAAAACTTCTTTTCTCGCTTGGATTCATGCAGTTAAAAAATTGAACCTACTTCTTTCAAAATTTGATGGATAGCCAAATAAAATGTGTTTCACAGTTTCTGTTGGAAATTGGCATTTTGAAAACGTGTTTTTTTATGTAATTTCTTAAGTTATTTTGAATCGTAAACGTCGTTTATCAGAACTCTCTCCGTTTATCTCAAGTTCCGTTTGGGGGGCTGAACCCGTTTAGTGCAAAGGAAATGACACTAGCACGTTTTAGCGATTATTGTTAAGATATCACCAGATGTCACTGTCGTACTCTTCCCTTTCGTACAAGTTATTAATTATCCATTTCCTTCATTTTAACCACTACAACTATTATTATTCTTAACTTACTATTATCGTATACCCAATAATAATTTGCAATTCAAAATAACATAATTAACTGTTTCGGCAATAAAAATTTGTTCAATAAACTAGGTAAAATACCGGCAGTTCAAATGTTTTTGACAAAACACAAACGTAAGCCATACAATCTTTAGTTTCGCTCTATAAAGATTACTTCATTTCTCCCTATTCATTCAAAGTCTGCAATTCCTTCTCATGGCGAAGGATTTCTCAATATTAGTTCGTTAGTTGATTTTTCTATAACTTCAAGAAAGATATAAATTTATTTACGAATAGATCGCGATTTAGTATTTTCAGCAAATGTTTCTGCTGTGTTCAACGTGTTCAGCTGTTTTCATCCGAGATTTGTTTAAAAAAAATCGTTGCCAACCGAAGGAGTCTGAATTCCGCTACATACGAAATTACCAAAAGCATTTTGGTTAGTATTCTAAGCACAGGCAAACTGAAATTATTTTCCTTTAAAAATGTACGGTTCAAAATAGTAATTCGTCGCACCATGTTCGATAGTTTTAATAACTTAACAAGCTCACATGAATAGCAAAACCGGCTAGCGCTCGTTTGATTAAGTTCGTGCTTTCCTGTTAAGTTCTAGTCTATATAACAGTCTTATATTGTAAATAATTATGAATCATCTCGTAAATAAATTTCCGAACTTTCCATGGCCTGTTTGAAAATGAGTTTAAATGAAATTTGGGGACAAATTTTGCCTGCAATCCGTCAAACACTATAGAAAAAACAATTTCTTACCTAGAGAGTCCTTATCACTTTGGACCCATCCGTCGTTCCAGCGGCTGATGATGTGATTTCTGATCTGATAAAATATATATGATTATATAGATAAAATAATATGGTAAGTAATAATAATTATTAGGGTAAGGCATTTGATGATTTTGCACCTTTTTTTATATGAAGGTTGAAGGATAACTTAGCTCGAATACAGGTATAACTGTGTATTATGAAATAATTGATTAAATAAGGGCAATTTGTTTTATCATTTTTTTTTTGCTTTATTTTTCGTTTTCTGTCATTTTTCAAGAGATAGGTAATTTTTGGCATTTTTAGGTAATTTCCGGTATTTTTAGGTCATTTTCCGTATTTTTAGGTCATGTTTGAGTGGAGGCAGAGAGGAGCATTTCCATGTACAAATCGTTACTTTCAAACAACAGACAATCGGTTTTAATTGAGAATCTCCGCCAAGTGTTCATAGTTAATTTTAATTCAGGTTTATTACAAACACCATAGCAGTTTGTCTTATAGCAATAAAGAATTTTTTCTTTCATTTTAAATGGCACATGCTGTATTTGCTGGGGGCAATTTGATGGGCATTGTCAGTTCAGAAATGTATGTATATATATATTTTTTTTTTTCGCTAAGGGTGCCCAAGTAGTATGCATTTACTTACTTCTTAAATATTACTAAGTGTGTTTTATATTGTAAATTCATATGTAATGCACTGTCATCCATTAAATTGCTTTTATTAATTCATTACTTAAAACAACTAAAATAAATATGTAATAATGAATAATTTATTGGTCTTTTTAATGTTGGGCCATTTTTTACTATTTTAGGTCATAAATGCATTTTTATTTTGCATTTTTTCACTATTTTATGGTCATTAAATGCCATGCCCTAATAATTATTCATTAACAATTTATTTAGCTTACAAGATAACGTGGGGAATTGACGGAAATCTACAGATTTTCATACTGTTCACTAGAACTACAACAAAAGAACGCGTAAATGATGCAATTTATAACATTCCAATTAAGAGAGATGATGTATATAATACTGCACTAGAAGTGGATAGTAAAGACATGTTATTATTAATTGAAAACATTTCAACAAAGAAGAAACAAGCAAAAAAATTATACAACTGGTCAAGGGGCACAAACTTATAAACCCCTCTTAGAAATTACATAAAAATAAACAAAGCTATGTAGAGCACCCTACGTGAAGTCAAGTAATGTAACGGTACGGTTGCCCGCTGTTCTTGTACTTACCACCACAGCTGGAGGAACGTTAGAACATTGGACAAGCGCCATGCTACGATATTGCTGGGAACGGGATTTTGCGGCAAACCCTACAATCATATAACTTAGCAATGTCTCAACCGGAGCAACGAATCTCCAGGCAGAATGTAAAATAGGTAAGCAAGAACGCCTCTTTAAAAAGCAATGAGTTTTCACACAAACTCGCAAGTCAGGATATGTAATTTAATATGTTTGCTTCGGGTATATGAAACACGCTTACTCGTTTATTTGCGCTCATTCTCTATACGGCTTCTTCGTTCCTATCGAAATATGAACCCCGCCATTACGTTTTAATGACATACACAATCAACAGTGTAATACCACTAGAACCCAAAGGAAACTTGCCATAAATTCTCCTAATTGAACCTTCCGGCACAACGGTCAAGCGGTCGGCATAATGGATTTCGGACTAACAGTTTCATATCGAAGTGAATAACCTCATATATTTAAATTAAGCCTATAGGTTAAATGAATAGAAGAATTTGCGGTAGGTAATTTCAGGAAGTATCTTCAACGTGTATTGTGTGTAGGCCTATAGTAAAACGTTTGTATCTCGCGCTGAGTACAGTCGAACCTCCTTATAGCGATCCTTGTAGGCCCTGCCAGATTGTTTCGTTATGTTAAGGTTATTTTTATATTGAGGGATTTTTATGTGCCACATATTAGTGAGACTGCATGCAGAATACTCTGTGATCTATAAGATAATTCAAGGAACAGGCGTGCAAAGAAGCGAAAAATTAGTTAATCCACAAATCCAAATCTTAAAAGACTGCTAATGTTGTTTTTAAATTTCTTGACAACCGTTGAGCGGCAGCCATAGCTACTTTACACCTGCACACTGAAAAATTACTATTCAGACTGGTGTAACATCATGTTGATCGTAGGCATAACTTAAGCTAAAAATTTCAAACTCTTAGTGGAAGGGAAGAGGGAGGAAAAATTGACCACATAGCTAAGACAAAACTAAAACAACTTACTCGGTAGAGTGCTTTAACTACACATGCTGTAGCAACCGAACTCACATCGTTTCTCAGTGGCGGCTATTCAGGGTAAGTGTGTGAAGTGTCGAATGAATGAATGAATGAAAATGAATGGGTTGGGCCCTTTCGGTCCCGTGCACGTGGGCCACATAATTGGGATCATTGTGCCCCTCTTACTGGAGAATTCATTCAAGTCCCGTTGCCTTCAAGAAGGATAGATCTTGGGTTCATTCTCCTTATGTCATCTGGTCTCAGTTGATCCGAGCCCAAAAGAAAATGTCTGACTCATCTTCTCTACCACACTTTCTACATGTGGGATCCGCACTAAACTTCATCACATGTAGGTGTCTCTTTAGGGTGTTGTGTCCTGTTAACAGGCCAACTACACCTCTAAGTTGTACCCGGTTAAGAATTAACAGAATCTTGCTGTTCTTCTTGCTAAATCCCTCGATAATAGCTCGAGCCTGCCTAGCAGTAGTAAGATTACTCCAAAAAGTGCCATGCTGATGTGACATCCAGTCTAAGACCTCACCCCTGGCCCTTCTTGGAGTGATACCAAGGATAGGTTCATTTCCTCTGATTTCAGGATGCCCAGGAACCCAGCAGAGCTGTACTGGTCGGCGGTAGCAGAGAGTATCCAAGGTTTTTGGCACTCTCGTACCAACCTAGACCTTGTTGTTCTGGCACATAGTGCCTGCCTGTCTGAACAGATGATAATCTGACCTTGCAGCCAAGGCATCCGTAAGATATGATAAGCACAGGCCAAAATAGCAAATATTTCAGCCTGGAATACTGTAGTATAACCTCCCAAAGAGTATGATAGCCTCGTTTTAGGCCCATAGATGCCAGCCCCGGTCTCCTCGTCCGTCTTGGAGCCGTCTGTGTACCAGACAAGCCCCTTGACACACTCCGGAGCCCGTGGGCTACGAATCCTTTCCTCTCTGGGCGGAATACTGACCCTATATACAGAGTCAAAGTTATAACTTGGCTTCATATTGTCACAGCTCATCGCAAGGGCAGGCTGCGACTTGTGAAGTCTACTAAGTATCTCTCTGTGTCCTTTAATTGGATTTTTAAAAGTTCAACAGCCCAAACTCCAGAGACGATGAGCAGTCACTCCGGCTTCCCCTTGAATAGCCAGATCCAAAGGAGTTAAGCCTCCAGGGCACTCAGCGGAGTGGTGCGCAAGGCTCCAGTAATCCCCAAACACGCTATGAGTTGGATTTTATTTTATTTGTTCTTGGTGGCCTGTGTCTTAACACATGGCCACCACACAACCGAAGCATAGGTGATGAAAGGCCTGATGATGGAGACATAGAGCCAATAAACCACACGTGGTTTAAGTCCCCACCTCACACCAAAGGCCCTTTGACAGGCCCACAAAGTATTGCAAGTCTTAGTCACCTTGTTTTCAATGTGCTCTTTACAAGTCAGTCTCGAATCCAGAATGACTCCCAGATACTTGAACGACGTAGATCGAAGCAGCTTCTTCCCGAAGAAAGTCGGCTCATGTAAACCATCAAGCCGCCTCTTCCTCGTGAACACAATGAGGTTAGTTTTATCGGGGTTAGCCGACAATTCTACCTCACGACACCATCTTTCAACAGTTTCAAGGGACCTTGTATAAGCCCCGAAACAGTATCAGCGAATTAGCCCCTGACCACAATGCAGATATCATCTGCGTAGCCTTGGGCATACACTCCACTTTCATTGAGCTTGGCAAGAAATTCATCTACCACCAGGCACCAAATAAGTGGGGTTAGAACCCCTCCCTGGGGGCAGCCTCTGGGCATAGTGCACATCAGCTTGCACTGATTGAGAGACACTATTGCCCGGCGACCCTCCAGAGATGTCATAATCCATCGAGTTACACACAAGTCAACTCCATGTCTAATCAACCCTCTATAGATAGACCCATATGAAGTAAAATTGTCCAAAAACACTGCCATGGCCAGCTCTCCATGGTCAAGCACCTCTTCAGCCCTTTAAATCAGCTGATGAAGCGTCGTCTCCACGGATTTGCCAGCCTGATAGGCATGTTGTTCAACGCTCAGAGACCTTTCAATTACGATAGGTCCTCTGATGTATCAATTAGCCTTTCCAAAGTCTTTAAAAGAAAGGAAGTCAGACTAATAGGCCTGAAATCCTTAGGCCCAAGGTACGAGCTCCTGCCAGGCTTAGGAATAAAAACTAGTCTTGCCTGCCTCCACGACGAGTGTAAATAACCCATCGCCTGGCAAGATCTGAAAATTCTTACCAGGTTTGAATGCGTTAATCCGGGAAAACCCCATCCATCCCAGGGCCTTTATAAGGGGGAAATGATTGAATTGCCCACTTTATTCGCTTATAGGTGACAATATATTTGGCAGTCCGCCAGTCCTCCATAGCAGGCCGGCAAGCCTGTCTAGATACCGCCTCCTCAAGTGTCACATCAATATTTTTATCTTACCAGACTTATTTTTATAGTATAGCCTATTTTCCTTGCCACGTATGTTGATTTTTACTTGAAATGTATTTCTATTTCTGTACTCCTCTGTGGCTATAAGCACGAGATCATGCCGGCCGACTTGGTGAAAAGTAGTGCTCTCTCCACAGTCCACGCACTCCTAGTTCCAGACTGCACGGCAGCAAACGAGTGGTCAGGCCGGCCGACTTAGTGAAGAGTACTTCTCCCTTCATGCTCTCATACTACCAGGGCGGAGCTTAATTTTATGGTTGGACGTGGCGCCCTCCGAACAGCCTTGACAGTGTTATGCATGGTTGCTATGGCAACCGTGACGTCACCCGCTTCAGTCTGTCTGTAAACAAGGGTGCCCATACCCGGGGGCAAGGGGGGGTCGCGGCCCCCCTAGCTCTCAGGGATAGGAAAAAATGTATATTAATAATTAAAGTCTTTCTTCTTTCTATAGTCAGGACAATTATTTATAAGTCAGTAAAGATATAAAAAGTTTGCAGACGTTTTACCAAATTGACAAGATGGAAGCAGAATCCACAGCGTAAAATGTGATTTTCATTAGTTCAGTTTAAAAATTTTCCGGGGTGGACTCCCAACTTAGGTAATGATTTCTTGTTTACGTTGGCATGTCTTATGGTTTGGTAAACAATTTTGCTAACTAGTTTTTCAGTGCTAAAACAGCATAAAATATGATTTTCCTTAGTTCAATGTTTAAACATTTTCCGGGGGTGGACCTCCGACTTAGGTAACAATTTTTTGTTTACGTTGGCATGTCTTAGAGTATGGTAAACAAATTTGCTAACTAGTTTTTCAGTGCTAAAATAGCGTAAAATGTGATTTTCATTAGTTCAATACTGTATTTAAAAACTTTTCGGGGGTGGACTCCCAAATTAGGTAATAATTTCTTATTTACGTTGGCATTTCTTAAGGTATGGTAAACAAATTTGCTAACTAAGTTTTCAGTGCTAAAAAGCATAAAATGTGATTTTCGTTAGTTCAATATTGAAAAATTGTCCGTGGGCTGACCCTCCTGAAATTATTTTCTTTCTAAGGAATTGTTGCACTTGTTATATTGTAAATATAGGCCTAATGTTACAAAGTGGCCCAAGAAGTTAAAGTGACAAAACATTAATTACTTTAAAAAATTGGCCCCCCTTTAGAAAATATCATATGGGCGCCTTTGTCTGTAAAGAGAGGTAGACGAGATAACAAAAAAATAAACAGGACAAAATAAAAATATCGCTAAATGCGGGTTTATCGATATATCGATCTTCGTTACACAGAGGTTTGACTAGTTGGCTGCATGTTAAATTCTCAATCTAAGCGACCCGGGTTCAAACAAGGATGAGGCCCTCCGATTTTTCTTATTGTTAGCTAAAAGAATTTTCGCAGTATTCTTCATGGAGTAGCCTACTTTAGTGTGTAGATCCCGAGTTAGAATTCGTGTTTATCAAAAAATTAGTTCTTTGTCAAATATTAGTTCTGGCGAAACTTACCATGTTGGTACAAAACCAAGTAGGCCTAACGCATAACCAGGACAGGAAGTTTGGATACTTTACGTCCGAAGTAAACTATGCATGAACTATGGAAATCTCGCTTAGTACTTAAAATAAAGTGGAACTTAAAAGAGGTAAATTCAAGGGTTAAAAGTTTGAACACGAGGGCAACAAAGACATATAAGCATCGCTTAAGTAGGCTACTTGAAATGAGCTGTTTATTTCCCAAGTGGCGAAAACCAAAATTGCCGATAATGGACTTCTAGAAAACACGTCAATACCGATTCTTCTATTCAGTAACAACGCGATGCGTGCCTTTTGTTTCTGCTTGAGAACACCACAAACTTGGCTTGTGCTGAAAGAAAAAGTTAGCGGTTAAGCATGTAAGGGTGTGTGTCCTGCGCACATGGTTTTTTGCCTTATCGACATTCTAGCATATTTTAACTTGATGTGCAGCCATAATATAGAGCCCGTATAAGCAGCTATTAAAAAAAATATCGAATATGCTATTTTCCAAAACCGTAACATCAGTAATTTACAAATAAACTATAGAATATTATTTTCCATTTTTTAAGACCTAACTTTCTGAATTTATCTTGGTTTAAACTAACCTTCATCATAAAAAAGCATCTTTATTTTGTTAAGTTGAAATTATGGCTATTTTTGTTTAGAAAACATTTCAGAAACCTAAGCTATGTGTTTCCGAGAATTTACAGTGGCATCAAAAACAAAGCTTTAAATATCTCAAAACAGCACTTACTCCACTTGGGAAATAAACTTCTCAAATAAGAGTGAAGCCTATAGAGGAACGGGCTGGAAAATTGGACGTCTAATGTCTGAAGACAACAAAGCGCAGTTCTTTTTAGAAACTTAAGGCACAATTAAAAAAAAAAGCCGTTGAGAAAATTTTGTGATACAATTTTAAACCAAATATAAACACCAGAGAAAAGTTTTTGTCACACAAGTTTAAAATATATGAAATTTACATCATAGTTTTTTTTAGAAACCTAAGATACACTTTACATGCAATTACATGCAATTTTTACATGCAATTATAAAACCAAGAGCAAGTTTCTGTAAAACAAATTTAAAATACAAGAAAGTTGCGCTATAGTTTTTACTAATCTTGGATAGCTTTTGTAACCTAAAGACACTAGGTTGTAATCGTTCTTCGTACTCAATTCAACCGAGAACACCACACATAGCCCCCTCCCGACTGACAATACTGAACCCTATAGTTTATTCTTCCCACATAACACCTAACTTTAAACATTAATTGCTCCATAAGGGAAATAGACACAACAAAACTAATTACACCAATTAATAGCGGACAAAATCTACAACAGTTTCATATAAAACACTAAATATTTTATTAACCCTTTTATCATTTTAATATAAAAACATCAATAACTCTTTTGATTTACATCACTCAGAATAGAGACTTATACTGATAAATGTGGAATAAATTAACCGATACAGATAAAACAACTTGGACTATGATAACCTTCAGTTATCATAGTTATTGATACAAATACTAAAAACAACCACGCCTACATCCGGCCCACTAGACTCAAAGACGACGAGGGAGTTTGACACATTTTGTAATTAATGACTGAAGCCAGAGTAGCGCTGGACGCTCTTCTAAACCGACATAATTTTAAACAGCATAGCAGAACAACATCTCTGCAACCAATTAGAAGCAACTTATACATTAACACAACCAATGACATTTATTTTCCCCCACCACAGCAGAAGAACATATTAGCACCGAGGACCCCAAAATCACCATCATTCGATCATTAGACAGAAGACAGACTCCACGTTACTTAAGACTAAAAATTACACCACGTAACTGAACTATAATATATAAAGTAATTTCGAGAGACAGCATAAGTATAGAGATAAAAGTGAAATATATCCGCGCGTTAGAAATGGATTAAAAGGAACTCAGCGAAGCGCGTAAGTTAAGCATATTGTATTTATAGAGACATTGATAAAAAGTAATCAAGTGAAAGTATAATTAGTGAAGGTTAATTGAAATATTGTTTGAGTAAATTTTCCGCGCGGTAGAAATAGATACAAAGATTTAATACAAGTGGAAAGAGAAATAATCAACGAATAGCGCGTATGAATTAACACAGTAATTACTAATATAATATTGAATATAGTTACCAAGTGAAAGACAGACATTAATCGACGAACTTACATCATCTAACCTCAAAGACAATATTAATTCGATAACTCAACTAAAATCATATTGAAAGAATATATTTAGATCTGGAAATCAATTGTACTGTTTAATTACCCTAAATCCTGAACATCGACCATTCAAGTAACATAGCCCCGATATTCTGTAACCACGACCCTGATAAGAATCCTCGTGCTATCAAACTACCATCTGAGCTAATTAGCCGATATTCCCATTTTCTACGTGACAATAAGTAATATAACAGGATTTCAATCACCGCTCCCCCCAGTAACTTCATCAGAATCTAAATACAGCTATAAGTACCGGACCCGACGACCTGAACTCTTATAAATAGTGACCCAACTTGTGGCCTAAATATCTTCCATAGAAAGGACTCTTATAAATGGCACCCAACATTTTTAGGGCCACTAAAGAACTCTTATAAATGGCGACCAACTCACGGGCGTGAATTAGAATATCGAGGGACTAATAAATAAAATTTAATTTTCGACAGATATATTTTAGGAACACTACCACAAATTTTACAAATCACAGTTTGAATTTAAATAAAATCAGTGCAACACCACCATTGGATAACTCCTCAACTCAGCAAAACCCTCCCATTGGATCAACACCTACAGCATTTCCCCATCAACTGAACATCACCAACCCTGGAACCTGGACACCTGGATCATCAAAGGGTATCGTTGATCAAAACTTAAGTGTCGAATTCTGGATTTTGCTTCTTTATTTGTTTTAAAGTCAAATTTTAAGTAAATTTTTTTATTTTTAAATTTTAAATTTAAATTTTATTTTATTTTAATTTTTACATTTTCAAAGTACATTAAATTTTAGCATTGTAAATTTTATGAAATTAAGAAATCATAAAGAATTTCACATCATGGAGCAAAATTCAGATGCTCAGACGTTATGCTCAGATCCCATTCATACAATTTCTGAAAATAGTGAAAGTGCATTAGGACATAGTTCTGAAAACGCAGATGTTATGCAGGACGAAATAGGAGGTGACCTTGCTACAAATACTTTGCCTTTCACCGAGAACACATTCCCCCAAGTTAGCACTCCAGCTGAGGATGTAAACATGACATTGAACCCTACACAATGTATTGAAAACTCAAACCCTCACACTTCATCCCTTACTCCAGATTTTCTGTCTCAGCTACAAACAATGATAGCTGGTATTTCTACACAACTTACTTCTCAGATGAATGACCTGGCTACACAAAACACTACACTTAAGAATGACATCGAAAGTAAAATTTCAACAATGAACTCTAATTTCAACACTACTTTTGAAAATCAAAACCAACAAATAAGACAAGAAATCACAACAATGAACTCTAATTTCAACACTACTTTTGAAAATCAAAACCAACAAATAAGACAAGAAATCACAACAATGAACTCTAATTTCAACACTACTCTTGAAACTCAGAACCAACAAATAAGACAAGAAATCACAACAATGAATTCTAATTTCAACACTACTCTTGAAACTCAGAACTTACAAATAAGACAAGAAATCTCAACAATGAACTCCACATTAAGTAACAACATCGAAAGTAAAATTTCAACAATAAACACTAACATTGAGACTCAGAACCATCAGATAACAACATTAATAACAGAACACCGAACACAGGTTACCTCTGAACTACAAAATTTAGATTCCAGAGTAACTACACAAATTGCTAATACAGAGCAAGTTCTAAGTAACCAGGTAGATTCTGTTAGGGGTCATATTTCATCTGTAGAACAGCAAGTAACATCCATAGAAAGAACAACTGCTAATAACTCTACTCGGTTGGTTACCCTCCAATCCGAAGTTGATAGGCTTAGACAGAGAGTCAGGGAACAAGAACACCTGATTGAACAAACTAGTGAAAATGCTGTAATACCCCATGTGTGTAATGCCCCTTCAACTTCAGCCTCCACCTCTTCAAATCCACCCGATCCAGTACCACCTGTTCCAGAAGTACCCGAGCCCCCCGCCCCGTTACCTAGGATGGATAATGGACTAGACCAACGAGCTGCCAGTAATAGCCGTGAGCCCCAAAATTTGTTTAATAGTAATTTTGCTCTTCACAGTTCGGATTTTCCCCTTCCTAGCTTTGAAGATACAGTAAAGACCAATCCAGTAAGATACATCAACGATTTGAAAACTTATTTTGCATTAAGATCAGTACCAGAACATTTAAAAAGGATATTCGTTGCACAATCATTGAAGTCTAGCGCAGCTCGGTGGCTACAAGTAATCGATCCCAACAATCAGCTGTCCATGAATCAATTTGAAGAAATGTTTTTGTCAGAATTTTGGAACGAGAGCGAGCAATTACGCCTAAGGGCTAATATATTTCAAGGCAAATTTGACCGTAGTCGCGGTCAAAGCTATTCGGAATATTTTATCTCATTGTGTCAAAGCCGCCAACTTCTAAAACCTGAAATCTTGGAAGCAGACTTTCTCAAGGCACTCCCATCTCATTTCCCCCCTTTAGTAAGGAATTGCTTAATTGTCGCGTCTCCGCAAACAACTGCAGAAATGTTGAAATTGTTAAAGCCTATGCAGGACCTCCCCTATCTATCAAACAAACCACAACACCCTGTAGTATCAGCTAACCAAAACCAGCGCAAAAACATAAATCTAGTTCAAACTCTCCCTGAAAATGAATCATTTCAAATTGGGTTACGGACAGAGGCATCTAGCCCAGATAACAACTTCCAAAGCACTAAACCTTATTGGCCACAGACTGAATATGTTAGAAATTCTAGAAATAATTGGCAAACTCGTGGTTACCGGTGGCGACCATATGGTAACAACAATGGCAGATTTAATAATAATTACCGAGGACAGTACCGACGTGGTTACTCAGGCAACAGGCCTAATTGGTTCAACAGAAACCAGTACAATCAAGGCTTCTTCCGTCCATACTACCGAGGACGAAATAATTTTCGCTACACCCGCAACAACCATAACCAGTATGAAAGTAACAATGACCGTGAAAACACAAGAAATAGGCAAAACAACCACAATCAAAGTAACAATGAACAGCGAACACAGTCTCCCACCCCCACCGTTACTTTAAACGAGTAAGGGTTTTACACGCTCCTTCTGTGGACAACCCTGCAACTCATTTGAATAAAAATGGAGGAACTTCAGTAAGTGTCGATATCATACATCGTGAAGCAAACTTTGTAAATAATTCTCTTGTCTTCAAACCTTCACAAACTAGTGAAACTTATCCATTATTGACTAGGCCTAATGAAAGAAATCACATATTTAATATGATGAAATTTCCCAAGGCAGCTGTGAAAACTAAAATTGCTCCAGTAAAAGTAAATAACCAGTTAACTAGTACTATACCATTGAATAAGTCTCATAGTAATCATCAAAGAGAAACAGAGAATAACAATGCCAGCGTCAACAATGAGCAAGAACAGCCCATTGTTGACAACAATCAAATTGTTGGTAAAGTGCTTTCTCCCCTTGTTGATGATGAAAATGAAAATCACCCTCTTCATGGTAACAATGAACCCATCAACAATAATAATAATATATCTAATAAAGAAATTGCACCGGGACATTTGCAAAACAACACAGACAGTGAAGACACAGACATTGTTATAGGGATTTTGCAACGAGAGGAATTAATGAGCACCCAGCATCGACCTCGGGTCATAGAAGTCAATATTGGGGAAAAGATATTTCCAGTTACCCTAGATACAGGGAGTGACGCTCAAGTAATTTCTTATACTACTTTCCTTGAATTACAGCGCACAAAAGCGATTTCGCAAATATTGCCTGTATTTAATATGACTGCCCTTTTGGCAGCCGGAAAGCAGCGGTGTAGGATTAAACATCAATGTTTAGTACCTATTACACTAGCTGGTCAAACAATTGATATACTATTTTTAGTTATACATGGACTAAATTTACCCATCATTGTTGGCTTAGAAGTATTTCAACAATTAGAAGGGATCATAAATTTCAGAAATGAAAGCTTTGCCTTCATTGATGAAAATCGTCAAGAACAAATAGTACCTTTTTGTAACAGAGCAACCACCGCTCAGGCTACCGCCCGCAGCGAGGCAGATGTGAGCCAGGAAGAATTCTTCATAGAAACTTTGTCCGTGAATACTCACCCCCTTTGTCACATTCTTACAGACAGACCCTCACCCACGCAGACAAGAGATGACCTACTCTCTAAAACTCCTCTCTTAAATGAAAATATCTTACAAACAGAACCACGAATAAATCACATAAATACACAAGGCGAAATTAAAGAATTAATAGCCCTTAAAGTACAGGAAGCACATGACTTAGACCCCGCTACACGGAAGGATTTGTTTGATGTGTTGTATAAACATAAGGATTTATTTTCAAATAAAATTGGAAAGTGCCGTTTGTACACACACCGAATAATCCGTCCATCTACCACTGTAGTCAGACACAAGCCCAGACACATCCCACTTAGTTTGCGTGAGAAAGTTTCAGCTGTCATACAGGACATGTTATCGCAGGGAATCATTGAAAATTCCACGAGTCCCCACTGCAATCCTCTCTGCATAGTACTTAAGCCCTCTGGACAAGTACGCATCACGATTGACGCTAGGTCGATCAATACTGATTCCCAAGAAGACCATTACAGACCTTTAACTTCAGATGAACTTCTTACCCGCGCCAAAGAAGGAAACTACTTCTCCACCACGGACTTAGTTTCTGCCTTCTGGCAAGTCCCCCTTGATCCAGATTCACGAGATTTAACTTCTTTCAATTACCAAGGACGGAATTTCAGATTCACTAGGACACCCTTCGGGTGCCGCACTTCCTCGTCTGCCCTTTTGCGTGCACTAGCTCTTACTTTTGATTGGCAGACGGATAACTTCATTATCCCCTATTTAGACGATGTCCTTGTAGCCTCAGAAACCATAGCTGAACATCTGGCCCATATAGACCAGACCCTGGGAAAGCTATTACATGCAGGTTTCACCCTGAATATTTCGAAATGCCATTTTTTTCAAAAGGAGGTGAAATTTCTCGGATATATTATATCCGGGAAGGATTGCCGAATTGATGAAGAAAACGTGGAAGCCATCTTGAAAATCCCAGCCCCCCGTAATCAAAAACAACTAAGATCTTTCCTTGGCGTATGCCAATATCAGTCACGCTTTGTCATCAACTACTCCCAAGAACTTTGCCCCTTAAAGCCACTCCTAAAGAAAAATCAAAAGTGGACATGGACCCCCGAGCATGATGCGGCCTTTAACAGGGTTAAGCAGCTGTTCGCGGAGTCCATTAAACTACAGAAACCTGAAGAACAGGAGATGTTCTACGTTCAAACGGACGCAAGTGCTAAAGGCATAGGAAGTATCCTGTTTCAGGTGATAGATGGCGAAAAACGCATTATTGCGACTGCTAGCAAAGGTCTTACTATCGCCCAGTCCCGAATGTATCCCACGGAACTTGAAGTGTATGCAGTGTATGAGGCCCTCAACAAATACAAACACTACATATACAACCGTAAAATCACCGTTTTATGTGACCACATGAGTCTCAGTTTTCTAAAACAATGTAAGTTAAGTAATTCACGAGTATCACGTCTCATCAGCGCTATCACTATGTATGATATCGAAATAAAGCACATTAAGGGATCCCTAAATTACCTGCCGGATCTGCTATCCCGATCGCCTAACCATCCAGGAATGGCTAGCTTAGAAGGTCAAGTCGAGAAAGAAGTCAAAATTATGAAAATTTCAGTTAATGATCGACATCAGTTAAACAAGAAATTTAGTAACCTGTCTAAATTGCAATCTGAAGACCCATATTTGTCCACCATAAAGAATGAGTTGCGGGAACTACAACAACCAGCCACTAATCCATTGAATGAAACTAATGCTCAAAGCACCTTAGCCACATACAATGGCATAATCTATAAATTTTGCGGAAGAGAAAATCCAGCCTGGCGACCCTACATCCCCCCCTCCTTGGAAAACGACCTCATTGCTGGATACCATGAAAATTTGGCGCACAGTGGAACTGAAAAGATGATAGATTCCATCAGCGAACATTTTTATGTTAAACAGCTAGGCCGTAAAATCAGACTTTTCATACGAACTTGTCATCTCTGCCAAGTCGGCAAATGCAAGAACACTGCATATGAAGTTTCTGTTAACTCCATAGAATCCACAAAACCGAACCAATTGATCTGCGGAGACATTTTAGGTCCTTTGGTGAGAAGTAACTTCGGTTGCCAGTATATTTTTATTTTGGTTGATGTGTTTTCAAAGCTCGTTGCCCTATATCCTATCAGAAATTTATCGACAGGCATATGTTTGAAAAAGGTTGAGGAATATGTAAAGTCGTTTGGCAACGTCGGAGCCTGTTTGACAGATAATGCTAGTATATTCTCCAGTGCAAAATGGAACACAGGACTTTCACAACTAAACATCAAAACACTACATTGCTCTGCTTATAATCCCTGTTGTAATTTATCAGAAAGGTATATTAAACAAGTCATTTCATACCTCAGACTGTTGACCCATAGGCAACATAAGAACTGGTACAAATACCTAAAACCCATTCAAGCTATTCTCAATGAGACAAAACATCACGTAACAAAAGAGATCCCATTGCAAGTCGTAACAAAATGTAAGATAGACCCGCTATTCAAGAACACCCCCCCTGTGCTGCCGACATGCAATAAATCAGACCTTGACATTTGCCACTCCATCCTTAAACGCCTCCAGAGTAGGTGGTTAAAGAGGAAAATGAAGCCTAGGCGACCCCGCAGGAGATGGAACCCCGTTCCGGGAGATTATGTACTGTTAAAATCCCATGTAATCTCTAGCACTCTACATAACCGTCAGAAGAAATTTTCTTTATTGTTTAAAGGCCCCTACTGCGTAAAAGCAAAGTTTGGAACGGACACCTTCCAACTCACACAAATAAAGAACCCTAAGAAAATCCTTGGTAAATATAGGAAACATCTGTTAAAACCCTACCATGTTATGGCCCATAAATCATAATGCCACAGAAAGTTTGAAACAGAAGGAGAGTTTGAAAAGTTGAAGACCTGGATTGTGACAAGAGGATTTGATGATAATGACTATGTAAAATAATCAGAGTGATTCATACTTCTCAAATTAATGTTTTACCTGACGTCATATGACGAATGTAGTTATTTATGGTTGAGTAGAATATGCCACCGAATGATTGCTGAAAAGACAATTAAGACATGAGGCTTATGGTATAAGATATCGTATGACTTCACAGCAATTATTACACTATAAAATTGCAACCCAAAAAGTTTATTGCTTTTATAGTGAATCCTGTGTATATAGTTAGTATTTAAATAGGCACCTCCCCTCTAGGTAATTTACTGAAGAAGTAAAACATTTATTTGACAAAGGGAATCACAATGTTATTTGAATTTATAATTAAGTAGACATTTAAATTTTGAAATATTTTGTATTTTTGAAATTTTATTGGAGTAGTACACAAAGCAATAGTAACAAAATTATTTTATTTTTCAAAAAGAGATATTATTTTACATAAAAATGGACAGATGATTGCCCCCTCCTAATAACCAATTGAGTAAAATTATTTAGCAAGTGAACCAATTGAAAACATAGCGAAGAATGAGTTAAAAAAAAAAAGTAATTAAGAATGGATTATTATTGAAATAAATGGAAATAAAGTGAAACATGTATGAATTAAAGATATGATGGAAGATTATAAGATGAAATATGAATGAATTAAGAATATGAGAAAGAATAAGTAAGTGTAAGGTAAACCAAATGAAAAAGTAACATTGAATAAAGAATGTAACAAGGTACAGTATATGTTAACTAATAAAAAGTATAATGATGATAGCTACGAAATCAGAAATATGAGAATATATGAGAAAAATGGTTATGAATAGTAAGAACAGTAAAGAATTAAAGAATATTGAAAGTAATAAATGAAGAATAATTTACAAGGTAAAAAGAAATATGAAAAGAATAGAAAGAGTATTGAAGGAATAATCAAATAAATGAAGGACAATGCATAAGGTATAGAAATTGAGTAGGAAGGAAATCTGTGTAAATCTGAGTATAATTGACGAGATGAGTAGACTATAATAAGTGAAGAGAGACATACCCCAACGGTTTACAGCAACAATATATGGATTAACATCAAAAACAAGTTTAATGGAAGATATAATTAAAATTAACATTACAATTTAACATTTCAAGTGTATTTCATAATTGTGTTTATATACAAGGTATAATTATGATTTTTATTTACTAGTGTATTAAATGGACCATGGACTCAAATATGTGTACTACTACCAACGAGAAAATGACTACTTCAAGGTAAACTAATATTAAGAGTGTACTTTATTGTTTATGAATTTATATGTGTATGTTTAATAATAACAGAATTAATCAAAGGTTTAGATGATGTAAGGTTCATAATTACTTCGTACATAAAAGCAAAGATAATTGAAGAATGATATCATAAAACAGTAACTCAACAAAGAAACTCCAGAAAATAATTTGAAATGACGTCAAGAATTATTTTAAGGAGTCGAAAAATTAAATTTTAGGACTTTTATTTTAGACACGACATAGGTATTTTTAGGATTTTCAAATTGGGTATTACAAATGATCGTAAATTCACGCTCGTATTGAAGTAGCTGCTCAATCTTTCGCGTGGATTTCCAATCATTGTACGGACATTTGTAATCGTTCTTCGTACTCAATTCAACCGAGAACACCACACATAGCCCCCTCCCGACTGACAATACTGAACCCTACAGTTTATTCTTCCCACATAACACCTAACTTTAAACATTAATTGCTCCATAAGGGAAATAGACACAACAAAACTAATTACACCAATTAATAGCGGACAAAATCTACAACAGTTTCATATAAAACACTAAATGTTTTATTAACCCTTTTATCATTTTAATATAAAAACATCAATAACTCTTTTGATTTACATCACTCAGAATAGAGACTTATACTGATAAATGTGGAATAAATTAACCGATACAGATAAAACAACTTGGACTATGATAACCTTCAGTTATCATAGTTATTGATACAAATACTAAAAACAACCACGCCTACATCCGGCCCACTAGACTCAAAGACGACGAGGGAGTTTGACACATTTTGTAATTAATGACTGAAGCCAGAGTAGCGTTGGACGCTCTTCTAAACCGACATAATTTTAAACAGCATAGCAGAACAACATCTCTGCAACCAATTAGAAGCAACTTATACATTAACACAACCAATGACATTTATTTTCCCCCACCACAGCAGAAGAACATATTAGCACCGAGGACCCCAAAATCACCATCATTCGATCATTAGACAGAAGACAGACTCCACGTTACTTAAGACTAAAAATTACACCACGTAACTGAACTATAATATATAAAGTAATTTCGAGAGACAGCATAAGTATAGAGATAAAAGTGAAATATATCCGCGCGTTAGAAATGGATTAAAAGGAACTCAGCGAAGCGCGTAAGTTAAGCATATTGTATTTATAGAGACATTGATAAAAAGTAATCAAGTGAAAGTATAATTAGTGAAGGTTAATTGAAATATTGTTTGAGTAAATTTTCCGCGCGGTAGAAATAGATACAAAGATTTAATACAAGTGGAAAGAGAAATAATCAACGAATAGCGCGTATGAATTAACACAGTAATTACTAATATAATATTGAATATAGTTACCAAGTGAAAGACAGACATTAATCGACGAACTTACATCATCTAACCTCAAAGACAATATTAATTCGATAACTCAACTAAAATCATATTGAAAGAATATATTTAGATCTGGAAATCAATTGTACTGTTTAATTACCCTAAATCCTGAACATCGACCATTCAAGTAACATAGCCCCGATATTCTGTAACCACGACCCTGATAAGAATCCTCGTGCTATCAAACTACCATCTGAGCTAATTAGCCGATATTCCCATTTTCTACGTGACAATAAATAATATAACAGGATTTCAATCACCGCTCCCCCCAGTAACTTCATCAGAATCTAAATACAGCTATAAGTACCGGACCCGACGACCTGAACTCTTATAAATAGTGACCCAACTTGTGGCCTAAATATCTTCCATAGAAAGGACTCTTATAAATGGCACCCAACATTTTTAGGGCCACTAAAGAACTCTTATAAGGTCTAGACGTATTGTTATACTCAAAGAAAATATTTATTAGTGCATTAAAGGGTATAGAAGAAAGTAAATAATACACAGTAAAGTAAATAATACAAAGTCTGCGAGAATGAACGATGAGGGTATTGAAATGTCATAGGCCTAAACTGATAAATTAGTTATTCTCTTACCTTATGACGTACTGATTGTTATTTCTCTTTCTAGTGGAGAATCATCTCTGTAAAAAAACTTATTTGTGAGGAAATCGAAATATTTTATGTAGGCCTATTTATGAAAGGAAACGAATTATGCTATGGCTCATGCACACTTTATAAACAGAACAGAATATACCGTATAAATTTAACGTTTCGTATAGGCTGGAACAAACTTTGATTGTTCTGTAGTTCTGTACTTAACGACATTAATTCAAAAGCTGAGAACAAGATAAGACCTTTGAGATATGTCTTACGCTCATACCTATCATAGGTGAACATTTAAATATATGACTAAAGGATGTTACGCCACTTTTCCACAACACATCTTGTTGGGCTAGCAGAGGATGGAAGGACTTGTTTAACACTTCGAATTATTGCATGAATGCGTATACAGTTTACCTAAATTGCGTGAATGCATATTCAATAGAATATCCCTGTATGGAGTCCCATGCAAAGAAAAGTAAGCATTGACTAGGAAGGAAACGAAAGCTTTACCGTTGCGTTTATGACTTACAGGAGCTGGCTTCAGTCCACCGCTGTGGCTCAGGGATGCGTTCGCTCCTCTCACGCAGCGGGCGGGTTCAATTCCTGGTCGGGATAAGTTACCTAGGTGAGTTTTTTTCCGGGGTTTTCCCTTACCTGTGAGACAAATGTCAGGTAACCTTGGGCCTTTGTGGTCCCCATCTTCATCCTCATCTTCGCCTTGTTCGGAGTGAGTGTGTGTCTTGTCCTATGTGTTCGTGTTGTCTCGGAGGTGGCCCCGGCATTGGGCTGATGACTCATCCGGGAGGCCCTCCATGTCCTTGTCTGGTCAAAAAAGTAGGTATGTGATCCAAAGATAATCCCTCTCCCAACAGGTCGCGGCCCTGTAAGGCCCAGGCGGCTTGGGTCGCTTAAATTCTAAAAAAAAGGGGAGGTAAAACTAAGATAAAGAAAGAAAGAAATGCTAGCTTCCATCTTAATTCATATTAATTAAGACCTTTTGTTCGTTCCAATGTCCACGTACAAGTCTGATGTCGTAGGATGTAACCGCTCTACAACCTCGAACCTTTAAAGGTACGTTTGAACGTAACGTTGCGATCGAGGATCGTGGTCTACGTTTGATAATAATAATAATAATAATAATAATAATAATAATAATAATAATAATAATAATAATAATAATAATAATAATAATAATAACAATAACAATATAATAAATTATTCTATTTTATGTTGCACAGCTATGGGCTTGAGATCTTCTCTTCCACTCAAACAGACTTAGACGATTACATTAAACAGTAAATATGTTTACAAAATTGATACAATAATATTTTAAGTAGAATGACTACACAGCGAGATACTACAAAAGTGAGTACAATAACACTAGATAATAAAATAAATGGACAGTTTTGTAATATGTAGGCCTACAGCAATCATAGAAGTAAAGGAATAACAATTGTAACAATAATAACTTAGATAATAATGAAATAAATATTAATAATAATAATGATAATATACTGACAGTTGGTTAAATTACTGACTTATTAATTACCCTTCAAATTAGACTACACAAAGAGAGAACATTAAACAATTGTTTATGTTACAGTATGGTGTAGGCCTACATTAAAACAAAGAAAAATTAAATAACAGCCTGTAAAACAAATTTTATGCTAAATGGTTTCGTCCAGTAACTGGCTGGTTATTAGTGATGAGCGAGACCAGTCTTGGTCTTGCAGTCTTGGTCTTGGTCTTGCAGAAAATGCAAGACCGAGACCAAGACCAAGACCGCATCAGCGTTAGCAAGACCAAGACCAAGACCGACCATGCAAGACCGAGACCAAGACCAAGACGAACCCTGCAAGACTCTGGCAAGAACAAGACCTAACTGCAAGACTCTTGCAGTCTTGCTATTTGAAAAAGTTTTATAAAGCCCCGTTGTGTACGCAGCGAACCAGCGACCGCAACTCAAAGGCGCCGCAGAGTCGCTTGCCGGGGTAGTCCCACGGCTGGTAGGCCTATAATGTAGAGGTTGCCTCATCGTGCGGTAAACAATGAGAGCAGACCCGGTGCGTGACGCTGTCCGTATCCAAAAACGAGCGCACTATTCAAATAATACATGTGAAATCCGTATACAACCTCTCTCACCAACAAATATTAATGAATTTCATATTTTTAAAACAAATTACTGCAATGAGAACTCGCAATTAATCTGACGGATTTCCCTGAATGGTATTCCATACAGCTAGTTCCTTCAATTGGTGGGAGTTAAATTCACGATAAACACTCCATATTCATTTTTAAAATGTTTAATTGCAATAGTCCTCTAATATTATGGTACGAAAGACAAACAGATGTAACAAAGGCCCTAAGCCATATATGAAATTTCATTTTGCATACAATATAAATAAATTCTGCCACACAGTTATTTAATAACTAGTTTCTCTAACCTCTCACTGGGTTAAAAGAAAGCTATGACTGAGGATTTATAATAATTCATTATTACATCCAAATGGTCATACTATGATGAATGGAGCAACGATGGAATGATATATGGCAGGGGAAACCGGAGCACCCCAAGAAAGCCTACCCCGACCCCACATTGTCCACCACAAATTCCACATGGATCCATCGAGTTCCGATACGGGTCCCAACGGTGGAGGGCGAGCGGTCTAACCACTCAGCCATGGGGCGGCCTATGACTGAGGATTGGAAACTTTAAACACTTAACCCCCGTAACTTAAAACGCCCATTAACACGCTCAGTACCCTATTTTATTAACGATGAAATCCTTTTCTACACCTATAATTAATATTCATAGCCTACTCTCACATATAGAAAAAAATATAACATAGCTATTCAGCTCATTCCATTCTCCTTGCAGAAAATTTCAAAATAAAGTGAAGTCTGAAAAAATCAGATTATACGCCCGGTATTCTTCATAATTATTCAATAAAAAACAAACCGTAGATTAATTAAAACAGGAACTTATTTGACGGGTATTTGCTAGTTATTACTTTACAGTTACGTATCTGATTGTACTGTAGCTATACAGGCCTACATTTTGTTGATGGCAGGTAGGACATCCACTGAAAACCTTTTTTTACAAATACAATTTTGTTATTGACACATAACGGTGGCGGTGTTTAGGTTCTTGCTGCTGATTCATATTAAGGATGCATATCGAATGAGAAAAGATACTAAAAGTAGAAAATGCCTGGTCTAGAAATATTTTCTTGCATGATGAATAATTATGATTATTTATGACCCAATTAGTTGAAGGCCCGAAACTTGAAAGCAAGTAGAAAGTAATTTATGGGGGGTAGCGGAAATCTTTAAAGTGCAGAAATGATCTGTTCACAGTGTGTTATAAATTAGAACAAGGGATATGGAAAGAAATGTTATTTATTGCAGCCTATGGGTTTGGGTTTCGAATGGACATTGTGTGATATGCTATAGATTGCACAATTTCTAAAGCATCTGCTTTAATGCCGTTATGTTTTGTTACTATATTAGGCCCTATACAGTTTTAACTTTTAAACAGGTCAGATAGAACCTCTCTCCTATGCGGAAATCTTTTAAACATTTCATATATATCCTGTTAATATTAATTCTTGTCTCCGCAGCCGTTCAATTTGAAACTTTACAATATAATATTCATAATTTTACACTCTCAAATAGTGTATAGCATCCCGTGGATTTTGGGTTTAAAGTTCTGCAATAGGTTAACAGAGAATATTTAAATTTACGCTCAAAGTTTACTGTTCTAGCTTATATCACCATGGACGTTTCGGCAAACAGCGTGACATCACATCACTGTCTATATGGTCAAAGTAACTAAAAGCAATTAGCTTTCGTTACTTTCGCAAGCAGTAACACACATGTAATCGGTGTAACTTTAAATCATGTAAACGCCATCGATCACAGTAAGATGCTTAAAATAAAACTGCAAGACTCTTGCAACAAGACCAAGACCTAGTATGCAAGACCGAGACCAAGACCGAGACCACTGATGCAAGACCGAGACCAAGACCAAGACCAAGACCAGGGTAACCTATGCAAGACCAAGACCAAGACTGAGAGTGCAATACCAAGACCAAGACCAAGACCGCCTTGGTCTTGGTCTTGGTCTTGCATTTGCTCATCACTACGGTTATCTCTGAATTATAACCGTTGAAGCTAGAGGTGTTGGTCTAAACGCCGTGCGCAAGAATTATGAACACAATGCGTAGCTTTGAGCTAATTAAACACTTAGATGACTTATAATAACGACACAATAGTCAATAGTCTGTGTTAAGCGTATCGTACAGAGTAGGGGAAGGAAATTCTTTAACCGTTTTAATTGATGAAGAATAGAAAGAAAAAAAAATAGATAGGTCATAAATATTTTAGGTAATTTTTAGAAAACTATTCACTTTTAGCAGTTTTAATAAAAACATATAGGTAGATAAATAAACCTTTTACAAATAATGTGATGTTTTGAAGACCATACTGAAAGAATGTAAATATTTTAAATACATAATAGATGTTATATTGTATAGTGTAGGCTACTACTTGTTAATATCTTATCAAAATAAATAAATAAATAAATAAATGCAAGTAAAGGCAAATCTACAAAGGAGTATCATTAATTGGGGATATAAGGTGAATATTTAAAATATATTATAAAATACTAGCGTCAATGGACAATGAAGTTCATGAATACTGATTTACAGGTGTATTTTATTTGTGTTGTCCTGCTCAGCTATAATTCAACGTAACTCATGTTTATCAGTTCGGCTGAAGGGGATATTTGTTTCGTTTAGAGTCACATGCGATGCGGACTGGAAATCTTGTTCCTAAGAAACTGAGTTTTAAATGTAATAATTTGTATATATTGCTATGTCTACTCGGGGTTTAATGAAAAATAAATAGTTACATAAGAACAATGTACAGTCTCATAACACTTAAAATCAACCTTTTCTGGACAAATAATAGGCCTACTGTAGTGTAAGTAAAAGTGCAAGCAGCTATTCTCCCAAGGGCATAAAATTTTACAATAAATTACACAGTAACTTTTATTTTTCGACCTACTGTACGACACCTTTAAAATGAGAGTATGCGATCCAAAATGAGGTTTTATATATAAATTACCATTCATCCGAAGATGTGACATGAAAAATATCTTAATCTCATCTCTTAATCATTGACTCTTTTTCAGTGCCTGCAGCCTATTCTCTCGAAATATTTATTATTTAATGTTCGAGGTAATTGATATGAATACTAATAATATTAAAACTTGAAATCCAGCCTTGTATGATAGATATTGGACGACAGAATATTTATGAAGGGTATGAAAGTGTTAAGAAAGTGTTACATTCAATAACACTAATATTAGGTTATGCCATGGAACATGCCTGCTTGAGGTGACCTGTCGCTTACCTTATGTAATTAACGAAGTATAGCGGAATGATAAGAAGCAGGAGGAAAACGAATTGTTCGGCGAAGCCTGCCCATGTGCCCCTTTGCCAAATGGCAGACAGCTATGGTCTGTCACTAATATCATTGGATCGATCGGGTTATGAGCAACAAACAGCTAAGCGTTGAACTATGGTGAAGGTTAGACTTAAACTGCTTCTTCTTGCCGTGAGCTTTACCTCCCCATTATAGGAAAGTTTAAGCGGCCCACGCCGCCCGGGCCTTAAAGGACCTCGACCTGTCGGGGGAGGGAGATTTTGTGGATCATATACAAACATTTTTGACCAGACAAAGACACGGAGGACCTCCTCCCAATGTCGGGGCTATTTCCGAGAAAACACGAACAAATTAGGACGAGACACATTCGTTCAGAACAAAGCGCGGATGGGATGAAAGTGACAATGACTGCCAGATGATATCCGGGGACCACGAGGGCCTAAAGTTTCACGAAATTCGTCTCAAAGGTGAGGAAAAAACAGCAAAAATTCCACCTAGGTAACATGCCCCTACCATGAATCGAACCTGAGCCCACTGCGTGAGAAGACCGAACGCATCCTTTGCTGTACAGCGGTGGGCTGTGTTGCATCCAACTTATCACTGGATGAATGGAGCACCGGTGGAATAATATATGGCAGGGGACACATGAGCACCCCAAGAAAACCTTCTCAACCCCATTTTGTCCATAACAAATTCCACTTTGATCCACCGACTTTCGATTCAGGGTCCTAGTGTTTGAAGGCGAGCGATCTAACAATATTCATAATTATAATATGACACTAAAGTAAAAATAAGGAGTTTATACTGTCTTTAGTGCATAGGTAGATATCCATATCATTTAGGATCAAAACTGTATACTAAATTACCTATTTGGCTATGTTAAAGAATGGAAGTTCTTTTAAAAAGATATTGAACCATTACTTAATATATAAATGCCTATGTATTTACAGATAATTAGTGGTAAATCATTTTTGTTTTTTGCATATTTTCTTTGTCTCTTATTTATTATGTGGTACAATATTTAGCATTACTTTATATTATTTTGTATTACTTAGTAGGCCTATTCATATTATGTGTTTTTGTTTTTCATATTAAGACATACATTCAATTCTACGTCTAAAGTAGGGGTCTCCAAAATACTGCCCGAGGGCCGTATCTGGCCCGTTAAAAGGTTGAATCAGGCCCGCGTCCGCGACATATGAGAAATCTAATAAAATGAATTATAAAATTATCATTATTGCTGTATTTTAAATATACACTCTAACTACCCGCCTTCTCGTGTCCGCTAATAACAGAATGACTGCTTGAGTGCTACTGCACTTTGTTAACAGTTTTAGGCAGAAACTGGTACTTTTTGAACGGAACATTTCCCAGGAAAATTTTGCGCATTTTATCAGTAGCCAGTCACTGGAAGGCGAAAACGATTAAGAGTTTCCACATCTGTTTGCGTTGAGCTTTCCCAGTAATGTGAAGAAACAGTTCTCGGCCAGATTCACAGATTTAGGTGCACTTTTCAAGAATACGTATTAAAATACCCCAAAATCCTTTTTATTGCGAAATCGAAGATGTTCAATCAGAACTGCAAATACAAATCGTTGATCTCAAAACGGAAGATTTCATGAGGGACAGGTTCAAAGAAGAAAGACTTGCTCAGTTTTATAACTTTTCCAGGAGAAAGTTATCCCAAGATTAAAGATTTGCACGCAGTTTCTTATCTGCATATGGGACTACATATAAGTGTGAATAAATATTTTCTCTCTTGAAATATACAAAATCAATAAACAGAGGTAATTAGAGTGACCAACATTTGCGAGACATTTTAGTTATTCAACAGACCAGTAATATAATATATTGAAAATACAAATCTGTTTTTTTTTTTTCCTTCTGATAATTACTGTGTTCAACTGACCCCCATTCAGACTTAACACTTCAGATGTGGCTTTTATGTTCCAGTAATTTGGAGACCCTGGTCTGAAGAATTAATAACAGATGATATTTAAAAAAATATTAAAGATAGTCAGTCATAGTAAAAATTCAGCAGGAGTCCAGAATATTTTAAGGACGTACGCGTATAGCTTTTTTAAAATCCCTCTCCTCATTTTATTAGGTAATTGTCAATACAAACAATAACATAAGACAATAGCTGTCTACAGGTGTACAGCTTTCTCATTTTAAAATTAGTCCTTGAAAAGATCCGTTGGCTAAGTTTCCTCTTTGATTTATCCAAAGGCGTTTTTGTACCAGCATCCACGAGCAGCGCCTCTCCCGGCAGTCTGTTTACGGACCCGATGTATTCCGAACACAGAGAAGGGAGTGCGACACAACACTCGGGTATTCGACTGGTCTCGGGCTCGGCACTTCGGCTCGGCAGCAGCCACTCAGCCAGCAGACGTCAGTTGTTGAAAAGAACGAGGTCAGGAAGCATGTGTGTTGGTGCGTCTCGTTCGCTGCTTATTAACAGCAGATGAGTTACAGATTAACATTGTGGATGTCAAAACATCCATCGAAATGTAAACATAAGCGGACTAGAAGACTATGAAGCTTTCACTTACGTATTGCTACTAGTCAAGACAATAAATAGTATTCTAAGCGACTGCTTCATGCGGAAATATCGGGAACGCAGGATTTGAAGCAGTACCATATTAAATTACGTACGAAGATTATCTGTGGGTGGGTGTGGACAGCAGCAAATTAGTGTATATAAAACGGCTGGGTGGAAGTGTTATGAAGAGCGTGTGCGATAAGCTACCGAGAGTAACATGTGCCAAAAATTATAAAAAAGAAAACATTTTATGTATTCTAGTCAAAATGAGCAGTGAAGTGTCAATATTGTGAGTGGGCGTTGAAAAAGAACAAACTGCTTTAACTGACCGGGGTGCAGTGATTGATTTTAGTGTCTCGTGGATCAAAGAAGATCAGCGCATGTGCATTATGGTTGGTGTTGGCTATGTGCCCTGAAACTCCTCCAGAAAACATTAAGTTGATGTGACTACATCTCAAGTGGGTCAACAGAAAACGCTGCAAGTGACAATCACGCGATAGGAACAAGTGCAAGGTTTGTATTCATTATAATGAAAATCTCCCCAGTTCACGTAATTCATTGCGCAAAGTTCTTTTTGTTCCCCTCATGTCATTATAATATGACAGATAAAATGTCAGGCGGCTTTATATAAAAAAAAGTCTACTCGGAAATGTGCTCTCTGCCTCGGGCCTTGCCCTTTAACTGATTATGTAGGCTACTTTTATAGTGATAGTGCTCCATAGTATGATTGAGGGAGGCCTTTCTCAAATTAATGCAGTGTGTGCTGTCTTTCTGTATACCATTATCAGAACAAGGATTTATAACTATATAAATCTAGTGTTCTAAGCTGATTTGATTTTTTTCTGTTCCAACCGGGAGCATCCACAAAATTTCAGCAAAATAATTTACAGTAGGCTACCTAAGTGAGCAGATATGGAAAGCAAGCAATGTCATCATTAAAATTAAATGGGCATACATTAATTGTTTTATCGGTATTCAGTACCACCTTATTTTTCACATATTATAGAAATTAGAACTCCAATATGCACCTTTTTTCAAACAATTAAGTTCTCAAAGATTTACGGTACTCATTTATAATTTAAGGATTTTATGAGATTAGATTTACCATTGACTGTTTGTAATATCTTTACAAATCATAATGTTTCGATCATTTAAAACACAGTTTGCTGTCCATATTTTTCCATTTTTCCGCTACACTATTTTATTAAACTGTAATTATACATATTCAACAGAATATGAACCTGTGAAATGAATCTCATTTACTTCAAATATTGTTTTTATTTCATTATTTTGTAATAATAATTGTTCAGAGGCAAGAGATAAAGTAGGGTAACTTTATGAGTATTTAAGATCTCCACCCCAGCACATTTTTCCTAAGAATTATAAAGGACAATTTCATCATTGCAGCTTAATGCAATGCATGTTGTTATATTTCATAAAATCGTGAAGCTCTTTTGGGCAACAGTTTATAGCAAAAGAAAAATCCATGGGCTTGATATCTGGCTGCAGTTGTTATTACGAAATTTAGGTCTGTAATATAAACACAGCTGATTTTCACTATAGATATAGGCTATAAGCATTCATGAACCACAGATTATTGCCTCTGTTGGACATTACATGAGAATATTATAGGAGAAAAATTCCTCCGACACTGGGACATGAACCCAGGACCTTTGGCTATTCGCGCCAATGCCCTACCAACTGAGCTAAGCCGGAGTTCAATTCACAGCACCAGATGGAACCTCTCTCCTATGACTAATGGTCTCAGTGTCGGAAGAATTCTTCTCCTGTAATATTCTGGTTTTCACTAGTCATAACGAGGCAAGAAGTTGTTAACTGAGTTATTAATAACTTATTGTCAACTATAGTCTCCCATTAGCTCATACCGGTATGGGGTATGGGCTTATTTGAAATGCACTAATGATATACTGGTCATATTTGATAAATCGTAAACTTACACTTTGATTTACACTTACACTTTTGAAGTTTTTGGGAATATACTCCCAAGATGGTTTAAATTGGAAATCTCACATCGAATCAATTTCGAACAAGATAGCTGGAAGTATTTTTTTGCTTAGTAGGTTAAAAAATGTGTGAATAGAAGTGTGTTAATCTCTGCATGTTATGCATATATTCATAGCCTCATAACATATGGCAATCTATTATGGGGTAAAAGTAGCCTACTTCAGCCCTCAGTGTTTTCAAATTACAGAAGAAAGCAATAAGAATTGTTTTTGCTGCTGACTATAGGCCTAGAGCCCATTGTAAACCCATGTTTATTTTATCTAGGATTCTTAGTTTACCTGCTATTTATATTTTACAGTGTGTTGTTTGTTAAATGAAATTGTATGAATCTTATTGCACTCATTCTGCACCAGAAACTGTGTTAACATTATACCAGATCATTGCATGTTCTCATCAACTCTAAATAGTTTTATGTGGGCTATAATGTCAGTTAAGATTTTTAATTCTTTACCAACTGAAACCAGAAATTTGGATTTTAAACATTTTAAAGACCTAGTAGGCCTATCAAAGAAACTTTTTTTTTTTTTACATTTTATATATTTTAACTTATATATTTTTATATTTTATATTTATTTATACAAAACAAAACAAGACCACCCGAATGAGCAAGCGCTCGTGCTTGGGCACAGTTCAGCTATTTACATTATAAAATACAAATTACAAATACATAGAGAAATTATAATATTAAATCAATACCTAAACAATAATAATAAAAAAGAAAGAACAGAATAGTAAATTGTTCCTAAAACAAATTTGCATTTACAGGACTGATATGTATTTTGATCATGCCAAAGATTTTAAATCGTACAGGTAATCTATATTGCCTATACCATAATGCTTACTGACAATGCTCTACATGTTTTCCATGTCAAAGCAATGAATAAATAGGCCTACACACAAATGATGAAATCACCACAAAGTCTTTCTTGCGTTGTTTTAGATGCTGGTATTACAATTTTACACATGTTTTAGTCCATAAGTTGGAAAATTTTAGTTCATCCATCTGTATATATGTAGGCCTACCGCTTTAGACAATGATAGGGTTCCCAGACGTCCCGTAAAATACGGGAACGTCCCTTTTTTTTGCTAATGTTCCCATTATCCCAAAAGAAGTTTTCAGGATGCAGTTTTGTCCCAAATTTTAATTTTTTAATTGTAATTATTTGTTATCCTCCGAAGACAATCCAGAAAAAATGGGACGGCAGTACTGGTTAACAGTTGCTAGCTTCACTGCGATTTGTGGAACCATTCGGGATACTTAGCATGAGTATGATCATGCTTGGTCATGTCGGTTTGCTCTGTTGTATTCAGGAAAATCCCGTTGGAATTTCATCTTTGTAACTGAATCCTGTTGCACCCTGTGGCGTAGGGAAGGGGGGGGGGTCCGAACCTCCCCCGCTCAAAACCTAAAATTCCATTTAAGTTGTTTAACAGCCATTTCATAATTTCGGGTGGGACATTCTAGCAAATTATAACAACTATTTTTGTTTATTACATGTAATAAATAATGAATTAGAACTTGTTCTGCACATTCTGTAAAATCTACTATGGCTTCTCCTTCGTTCTACATGCAAAGCATTATCAAAAATTTATTTATATATTTTAAATTTGTTTTTCAAAATCTGTTACGAGTGGGACATAATTTGGACACTGATTTTAATGATGCAAAACAAAAGCTCATTTTCTGTTCTGCTATTACTGTTAGGGTCTTGATGCTGTTATTAATGAAGGTATGAGGGATTAAATACAAATTATAAACTGTTTCCAGGTTGTCAGAACATTTATTTAACTCATCAATAATAATTTAACAAAACTATCACTGTTACGGGTGGGACAAAAATTCCCTTGTTTGTTATTTTACATAGTAATTAACCACACATATTTTTTGAAGTTAATCTTATAACAAATTGTACCTTAAGATGTATATTTTCTCAAATGAAAATGGACATAGCTGATTACTCTTGACTACTTGGTATTAAAGAGTGTTAAAATAATGCTAATAATCGCTAAAAAAAAAGTAACTCAACGCTATAAATAAGTAAATCGACAGATTCTACACATGAAACCACTTCAAATACACCCAAGTCCTTAAAATTCAGATAATTTGAGGTTTTAAACTTATTTTTAACCACCCAATTACAATAATTTTATAACTTCTCTCTTTGAGGGAAAAATTCTCATATTTTATGAAATGGCTGTTAAGCTCTATTTTGTAAAGTATTTAATTATTTTATTTAATAATAAAATACTGAACTTGTACACGTAGGCCAATTATTTGCAGTGTTTCATTTAACTTTTCTTATAAGTAGTAATAAGTGTTATAACTTTGGTAACGATTTCTTGTTTAAGTTGGCATGTCTTAAGGGGCCCTTACACGATCAATATTATTGACAATACCAGTATTGCCAATACAGTCGTTAACTTCTTGAGGGTACCACCGTCAATATCGCCTTACCCTACACGGTCAATATTATTGTCAATAATTTTATCAATACATGCGCTCAGTACGTTTGTTTCCACCATTCGGACAAGTCAAATTATATCTTTCCAAGTGGATTTTCGTGGCATTTTGTGTTTTGAAAACATGGACAATCGAAAAAAGGTTGTGAAGCAATAATTATGGCTATTCGTCGAGTTCAGCGAAATCGATGGATGAGAGAGTGGTTGAAAAAACGTGAAGAATATTCTCATATGAGGCTGCTGAGGGAAATCAGATTGACACATGCGGAAGATTATTTCAGAATGAAAGAAAGGACGTTCATAAAATTATTACGAATGGTGGAATCACTCTTCACAAGGCAGAACACAAACATGAGGGAATGCATCCCTGTAATGAGAGATTAGCCTTATCCCTGAGGTACTTAGCTACAGGAAAAAGTTCTGAAGATTTGAAGTTCTCTGTCATCATGTCGCCTGCAACTATCAGCGAAGCTATAATTGAAACGTGTGAAACTCTTGTTCATGTCCTAGACTACATGAAAGTAAGTGTTTTGAATATATTCTCCAGATGCCTTCCTACTTACCTTTGCACACAACCTCTTCATTACCTATATGAAAGTAGTTAGCATGACAATAGGAGTAGGGAAATGCATATTGAATAATTTACAGCAAAAGATTATAGTAATTATGTATTGATTAAACAGCAAAGAAAAATACAACAAGAAATAAGGCAATCAAAATTCAAAATCCTTAATCTGAGGTGATGAAAAAAGTCGCCGCTGATAAATCCTGATATTGGTTGTTGATTAGTTGTGGTGGATTATCACTGTGAGTAGGAGAAGAGCAATTAAATGTGGAGAAGGATGAAGTGCTGCCACGACTTGTCCCCGGTTGTGTGGTACTTAGAGGGCTTGGACATTGACATACTTCATTTATTTTTACGGATTTGCAATGGAGAGTGCCCAAGCTTGCTTCAAAAAGCATCTCATTTATTGCTTTCTCAGCAAAATGTCTCTGTTCTGTTTTTTTCCCCAAGCTTTTGAGATAGTCGGTATGGTGCTGTCAGGGTTCTTCGAATTTTCTAAATATGAAAAAACCTTTTGTAGAAGCTCATTTTGTTTAACAATCGGTCCTTGCGTTCTAGCTTTTTTATTTTATTTTCTTTTATTTCAAGATCTTCAGATATTTTCTCAAGGTCACTTGTATAATCCATAATACTCCGCACAAAGATCACTTCAGTTCCCTACGAAAGCACGGCAACAACTGGGTATTGACAATATTATTGACGTCCACCCCAAGACGCTCCTAATATTGACAATATCTTCTCCACTTTTAAATATTGACGCCCCGAGATCAGAAAATCTGGATTTCATCAATATCGCTTCAATATCGACCGTCAATACTCTTTTTTTCACCTTACATGATCAATATTATTGTCAATATCATACTGTATTGTCAATATTATTGATCGTGTAAGGGCCGCTTTAGAGCAGGCTTGGCAAGCAATGCACTGAGAGTGCGAAGTTCTCTACCCCTACACTCGCCCCATCCCCATTCCTTCCACGTGAGAGGTAGTCAGACTCGTGACGCATGCCACAGTGGCGGTACCTCAGATATTGGAGGAGAGATCTTTTAAGTAATGAAATGAATATTTCTTGAACTGCTGAAGAGTTGGCAAGGAAGGGACAAAGAGATGTAATGAGACAACTAGGTATCATGAGGAAAGACGCAATGGCAACGTTGAAGCACAGTTCTAATATTCTAGCCAAGCCTTCAGCTCAGAGAAGTAGGTCTATACAATTAACATTATTTATTAACTAGTTCTACTTATTTCCCTTATGTTACTAGTGGCATTTAAGTGGTTTCTACACCGTAACTCTCAAAATAAACGTCACAATTTAGCTGAATAATGTAGCGAAATTATTTAAACGTACATTATTAGACTACATATTGGTGTATTCCTAATGGGACTGTGTTAATTTAGACAGTTGGCATCTTTTTAGTCGATTTTAGTCGATTTAGTCGATCTTTTAGTCGGGTTCGATTCCCGGCCGGGTCGGGGATTTTTCAGTAGTGAAAAATCCCTTTCCCGGGTTCAGGACTGGGTAGGTTAAGTCTTAGGTTAAGATAATGCACATTGTGCGCGATTCCTTAATTATTATTATCTTTTTAGTCTCTTTGCAGATATTATCTTTTTAATATCCGACTGCAAACTCGATGAACTTAAACATAGAACACATCGTAGATATTCATAAGAAATGTGACTGCCCAGCAAGCTCTTGTTCAAGGTCAATAGGCTGAAAAGTTGTTCAAATTGATAAGTAGTACCAAACATGGTCAGTAATTTAGGCTACTTGCAAAAAGGCGCAGCGTGGGAAATGTTTTCGGCAGTGAAGTGTATAAATTCAAACCAAGTTTTCCTGAACTGCGCAGTGGTATGCTGCTTTGAAGGTTAATTGATTCCAATTGCAGTTCGTCATGGCCCACCAAAGGATCATATGTAAATGGATTTTCGAAAAACATGCAGTCGTTGTCCAACGCTTGCACGACTACAAATTTATCTGAGAATGCTCCTGATAACTCCTGTAAAAGTGCCATATATTTTTTTTCTTATCAAGCAATTCATCTTTCATTACCGAATTTAAGGATGGGAAATGGTGCCATTTATTCTCTACTATTTGGCTCTGCCACATATTTAATTTCTGATTAATGCTTTCACACAGTCTGTTAAAACTTATATGTACAATCGTGTTGTGTTTAACATTATTTACGTGAACCGTTAAATCGCTTAAGAACGCTAAATCACAAACAAAAATATCATCTTTAAGTTCTGGAACTGCAATCCCTTTGGTTGCTAGGAAAGTATAGCAAACATGCCTAATTTCGCAGTATCTTTTTATTTTATTTATTGCAAAATTGGGAACAGTAGCGGAAATATTTCATCTTATTCATCAAAGAGGGCATCTTCTCTTCTATTTTATACATTTTTTCTTATATTTTTCCATTACTGTTCCTGATTTTGCAGGAAATAAACTAAAAAGGTACTGCGAAATTAGGGGTACTGCGAAATTAGGCATGTTTGCCCCTACGTATTTCCGTAGATCAAACATTCTTTGCAACATTTTACCTCTGGTTAGCCAACTTACCTGGCAAGAAGTATGGCAAATCCAAGTATTCGGAATCTGAGAGTATCAAAATTTCCTGAAATTGTCTATGCCGCAGAGCATGCGCTCTGATTATTTTCACAATCTTAACACAGACATCCATTACGTTATTCAAAGTAGTTGATTTTGGACACAATGCTTCCCTGTGAATAATGCAGTGAATGGCTACAAAACTATTAGAGGGAAATCCATTTTTACAAAGGAATTTTCGCAGTCTCACTATTAGACCTATTTCTGTTCCCACCATTGCTGGAGCCCCATCTGTAGCTACGCAGACCAACTTGTCCCATTCAAGCTCAAAATTTCATGCTATCATCATCACTGCCTCAAAAAATCTTCACCGCGTGAATGATCTTTCATTGAATAAATATCCAACAGTTCCTCGATCACAGCTAATTCTGTATCTACATGTCTTATAAACACAGCAAGTTGAGCAGTATCTTTATTTTCAGTAGTTTTGTCCATGGCAAGGGAAAATGAATAATGTCTGCCAACCGTTTCTCCAAACTTTTGCCCAGATCAACAATTCTGTTGGTAATAGAACCTCGCCTTAGGTTCCAACATGAGCCGAATTGAAATGCCTCCTGATGGTAAAGCTTGTAATGTAGTCAATAATAGTAGGACATATCAAACCCTGTGCTTTATCATCTTCAAGAAAAAAAATACTTGTTCTCCCAGTCCCGATTAAATACTCTTCGTTCACTCATGTTGCACACAAGCCAGCACTGAACAGGATTGCTGCCACGCGACTAGTCCCTGAGTCAACCGGTTTAGTTGTCATTACCTCGCTGCTGAAATAGAGTAGTGGGGACGAGAGGGAGGGCAACTTCGCGCCTTCAGTGCCTTCGTTCCCGACCCAGTCTTAGAGTATGGCAAGCAAATTTGCTAACTAGTTTTTCAGTGCTAAAATAGCGTAAAATGTCATTTTCATTAGTTTGATATTAAAAATTTCCCGGGGGTGAGCCCCCAAACCCCCCAGCACTTTCGACCCTCTCCAAAATTATTTTCAACAAAGATCAAAGAGTCCCATATTTTTTCCTCATATTTCTGGGAACCCTAGACAATGAAAATTACCAATGCTATTACGGTACCGTGAATTTTAATCAGTTCAGCATATCCAATTCAATATGGAAACCTGCAGTATGTAGCAAGATCACAGAAAGTGGGTTCCAGCCTATTTAGCTCTCCAGCCATTTCATAATTACGGGTGGGACATTCTAGCAAATTATAAAAACTATTTTTGTTTATTACATATCATAAATAATAAACTAGAATTGGTTCTTCACATCTGTAAAATTTACAATGCCTTCTCCTCCACAATACATGCAAAGCATTATTTAAAATTTATTTTAAATATTTTAAATTTGTTTTTCAAAAATCTGTTACGGGTGGGACATAATTTGGACACTGATTTTGATGATGCAAAACAAAAGCTAATTTTCTGTTCTGCTATTACTGTTAGGGTCTTAATGTTGTTATTAATGAAGGTATGAGGGATTAAATTCAAATTATAAACTGTTTCCAGGTTGTCAGAAAATTTATTTAACTCATCAATAATAGTTTAACTAAACTATCACTGTTATGGGTGGGACAAAAATTCCCTTGTTTGTTATTTTACATAGTAATTATCCTCACATTTTTTATGTTAATCTTATACCAAATTGTATCTTAAGATGTAGGCCTATATTTTCTCAAATGAAAATGGACATAGCTGATTACTCTTGACTACTTGGTATTAAAGAGTGTTAAAGTCATGCTAAAAATGGCAAAAAAAGTAACTCAAGGCAATAAATAAGTAAATTGACATATTTTACACATGAAACCACTTCACATACACCTAAGTCCTTAAAATTCAGAGAATTGGAAATTTAAACTTATTTTTGACCACCCAATTACTATAATCTTATAACTTCTCTCTTTGAGGGAAAAATTCCCATATTTTATTAAATGGCTGTCTCGTGTATCTGTTTTGACATACCTTACTGATGTCATGATATCATCTATGCCAAGGAGGATACAGGTAGGCTATGGCATAATCAGAGGGATTAAAAATCTCATATTGACATGGAGGCCTACCGGCAACTTTTTTGTTTCTTCAGATAAATTTAGGTTTAACTTATGGTTTTGTTGTTCTTTGTAGAAAGTAAAATTATTAATTTGAACATTTTTTTGTATCAAAACTTTTTATTCAATTATTTAAACAACCGGTATTGTAGAACAACAAAATTTCTTTCCTCAAGCATGGCCTCTTCCCTATTGTCTAAACTAAATGTAAAGTGAAGCTTAAGTTTCCACATAGGCCTACTGTTAGCATTGTTTGGACAAATATGAGTTGTAACAGCTGACTACCGTTTTTAGATATGAGCATGTGGGAATAATTAGGCTATTTCCACTAAACTTGAAATCATTTGTAGCCAAACATTTTATTACAATGAAGGTAAGACAATGGAACTAAGTTATTCCATTTTATATCAAAAGTATCTGTGAAACTGTAAGAGGTATAAAATGTCGTGTGTGTAGGCCTACTACCGGTAGGCCTATAGCATTGTTTGGACAAATATGAGTTGTAACAGCTGACTACCGTTTTTTAGATATGAGCATGTGGGAATAATTAGGCTATTTCCACTAAACTTGAAATCATTTGTAGCCAAACATTTTATTACAATGAAGGTAAGACAATGGAACTAAGTTACGGTATTCCATTTTATATCAGAAGTATCTGTGAAACTGTAAGCTAGGTAGAAAATGTCATGTGTGTGTAGGCCTACTACCGGTATATCAGATTTTTCTATTTATATCCATAGTTGTATGTCTAGCTACATTAAATGAAGAATGTGGATTATATTATTGATAATGATAATAATATAGTTCAATAATAAAATGGCTGTAGTAGTAACCCCCAAATCACAGTGATTTGTTCATTTGCTCCCCCTTAACATTTTTGCGGACCCCATGCCCACAAGTACTTTATGATTTGCAAGAGAAATAACTGTTATTTTGTATGCTGGTATGTGTGCCTCTGTAAAAAATCTAATACCGGTAATTAACATTTAAAATAGGCTCAGGGGCACCGAGTTTTGAAAAGTGTTGGGTGGGCTCAAAGACTTTACAATTTTCATACTCCTGCCCTTATTTCGTTCTTCCTTCTGGTTTATTGTCCTTTTTTTATTTAACGAATCTTTCTTAATTCATTCTTTCTATTTGTTCGTTTCACTTTGACTTTCTTCTTTTTCCACTCGCCGATATCTTGGCTTATATCACAATTCTTTATTTTGTCAACTAATATCCTTCCTGTCATTTTTCTTAATCACAAGTATCATCTAAATTCTAAATAAAACTTTTCCGGACTCTCCTTATTTATATTTAGAACAGCGATGTGATTAAGTTTCTTTTCCTCAACATAAAAAGATTTTTTTTTTTCAAAGTGTAAAATATATTTTGACAGTATCTTAGGAAATTCATTGACAGAGTAAGCCGTAAATAAATGAATGGACTTAAGAACGATTTCAAACTATCATGAGTGAATTATAACAAAAGACCTTAATATGTATGCCAGCAATAGCCTGATTTTCACTTTAGAGCGATTCAACAATGAAACACGATTTTTAGTACTAACAATAAATAGTTATGGTAATGATACACAGCAAACTATTGGGTGGGCTTGAGCACCACAGGCCCATATAAGTTGGCGCCACTGAATAGGCTACTGTATTCAGTTCAGAACACAAACAAAAAACACGACAATCAAAGCCAGGGGAAGTCAACTACGTCTTGTGATGACGTTTGTGGAGCAAGAGCATGCGGATCCCTTGTGTGTGACGTCAGCAAGAGCGCACGGTAGTAGGGGTGTTTAGAGTACGCTAGAGCTAGGTACTAGAGGACCTATTCACTTTAGCTCTGTGGGTAGAACAACTTCTGGTTGGAAATACGGGGCATTTTTCAAAGTTAATGCAAGTACGCGATCCTGATAGTGTTCTCTCTGCAGAACATGTGTTAGTTCTGCAAAACATTCTTCTTCAGTTCGAATCGAGGTTTCAGGATGTGGAAAACCTTTCTCCAATGTTTAAACTTTTTGCTACCCCATATTCAGTTAATGTCAAAGACGTTCCTTGCCGGTATCAGTTGGAACTGCTAAACTTACAATGCGACGATCTGTTAAAGGACAAATACGAACGTAAAGTGGTCTTGGGTAACTTTTACAGAAATTTCTCTGAAACCAGATTCCCGAGACTTGCCGCACGAATATTATGTAATTTTGGATCGACATATGTGGCCGAACAATTTTTTCCACTAATGAAATGTGCAAAGCTCAAATCAAGAAGTAGGCCTACATTGTTAAATCACAACCTAAATGTAGTCTTCGATTAAATATTGCTCAAACATTACGTCCCAACATTGATAAACTTGTTAAAGAAAAAGAGACAGGAAAGTCAGAAAATTGTTACTGTAATCTTGTATCATCTAAGGTGCAGACGAGCTTGTATGGTAATTAATTCAGTTCATTTTTTTTATCATTTTTACTGTAGTGAATTATGTTAATTCAAATGATAGTAGCCTATTGTCTATTTTCGTCAAAGAACATAGATTTTGTGGAAAGGCAATTGTTCTCACAGAATAGAAAAATAGAATTATTTATAATATGTTAAACTGCTGCGCTGTAATTAACCGATAAACTATCAAAAAAATCGATTGATGTTTCATTAACTCGGAAACACGTATTACATAAGTTCTAACCCCCTAAATTCCCGCTGCCCGCAATACTAATGCCCCTCTCTTCCCCCCTGTTCACTGATGCCTACATTTCACTTGCTCCTCGCAGAGATATAACGCGAGCAGTCAGAGCAGAAAGCAGTGACGTCACAGAGCAAGCTTCTGTCTTCCCCTAAACAATAAAGCCAGCAGTGTTAGGTTTGAACACACAGTCTCTCCACCACTATTGCCTTAACATTTCCCAAGACCTTGGATTTGAGAACAGTATAGGCTCATGTTCTTGACAGCAATTCTGTACACTAGAAAAATGTTAAAAATTCTCCAGCTGCATGTGACATTTCTTTGAAAACCTAAGTTATATGCAAACTGTATTACGTCCAAAAAACAAAATTTTACAGGAGAGCCAAAAAATATATTATGCCTAAACTATGAGAAGTATTAAAAATTAAAAGTCATATAAAGCTTCTCTTTATATCCCAAATTGAATAGTATGAGGAACAAAATATTTTTTGAAAATGCAGATTTTTAATTTTAGATCATGCATAGCCTATTTTGTATGCTATTTGCTACAGTGCACACAGCTTTAATTCCAGGGTATAAGGTGGTACTAAAAATATCTATTATGCAATTCAAAGTTAAAATGATACGAAACTACAGGTCTAGAATCCTGAAGGCACTGACAATATTTACAAAAGTCAGCGCTGGCTTGATCAATTTTTATTTAAAACTAGCGTGTGCCCGCGGCTTCGCACGCGATAATTATTTTAAAAATTAAGAGCATAATAGTTAAATCATTATATTTATTAACACCTAAATCGCGTGGACTACCTATACATACCACGATCAGACTGGTAAAAGCGACCTCAGATTCGAGGTCCTTGGCCCAGAAAACCCCTGTATAGTGAGTTTCGTCCAAATCGAACAACGTTTGACCATATTGAGGCCTATATTGATTATCCCTTTTATAATAATAATAATAATCCTCTTCGGTGCAGGTTGAAAATTTCATATGTCTGCGTGCCTTGACATTATAAACAAATGAATCAACCAGCGTGAGCTACAACATTCAAGCGATCGCGATAGTTTCATGTCCAAGGAATGACAAAAATAGCCAAAGCCTACTGTAATTGATTTGACATTGAATGGTATTACTGAAAACGATGCTTCGAAAACGCAAAAAATACACGTTTTTTGCCCGTTTTTCACTCATAACTCACGAATGAAAGGAAAAATTAAAAATGTAATATGCCAGAAACCTTCCCGGGAATGCACTCAACAACTTCCCAAAGTTTCATGGCGATCGGATGAATGGTGTAGTAATGCATAAAGGAGACACACACACATACATTCATTTTTATATATATAGATATATCATCATAGGCTATATTATCACTTTTTCCTTTAGAATATAATTAGTTTCTACCGGTACGTAGATTTCAGAAGTTAATTATATCGTAAGTTTTGTGCAGTTCCAAAGCTACCTGTGAAAACTGATATACGTATTGTTTCTCAACTGTTTATTGACAGATGGACATGATGTGATTTTATAAATTCAGTGTAATTTTCAGAAATTATATAATTTTTCAAGGGAAGAAGTGGTTTGTTTGGATTTTTATTGTCCACGATACTTCCAGGGTTAAACTATCAATATATTATAGCTCAATGCCCGCTATTATTAATTGACTCCAGGAGTTTTAGGAAATTTACACTGGCAGTTTATTAAAAATGTTTGCGGTTCAGAGCTATGCAAATAAAAGTAAAAATAAAATTGCAATATTTTGTTCATTGTGTTCATTTCACTTAGGCCTTATATAACAAAGAAACGGTTTTCCTAATTTTGTAAGCCTACTCTCTTGAAAGTTTAGACTGCGAGAGATGAACATTGCCAAGTATACCCGATGTCTCACGAAGTGAGGGAGCGAGTGAACACGCTATTTAGGGCCGTTGAATTGTATAAGAGTAGATAAGCCTACAGTAGTGATGATGCATAATGGCAGTATTAGAAGACAAAAATCAGATTACTAAATTTTTCATGTTATTCAACACATAGGCTATCTGTCCTCAGAATGCAAATGGAGCTGTCTTTCACTGCTGTTTTGTCCATCAGGACTATTCCCCTACTATTATTCTTTTATTTAGGTGAACACAGCACAAATTAACAAAATCCTTCTTAAACATAGCACTGATCAAGGTGTCAGTTTAAACAATATAATTCACTTTCAGGGTAACCATTGTGATAAAAATAGCTGTGGACTTAATCAGTGGCGGCTCGTGGCCGGAAAATTAGGCGAAGAGAAAAAAATGCCACATGCTTATGTTAATAATGGAATTCACCCAATAGCGGCTCGTGGCTCAAAACGAGGGTGTGCCGCAAATATCATTTCATACAGCAAACTTAAAAAAATTTTAAAAAATTATTAGTAGGTCTATCTAAACTGCTCGTCTCTTAATCCATCTCTGGGAACTCTCACGCGATTATTTTTTTGCTAATTTCTCTCTTCTCGTCGAACGTTGTGTGAGTTGTGTGACGAGAGAAAATAGCACAAAAATAATAATAATAACAATAATAATAATGATAGTAATAATGATGATAATAATAATAACAATAATAATAATAATTAGGGCAGGGCAAATCGCGTAAGAGTTCCCCGGAAATGGAATAAGAAAATAGTATTTTTAATGATCGAGATACAGGAAGTTGCTTAGTGTTCCCAGTGCGACAGAATACTTAATCGGGGTTGTGGAATCCGGGTTTTTCTGAATTCGAATTTGGCGGCGTTAGACCGTCAGACGGAGGAAGATCTAACGTGCCCACCTCTTTCTCCGAGCTGACAGTGTGAGGTGCTGGCGCGGCGAAGAAAATGCCTGAACATGGGGGACTGCTTCATGGGTAGTCTGTTCTCGTCACCTAGCAGACGTGGGATAAGCGAGAAAACTGCTTGCCATCCTCATTTTTTATTTGAACAGACTACCCATGCAACGGAGGGTGTGGTTTCCAGTTCACCTTCACACGGTCAACTTGAAGCACGCTGCGCGCTCAGGATCTCAGTGTCTCCTAGCTTTGCTACCAGGTGGTGGCGTGGCAGGCAATTCAAAAATACAGATACATTTATAGTAAAAACCAATTCGTGATATGGAAAATAAACTTTAAAAATACGTATTGTAAAGGGTTTGCAGAGGTCATGAATGTGGACAAAATACAGTTTGCAACAACCAGCACTTCTCGCATCCATTTACAAGGGGCAAAATATGATTTGACACAACCTGAGTTCACATCATGTAAGAGCATGATCGAATCTATGTGAATCCATGTAAAACTCGATTTTGTCTAGAGGTAGACATAATACGATTTGCCATGATATTCCTCATATGATCTCATGCCCTCACATACCAAAAATGTTGTGAAGGGGACTTGTAATGTTGCTCCTGAACTTTTTATTATTATTATTATTATTATTATTATTGTTGTTGCTGTTGCTGCATAAAAATCTTAGCCCTGCTTATAATTCTATTATTCTCTACATTTCTTATTGTTATAAAGCCCACAGTATAGCATAGCTTACATAGATATTTACACCAAGCACTTGCTGTGATGTGTCAATCTTATGTTGCAGGCTTCTAATGGAGGACCGAGCAATGTGACTGTCATGGGAGCCAACATGGGCAAGAACTCGTCCCTTCTGGACGCCTTACCATCCACCCAGGCCACCCTACATGTGGTGATGTTAGGCCTGGACAGTGCAGGCAAGACCACTGCTCTTTACAGACTCAAGTTCGATCAATACCTCAATACGGTGCCCACTATAGGATTCAATTGTGAAAAAGTTAAGGGCACAACAGGACGAGCTAAAGGTATAAACTTCCTAGTCTGGGATGTGGGGGGTCAAGAGAAACTTCGGCCCCTGTGGAAAAGTTACACCCGTTGTACTGATGGAATTGTCTTTGTACTTGATAGTGTCGATGTTGAACGAATGGAAGAAGCAAAGATGGAATTAGTTAGGACTGCAAAGTCTCCAGATAATACTGGGGTTCCTATTTTGGTTCTGGCGAATAAACAGGACCTTCCTGGTGCAAGGGAACCCAGAGAGCTGGAGAAACTTTTAGGTCTTCATGAATTGGGAGGGGGCAGCAGTGCTGGAGGACAGAACTCTTCTTCTTGTGGGGGTTCTCCAACTCACATGTGGCATGTTCAGCCTGCTTGTGCCATCACAGGAGATGGTCTTCATGAGGGTATGGAAGCGTTATACGAAATGATCCTCAAGAGGCGGAAACTAGCCAAGCAATGTAAGAACAAAAAGCGGTAGAGTTGTGAAGTGTGTGAGTGTATGTGTGAGAATGTCACAACTTGATATTTTCCACGTTTCTGTTTTCTGTGTGACACAACATAAGCTGAAATGAGGAGTGCAGCACTGAAGCCCAGTCACCAGTGATAGCAAGGTAAATGCAGTCCACTTGTTATAGATTACAGGCTTATTGGCTTTTAAATGATTAGTCCTACATGCTTTTACTGTAATATAAAAATTCAATAATTTTTATATGTGGGCGGATAATCTAAACTGAAACCCGGTGCTGAAATAATGGAATGAATGATGTTTTGTAATCAATGACAGTGAATTGTCTCATTTTTATTTGCAAGATGTAGGATGTTTTTAAAATGCTTAATATGGTTTATTATTTTGGAAAACATTTTTGTTGTATAAAATTTTAATAAATACTCCGACATTATAAACAATGTAGAAAATCACATACCGATAGGCTACACCATGCTGAAAATATTCTAGTACTCATTTGTGGCCTAAGTTAGTATCCATAACTTAAAATTTTTTCCCTTGGAAAAAAAAAAACCTGACATAGGGTACTGGTAATGAAGTGCTAGGCTAGGCCTACCTGATCGTGGCTCTTTTCAATTCTTTAAAGGAAGGGTAAACTAAAAAAATACCATTTTCTTATTTTAATCTCATCGCACGGAGCTTTGAATTACGAAACGAATGGTGATCTCGTGAACTTCAGGTGCCCAATATTACGCCTTGTACGGGTGAAGTGAAAAGCTGCTGTGACGTCACACCTGACTAACTCGCTAGCAGGACAACAGCTGCTGTAATGCTCGAGCGTGTGTTTCTAATACACCTTCAAGTCTCATTTGTGTTTGTTGTTGATAGAGATGCCTGCAATGTTACCTTCTAAGGACAAATCTCGGTATTCACAAATTAATATCACACGAAAAGAAAATGATAAGGAATTATTTAAAGAATTGCAAGGAAGAAAAGAAAATACGGAATGGTGTAAATGTGGGCTGTGTATACATATGAAAACGGGCCACGAAAGTGTGTGTTGTTGGGACTGTGAAGTAATTTGTGAACAGAAGGGGGTTGTAGACTGTATAACACGACATTGCTCATTCGACAGCGTTATTATCAGGGTTAGGATTTTTAGGTGCAAATTTTATATGAAAAAAGGAAGGGAAAAGGTGCTAAAATAAGGTAAAAAAGGGGACAAAAAGGTGCTATTTTACTCAAGTAATTCAAAAAAATCTATCTTCTATTAACAGTTATTGAGTTGCGAAAAAACACATCAAATCATCACTCACCAGAAACAGTAAAATACAGGAAGCTGTTGTACTTCAAGACATTGAGCATCTCTACATTTTTAAAAATAAGCCTGTTTCTGTTAGGACATAGAATGTCTTTGTACAGGCTAAAGCTTCTTTCGACATCCACAAAAACCAGTGGGGCAAACTTTGTATTCACTCGGAATGGCAACTCTACACATGTGGCAAATTCCTCAACATCCGGATTTTTCTGAAGACTAGACTCAAGTTTGTCTTTAGCAAAGCCCTCTAACTGGTCCCTCACTGAAGTGAAAATATCCCATTGTTTTTCCTTTTCAAGACCTTGTTCTTCCAATTGTTTGATAGCTGCAGTCAAGTACTTGTAACCATGGACACAAAATAGTTCTGTCTCCAAATTCTGTATTTTTTCCGGTAGCAGAAGTTGTTGGGCCTTGGAAATCGCACCTGCGTCTGCTGGATCCAATGAAAGCACAAAATCCTTAATCTTGTCAAAATTCTCACACAACATAACAGCACACTGAATCCATGATCCCCAGCGAGTAATGACCGGGAATTTTGGAAAGGGGAGGCCAGTGATTTCCTTGTAGGCAACAACACGACTCGGAGCTTTCTGTAGAATCTTCTTCAGGGCAGAGATGTATTCATTTGCAATGTCGTATTCAGTCCTTATGGATTCACAAACCCTGTGAAGGGCATGGACTAGGCATGTCACATGCTTTAACTTAGGGAACAAAGGTTTCAATTGGTTAATTGCTGAAACCCTGTATGGAGCCTGGTCTGTAACCACCAGAAGAAGTTTTTCAAATGCGATACCACTTGGCCACAGGTTTTGACAGAAGTCCATGATTGATTGCATTACTGTACTGGCGTTGGCTTTCTCCAGTTCGTACATTTTAAACAACATGGGCTTAACGTTCTCCCCTTATAGGGTGAAAACTAAAATGTTCAAAACATATCGTTCCATTGAGTCTGTAGTTTCATCCAATATGATTCCCACATCACAATCAGTCACTTTCTCCTTGATGGTTTTTATGGTTTCTTGGAAAACAGGCTCCATGTAGTTTCTTCTTATAGTACTCGATAAGCTGCAGTACTCTCATCAGGCACTGACATCTTTGTGTATTTTTCAAGGAATCCTTTGAAAGTCGGATGGTTTACCTTATTGAGTGGAATTCCCGCTTGTGTAAGAGCAGCACATAAATCAATCTTGAATTTCTTCAAATTTTGAGTTTTCGATGAACACTGTTCAATCGCATTCCGTAATAAAGGTTGTCGCGATTTATTTGCTTGAAGTGTCTTGTTCTTTTGATGCTTAGAAGTGGAAATGTGTTGTTTGATGCGGTCTCGCTGGTGTTTTTCATCTAACAAAATTCCTGAATCGCAAATGCTACACGGTATTACAGTTCCATCTGTTTCTACGGAATCTTGTTTGAATTCCTGAGACAGAGAAAATAACCGGGCTCTGGACACCTTAGGCATGGCAAAAATACACTCATTTAATCACAGAATTGCACTCACGATCAACAGACTACTGACTGGTGAAATCAAGAAGATGGAAGTGAGAGAAAGAGGATTTGCGTATACACAATATTTTTTTTATAATAAATTATCATTTGGTGGAATGAAATACGCATTTCCATTGTAGCAAGCTATTTGTTTCGGCAAAGTGAAAGAGGATTTGCGCGCTCACACAATATTATTGTTGATGGAATGAAATATGCATTTCCATTGTAGGGAGCTATTTGTTTCGGCAAAGTGAGAGAAAGAGGGTTTTCACGCACACACGTATCATTTTCTGTTGTTGCAGGTGTGCTTTCAGTCCTGCTTTTACTAGAAGTAAAATGGAATGAAACTCACAAGTCATTCATAACGCTTTATAATGATAAAATTCACTCTAGAAGAATATTGATAAGCTACAGTATATGAAAAAGGGGAAGAAAGGGGATTATGGGCACTGTTGAGAAAAAAGGGGTAAAAGGTACCAAAAAAGGGAAAAAAGGTGCTACAAAAATGTCTCCATTCTCGACTATAGATAAAATCTCACTCTGTGGTATCTTTCCGAAGAGCTTTAATTTACCCTACGAGAAAAGGTGCGCACCTAAAAATCCTAACCCTAGTTATTATAAATGAAGATACACTAGTTGCCAGGCGTTATCAGTTAATACTTAGATCTAATACAGTTCAAAAACAAAATATTTTTTCAAGATACGAACAGAGTCACATTCAGATTCAGAATCATCTTTTGCGGTAATAGAAATTTCTGAAATGCTAAAAGAGCTATCTAAATCACAATTTCTAGAAGAAACATTCAATGAATCTGTGCAAACATTGACACAAGTTTCATTTCCTAGTTCACACTGAACGCCTACGCTGTTAGAAACTGAATTTTCGTCATAAATACTAGATTCCACATTCATGATTTGTCCATTCCCGGATACTGAAGGATTACTGTTCAAATCTTGCAACAACTCTCTCATTTCCTTCCTCGAGTACGACGATTTTCTTTACTTCATTGGCGGTGTTTCAGATTTCCCACGCAAAAGAAGTGATGGCACAGCACTTCTTTTTTAAACAGATTGCGGGGTTTCTCCAGATAACTGTTTTCGTAACTGTACCGAAAGCCCGGTATCATTTTCTTCAAAATGTTGTGAACAAACCGTACTGTATTTAGTAGGAACAAATTTTTCCCTTTTATTTTTATCAGCCATTGCTTATTTACGTTCGGGTGACTTATCTCTGTTGGGAAATCGATGAAAAGATATTTTAAGTGTGTTATCACTCTTCGACGATGAGTTTGTACACCCCACAACACAACAATACACCATTGTTTGAACAGATACTCGCTAAAAAACTGTAACAGTAGACAGAATACTGTGAAATGTCTTTCACCGGGCGAGACTGAGTCAAGCCTTCGTCAAGCGTGACGTCACGCGCCCATCGCTTTACAATAAATATATTCGTTTTGTGATTAAATGTAAAGGTGTAAAACATTTCTAACAGTGAATATCATTTCTTAAAAACATTTTCTTTCAATCCGTATGAAGAAAATGATACTGAATTTTTAGTTTACTTTTCCTTTAAGTGAGTTCTTAAATTCATTGGCGGAATTACATTTTCATCAGGGTGTCTTTAATTAAGGGATGCAATCAAACAGCAACCCACTAAACTATTGGTTACAAGTTTACATTGTGTCAGCAATTGGCATCAGTTCTATTGTAGGTAGAGGTGTACATATTCTGATTTTAGCTTGCCTGCCCCTTTGAAATTCTGCAACCAGTCACAGCTTTTAACTTGCTTGACTTGAAAGCAAGCCAAGATTACAACGATGATAAGAAATACTGTCGCTATGAGTCACAAGCTCTTCATAACTTGGTGGGTTGCACAGGACCTAAGGAAACTGCAAAGCCTGGCGGAAAGAATATGAAACTGGGTATAGCAGTACACTGGTAAGTCGTGCAGTTACGTAGTTGAGGAACTTCAGATGTGTTTAGAGAATTTTACCCTGAAGGAAGCCGAGGAGAAACTAAAATGTGGACAGTTTGAATTATCAATGAACAAAGGTACTAGTCCGGCATGGGAAAAATTTTCAAACATTTTCGAGAAAACATCATAAAATCATTAATAACAATAACAAAAATCCCTTTAGGCAAGCCTACAAGCTCAGGTAGATTTCGAAGTGCTTTTGTTTTAATTTACTGTCGCTGCGTAGCACTCTTCTTCTTTAGCCTTGGCATGACAAACCCGCAATAATAACTGCAAAAAAGAGGAAAGAGAACTTTTTCAAACATTCAAATCTCGCCTTATATGAGAAGTATCAAGAAACTAGTTATTGATTTGTAGAGTACTCATCAAGAGCTTTTCAACGATACCCCACAAGACGTAGTTTCGAAAATTTCGAATTTCCATCCCCATACCCCCACCCCCATTACGGGTTGTCGCACTGGCTGATACACAGACTCATCATGTGCCCTTTCATATATGAGAGGTCTTAGAATTTTGTACATTGCTACCACACATACTTAAGACTTCTGATGAAATTGTTATTAACTCGCACCAAGTTCTTCTGCTCTTATAGAGTCTATTTCATGGTTATTTTCATTGTAATTCCAGCTGTAAATGTGAGAACCTGAACCATTACACCTATCGCGACTTTATTTGCGTAGGTATTTAACCCTATCGGTCGGGAGTTGGAGCTGTGCCCGCCGTGACGCAGAAACCCGCGTCATTGGCCAACTCTTGCGTGGGACTCACTATATTATGTTTCAGTTAATGTAATAGGCCTATGTATAGATTACTTGCATACACAATTTTTAGAGTAGGCATACTCCACAAATGAAATCACATGCGTGGAGGCCATAAATTCTTACTGATAATTCTTCTGCCAAATAGACTATGCAGTTCTGTCAATACAGTATCATATTGTGGGCATTATATGCACAGTTAAACATACCAGTAGACTTGTGCATTTATAATTAAATATCACATTGAAATATCGCAGAGTTATGGGCTGGACTTCACACTATGCCAACAAACTAATGATTCTGATAGATTCATAGCATAACAACTAACTTATACACTGAGCTTTAGCTTTACCAGCTGCTGAATAAACACCCTGAGTATCCACTTATGCGACATGAGACGTGCAATATGCTGACGTCTGTGGTGCTGTAGATAATGTCCCTGTAGTAAGTTAAAGATGCTAACTTACACTTTTTTTTTGTCAGAATAGAATATAGCCTAGATCCCTGCTACTAATGCTTAACTTGGAGCCTTTCACAGGCAGGCAGGGAACTTATTGGAAGAAAGATACTGACACTAGGCTATATGCTATAATCCTGGAGTAAAATGCAAACAAAAATGCCGTAATGCCTAAATAGTAGTAGCCATATTAAGATTTTTAAGCAAATTTCTTCATTGCTGCACTCCTCAAGTTTCATAAGGTGTTTCTGTATGCAATCAGAAAGTAATGTGATTAACACATTTTTATTCAACATTATGACTGAATTTGAAGTGTTGTTGAATTATGACTGTTAAAAGCAACAAATGACATTTTGTGCAATAAAACAGAACCTTTAAAAACTTTCTTCCTGGGATGGATGACATCAGGTAGGTCATTATCGTAAAAGTATACCAAAGCCAATGTAGGCTACATTGTCCTAATGTAGCTTTGTCCAGGATATATGCCTATTTTGCTAGTAAATCAGAAATATTTATAATATAGGCCTATGCCTAAATGATTTCTTAAAATACAAACTAAGTTAGGCCTAACTTTTTAACATTAAACATAGGCATGGGCATAGGCACCGACTTTGGTATTTTCTGCATGCCCCTAATGTTTAACCTTTCATCATTTAAGGCCTATGTATAAGTATTAAAAATTCAATTCTTCCCCCCCCCCCAAAAAAAAAAAATTGGATCGACGCCTCTGGGTTTGGGCCTGTTTATTAATTCTTTCAGTAGTGGGTGATAATTTCAAAATTTTTTGCATGTCATAGTAGTGTTGTAAGGCATAGGCTACTTTGAAGGTTATTAACTTTCTTCCTTTCCTCCTATATGCACTCTTGAACACAGCGTTCCATTTTCTTGTTAAAACCGTACTTTTGATATCAATAAAGCCTAAATTGTAGATTAGGCCTAACTTAATTCCCATATTTAAAAGAAAATCTGAAGTGTTGCACGCAAATTTCTTCCTCTTCCATAAATATGGGCAGTACAACACTGCGTAACATGAACTGTTGTGATATGGTAGCCTATCTCTTATAAAAGATAATTGTGATAAACTCCCAAGGTGAAGGCCTTAACTTCATGTGTTGGACTGTGGACCCAGTTTCACACAAACAACGATAAGTATGACGTTAATAAATAAAGCCATTATTTTGGAATATGCAAGCATAGGTTATATTTAAATACAATAATTGTTAATCTCTAGTTGAAGCATTAAGTTATTTACTTAGATGTCAGTAGTCTGTATTTCTCTAGCTAGGATATTTAAGCATCCAAATTTTAATTTTCTTGCTATGGACCCACAATGTGTAGCCTATAAGAGTTGCCAGATATATTCATACAGTTTTTCTTGGAACAATACAAAATCTTTTCAATAAAATGAATAAATTTTGCATATGTAAGTGGAGCATCAGTGTATACAGAATTTTAAAATTTTATTGTTTCAGGATGTTCCACTATTTATACTACTTCGTTTTTATTTATTTTTACAGAATCTTTTACTCCACATGTGGTTCTTATGCCATTATCATAGACGTGCATAGACTATTTTATTTGGGAGTGCCTTGAAATAGTTAAAAGTTTTTTCTTGTGATTTCCAAATTTCTCATCTACAAAGGCAGCTATTTGTTTTTTGTGTATAGTAACAGAATGGAATACAATCTCTGATTGTAACATCGTGCTCCTAGATTTGTTTCCGATATGTTGTGTTAACTGTGAAGACTCCTTCTCAAGGACAGCTAGTAGGCTTACAGGAATGGACTACAAAAGAATTGATTTACTTTGAACACTGATATAACCGTGAGGACCTATCCACATTCCTGAGCTACTGCAACCAGTCTGTGATAGGGTTCTTTGATGTCCTAATAATGAAAGGAGGAAAAAACAAGTAAGTGCATATAGGCTACTGGAAGCGTTCACATGCTATGGCATAACACGACTTAGAATAAAGGCCTCGTTCACATGTCATGGTGTGATACATTTTAAAATGTGTATGATGTTTTACATTGTCTTAATTTCTGAGGACACTGAGCATCTTCTAAGGTGCCCTGGCACCGCCCATCCGCATGCCTATGCCAATTGTTCTGACTGTAAAAATAAAAATTAAGGATATTCCATTATTAAATAAATGTTGAAATACCATAATTGAATTACGCCCTGGAACTACGCTAAAGCCTATGTCTAATTACCCTTTTTTGCAGAAGAGATAAAACATGAAAGTTCAGAAAATCTAGTACTAGTACCATAATACCTTATTTTCTTAAATGAAGATAAAAAGGATAGGTGTACAATAGATTACACTAGTATAAGCCTACATTTTTTCTTTATTTATCTTGATATCAGTTTTATGTAGCCATAATCTGATTTTATTTAGCCTAATTACTCCTCCCACAAACTACGTTACATCTCCTTTTATTTATCATATTCAATAAATAGTGTATATAGCCTATGTCTACTGTATTTCAGAGTTTTACTAGAAGTATGTTAGGTGTGGCTCATGGCTAGCAAGTTAGGTGAAGAGCAAGAGAGCAGTCCAACTACTGTAGAAAGACGCCTGGCACCGGTAAGGGTAGATTGAATGGAATGGAATTCTACCATTGCATTGCGTCGTGCCAAGAGCGCACGTGTAGGTGAAGTGAAGTTCCCCTGAATAACCATCACAGATGTATGTTTTTTGTATCATGTGATTGTATTAAAACTTTCACTACAGCAGTGTATTCAAATAAATGCCCAACAATAAGGAATTTTTTTTTTTCGCCGTATCATTTTAACATTCTATAGGCTATATTGATTCTGTTTTTGACAGAAGTGAGATGTACTATAGGTCTGGCCTCTTAAATTTACATTTTATAGGGTAGTGATATTGGATTTATTTTCCAGCCATGAGTATTTACTATCTTACTGGAATCTATTGGAGTTGTTTGATTGCACACTTGTCATTTTTGTCTTGTGAGTGACTGTACAAATAATTTTTTATGTGAGTTACATGCTATACAATACCAAAGGTGCTTCTGTTACTGTTATATATATGCAATATGTTTCCTCCACTCATCCCTGCTTATCTCTCAGGTAAAAATATAACCCATAGTTGTTTTGTTCTTCTTATTCTTTAAGCTCTATCCACTTTGAAGTGCAATTTATACAAGGCTCTCCATTGTTTATAAATAGTACTTGAACTGGATTTGAACATATATAATGTTATATAGTCTTTTGTGTCATATATAAATAATTAATGAACTATGATTAAACGTTAACTGAGATTAAAATAAGCCTTGTTAATCCAAACTTTTTCATTAATTTAATCCTTCCCTGATGCTTTGAATAGCTATAAGCATAGCTCAGTAATTCTCAAAATCTCACCGTTGTCTTTGTATCTTGTCATCACTGCAATATTAAGATTTGTTAACCACCTATGATTGATAAGTTCCTGTTGCACCATGCTGATTTCTCAAAATAGTCTGGATTAACAAGTTTTTACAGTCTATAAGAAGTAATGTTATCAATTGCCGGAGTAAAATAGAGAATAAAATTTGGATTTTTAATTGGGTTGTGTTCTTAGCCTATGTTGTAATTTTTTTTTTTTATGTAAGAGGTTTTGAATTTGTATCCATTATCTGGAATGACGTGCTGAAATATGAAATTTCAGGACATATCTTGGCATTTCAGAAAGCTGTAGAAGTGTTTTATTGATTCAAGATTCTCTGGGTAAAGAAATATCTGCCTTTATACCAGCCAGTCTGATAGGGCTTGATTTCAATTGTTTTTTAAAATCAGTAATATTAATTGCACAGTATACTTACAAAGTTAGGTTACAGTTGGACCCGAGAATGGAGAACCTAGTATTTTGTCTTTGTTGCTAAAACTACATTCTTTCCCTTGCCATCCATAAAAAAAAGACCGCATCTATTATCTATTCTAGGTCTACACCACTTTCTTTTAACACTGACACAATTTCTGCCTGATAAAACTTTACTGAAAAATAAAGTAGATGGGTTTTCATCCAAGCAAGTTTTACATCCCATATGAACCTAACTTTGGAATTATACTGTAGCCAAAAAGAACATTTGTATAAAGAAAAGTGTTACTGCTATAGTTTCAAACCTGTGACTATGTTACAGCAGAAATTAAGTATGTGCCAGTAATGCAGTCACACTAACTTTCATAAAATTGCACAAAGATTTGTTGCTGGTAGCAGAATTTGAATAATAATAATAATCCCTTAAACCCTTCATAAGGCTAAGGCAAATAAACATTTTTGTATACTGTTTTTATGACTTGATAATATTTAACCACAGTATAATTTTGTAATACGAAATGGAAGTGTGCTTTTGATTCATTAATAGACTAGCAGAGCCATGACGTATGGTGTTGTACGTCAGGCATAATGCCACTGTCTAAAAAAAATGAACTTCATTCTAAATGTCTCTCACGGTTTCTGCTTCTTATTTTGTTCCACCAAGGAATATTTGTACTGGACAGCAGGGACGGTGGGATGACCACCAAGTAAGGGGGAAGGTACCTTCTCAGTTTATCTCATAAGTACAAATCTTATTGTGGCTGCTTTACAGATCTGCAATTTCTTTTGTCAGATAGACTAAGTTTTGTGAATTCAGTAACTGTATATGCTTCAATTCAATCCTTTGTGGCGTTTGGATTGACAAGAATGTCAATGTTTAATTATGTAAAAACTACATAGGCTATGTGCATTTATGCCTCTGATGTTTTAGACAGTTTACATCACAACGTATTTAAAATAACATTTTCTGCATATTTAAGTAGTATTTAATATCCTTTTATTAATAGATAATTATGATTTTTGGCAGAAAGCTATTTTGACCTACACTGGAATTTTTCCAGAAAAATAAAAGGCTAGGTTGAAAACTTCATTCATCATGGCCATCTGAGATTGAGAATTGATAGGAGTAGCACATTAACAGAAATAGAACAAAGTCAAAATGTACTTTAAAAATGTTAAAATAAGATTTAAAAAACGCTTTGAAGGATATTACGAAGCTACTTATTCTATGCTTCACTTTTGTCGCCTATTTTCTAGAAACCGGAAATTTAATGTTTGCATTCTCTGCATGACAAAGTGAATGACATTCAGTAATTTGTTCCCGTTTTCTGGTAACATTTTACTTAATAATTTTGTTTTCTTAGGATGCCTACAGATAAGCTATATGAGAATTTATTACCATCCAATCTTTTCTGGAATAATAAAATTATGGTATCAAAAATAATTTCTTATAGTTCCTGATGTTTTGTCTAACATAATTAGGGTTACCAGATTCTTCTAAAGAAATGTACATAGGACATTATAGAATAATTTTAAAAATGTATGAGAATTAAACTCCAAAACTAAATTACTATTCAAATATGTTTGCATGGGTTTTATATTTCCTTTATACCTCTTTGCTAAATCATCAGTAAACTTATTTTCTGTTCGGTATCTTAGCAAATATCTTACAACTGAACGATTATAAAATTCTTTCTTTTATACTGAGGAGTTTTGCAATTGTTGTTGTCCACTCCAATATTCTTTGGATGGTCAGTGCATTGTTGCAACATCTTTTTACTGTTGCAATGATAGCTAATAATAACTATAGCCTTTGACGATACTAATCGATAATAAATATTTTTATAATCTTTCTTGAGTTGCTAATTCAATTGAAAAGTACTGTTGAGTGTTTACATTCCTAAAATGTAGAACATTCAGAAATCCCCTCCGGCTGTCAGGCAAAATGTTAAATTCTAAAGCATATCCAGGATTTTCTGAACTTCTGGTAACCCTAGACAAAACGGTACCCTGGAAGGTAACAGGCTGAACTCCATTAAGTTTTTACATTTATATTGTTCAATGTTCCCATCATTCAATTCAGTTAAATAAAAAAAACAGTTTTAGGTTTATTAATTTTCCGTAGCCTTTGTTCTTAATTTTAAAACTAAATTATTTCTGGGTGCTCATTTTCTTCAAATTATGCCAAGTATGTAGCTAAGGATGAAGAGATACTTTCCCTAATATTATGCCAACCGTCCTTGTGTGTAAGATTATCAGCTGAGTGGACCAATATTATATTATTACTTTTTATGGATACGATATGACTGGCAATGAAACAGTATAATATATTTAATTTTCGATTCAAATTGTATTTGGTAGTTTGTGTATATATAAACGCACAATAACCACATGAACTCTTAGCAACACGCTTTATTGTTGTTGAATATTTCTGGTGTAACATTGTTAGTGTTTGAACATGTTACGTAGCTTTTGAGTAAGTTTGTTTACTGTAGCTTGCTGTTAAATATGGCATACATAGATTACAAATAATAATATGTTAATTTAAAGATACGTAACAACTGTTTATGTGTAGTACATTATGTTAAATATTACTATTACATAGATGCTGGGACAATATAAAATACCCTTACCACGGCGTTTCATATGTTTTGGTAAGTTTGAATAAGTAGAGTTCCACTAGCACAATAGTTCTCAGATTAATGATAAAACAGGCCAGACTGTTAAATTAAAGAAACACTTTTAAAAATTAAGGCCTGTTCAAGGCTTTTAGTAAAATGTTGTCTGGGATCTTTTACTGTTCTACTGCTCTTATTGCTGAAATCTGGTTCTTCAGTAGTCTGCTTTGTTGAGGTTGTCTTTATATGGTATGGACAGGATCCTTCTTTATGAATGGTACAGATGTTTTGTTCTTCTTGAGCTGAAGAGCTCCTGAAGAATTTACCCGTGTATAAGCTGGGAGATATATTTAGCGAATATCATTGTTAAATTCGCGTTCTTGTTATTTCATTTTACTGGAATTTGAGCAGTAACCCAGGCACATCTACAATTAGAACAGATTTTTTCTTACAGTTCAAAGTTGTAAATATTTTAGTAATTATTCATATTCGTAGGACCTGTGTTTTACAATTTAGATAATTCTTGCCAAACTCGTATTTTTATCTTTCTTCTAAAGTGATAATTACCGTTAATTAAATTATAAGAGGACATATCTGACAATAAGTTTACTAAGTTTACTTTACACATTAATCTACCGATACTAAATTCTGAATCTCCTGTACCTCTTCTGCCAGTCCTTAAAGAATTAATTCAGATGATTCTAGATGGAGCGTGCATTTATTTGGAACATTGCTTCTTTAAGTTGTTAGTTAGTCCAAAGAGCACTTCTGTATGATCCAAGTACTTTGTATCTGCCATTGGCTATTATCTCCTTAGTGTAATTTTAAGTTCAAGTAAGAACTTAATCGATCATGAAAACATAATTCTTTCTATGTAAGTGCTCTTATGCTAACCAAAACAGAAGTCCAAACGTGTAATTTAAGTAACAATCAATTTTCTACACTTTCCATTGCTATTTGGCTGCAATAAATGTATTATTATTATAACCATGAAAGACCACAGTTTTTAAAACTTTGAATGTGATTTTCCAGGAATTCTGTTTCCTGTCTTAAGTTGTTAGTTACCCACATCAACAGCTTGGACTGGCAGGAAAGAGTATTTCTTACCTAATAAATTAATAATTCAAATAGGCCCTGAATCTGACTGATGGTTGTGATGTTTCCTAGGCAGACATATAATGTACTTTTTTATTATTATTGTAATACATTGTATATTAATTTGAAAATCTCATGCAAGATGGCTGTGTATTTGTAACGACTTTATAACAGAGGTAGATATCACAGAACTGGTTATAAATGATAAAAGATTTTGTGTAGTCGTGTTCATAAGAGTTCATCTTGGTACACAACTTCCAGACATCAGCAGTATGGTGACACTGATATTAAGTTATAAGAATGTTCCACCCAGTAAATAAAAATAGAGAAATTTTATATTTGAATATTTCTAATAAACCCTTGGAGCAGATCTACTGTCATATCCAGACTAATATGGCGAGCAGATGATCCGGTTATGAAAAAATCCGGTATCACAAGGTCATTTAAGTACAGCTAGAGGGCTGGAAATAATTATATACTATAGGCATTTTTTTGTTGTTTAGACATTTATAGCAATAGTAAAGCAGAGCAAACTTGTAAAGCTACAGTAGGCCTACATACAGTAATTGAAAATACTAAAAACTAAACAAATTAGAACGTACTGTACAATAATTACAGTAGGCCTACGTATGTAATTCATTCGGACTTACATCCAGATATGGGATAAGACAGGTTGTACTATAATTTTGTAAAGATGCATAAGCGTATTGGTTAAGTTTTTCCCTTTTTAAAATATCAAAATGTTTAAACTTTAAAATTTATGATTTTTGTAATATGCGGTTGTATGATGATGGTCTAGGGCAATACCTTTCTTATAAATTACTGAACTTAAAAACAAGATTGAATGTGGTGTGGCTTTTTCGTAAGAGTACCTATAGTGATTCAATATATATTGGGTAAACACAATTTTCTGGATAAATTATTCATTAGTTTTCATTTTTTCATTTAGTTTTCAAAACAGTTTTAATTTTATTATTTTAATAAACTTGGCCTTTGAAGCTTTGTCAAAAATTTACTTTAATATGGAAACAGTAGTGGAACCTCGCCATCCTTCAATTTAAGCATCCTTCATATACAGAGTTTTTCTTTTTCAAAATAAATTATGGTTACATAAAATATAATAAAATCAAATCTATTTAACAGGATGGATAAAAATATTTTTTTCTTGAGGGAGACAACAATTTAGTATGTATGTGGGTGACAGATTAGTTAGTGGAATTTTGATCTTCAAAAATCTGAAAGTTCTGAATTCTTACACATGTCTGCTTCTGATATTTTCTTAAAGCAGTGTATGCATGGATTTCTTGGATTAGAGAGAATAATTCCTATTGTTACTGAAGTAATGTAGTTTTTTGGACAATGAGACTAATTTCTAGTACTCACCAATGTCAACACAATAAGCTTCAAAGCAATAATTTTCAAATGTTCTTTTCTCTTAACAGTCATTTGTATTAATTATTTTTATTTATTTATTACTAGACCTATATTTTCATCCAAAAAATACAATAGGAACACTACTTTCAATTTTCTTTAAAGTAACTTATTCTTCTTCAGAAAACTTTTGATGACCTTCAATATTAATGCTTGCATTTATCATAGATGTTAACTTAAAAATCTTGGATTGTAGAATTTCACACCTTCTATATCACTACACATTCCATTGCATCAGGACAACATATTGCCATTCTACAGTCCTTACCCACAATCATTTCTGCCGTAAGTTTACAATTAATATTCAATTGGCAGAAAATTAGAACTTATTAACAAAGCAGTGATGAAATTGTAAGTACATAACTATCAAAACAAAATCCAAAGGCCCAAAACTTATTTCCAAAAGAAACAAAATTATTGTTTAACTAAAAGCAATATAACTTTAAAAGCTCATTAATTAATTAAAATTGCCTCCCAAAAAATAGTACGCTTATGTAATATATGTGGGGAAACTGACCACAGAATCTTGGAAACATGGTAATATACTATTTGCAAATAATTTATTGACCTTTGTTATTTCATAAAGTAATGCTGCTAATTTGGAAGATTATTTCAATTATAGTTAGCCTATAGTTAGTCTTGGAAATGCTATTGCTTTTTACGTTATATCATTACCATACTATAAAAGCAGTTAATTATCTTCACAAAAATATCAAGTGTCACCATACTCTGATTATATGAGAACATGTTTAGAATTTACTGCTGTATATGTGTCGAAGTAAAAGCATGTGAGTTATTGAATAGAACAATCGCATTGTTATCCTAATCACCAAATGTAACCTTGATAATAATATAAGTTCCCAAAAACCTACTGCATTATATTGTTGCAATGTTACAGATTGTGTAATGTTGAATTCCTGTACAGTGAATTTTATATAAAAAAGTAATATTCAACTTACTATTTTACTTTTATTTTACTTTTAACCTTGTCCAAACAGTCCTGGAGTAGAATAGACTAGATACAGTGATTCTCAAAGTGGGGTCCGTGATGGTGTTTCAGGGGGTCCGCAGGCGGTGTAAGAAGAAATAGGATATATCGTAATTTTCTAAAATTACATATCTTCTAAAGCAGCTTCACTGTTCACATTAAGGAGTAAACTCTGTTTGTTACCATCGATATTGTTATTTTGTCTAATGAATTTATTTAATACATTTGAATCAAAGTAGGCTATTTATTTCATTTTTTTTTTCAAAACCCAGAGGGGGTCCAAGAAATTTTAATTTTTTTTTTTCAAGGGGTCCGCGGACTGAAAAGTTTGGGAACCACTGGACTTTATTTATTGAACATTTTCATACTAAGTATGTACACATCATTTTTATTACAGGTCTAACACTATCCCTTGGGGGGTCCCCTAGGTTCTATGCATGATGGGGACCTTGAATATCTTACCACAAATTTGCTATTGCAATCAATCTTAATCCTACAGTAAAACTCCAATTATCCGGATTAATTGGGACCAGACCAGATTCGTATAATCAAATATACAGATAACTGGATAGAAGGTAATTTCTTAAAAAAATTAATAAATAAATTGTACAGTACTATAACTTATTTACATAAAGACTTCACATCTTGAACTTGTCAGTAAGAGTCAGTTGTTTTGATGACAAACTGTCGATTTTGTCTGCTAGAAATGTTGCTTTTTCGCAAATAATTGGTCCTGCAAGAAGGTTTTCCAATGAACGCTGCTGCAAAAACCACTTGAATATGGCCTTAAAGCAGTCCGTATAATTGGCAATTCGGATAGTTTGAGTTTTACTGTACTTCCTAATTTCTTTCATCCGCTTTTCTCTAACTCTTCCTTAATACTCTATTTTCATTGTTTTGAGTGCTCCTTTTGTATTTTAAAATCTCAATGGTTATATTCTCATCCCCACTTTGTCATCCATTGCCCGAGTTCTCAATCAGGCATATCACAATAGTCCACATAATTATTTAAATTCTGGAGTGTTACTAATCACTCTAGATTAACCAAGAATCCTGTTCTTATGTGTGAAGCAGGAGTTCACTGGGTACAAGTACAGAGAGAAAAACATGGTCAAAACTATCTACTGAGCATGCTTAGATCTGTTTTGTCACTGGCATTTAATGGAGAGGATACCAATGTGATTAAAAAAAAAAATTAAACATGAAAATATACTCGAGGATTGTTGAGGTGTTGGGCAATACCACAGGTTCCTCTCCCGTCTCTCGAAAAATAACTCAGTCCTCACTGACCCTTTGCTCCCAGCAAAAAGAAAGAATGTAGCCTAAAAAGACTGTTTTTGGATTTCGCCGAGATCTGAATAAGACAAGCAATTTGGACAGCAGAAGTCACTAGTCAGAAAGTAAGACCAGAAAGGGTGGTGAGTTTTGATTAAAGTATAGTTTAGTATACCATTGCAAAACCAAGGTTTTGTTGTAAGTTTCACTATTACGTACAATGAAATAGATTGATAACTTGCCATTGGTTAATGTAGTTTTGAACGCTAGTTAGGTTATACTGATCGGTATGGCAGTGAAGGAAGCACGGCACATGTAGATATTCTTATTTTAGTCCCAACTCCATAGGTCTTTACGGTAATATGTAGGACGTATATGTATTTTTAATGATTTAGGTGCCAAAAGTCTTTCACTCTATGCTGTAATGGCAAGAGATGACATCGATACGTACTGTATGCATGTCATGTAACCTAAGTTGGTATTTACTGCAAAACAAAAGGTTATTGGATCGTACGAATATTTTGAGCACTACCATCAGACGACAGAAATCGAGTTCCTTGGTAGCTACGATACAGAGCGGTCGCATTCTCTCTACGGCTGTGAAGTTCTTTGCGTAGTACCCGGCGTTTTTCGTGTTACAGGCTGTGCTATTTGTGCTCTTTGTGTTTTGTGTTTGTGGAAACTGTAAGTACTCTATTTTTATATTCTATCGTCAGTGCCTAAAGGACATTTTCTCCCCCCTCGAGGGGTGGAATAGGACAAAATGTCGGCAGTATCAGGAGGTCAACTAGAAAACCAACTTGAACATTCTCCCCTGTCTAATGGATCGGTCCCGGCTGTCGATACGGCCGAGAACATGGAAGTAGTTATTCAGAATTTAGCGGAAACTCCTAACCTTCCGTTGGAAACAGAAACTGCCACTCAAAAAAGTCAATCCCGCCCACAGGAACCGTATAACTATCAACATACTGACTCCGGGCCCTTTTTTGTCTCCATTAAACAAGAAAATCAAAATCTTGGTAGAATGCATCCCATGAAGGTCGGGAAGTGGTTATTCAAAGCTAATTATGAGGTGCTCTATATCAACAAGGTTAATAATAGCCAGATCGATGTACATTTTCCAACCTTTCAGGCAGCTAATGCCTTTTTGAACTCAGACTTCAATACCTTACATAACACTAAGTCTTTCATACCAGCATATAATTTGTTCACATCTGGCATCATCAAAGGTGTTGACACCAGTATTACTGTCGAGGAAATTCGAAGTGATACGTTCGTCCCAGAGGGTTATAAAATACACAATGTATACCGCTTCAACAGGAGAATCAGTGATGACAAAGGGAAGGTTACGTATGTCCCTACACAAACTGTAAAGCTGACTTTTCGCAGTCAGGCTCTGCCTAGAGTGATAATGTTATACCATCAGCAATGCCCAGTGGACCCATATAAAGAGAGGATTGTCATCTGCCAAAAATGTGGTCGTTTGAATCACCGGGAAAAATTTTGTAGAGGAGCTAAAAAGTGTATGATCTGCTCTCTCGACCATGATACTTCTACCTGCACGACTACCACGCCCAGTTGCATTAACTGCAAAGCTTCTCACAAAACCACTGACACTCTACAATGCCCTGCTTACAAATTAGAACAGCAAATTGCTGACAGATTGCAGACATTACCGGTCTCGCGATATGAAGCTAAGCAAATTGTGGTAGGCCATACATCTTACGCGCAGGTCGCAAGGAAATTCGCCGTAGGGCATTTCAAGTCTCCAACCACTTTTCCCACACTGGATGCCAGTAGTATTTTTCAGGCTCCTTCCTCAGCTGTGCAAGGGCAGAGCCGCCCGGCTGGTCCCTCTATCAGACTGCCACAGATGCAGTCGCCTAAACGCAAGGGTCAGGAGATGAATAGGGACATCTATGTCCAACACAAGAAACTCCTCATACATCCCAATGGGAGACTTGTCTCTCCACCTTCTTCCAATGACGCCGTGAAGGACGACTCTCCGAACACGGAAGTCCCTCTCCCCAAGGAAGCACCGAGACCTCCTCCTCTTCAGAGGATTCCAATGCCCAATCGGCAGCCACCCATACGTCACCAGTCCACGCCAAGATTTGCACTCTTGACTACCATTAATAAAATTCTAAGTGAGGTGCCCGAGGTATATCGAGGGGACCTTGAAATCCTAAAACTTCAGATCAAAGATGTCCTTCGCTAACTCCCCCTTTTCCGGCAGATACCGGATACACTAGAACCGGAATCACTCCAATACAATATCCTACAGCTAGTTTGACTGAGACAGTATGACGGCACAGAAACATCTGCACATTCTATATTGGAATGCGCGGAGCATAACCAATAAGAAGAATGAACTCCTACAGTTACTCCGAATAACAGTATACCATATTCTGATTATTACTGAAACTCACCTGGATGTAGACAAACATTTCTCCTTGCCAGGCTACAAACTAATTAGGCAGGATAGGAATAAGGACGGAGGTGGAGTGGCTGTCTTTATTCTCCAACAGTGCAAAATTCTGCAATATGAGGCCAGTGTTAAACATTTTCCGCACATGGAGGTAATTCATGTTTTATTTCTTGACATCTCTTTGTTCGCCATCTACAACTCTGAACATGCCTCTATTTCTACAGCGCAATGGGAATCTATTCTTCCAGAGATCCCGGGTTACCATACCTTGGTCTGTGGAGACTTCAATATACCCAATGTTCACCGTGCTACACAATGGCAAGACATCAGACACCCCCTAATTACCCTTTGCAAATCCCACCATTGGCATATCCTAAATGCCCACATTCCGACTAGGTTGGGGTACCTTAATCAAAGTAATACCACTCCAGACCTCATCATTGTGTCCCAGTCTCTGCTCCCGGTTATTCGGCTGTATAGACTGAATGATACCTGTAATAGCGATCACTTCCCCCTATCTCTCCAACTCTCCACCACTCGAGCAATTTGGGAATCCCTGCATGTCACCCGCAGGACAGGTAAACTAAACCCAGTCAAGTTTACAGAATATTTGGAGGACACCATAGCTCACCCAGACAATCTACACCCTTCATACTCTCAACTGGAAGATTGGCTGCACACATATCTAAATACCCATCATCCTCATTCTATAGTACCTAAGCTCCACCCCACGCACCCACCTTGGTGGGATAAAGAGTGTGCGCAGGCCATTACAAACAGACGGCGAGCTTTGGCTACATACCGACAGATATCCACTCCTTCCACTTTCGAGCAGTATAAAAAACAGGAGGCGTTGACCAAACGCCTATTGAATAAAAAGAAACGCTTGGGTTGGAAGAAATATTGCACGGCAATTTCACAATCCGCATCACCGTCCCAAATGTGGCATCAAATCGCTTGGTTTACCAACAAGTCAAAAACTAGAAATCTGACGCCTATGACAGGGAATTTGGACCTTCAGCTAGCGTTCCTCAACATGGTTGCACCTCCATCCGTGAAAGAATCTTCTGTACAATTTCCAGATCTACATAAGGACCAAGATCACTCCCTGTTACAGGCTGTAGCACCGGAAGAAATTGTCCACACATGGCATTCCAAAACCCGCCCATCTAGTCCTGGACCGGATGAAATCACCTATACACTACTCCAAGCCTCTCCTCCCTCTTTCCATTCGGTTTTAGCACAGGTTTTCACTCAGATCCTCCTTTCTGGCGCCATACCGTCCTCATGGAATTGGACTTATGTCCTCCCAATCCAAAAGCCAGGAACATCTGGACAGGAGGCCACAGATTATCGACCAATCACTCTCCTCTCGACTCTTAGAAAGACTTTTCAGAAGATCATCACAGACAGACTCGCCTTCTACTTGGAAAGGAACTCCCTCTGGCCGAGGACTCAGTTTGGTTTTCGTAAAAACTACAATTCTGAATATAACATATATCTTCTCACGACGGACGTTCACATTGCTTTGAGTCAACACAGGGCGATGGCAGCGTTATTTCTGGATGCAACTCATGCCTATGACTCGGTCAACATCAACCTGCTCATGCACCGTCTTACTACCTACCAACTGCCCGCCTCACTGCTACAGACCATCTACCATCTTATTCATTCCCGGCACGTCTCTCTTTCACCAACCTTTAATAACCCAGAATCACGAATTACTACTCAAGGCCTTCCCCAAGGCTCTTCCTTGAGCCCTCTTCTCTACGCATTATACATTCAAGATCTCCTGTCCTCCTTTCAAACACCTCTCCGAATCATCCAATATGCGGACGATATCTGTCTATACCAACCTTTATCACATCCTCGCAATACTGCAGAGTTGGAAGACTTTCAAAGATCTAGCAATCACTGCATCGGGATTCTCCAGGACCTTGGCATTCACATTAACCCCAGGAAAACACGTTTCATGATCTTTCAGTCTGGACTTCCCCGCACTTTCCAATCTATACGGCTGGACATAGGCACAATGCAAGCAGTACGTGAGGTATGCTTTTTGGGGTGCCTCCTGGATTCTCGTCTTTCATTCTCCCGTCACTTCCAGGCAAAGTTGGACATCTGCTTTAAGATCCTCAGACTATTCAAAGCCCTCGCAGGCAAGTATTGGGGAGCTGACCCAATGCGACTGTATCAACTCATCCAGCCGCTGATACTCTCCAGGATGGAATACGCCTCGCTGGCTTTTACGAGAATCACACAGAAGGCCATGCAAAAATACAAATCACTCATCTACCAGATATTCAAGATCATTTTTCGGATAAATGGCAACCCAGCACAGATTTCTTTACAAACAGAGCTCCCATTTTTTGATTTCAACTACCGTCGACAGCGAAAAGCTCTCACATTTCTGGCTAAAATGTTCTCCGCTACCAATAATGGATTACTGCCAAAACTCACCCGCCTTCAGGAATTACATGCTTCATCTCGATCCATTACCCAGTCTACGCTTCCCAATCTGGCATCATATGCAGAATATTTTCGGCAATACCCACAACTCTACAAAACACCAGTCCAGCCAATGTACCTCACGGATCGCAAATTGACTCCCTCCAATCTCCGTATCGACCTCACCACCTTTAGTAAAACGGATCTTCACCCGGCTGACAGCTGGAAAGAATATGTGCGGCTACAACCGACAGATACACCACCAGTCTTCTACTTTACAGACGGATCCAAAATGGACGAACAGGTTGGAGCTGCCTACTATAACTGGACAGAACAGTATGGGAGGAACTGGAAACTTTTTCCACACATGTCTATTTATTCCGCCGAGAATATTGCACTGTATACGGCTCTTAAGGATGCCAACAGTCACAATTACAGCCATATATACATTTTTTCGGACAGTCACTCCACCCTCCAGGCTCAATTAAAATTTTATACTAACATCCATACTGTCTATGAAATCTTTATTAAATCTCTCATACATTCCATGACATCAAGAGGAGTTCAGATTTCCCTGGTGTGGATCCCAGCACATGCTGGTATACCAGGCAATGAACTGGTGGATGAGCTGGCCAAACTTGCGCGTTATAAAAACAACATTGATGACAACTTTCTCACACCTCCAAAGGATATTGCCCACCATATTGCCCAACGCCTTCAGATGGGCGAGCAGGAACAGCTACAATCCAGTATGTCGGAAGAGGCCAAACAGAAAGGCACCATCAGTTTTCTGAGAAGATCTCGTCAGACTCCGAGAAGATCTGTGATGTACTACTATCGCTTACACTTCAGAACTGCCCAAGTACCGGCATATCTTCACAAGATTGACCGTAACATCACACCTTTCTGTGAATGCGGTGAACTCGGCACCATAGATCATATGTTTTTTGGCTGCACATTCAAAACTCGTGAGATTACCACCCTACTCCAAACTATCTACCAACACCATCCGGCGGGCCCACTCCGCATGCAGAATTTACTTCTTACCAAACTAATTCCAGTGAATAAAGCGCTCTTTCGATACATTACCAAAACTAGAATGAAAATATAGCACAGCCTTTTACTACCGCACCTTATATTACATTACGCACCCGGATTTGCTACCTATTGGTAGCCCTGACTACAGACAACTATCGACGCAGTAGCTGACTCGGGGACAGAGTGGCAGTAGCGTCGCAAAATAAAGACGAAGAAGAAGAAGAAGAAGAAGACGACAGAAATGTCACAGTGCTTGAGGTGAGCAGTGCGTTACAAGTGTAGTTTGAAGGTACCGGGACATATTCAGCATTTGTTTAAGTGATAAGTGTTTAGTGAATGTTCAGAATGCTAATTCAATGAATCAATTTACGGGGATGATGGAAACTAGGACATCTCAGTACAAGGTAGGAATTTATTTTCTTATCTTAAGTACCGGTATAAACACAGTGAATCTAGAAGTAGGCCTACGGTACAGTACAATGTATGCTATTGCTGGGAAGTTGAATAAGTCTGATCCAGTTTGGTAAGAAGTTACGGAAGAATGAACCGTCGATTTCATAGAAATAATCCCTTTTTGTTATGTCATTAACATGGTTTTACCGACATAGTATGGTTAGGGTTGCCAAGACGACGTGTGTTTTACGGCTTTAGCCTGTGGACCTATCCTGTATGGAGGTAATATAGGATGCATGTTTGTCTTGTACGATGTTTGCCATTACTTACAATTAGTTATATTTGCTTGTTGTGAGCTAATGGCTTTATGTTAGCTTCTGTTCAACATCTCAACAGATAATTTATTATCCTAACATAGAATGCCTGGGTCTACAACATTTCATATAGGAATTTGCGATAGAGTGAACTGATGAGGCACTTGATTTTTAACACTGCAATCAATTACACAGTGTTAGCGAATTTGAATATGACATATTGAGTTTTATAAAATGTTACAAGAAAATAAATGCTAAGAAATGTCAAATCATCAGATATGCTAAAATATTATAACCTATTCAGAACTTCACCTACAAACTTGTGTCATCAGGAAGCGTTGGGTCTAGTGCTGATAATGAATAAACTTTATACGAGACTACAAGAACCAAAATTACGGCTTCAGTTGATTTTTAAAAATCTGATTCGGGTCTTGGTGATGGTTATTGTATGTTCACAAGTTTTGGCAGTCCGGAACAGCTACACATTGACTCGTGGCAGAAAAAAAGCAGATCATAAGAAGCTTATTAAACAGAATTATTTATTAGTATAACTGGGGAGATGAGACAAGAATCATGGCTTTAGGATGCGCAGTACCAAGTTTAAGAGCTTTATCGTAGTGTGGAAGTTTTTGAGTTCAGTGAATATAAATGAGAACTGCGTACTGTATAATAATATCCAAGAGAAGTTGTTTAGTGCAATAAATCGTCTGCGCGGACGGTCACCTGTCCTCCTTGATTTGATGGTAGCTAACCGTGGGACAACTAAAAATTAGTTACTTTCTTCATAATATCCAGATGTGCGATCTGCATGCATGCAAATTCGACAAATACAATATACTTATATAACGATTAGGGCTCGGATTTTTAGAAACCCTTTATTAGTTTTTTCTCAACTTATTAAAATAATTTTATCTTAGTGCTTTAACATTTTCAGACAAGGTTTTGTTTTAAATTTCACTAATACGTACAATAAACCTATTAAAACAAATATATTAACTAATTTTAATTTTACTTACAATTTCCATGGTTCTGATCCACAAAACTATATGGACATTCTTTGCTTAATTTTCCCCAGTGTATAGTAAAAAATGAATTTTAGAACTACCCTGCTATTTCCAACTCCACTGCATGAACTCAAGAAGAATGTTTAAAAAAAGTATTAATCAACCAACTTTTAGAATACTCTACTTTCGGCATCTTGATTTAGCAAACACTGTGAATAAACTGCAAGGGGATGCTTCATAAGAATGTTTTTAATTTTTCCTGAAGAAACCAGGAATTTTGATTCACTATCGATTTCCTTTACCGGGACAATGGGTTACAAAATGACAAAATGCAATGCTATATTTTCTCTTTGAAATGTGCTGGTAACAAAGAGTAAGATGAAAACTGTAGGCAGATTTTAAAACGGCATTTTTAGTTTAAGTATGTTGTCTTATTTGAATTAAAAACAGTTTCAGCCATTTTCAGGTTTTAACATCTTTAGCCTTTTTAGGTTTTAAAGGATAGGACTATCTGACTGCCATGGCAATGAAACGTATTATTATGTTAAAATATCACAGTTAGTTTGCAAGGAACAAAATAATTTAAAGCTAAGAATCCGGGCCCTAATAATGTTATATTTACTTAACAACTGTAGAATAGCCTTAAGAACCTGCAGAACTGCCAGAAAGCAAACAATAACTATTTACTGAGTAATAAAATTTCTCGACAATTATTTACAGTTGAGTAGTGCAGAAAATGCTTTCAGTAATTTGAAAATAAATAAAGGCTAAATTGTTGTCGGTACACTTATCTAATCGCTGGTATGTAACCTAACATCTTAAATACTAACTTATAGTACGTTTTATTACTAACAGGTGGTATTATTATTTATTATTATTAATAACAGAATAATTTGTTAAGCTGTATAATCCTTTCTGATTATGTCCTTTGCAGGTAGTCTTTCAGATGTTGGCGATAGGATGAGCACAGATGCTGTTCTATTCTTCAGTTTAGCAACGTTTTTAGCTACCGCAAAATAAAATCTGTTACTTTCTGACTAAACTATTCTGGGCATTAAATCGGCCATTTTGATTGTATTCAAAACGGGGCATGAACATGACAGTTTAAACGCTATGGACAGGTTTAGTTAACCTGGAAACAAAAGACCCTTACATAGGTAGCCTACGAATAGGCCTACACGAAAGCAGTGAACTTTACTATCCAAATTTGTTTTACATACGTGGCAGGTTAGGTTAAGGTAGGTACCCTATAAAAAGTTTAAATAAATGGTGCAAAATATGTTGCACAAACTTTCTCGCATATACGTGTTAAAAGCTAGTACAGGAAAAAGTAAATTATAGAGACAATTAAATTTTATTAATTACATTTTCATAAAACTAACAAGTATCTAGAACGGAAAGCTTAGGGCCGATCTTTATGTTCAATGCTTTTACCGTGGAATAGTAACAATAATACTAATGATGATAATGATAATAATAATAATGACAATAATAATTTGGGTTTGCATGGTTTCCTCAATCTCAAAGGCAAAAATGCAGGATAGGCCTACATTGAGATATAGCCAAACAATAGAAGCAAAATCTGCACGAATGAGTTATTACAAGAGCCTACTGGTAAATTTGGGTGGCCACGAGGTTTGATTGGTTCCCAGGCCCTCTTCACTATTACCCTATACCACCTCGCTCTCATTCAGCGGTTCCCAACCGGTGGGTCGCGACCCACTGTGGGTCGCGGAAGAGTTACACGTGGGTCGCGACTCGATCCTAAAACTATCAGAAACCATCGAATAAACCATCCTAAAAAACAAATACAGAAATCAACTCAATGTTGAAAGTGACTTAACATCTTCATTCAATCCTGACATTGACGTGGTAGTTCAATCGAAAAAGTCCCAAAAATCTCATTATTACAGTATTCTTATTTAAAAACAGCAATTTTGCGTGAAAAATTAAAATTGTCTTTGTGTATTTTTATAATTGTCGTTTTTATCTTCACCTAGGAACACTTGTTAGTGAGTATGAAACCACTTGTTGCATATATTGCAAACATATTTCTATTGTTAAATAAATAACTGTTTTGCTACAAAGTGCTTATATTTTGTCAACCATTTTCAAATCAGAACACAAACTGTTTATCAATAATCAACTTGTATCTTCAAAAAAGCATATATAAGCTTATATATATTTGCAATATTTGATGGTAAATTATATATACATAAGGAAGGGATACGACACAAATAAGGTTTTATACTCAACCATGGACCGATGGCCCGTGGAGGTATTCCGATAAGGAAAGGTGTGTCGTCAGCTGAAAAAGGCTGGGAACCACTGCACTAATTGATTTTGGTGTGCTCATTACGATTGAGCTAACTGACTACATTTCACAACAATAATTAGATTATAGCATTCTTGTTACTATGGGCAACAGAAGAATATCATTAATATTTTAACCAAAATGTATGTTCTGAAATTCGCTTTAAAGTCATGTTACTTCGTTTTTATCTTGATACCTATCAATTTGATAAAGAAATGTATTTAACAAAAAATGTTCATTTTCATTTTCTCTGCAACTTGACTGTACTAAGTTTTCTTGTATCGCCCAATGTAATGGAGATAGCCTAGAAAAAGTCAAAATGGATACGAGTAAATGTCATTTTTACAGAAAAACAGACATAGCCATTTCATTAGTCGTATACAGAAGTTTCAGATTTTACATTTTATTAAAATCGTTAGAGCCATTTTTTTTAAATCAGAATTTTGACAAAAGTTTTCATGAAAAATCCCCTTAAAATTTCAGTTATAAAAACAAATTCAGGCGGTTCAATGAAATTCCGAAAACTCCTTAATTCAAAAAATTAATTAAATATAATGAACCGTTTACCCGCTGTGCTTGTCCACAGACAGGCGGACAGACGCCATTCCAAAAACATTTTTTTCGGTATCCAGGTATCGTGAAACATGTTTTCAAGATGTCATCTCGATTTCTATTTTTTGTCGCGATCACAATACTTTCTCTATACTACGTAGCCTATATGCGAGAAAGTAAAAACTTAGAGAGGGAAGAAATGTCTTGAACTATGCTATAAAAGAAAAATGTAATAATAAGGATGGGAGGTTTGGCTTACATCATCTACATGGTTCGTTTTCTGAGGAAGTCCTGGTGTTTCTGCAATTCATTATCTGGCCATTTTGATAAGGTTCGAACGATTTTGTAGTTTTCAACCCCTAATCTAGAAATACTAAGGTTAGCTAGAATATGTAAAATAATATATAAATTTTAAACATCTCCAGGAAGTTAAAAAATAAGAATTTGATTTATAAACTCCCTAATTAGGGATCAGCAAGATACATGGTTAATTCCTGAACCATCAAAAATATTTTGACAACATAAGGAACGATCAAGATCACGTAGGCTATTTATTCCACACCACAATTTATTCTCCTCCGCCATGGGATAAGTCCCATAAAACCTATACTCGGATAGGGTGGAGTTTTCGAACTATTTCTTTGTAATATATTTTATTACACACAAGCTGTTATGTGTTCTTTTTCAAAATTTTAAATCTAAACTCTAATAGGAAGAAACAGAAAACAGCTGCTGTAGCTGGCAATGAAGAAAAGGAACTTGAACACTTAGCTATAGCAGCTAAAACTATAACAACTACTATTTCCATTCAGTATGGACAAACTACAAAGCGGATTGGTTTATTGAGTAATTTGATTACGGTATTTTTGCTAAATCATTGATTAGAATGTAGAATAAGAAAACATTAATTTCTGTTAAGAAACTTCATTTTTCTGATAAGAGTTATAATATTAAAATCTTGATAAATTGTGTTTTATCTTATGAAGGCTGATATTGTGACTGGACCCAGATAAGTTTTATGTTAAGGGTTAAGGTGGAATTTTTATCACGATTTTAATGTTAATTTCTGGTTTTAATGTGAAATGTAGGTGGGGGGTTTTGGCTTAACCTTTTTGGAACGAATATGCTAGAATTTTATTCATTTTCCTTCTATAGATAGCCTAGAGGAAGAGTTGTGTTTAACCTTAATAGGCCCAGGCCTATATGTTTTCAGGTTTGCTGAGTCCAGAAAAATACCTACCTAGTGAGAAGTATAGCCTACTTTCACTCGAAAGTAAAAACTGTATAAAACCATTTTTTTATTAATATCGTGTCAGGTACCTTTCAGGGATGTGACGCATAATAAATATGTCAACGACTTGCACGTACTCTCACTACACTTTTCCAAAAAGTGTCACTAATTATGCTACCCTATTTATATTTTGTACCTTTACTGTCTCCACTCTAAGAATTTTCATTTGAAACATGTTTTTATCGTATAAAATGTTTGAACATAAACACCATACTTAAGAATTAGGACATAAGAATTTTCATTTGAAACGTGTTTTATCGTATTAACTGTTTGAACATAAACACCATACTTAAGATTAGGACATTAAGTTTTAGGAAGACTGAGAGACTCCCGCAATGCGGCTATTTACTATATGTCAGAATGAAAAACGAGAAAATCCAAAGACTTGTGTTTTGAGTAGATAAAATCATAGGCCCTTGAATGTTCCACATACGATTTTTTCCCCTTCGGATGGAGAACCTCCTTGCGTGTTTACCATTAAAGTTAAAAGTACTTGAAAGTGAAAATAAGCAGAAGACTTCTAATTGAAAGCCTAATTATGACAACGAGTACTGCAAATTCCAATAACGTGTTTTTAAAGCAGTGTTTGCTAGAAGGAAACGGAGTTAGTCGCATAGCATTGACATGATTTGCCGAGTAGCCACAAATGAAGTGTGTCAACTAGCTCAGAGGAACTATAACGGAAACAACGACGTTAATATAAATATAAATGAAGAAAAAGAAGATGACTACCGCTACGCAAATAGAAAAGAGCAAACAGGTTTTACTTAAGAAAAAACTTGTACGTTGCCCAGTGACTGAGTAAACAAGTAGTGACAAATCCTCGTCTAACAAGAACCATTAGTGAATCCGATTTCAAAAGTTTTGGTTTAATCTCTCTGGTCCATTTACATGATTCAAGCAAGAGTTACGTTTCCGTCCCATTTTAGAAAGTAGAGCATGTTCATACGAGCGTAAAATACAGAAGTACTCCAGCTATCTGTGAATAAATTACTGCATAAACCTTACAAAAAATAGTACTTCCTCACTAATGTAGGCCTATGTTTCAGTTTTATGAAAAGCTATATCCCTTATGTTTTCAAAATAAATTCTTGAAGAAAATTCTCGAATAACCATTTCATTATTCTCACAAAACTTAAAAGTTCGCATCTTGTGTTTCTTTTGACAACTCTTGAGAAAGTTGAAAATGTGTCAAATTATATTTTTCTTACATTTGACCTTTTTATAGTTACAGCTTACCCTTACAACGTATGCTGGTGCAACTTATTACTATAATATTTATACAGTGCACGCCGCATATTATGATCACTCAGGGATACAGGTAATCTGATAATATTAACCGATTGATAACAGTAGCCGAAAGAATTAATTGAAGGTTATTTATGCATATGTAAGATAATACACTTCATTACAAAGCGATCAGCAATGGCATCGCACATACTTTTACAAGCTACATGCAAAAATGAATGACCAGAATTTTTTTCGGGGGAATTTGAATAGGTAGAAAGAATACTAAAAAAAAATAATTAACTTACATATATAATTAGTTTATAAAACTGGCCATATATAGCCTTTTTTCAAATTTCGGGGGGATATAACCCCCTATCCCCGCCTCTGCGTCCGCCACTGCCAACTATATTATAACAACAGAAGAAGCCGAATGCGCAGATCTCAATTCCTTTTGTTATGACCAGGGCCCGGATTCTGATGGCCTAAAATTCTTTGAAAAATGACCTTATAAAATGACCCAACATTTTAAAGAAAATTACTTAATAATTATAAAGAATGACCTAAAAACTTATATTTTATTTGTAAAAAATTATTATTATACACACAAAGTTATAGACTAATTTGTACATAATTTTAAAAACTGTAACTGCAGAAAGGATGCTCTAGGTCTAGAAACTTTGTTCTTGATTGGAGCATTTGAGATAAAATGTAAGAAAATTATTTTTAAAGTAGATCCTACATAAATGTTGCATTATAGGTGGCAGACTCTGGTGCCAAGTCAATCTAAAGACAACAGTAATATAATACAACATTTTGGCGGTTCTTTGATTCTCGTTTCCGATTGAGACATGCCAACACTTCCAAACAACACTTGAAAGACAACACCGCTGGGGATGATGCTAGCCAGACAACAAAAATATAAGTTAATATAATATACTCAATGTAAATGCATGAAAATGACTAGTTAAGGAAAAAAATGACACGAAAATGACAAAATAATGACGTAAAATTGAAATAAATGCCCTAAAAATATAAAATTGCATAAAATGACAAAAATGACCTAGTAAAAATGCATTTCTATAATCTAGAGGCCATGATTGGGATTTATCTACAAGTTGGCAATGTTTATGCAGCACCAATAAAAAGATGACATGTCATCAGAATCAGCACCAATAAAGTGTGAACTAAAATTTCCTGTTTTAAAAATGTTTAATTTTTTAATCACACAATGTATTAATGTACCTACATCAAAATTAATTCCTGTAACTTTACATGGAATATTGTGATCCGCGGCGATGCACTGCCGACACCTTCGGTCGTTATTGGTGGTTTCTGAGACCGGAGCCGCTATTTCTCTATCAAGTAGCTCCTTAGTTTGGGTCACGAGACTGAGTGCACTCCGTTCCAGAACTCCCTCCCTCAGAAAAATCTGAGGAGGTTCCGGGGATCGAACCCGGGCCTACAGATCGATTTAACTGTTAATAAAAATACTATGCATTTTTTCATTTTCTCATTGCATGTTGCAGAAGCTGTTTTAAAAAGTTTCTATTCGAAAAAAAATACTTTTACCTATATTATTGTGTTAACCATTTTAGTAGGCCTCAAGCCTATTATGTACTTTACTTTTGATACTATATTTTATGATTTAATTATTTTTTAAGTAGTCCAGTCGTCTGAAAATAAGAGTACATTGAACGTCCAATACTTAGTTCATTTTCAAATTGAGGTTTAGGTTTTCTTTGAAAATAACAGTGTTTTATATGAAAATAACAAACAATTTTACATAAATTTTTAAAAAATGTTCAGACCCCCCACTATTGGAGGGCGCAGATTTGTCAAATTCGCCAAGGGCGCAGAAGGACCTTGCTACGGCCCTGTGTCTTAGGGATGTGTATACTCTTTTTATAGCATATAGCAACATTTTCCCTCCCAATTTTCACTGACTTAAAACTGTCCGCGGGTTTGTTAGAAATATGGCTATACTTCAGCGACAATAATGCCACTTCGTTTGATGTTCACAAAAGTCTACAACTTCGTTGCATGGATTTTCATCTCCAACGCTTGAATACAGAGTGTTAAAAAAAATGTATAGGCCTACACGCTTTGAAGTGCCAAAGAAAATCTATTTTCCGTTCTACAAGGTTAAATTTCTGGAAATGGAAAGCTTAAAGTCCAATTTGAAAAATAAATGCCTTTCTGATGAAAATGGGATTCATGTTCAAATGTTCAATGTTCAAAATGGTGGCCTTCAGCATCAATACATTTCTGACTACGAGTCACCACTGATTCCGTACATCGTACCGAAGTGTCCAATGAGATTTCTGCGCACACCACTAGAATCTCATTCCAAAGTGGTTTACGTTTGTACACCTCATCTTTTACTGTGCCCCATAAGAAGAAATCCAGCGGCATAAGGTCTGGAGAGCGTGCAGGATTTTCCCCCTGCGTTCTATCCACTGCCTTGGCAAATTTTGATCCAGGTATGCTCGTACGTCCCTATGATAGTGCGGCGGGGCACCACCTTGTTGGTCATAAAACCATATAATGCACAAATGGCAGGGAATATGGAATCAGCAAACATTGTTAGGCCTAGGTACTTTTCATTGTAGGATGATTATTGGCACGATTGTTGGATTGTTGTTGAAACTATTCTGCTACCACCTGAAGAAATATAACATTACTTTCTCCCAAAATTTTAACCTTATAGAATGGGAAATAAATTTTCTTTCCAGAAAACAATCTGGCTTACTTTAACAACACGAAATGAAATTTGCACAAGGAAATAGTAAAACTATATTTGTAATATAAATATTAACATTTATTTGTAACCCCACAAGATTTTACCTCATTTCGGAAATGTTGCACTTGGTCCATAAAAACATATTGCTTTTACTAATCTCAGACTTTTATTCCTTTAATCACATAATATCTTACAAGAATAATTTAAAAACACATAACTTACCGACACATCTACCTTCGTGAAAATAAAATCGCGATTTCACTTCCTGTAATTACCAAAGAACAAATACATTAAGGTCCACGCAACAAACTCAGATGCTGCTTAAAATATGTTCTTCATACTGTCAGAGGGGTCCAGGGTCTGAAAACATCATTCCCAAAATTGGTAATTTTACCCACAACAGTACTTGTTCGAAATTAAAATATTTCCAGAATTTTTCCACGAAACCCAAAATAAGTTACATATTATTTTAAAACATTTTTTCAAACCTAAAAATCAAACTTAATCGCGCATTAAATAACATAATTCCAAAATGCAAAAATTTTCCTTCTTGAATATGTTTACCGACATTTGTACTGTGGAATACTGGCACACGAGCAAATTTTAATTTTCAGCTACTGAATCTCTCCGCAGCACAGTGGTCTAGGCCTCAGTGTACAAAGCTGAAAACCCTAGTTGCTTGTTCGATTTCTACCGGGATAAATTTTCCTCTACAGATTACAAGCTTCAGGAGTTGAAAAGCTGAATTTTCTTTATGGAAACTATAGTTCTATAAAATTACCTACCAATTAAAAGAATGGTAAAAGCGCTCCTAATATTGGGAGATAAAAGATGTTCGGTGTATCTTTTTTGTATGAGCCAATGTATGCATTTGAAGCATTTTTCGAAACAATTGAATGCGCACTCTCGCAAGAGTCCACTTGCTCTGTGCCGTAATGTCAAAGCGAGAAAATTGCTGCTCCAAAGACACAGAAAATCATGCGAATGTTTATGTAAGATTTTTACAAAGTAGGTACTATTAATATTCAAGAAGATAAAGAAGAAATTATGTCCTTGTATTAATCATACTGACGTTTATGCAAGTAAAGCAGGAAGATAAGCAATGAATTTGATATTTTTGTAATGACTGGTAAGTACTAGACTTACTAAGTAGTAGGCCTAGCCTATATTAAACTATCAAGTGTTGTAGAAATTATCTTGAAATGGAAATTGAGCCCTCTTTTGTGAGAAACTTTGCTTTCACCATCTGTCTCTGCTTTAGGACTGTTACTGAAAAGTAACCTAACAAAGGTTTCAAATGAGTTACCACTGCTATCATTTTCACAACTGTATGTACCTATGGAATTGGAAACGAAAAGTTTTCGACTGTAAAAGAAACCATCTGTCTCTACTGACCGTATTACTTATTGTGTGAACAGATGGCGACTGTCTTAACACTTCCTTTTCATACCATAGTCATTATATAATTATAGGTTAATTATAAGTTTATCGGTCTATGGTTTATGGTTCAAAGTACATTTATATCCCTAGCTGCTCCACATGAACACAGCGCTAGACGAAATAATACTAGTAGGCTACATTAGTAGAACCCAAATGTTTCACTTCTGCTGGTTTATCACGTAGCTATAGTTTCGGTCCTCGTCTTATAATTCTAAAATAACATTACATCCAGTTTTAGCCAATTGTAGTTATGGAGTCTTCAAATCTAAAATTAAAAAACCCATATAAATAGATTTTCATCCGTTTTAAAACAGGTTTATCTTTTGGTGCCTACTACTTTCATGATAATTTATTTTTAATTATTATAATTATATTTTATATCAATTGAGTCATGCCTTTACTGCCAGCTTCTGTCTTTTCCCCTAGTACTACTTCATAATATTTTGTCTATTTAGTTTTAAGGTAATTTTAGGTTAAGATTATATTTCAATAATGTAAAACATGCAAATATACACTAAGCATGGAACTCCTCCCGAGCACGAGCTTCTGCTCTTTCGGGGTTTCATGACCTTATATGTTATCTACGTATTCATGTAATTTTAAAATAAAATAAATATATAAAAATTAATAAATAACTATACAGCACACTTCAAACTATGAGATTAGACAATAAAATGAAAATTGGTAACTTCTCCCCTTAGAACTACACTCTATAGATCACTTAAATGCCCTTTAGACGGGTATTCTAAAGCTCACTGGGCATGAGAAATATACGGAGCCAGTGATAGCCTTTTTCGAATGAGCGATCATGACTGTTGGAAAAAGATTCTCTACTTTTATCTACCGTTCCGCTACCAAACGTCGCCCATGGCAACCCTTTCGAGCGAGTGATATCTGTTTTAAGACTTCTCTTTTTATACACTTCCACTTCTGACGGGGAAAATAGGAAGAACACCCTCGGTCCAGAAATACTGCAGCTTATTTGTGTCCCGTGATGTATATGCTTCCTGTGGACGTTAGTGGATGTATTAAGTGCATGTGTACCTGTGAGGCAGAAAGGGAATAGGAGAAAGAAGTTATATTTTCATTCAGGGGATTTCTTACGCAGCAAATGAGTTGAAAGTTTAGGAGATTCCATATAGGCCTATTTACCAGACACCTCACAGATTAAAAAGTATCTGAAGACGACTATAAAAATGACGATGCTCATGTTGATTGTTGTGCAAGTTTTGGGCTAAATTAGGCTTAATGTCCTCCAATTTGGTGTGAGGTGAGCAGGTGAAAGTATTAACGCAATCAGTTCAAGTAAATGTTTATAACTGGCAATGCATGCATATATATATATATAATTTTATATATGTATACATAGTTATAAACTATACTTGTACATATGATTTTTTCTTGTACTGATTTAGGGTTTATCCCTTCATTCCGCACTTTTTTTTATTTTCCCGGTGTAGGATCGGTCAAGGAGTACAGGAGAATATTTTTTTTTAATTACCTTTTCTTGAAAACCCAAATTTTTTGACACGTTGCATATTTAAAAGCTGCATGTACACTTATACTCCCCACCCCCCAAAAAAAACCAAGTCAAACTGTGTTTTGCACGTATGAAAAGCAACGCAGTGAAGGGTTATAATAAAATATGTACTGGTAAATGTCTTTTTAGTAAACGCTCTGTAAAACACCTCCTTGTCGGACTGTTAGGCCTAACGCGCTGAAAAGTACCACTTTACCAGCCTAGGCCGGGACTAATAATACAATAAATGATACAAAATATAATTTGAACTACATTAAATGACCTAAATACAAACTAATTATACAACAAACTAAAACACATTGACACACTGTGAACTTTTATATTATTTTGAATCGTAAATTTCGGTACGCTTGTACTTACAACAGTGATACAAAAAATTGGCACTTTCGTATGTAGCGGAATTCAGGCTCTTTTGGTTGGCAAAAATTTGTTTAAAACCAATCACGTATGAAAACAATTTAACATCGTATAAACATTTACTGAAAATACTGAGTCCTGATCTATTTATAAATAAATTTATATCTCTCTTGAAGTTGTAGAAAAGGCAAATAATGTATTAATATTGAAAAATTCTTCGCTATAATAAGGAGTTGCAGACGTTTATTGCAAGGAAAGGATTGAGTTCGTAGGTAATGATTTGAGCGAAACTAAACATTTTCTTGGCTCACGTTTGTCCTTTGTCAAAACCTTCTGGTTTAGGCCTATGGACCAAATTCTCAAAGCTTAAATAGTCATTTATGCTATTTTGAATTTAAGTGATTAATAGATATACGATACTTGTAGATTAGTGGTAGGAACAGAGTATACCACTGTAAACCACTGTTTATCAGACTTGGCGTTTTGACTCTTCCAGCTATGTTTGTTTTTAATTGCCTTCTCTATGTATGTAAACATTTGGAAGCATTTACTAAATGCGCTGAAATCCATACTTATGACACACGCAATAGAGGTAATATATATATCCAAAAATGTAAATATTCCAGAACATTCAATAGTTTCGAAAATATTTCTCTTAATTTATATAACAGCCTACCTGTAAATGTAAGACAAATGGCTTACTGTGTGTTTAAGAGAACTTTAAAATTCCAGCTGAAAAGAAATCCATTGTACAGCATCCAGGAATTTTATTCTATAGGCCTACATTGGTTGTAAGCTTTTATTGTTTGACGTTGCTATACATTTTTTTTAATGTCCTGGCAAAAATAAATCTATATCTATATCTATTTGTAGTGGTTAAAATGAAGGAAATTAATCATTATTTCTTTGTACGAAAGGGAAGAGAACGACAGTGACATCTAGTGATATCCTCTATAATTTCTATAACGTACAAGGATATTTTTCTTTACTCCTAACGGGCTTGCACTTTTTTACACTCCAGCCCGTAAAATTAAACTTTACAGAGACTGTGAGAGTTCAGTTATTATTTAAGACTAATAATAATAATAATAATAATAATAATAATAATAATAATAATAATAATAATAATAATAATAATAATAATAATACTCAGTGAAATGATTTGTTCTGGTTCATTCCCATCATACAATAGCAACACAACTCCATAAGATTGAATAGGGCCACCCCCCAAGACTGAGTGGTTAGAACGCTGGCCTTCCACCGCTGGGACCAGGGATCGAATCTCGGTAGATCCATGTGGAATTTGTGGTGGACAAAATGGGTTCGGGGCAGGTTATCTCGGGGTGATCCTGTTTCCCCTGCCAAATATTCCACCAGCGCTCCATTCATCGTACTATGTCCATTGGTTACAATAAAGGAATTTATTATTATAAAATTTAATGGTCGCAAGAAAGTAGCAAGAAAATGCATCATCTGGAACTTTTCGCACTTATTGATTCCCGCTTCATTGTTTCCTTTGTGTTGGGTGTCTGATAAGGTGATAGCAGCATTCCTCTGTACGGCGTAGCCTATGTGTGGATATTACTTCTTTTACGGCCATCTTCGTGATGATAAACTCAGCACGAGCCCTATAATGAAGTTTCACGCTGGATATAACTTCGCTAAAATCACCCCGAAACATAACAAACTCTGTGTTGCAGAAGGTGGTAGGCAAGGTCAATCTTACATTGACTTGCAAATTAAAAACCTGGTGACATGAAATTTACACGGTTATGAGTTGCTAACATGGCCCCTGGGGCCTAAACACGATCTTGAGTTAATTATCAGGGTGAGCCAGTCCCTAGGGCATAGGCGTAACTTCTCAACTTTGTATAATAGAGCAACAATCTTGCCACGTTTACTTTTGAATCGATACTGTTAGACCAGGGAAACTTTACAAGCCCCGAAGTCTTGCATATGTCAAACCAGAATTCTGTCTTATGCACGTATAGGCAATGGATTTTTCCGAGAATACGAGCGAGGAAGTGAGGGTGCATTTTCTTTGAACAGAGAAACATATAGGGGAGAGGATGGTGAATTTTAAAAGTTTTTTTATGTGGAGTAAAATATAATATTTTTGTAACTTTTAGAGAGCTCATAGCTATAGCAGCTTAACAAATTTTTATAAATTAATTTGGGGGTTCAGCTAATTAAACCAAAGAGCCCAAATCAGGGTACTACTAAAACCGATATATCTAAGCCATTTTTTGAAGGTAAGTTCAAACACTTTTTTTTACATTTTACTTGTTAAAACATGCTGAATTTTCAACTGAATTTTAATAATGACTCTTACGTTTGTAAAATAAACAATTTGTACCATTTTTTAAAATATAGTGGTAGGTCATAACTAGGTAGGTCTACATGCATATTTTTTCAATGTAATGAATTATTATCAAAATTCCACTAAAAAGTATCCTTATAGTTTAGAGAATATGTGTGTCAAATTTCATCCAATCGTCTTTAATAGTTCAGAAGATATATATCAATTTTAGTCTAGCTATGTTGCAGAAAAATGAAGTTGCACGAAACAGCAATATGCATTTCATGAAACTTGCTTTGAGACTTCCATAAGATTTCCTTCTAACCTGTTGCCTTTCATTTTTGGCAACATGTTTTATGCATTCTTTCTTTTCTTTCTGTGTCTCCGTAAACCATAACTTATCAGTAGGGCCCGGATTTTTATGTGCTAAAAAACTAAAAAATATTTATTTTTTATTTGCTAAAAATGTTTAAAATATGTGCTAAAACTTTAAAAATATGTGCTAAAAAGTATTTTTCTAAAAAAGAAACAAAAACACCAGAATGTGTATTGAAACTCACCAATTGCAGCTAAACATCAGATGTAAAATGCTGGCTGGAGTTGCAGTGCGCAACAAATGTCATCTCCAGATTATGGATCACAAATCCTTGCCTATTATCCGAGAATAATGCCTTACATTGAGAAAAGGAACGTTCTACATCACCCAATGTTAACCTTGCATATTTGAAGAGGTGTACTGTATATCACTAACACACACACGATCAAGTTCACTTATGTTTTGGCCTTCCAAAACTTGAGCGACTTTGCAGAGGGTTTGATAGCCATAGGCTACCTTTAAATTTTGTTCCAAGAACTTCTATTTTCGAACCTGAGATAGTGTTAAGTTGCCTTTCAACATATTGTATTTCTTTAACTGAACTACGCAATGTTGAGATTGGGTTCTGTTCTTCGCCGATAAGCAAGTGCAAGTGAATCACTCTCACCCCATTGCAAGTGAAGCATTTGTGTTGAATTCATTCGAGATACAAATTTTTGTTGTAAAATGTTAAAAGAGAATGAGGAAAAGTACTAAAATATTTATTTATGGAGAATATATCGAAAATATTTATTCATATAACTTTTTTTGTAAAACATGTATTTTTATGTAAAATAAAATTTAGAATTTGCTGTTTTCGGGCCTTGATATGAGCATCAGGAAAAAAAATTCCATAAAAAATCCGGAAAAGTACTAAAATATGTATTTATGGAGAAAATATCGAAAATATTTATTCACATAAATTTTTTTGTAAAATATGTGATTTTATGCGAAATAAAATTTGGAATTTGCGTTTGCCGGATCTCGATTTGAATATAAAAATTTGTTTTAGGAATGTACGCATCAGGAAAAAAAATATTTTTTTACATACAAATCCGGGCCTTACTTATCAGGGTATTAGTAAATTACAGGAAAAAGATACTTTCATAAGTAGCACTGCAGAAAGGGGGCGCAGGCTCTTTAAAAATGGCGTTATGTTGTGTTGTGGTTTTTGACAATAATATTTGAGTCAAAATGAAATTTGCAATGAAAAACGAAAATTACATTTTTTTTACAACTTTTTACTGTTCCCGCATGTCCCTCTCTCCCTCCGTGCCCTCATTTCTGGAACCGAGATCTGTAGGGAAATGTATAACAACTTGATATTTCTTGTTACAAGAATGACACAAGAAAATAATCATCCAGGTGATATAATTGTTTTCTGCAGCAAAGCAGTTGCAGTTAAAGTTAAGGTGTAGAAATATTGCAACAATCTTGAAGATCTTCTTGGTTGTCCAATTACTATGCGGCTGATATTACCCCACCGAATGTCTATGTTCAATCATAGGCCTGTGTTAACAAAACTGAGTAGGGCTTTAGAAAAATAGTTAGAATGAGACGGCATACGTTACGGCATGCTTCCAATTAGAGAACTCGTGTTGTGCAGAAGATGATAAAAATATCACACATCATAATATTTATTTTATATTTAATGATGATATTCACGACTATTTTACTAGAAATTATAATTTTATACACTTACCTCAAAATTCATCAGTCAAATATGGCACTAAAGGAATTCATTATTCCCTTGGCAAAAGTTATAATGAATTACCACAAGATATTAAGGATATTAGAAATATAAAGAATTTTGCTTCAAAGACTAAATTCTGGTCACAACTACTTTCATGATTCCTACTTTGCTATTTTTTCTATTAAATTTATGATCCTGTTATAATCTTAGTAATGTGCTAAGTTTCATTGGACTAGGCTATATTTAATGCTTTTTCTTGGATCTTAGTAAGTATATTGTTGTTCTCTATGTAGTTATGCCTAGTTATGATCATTATTGCTCTTTAGGATCTTTATTGATAAAAAATAAAAAAATGATAAGAAGTCACGAGATCAGGGTGCTAAGCTGAAAACTGGGTTCGATTCCTACCCTTGCAAGAATGCATGAAAGAAAGGAAGGCAGAAAAAAGAAAGAAAACTTGTGATTCAGTTAGGGATCTGCAATTTATTTAGGCAATTGGCACATAATAGGTAAGGTGAAGAAATCATCATACACTGAATATAAAGAGAGAAACATAACCCTGCCATGAGACAGGAGGATACAAATTTGGAATCATTTCATCATAGTTTCAAACACGCATGTATTGCAATAAACTGCATAACCATTCTAGTCTTCTTTTATTTCGAGGTTTTTTTTTTCTCATTTAAAAGAAAATAGTTAAGGAATATACTGTTGTTGTGGTACCTTGAAATGATTGTACACAACAATGTAAAATGACATGTTTAACCTTCAGTTTAGATGAGTAGATAATTAGGCCTATTCAGGGGTGAACGAACAGCCGAGCAGAAACATAGGTTCAGTGGGGAGAGTTTAAAAGCACCACATTCACCAGACTGCACTTCTGCCTATCGAAATCCTTATTTAATGTTGAGAACTGCACACACACTGTGCATGTTAATCTCATATTTAACCCTAAACACCCGCTCCTGAACCTGGGAAAGGGATTTCTCAAATCTGAAAAATCACCGGGAATCGAACCCGGACAGCTAAAGTGGAAGATAGACGCGACTATCGATTCACCCTTGGCGGCGGGATATCGAAATCCTTATTTTGTGTTCTTAAAATACTTAGTTTGCATTTTACATTGTCTTGCGCATGTGGGTTATTCTTCCCTGGGCCAGATTTGAAATGTATAATCAGAACAATTTTTTTGGGAGGGGGGGATGAGTTTTCGGGAAAATGTTTCGGAAACTTTTTTGGTAACAGTTTGAACTTTAGGAAATAAACTATTATAGTCTACACGCATTCGCAAAAATAGTAAAATTTATCCTAATCCATGTGGAAATAGAGATCTCTTTTTAAATTGCTCTCTCTCCTTTTTCTGTATCTCCCTAGTTCTCGTTTCTCTCTTTCTCTCTCTCCACCTCTCCCTTACCCTCTGTTGCTCTCTCTCTTTCTCCATATATTCCGTCTTCCTCTTGCTCTCCTTCTCTTTCTCTCACTCCCATTCTCTTTTCCCCTGTTTACCATCTCTCAAATTTATCTTTGTCTCTTTCTTTCTCGTCGTACAAGCCCACAGGCTTTTCAGAGGCTCACGTAGGCCTATGTTCCTAACAAATACGAAATTGCTTTGTTTTACCATACTTAACAAGAGAAACTGGTAAAACCAAATATGGTATGGTATGGTAAGGTGCATCTATATTCTTATATACATGTTAAATACATTATTTATCCGTAGAATAAATCCAACGCACGGGGCTAGACGGCCATTCGTGCTTTTACTATGCACAAGACAAAGAAAGAGAAATGTAACACTAATAATACAAAACAATATAATACGATAACTTATATAATAATGCTATATAGGCCCTAGGCTAAAGATGAAGAAAAGAAAGAAGAAAAATAAAAAAATGTATATGACAATAAAAATACAACAATAATAATAATAATAATAATAATAATAATAATAATAATAAGAATAATAATAATACAATTATAAGGTGCATCGTCGCATGAGACATCCCGCCCTGACCAGCCCTCAGTGAAGCACTTTATTTATACCACGATCTAGCGAATTCTTCGAGGATAAACAGGCTGACAAACCGTTGGGTACAAGGCAAACCTGTGGGTACAAGGCACTTACTCTCGCATTTTTAATATTTCGTACAAGGGGCACTCTTGCAGTTTTAATATTTGGTGCAAGGGGCACTCTCGAATTTTTAATATTAGGTACAAGGGGCACTCTCGCATTTTTAATATTTGGTACGGTCGGGAGTGTTGGCGACAAAAAACAAGGATAGTTTGTCAACATGCTTAGCTGAGAAACAAAATGTGAATATCGAGTGGGCGGAGCTTAAAGTGCACCTTGTATTTGTATTTCGCCGAGAAACTAGTAAAGAAATGAGATTCGGATGCTAAAAGTAAAGATTTCATTTTTGCGAAATATATACAGCTTCGTGTTCTTTTCCTCATGGTTTCCTTTTTGTATCAAAATCATCTTTAACAAACTCTAGTTGCTTAATAAAGCATTAACACACAATTTTATTTCACTAATGCCTGTTTTATTTCACTAATGCTAATGAGAATTCCCTGTTTATATGCTTATAATGTACAGGATATAGGCGTATGTGAAAAAAATAACTGTAATAGGCCTATATTTTAATATGAAATATATTTTATTTAATATCAATCACGGCTGGCCAGTAATATACATTCTGTAAAAATTCTATTTGATTTTGTAATTATATTTTCTTATACATCTGTTACAGAGAAAAGGCTATTCACTTAACAATAAAAAATAACTAATGTTAATACATAAAGATATTTATCCATGTGTTAAAATTGTCATCCTGCAAACCAGCTACTTCACTGAAATTTTCCTAGTCGATTCCAAACTTATTACTCACTAGTGGCTTCAGTTGATAAATGCTTATATCAAAATGTATGTAAATTTAAATAAAATAATGTCAAAATTTCTTTTTAACTTCAGAGAGAGGCAGTAGTGGAAAACTTTTGCCGTAATTTTGCGTAAAAGAGACTTATAGAGAAGGCTTTTTTTTAAGATGAAGATATAAAATACATTTTCATGATCGTATTTGAACACGAAGACTATAATAAAAATTACCGTATACCGCACTACCTTGTACCGACAGTAAAGTATTCTTCACCTGAATTTTATCTCTTCCTTGTAGGGTCATTTATGCACCCACGCCGCCATGACCTTACAGGACTGCGACCTGTCGAGGGAGGGAGTTTCTATGGATCACATAATATGTATTTTTCTGACCAGAGAAGGTCATGGAGGGACAAATAAATAAGTAATTTAATTAAACGAACAAATAAATAAATAAATAAAATCAGGTAAACTGATGTAACAAAGTGTCAGTATGTTTTTGTTTAATCAGTTATGACTGCAATTATGATATGCAGAATATGTTTTTTTATTAAATTGATTTTCAAGTTAAGCTCCAGATTTATTCATTAAGCAGGGCTTACGGAAGAAGAAAGGTCTACCATCTCGGCCACCTGGGTCATTTTAACGGTCTAGTTTCTAGTTGAATAAGCGCATGTAATACAATCGTGTTTTTTGTCATAGCTAACTGTATTTTAATTTCCAAGGCCTTATAACATCGCAGTAAAACAATAGGCACTGTTGTCAAGATAGCTGATTTTCTTTTTTTTATATAAATTCTTTCGAATACGTATATTACCATAAAATAGGCACTAAATTGAGCATTACTCCGAAACAGGTCAACCGATTGTATCCATTATAAATAGACGTCTCCCCATGGACATTATAAATGCGTATACGAAGTTTCATAAATATACGATAAAGCGTATTTGAGTTATTGCGCCTTTAAAGTAGACACTAAATTGGGGTTTACTCCGGTACCGGTTAACAGATTAGGTTCAAATTCAATAGGGCACTTCTCATGAAAGTCATAAATGAGTATACCAAGTTTCATGGAAATCCGATATAGCGTATTTGAGTTATGGCGCCTTTCTACTACAAAGGCGCCATAATCTATTAAAATAGGCACTAAATTGGGCATTACTCCGGTACCGGTGAGTCGATTTGGTTCAATATCAATAGGGTTCTTCCCATGGACATTACAAATGTGTTTTCCAAGTTTCATGACAATTCGAAAAAGCGTATTTGAGTTATGGCGCGTACAGACACACGGACGGACGGACGGACGGACAGACAGACAGACGGACAGACAGACAGACGGACAGACATTTTTCGTCCCCACACACAATCTCATAAAGTACCATACTGGCACTTAATAAAACATAACCAAAAACATGAGGTATATGCAATGGAACAAAACGTAGACTGTAACGAGTAAGGTTGAACAAAGTATATATAAGCGTATAACTATGCACACCGTCGACTACACCACTGACTATATGCAAAAAAGAGAATCGGTGTAAAACAACTTTAGCAACTGCTAAATCAAGATGTTCGCATGGGAGCATTGCTAATAATATAGTATCAAATCATAACATAAACGGAAATGCACTGTAGAGCAGGTGATGTAGCAGGGTCGGTCGGTCACCTTGCTGGCTTGGTAACCCAGTTGGCAGCGATCAATAAGCATCCGGTCTGCCGCTCTCGTCTTATAGAAGATCCTGCCTCATCGTTGTAATTTAATTGATAACAATATTATTGACTAGCTGACCCACCAATGCTTCGCATTGTTAAATTTATGTATATATAGGTAAGTGAAGACAATTTAAAGTCGATTTGATGTACTTCTATAAATCATCAGCAGTCCAGCCAACACGGTGGACGTATTTATATTCCACATACTCCTTCACCGGTAGTTTACTCTGATTATGTCTTACAAAATTTAATCGTTCTGTTTCAATTGTGGGAAACATAACTTACAGTAAAAAACTGGGCGTAGGGGATGCGTTCGCTCCTCTCACGCAGTGGGCTCCGGTTCGAATACTGGTCGGGACAAGTTACCTAGGTAGGTTTTTTCCGGGATATTTCCTCACTTGTGAGACAAATGTCTGATAACTTTAGGCCCAAGTGTCCCTGGATATCATCTGGCAGCCATTAGCATCCTCATCCCATCCTCGCCTTGTTCAGTGTGAGTGTGTGAATGGTGTATCTCGTCCTATGTGTTTGTGTTGTATCGGAGGTGGCCCCGGCATTGGACTAATTACTCATTCGGGAGGTCCTCCATGTCCTTGTCTGGTCAAGAAAGTATGCATGTGATCCATAGATAATCCCTCTCCCGACAGGTCGCGGCCCTGTAAGGCCCGGACAACGTGGGTCGCTTAAATGACTCCAAGGGAGAGGTAAACACTAAGGTAATAGAGAGATAATATGGCAAATAGAAATTAATCAGGAAATTATAGGCTATCTATGAACTATCTTTCGCAATACAGTCCTAGGCTAACTATAAGAAAAGAGTTCAACTCTTAAGAATAGAACCCAGGACCTCCTGAATTCACTTCGTATCACAAAATAGTTTATAAACATTTATAGGAATTCTATTGATAGCCTTTTCTCATAATTTGATATCTATTAGGTCTACATGAAATCACATTGTCATGCCAAGCCACCTGTGTAGTTAAAAAAAAAAAATAATGTTGTCATGGGGATTGTGTACATGCAGTATGAATTCCTTTTGGTGAATTTCATAACTTTACACCCCTATTTTGGCCCTTAGAGGCCCTTAGAAGCAAAAGATTTTGAAATTCTTTCTTAGTGCGCATCCAGAGCCTAGGAGCAATATGTGTACCAAGTTTCACGTTCCTAGGCTGTACAGTTTTTGAGAAACTGTGATCAGTCAGTGAGTCAGTGGGTTTTGGCTTTTATATATAGAGATTACTAGTCATTATTTCTCCCAGTAAAATGATTGTGGGGCTTTCGTTTCTGTGTTAGTATTGATTTAATTTAGTACCGTAAAGTGGGGTTACGTTGTTAACACTTTTTGCTCTTTTTTTTTTAAATATGAAAATAATAGATCCGCTGAGAGAAATAATTAGGTGAAGAAATCATACACATCATTCTAGGGATTTTTGTTGAAGACACTGTAATTGTTTCACAGTGTCTGGAACATTTTTACTAATATAAAACCACATTCGAATGAGTGGTACAAAGTTGACCCCTATTTGGGGTTACTTGTCTCACTTTGAAAATGTCCATTTTCCTTTGCGATTCTGACAACGTGAGATAAGGTATAGTTCAGTTACTCATTGCATACCCAGGCGGCTTCCTTTCGTTAGGGGGAAAAGTTTGCCGACAGCTCAACCCATGTTCTTTGTTTTACCGCACCAATCAGCTAGTTACCCCAGCCAATCAAAATCTAAGAATGACCTGTGGCGATTTTGACAGCTACTTGTCTACTCCGCGTGGAGTGAATGCGTTGTTGCAAGATCAAGTTACAGTAAACAATAACACGTGTGAATTGAATAAAGCGAAGGAAGAACTGAGGTCAGTGATAACAATGAGAGAATATTGCAACGTTGCTTTTGTTTTGGAAAGCGGAAGCCCAAGACCGATTTAGTCAGATCAGTTAACATAAAGAAACACCGAAACCTTTGAAGCCGACTGGCCATCCAATGAATAACTGCACTATAACACCACAAGGAAAATTTTCTATTCCTAAGTCATCTTATCTTCTTATTATTATTTCTATTTTTTCCAACAATCAGAACGAGAAAGAATATAATATATTATTTGCCATTCTGACAGTGAGACAAAGTATCTCCCCAAAAATTGACTTTCTACATCTAAATTATCTCATCTTGAATATTTCTGACTTTGTCAACAATGGGAACAAGAAAGTCGGCGTTTTCGCTCTTAAAGTTACCGACTAACATGTGGCAGTGTTGCCAATGCAGGTTTGAAATTTCTGTGACCAAATCACGTGGCGCCAAATGCATTTGAATCTTTTTTCTCATGGTGAGACAAAGTAGGCACCTAGACAAAGTAACCCCTAGACAAAAGTAAGTATTGAATTCAGCAATAATATTTTTTATCAAGGTAAGATTTTAATGCACAATAAAATTAGAGCTGAAAATCGATTAAATTTCTAATCGAGTTAACGCTTGACTTTAATCGATTAATCGACTGATTAATCGACAAACAGGTCGGTATTTTAAACGAAACCAAAGTGTACATTTAATATTGTTTTACACGTTTAATAACTACTACACTACAGATAATCAGAAGAAATCCTGAATTAATGAATACCACTATTAGTTAACTAGTGAAAAGATATATACAAAACTTACATTTCCGGTTACTTTTTCAGTCAAGACTTGAGACACACGAGTTTGTTGACTAAACTACCCTTCAGGTTTCTGAATAACGGGATTGTTTGGACACCATAGGTTGAATGACACATGATGCGCCAAGGCCGGAAAAGCGAGAGAAAGGAGTTTGGTCATTTGACCCATTTCTCGAAAAAGTTTTTCAGAATTCGACTAAACCGATTAATCGGAAAATGTAATTGATCGACGATTAAATGTTTTTTCGATTAATCGATTAATCGGTACAGCCCTAAATAAAATATAGTTTACTTCAAAGCATGAAAGCCTCGTCTCACTCCACCTCCCGAGGCGTGTTTGAGGAATGGTTTTACATTGTGTACCCTCCCAACGAGGGTTGCTCATTGTTCGCTAATCCCTGAGTCAGTGCATTTAGATAGTATAATCCAGTTATTCATTGCATACCAAGGTGGCTTCCTTTTGTTAAGAGGAAAAGCTTGCCGACAGCTCAACCCATGCTCTTTATTTTATCGCACCAATCAGCTAATTACCTCAGCCAATCAAAATCTAAGAATGTCCTGTGACGGCTGTGACAGCTACTCGTCTACTCCGCATGGAGTGAAACGCGGGGTTGCAAGATCTAGTTACAGTAAACAATAACACGTGTGAATTGATTAAACCGAGGAAAGTACTGAGGTAAATGATAACAAAGAGAGAATATTGCAACGTTGCTTTTGTTTTGGAAAGCGGAAACTAAGACCGATTTGGTCAGTTCAATTAACATAAAGAAACACCGACTTAATGGTTTATTCCTTTGAAGCCGCCTGGGTATGCAATGAAAAACTCTACTGTACATTTCCTTCTGATGTGGCACTGATGGTTATTTTTACACCTGGATCGGAAAAAATGAGGTCATATAAACTAACATAGCTGTTATCTTTATAGCTATTCGACAACGCGATACATGACACTGGGCTGAAGAATCTCCGGGAAGGCCTTTCGTGTTTTGGAATAAATTACAAAATAAAATGCTTTATTCAAATGCAAAAATGCTCTAAAACTTAAAAAAATGCATTATAGAGCCTAAAACATTATCCTAGAGAAAAACACATATCACTTAAACAGTCCTGGCATTGTAGTGTGCAACATGTGAAGATTCTTAAAGACGTTGCCTGTAACTATTAGGCCTATATGCTTTCTTAGAACACAAATATGTCCAAGTTTCTTGGAAAATTATGGTACGTTGTTCATTAATACTAGGTATGGTCTGTAACCATCAGCTGATTTCTCAAAACAAAAATATAATTTTGACTATCATAGGCCTACTAAAAAAAACTGAAAATATTTTTTAGAATACACACAGAAACACCAGAAATTTCTCATTCTTTAGTGAAAACACAGGAAAAGAAAAATAATGTTTAGGAATGGTTGAAAAAATATCAGAAAATCCATAAAAATGCGACTTTTCACAAAATTGACAAAAAAAGCACCAACGATATCCTTAATTTAGCTCCTTTTGTTATGAAATACTTTTATATCTAACTGAGCAGTATATTGGCGTTACCAGAATAAGGTGCAATTGCATTAAAATTCTATCCTTACTTATTTCTATCAGGAAGTTTGTCCATTGTTCCAATAGAGGCGATAATTGGATTTTACCTGCCAAAAAGCTTGATAAAACAATGAAACTTTCTAAACTCAAATAGCGTTTGAAAAAAATAATAATAACATCATAACAAACTCAACAAAATAATATGATAAAGATACATCAGAATTTCATATTGAGTGACTTGTTGGTGTTAGTGGAAATAACAACTATCTCCATTAGTCGCTACTATAAGGGCTCTTTATCTCGTAGCCTAACTGTTCAGCATCACTATGTGGTGACAGGGCCCGGATTTTAATAACATGTCACCTTTTTATTGGTGCTGCATAGAATTGCTAACTTGTAAATAAATCCTTATCATGGCCTCTGGATTATAGAATTGCATTTTTATTAAGTAATTTTTACTTCCTCTGCCCGTACCATAGGTACTATAGGTAGAGGAAGTATTGTTTTCGACCCCAAAATTCGAAGTTGAGTTTTTAGCATATATACACGTTTCAAGGCCCCCTGAATCCAAAAATACCATTTTTGGAAACATGTCTGTGTGTCTGTGTGTCTGTGTGTCTGTGTGGAAAATATCTGTGAACAAGCGAGCTCCAAAACGGAAAATCGTATGAAAACAAAATTTCGTATTTGGGTCAGGTACCTTCTGAAGATGTGAGGATAAGATTGGCGACTATTTTCTCTTATTTTTAAGGGGACTTTACATGAAGAAATTTTCGTTTTTCGCGATTTTCTCGAAAACGGCTCTAACGATTTTCTTTAAATTTTGCAGATGGGTTGCTTATACTAAGAGCTAAAACTTTTATTTGAAACATTTTTTCGAGAAAATTCTCTGATGGTAGTTAGAAGCCACCCACTGTTCACCCACTGTTTGTAGATAGTTTTGTCTTACGTGATGAACAACTGAATTCGCGCTCTTTCACGGCTATAAGAATGTATTGTTGGCCATGCATAGAGTAAAGATGTATCTGAGGGAAATATTCGATAAATTTCGGAAATTATATTTTACGGCAGAAAGTTCAATAAACGTCTGCAGTCATTTGTTCTTTTTTTTTAAAGTTTGTTATATAGACTGCGCTTTTAGTCGCATCATTGAAAGAAAAGGTATTTATAGGATAATTAGCGTAAAATTGTGTCTTGAAATTCTGTACAAGGATATGTGAATACTGCTAACTTTTATTTGGGCAGAGGAAGTTATGTGACTTTCACATAAGATTTTTTGTCATTTTATGCAATTTTATATCTTTAGGGCATTTATTTCAATTTTACGTCATTATTTTGTCATTTTCATGTCATTTGCTTCCTTATATAGTCATTTTCATGCATTTTCTGTACATTGAGTATATTAACTTTTATACATTCAATAATCTTCGTATGCTGACAGTAATTTACTGCAATCCTAAATAAGGTAGGCCTAGGGTTTACAAGCTTTTTTTCATGCGGGTAATATTAAAAAAATTACTAGGTTACCATAATTAAACATTTTTGTAGGATATACTTTAAAACAATTTTCTTATTTTTCTTCTCAAATGCTCCAATCAAGAACAAAGAACAGAGTTTTTAGACCTACTGCATTTACAGTTTTTTTTCAATTATGTACAAATTAGTCTACAACTTTGTGTGTACAATAATATGTTTTTATGAATAAAATATCAGTTTCTAGGTGATTCTTTATAATTATTAAGTAATTTTATTTAAATTTTAAGGTTATTTTATAGGTCATTTTTCAAACAATATTAGGTAATCAATATTAGGCCCTGGTGATGAGGCATTATGGAGAGTAAGAAGTGCTTTCCTTGGAAGATTTTTCTTTTTATAAAGTTTTCTACAGAAGGATCAGGCTGCTAATAAAACCACGTTTCCCAGGAAAGTGGCTGAGAAGCGCAAGAAGCTACCTAATTACTATTTTTCTCATGAATCAGTGACAAATCCAGTATAAGAATATTTGGAATTTCAACCAATTGCAAGTATCTATAGTCTGATTAGGGCCCGGATTTTCGGTTTTAAATTAATTTGTCCCTTTCTAGCTAACTATGATATTTTAACATAATTATCCGTTTCATTGTCAAGGCAGTCACATAGTCCAATCTTATAAAACCTAAAAATGGTTAAATAAGATGCTAAAAGCTAAAATTGTCTAAAACTGCTTTTCAAGTAAAATACGATAAAACAATAAAAATATATTAATTAATATAATTATTTTTGGTTGACTAAAAATAACTATTTTAATGTCTGTCTATATTTTGCATCGTGTTCACTGTTGTCACTTATTATTTTGTAAGATAAAATATAATATTGCGTTTTGCAATGTTGTCATTTTGTACCCCATTGTCCCGGTAAAGGAATTCTTAAGTAAACCGAAATCCCGGTTTCTTTAGAAGCAAAAGAAAAGCATTTTTAGGAAGCTTACACTTGCAGTTTATGCACAGAGTTTGCTCCAGCAAGACGCCTAAAGTGAAGTATTCTAATAGTTGATTGATTAACGAAAAACGTTCTTGTTGAGTTTGTAGTGGAGTTGGAAATGGCAGGGATAGTTCTAAAACTAAGCAAAAAGTATTCATCAAGATTGGTTCTGAGCCATGGAAATTTAAGTGTAAATAAAATAAATTCATATATTTTAAATGTTTTATTGTACTTATTAAATAAACTTACAAGATATCGTATGAAACAGGTAAAAAATAAAAACATATTTTTATATGTTTAAAAAACTAAGACAGGATTTATGTAACCTAAAAATTCGGGCAAAGTTTACATTAGGCTATTGATTTATTACCGTAACATCTGATAAAAAATGTATTTATTTGGAATATTATCAATACACAACAAGAAACGTCATGTTTCGTTTATTCGTTTTCGAATAAAATGAAGGGCCACTTCTGGCCAATTACATGGTCTAAATGATGGTATGAAACTTTATAATACTGTTAAGGCTAAGCATCATGATTTCATTCTATTGTGTCCACTAATTTAAGATAAAAATTAAATAAGGATTTAATATTAATAATTAATATTATAATTGTTTTGTCTTTTATTTGTTTCATCTTAATAATTCCAACTATTCCTAGTTCTAAATAGGCTATAACATGTTTGTAGATTGAGTTCTGTTCTTGTAATTTTGAATTCTTTACTTTAACATTTTTGTAAAAACAATTGAACTGTTTTAAGATTGTATTTAATTTGTGTGTTTATTTGTAAATTTCTCTACTCTCTATATGATATTTACAGCCCATAGACACAAACTTTGCTCATCTGGTACTTTCAAGGACATATGTATGATTTTGTGTGTATGTTGTCTGCATATTTGTTTGTAAATTTGATTTCAATTTAAAAAAAAAAGTCCGAACGAAATGGCAGAGGTAAGTGGTCCTGGATTCAAATATAAAACCCTGTGGACGGACAATTTAACTAGGTTTTTGCGTGGTTTCCTCATTCGCAAAGGCACAGTCAGGAATTGTATGATTTGTTTATTTTCCATAACTCATCGTCCCTTTGTCACACTATAAGAATCATTTAAAATGAACATCAGCCAAAAAGGCATCACCGACAAATGGAAACAAATGGACACGAATGAATCATAACAAGAACTCATTGGTAAACCTAAACATTCTAACACGTGATATGGCTTAAAACATGAAAAATAAGCTAAGTAATAACTTAATAATAATGATAGTAATTATATTAATCATAAAGAAAAATTACTTGAATATAGATTATTATTGGAGCCCGGATTTCTATGCAAAATGCATGTTCTTTTTTATATATTTAAAAGTATGCGTAAATGGGATATTTTGTAAGTAACACTTTTCCACACAATTTGACCAGTATTTGTTAATGCATATAAATGCATATTCCTTTGGAAAATGCATATTTTAAGTTTTAAATGAAAAAGTTCTATGTTTTACTCTCAAATGTGGTGTTAAATTATATTTTCACCTTTAGATAATTAGGCTAATAATTACTGGCACTTAATAAAGTCTCTGCAGCCAATCTCGCTGGGGTACCGGTACATTGTTACAGGCTGTGTCATACTACACGGAACATTTCAGTTAAGTGAAAACAGTGATAGATTCCTTAAATGCGGAAGATGTAGCTAGCATTAAGATAGCTCAGAAATATTTTTTTCTGAATATGGCATTGAGAAAAAGATCTAGTATATTCATAGCCGTTTCTCCAAATTACCTGAAATTTTAACATAATTCTAGGCTCGAAATAATTCTTTAGAGTATACACTTATTAGAAAGATCAAATTTCAAATGTTACTGTCGTCAGATCTCACCGTTTTGTTAAAGTTGCATTCGATAAGCTTGGTCAGCTATTAAATACAAATCCTGGTTACAAAACAATCTGTCAAATCAGCAAAATATTGTCTGATGATGGTGAAAAAGTCGTAACAGAAGAGGAATTCACCGAAGAAGAGTTGTTTTGCACATGTACCTATAACATCATGCGATGTAGAAAGGACATTTTCATTGTGTAAAACCTTCTTCACTGACAGACGTACGAGCTTCCCACATGAAAACCTCAGGGCAACTTTCCTCATATACTGTAATAGCCACGAATAAAGTAAGATTATCCCCCCCAAATGATTTATTTGATTTTTGTTTATTTGTTTTTGCATGTAATGGTGCATATTTTTAAAATTATTCATGCATACTTGCAGATTCTATAGTACAGATAGAATCGTCATTAAAAACATAATAATAACAAATACAATACACACAATACAATTAAAAACTAAAAAATCATTCAGATCATATAACGAATTCTTACATATAAATATCTTAAGTCTCAACTTATACAGACGAAGATTACTGATACTAGAATACTGTTTGAAAGTTTATTTACTGTCCTACTAATGAGAAAAACTGGAGATTTTGTGTACTCTGTAGTTGAGTAATGATAATTTAACATCCCCTTTCTCAAAAGCTGGAGTTATAGGCCTAATGGACTTTCGTAGACACTGAGGAAAATTACTACTTAAAATACACAAATTAAACATAAAAGCTAGAGGCTCACCAATATGATCCACCACAAATTTCAATAGCTTTGTATTTAAATTACCAAGCCAGAAAATTTTAAATTTTTGAATTGAGATATAACTTCAGTCACTTCAGCTTGAGAAGTGTACGAAAGAACCAATGAACTATCACTTGTGAGACCTTCAATGCATTTGGTAGAAAACGTCTTAATATTTTCATTCAATTTAACTTTTGATTTATGTAGAGAAAAGTTCAGCAAAACTATTGGAAATTAGTTGTGGATAATTTGTGAGAACATCACTTACAAATAGTTCATCACTAGACTGTTTCACATTCCGACCTGTTTCCATATTGAACAAATTCCACATCATCTTGTTTTCATTAGCAGACGTGCATATTATATTACTATTTTTTTTTTATTTATTTATTTATTTTTTTTTGCATTTCTTACGAATTTCTTACATTCAAATTTATAAGAACGATATACTTTATCGAATTCTTCAGAGTTAAGTTGCTTTTTAATCGAAAACGATATTTCCAATTGTTTACTACGTTTCACAATCTCCTTAGTTATCCCAACATTTTTAGCTTCCACAGTGTTTAAATATTTAGATTTAGTTGGACAGGCAATATAAAGTAAATAAGTTAAAGTAGTCACAAAAATTTAAAAAGGATAAGTTTCGATCAGTGGCATTATAAAGAGAAAACCAAGTAATATCAGATAACATTTTCAATGAAAACAAATTGCTATCACTAAAGTCTCTATATGTAAATATCTGTTTAAAATTATCACTGTCCTTTGATAAACATTGGTCAATGTGCACTTCTACACCTTGTAGGCTTTGGCATGGTCACATATAGATGGTCCCAGACTTTAGTGGTAGAGGCATCCTTATCAATATTAGTTAAAATGTAATCAATTGCACTTTTGTTATGAATAGGCTAGTTAATTACGGAATTCAAGTTAAAAACATTCAGAAATATAAAAAAGCTTCATTCTGGGAGATGATCTTACAAGACTATCAATATTAAAAACTCAGTGAGAATAAATGTATCACACATTTTTAAAACCCTGTTTAAGATCAGCTCAAGTTTACCTAAAAACTAGCTTAATAGGCTCGGCATCGCCCGGGTTTTGTATTTTGTAATATGAAATTAACTTATGGAGGATTTTCGATGTTGAAACTCTAGGCCCTTATATGATATTTATTGAGCTATTTATTTATTTATTTATTTATATTTATATTTATTTATTCTTTTAAATTAATACAGAAAGAGTTACATAAGTTACCCCAAAGGAGCAAAGCTCGTGTTTGGGGTTAGTTCCTTTTAAATTACATCAGTTAAAAATAAAAATACAAATACAAAATACAAAATACAAATAACATGTAATGAATACAGGTACAATACAATCAATTTAAACTAAAAATACAATAAAATATAGTGATACTAGTACTATTCAGAAAAAGGAAAGAAGAGCATATAAATAATTACAAAAGGGAAAGTGTGAAATGTGGTTAATATTAATGTAATATGTATGTAGAATTAGAAATGAGGAATAACGACATATGACACTCAGACTATTCCCTCAGAAAACGCTAGATATAGCTTTTTATGGTTCATAGAGGATTTCGAATGTTGCATTCCATTGCTTCTACACACCATGCCTGGGAGGAGTGCAATAAGAAGGAAAAGAAATTTCGGTTACATAAAATTGTATTGTCTTGACAGAACATTGTATTTCTCACTCTCATATTACCATACAACCGTTTCGGGGCTGAAGTAAAAATATAAATTCAGTATCACTTTCATACTTTCCTTCCCAAAAACCTGGGACATAATATACTGCGCGCGTAAGACTGAAAATGTTCCATCCCATTTTGTCCTCTTTTAGATGCTTAGGGCCTCTGATAAACATCTCTAGGCCTATTTCTCAACTAATACAAAGCCTACAGCTATGAGTGACGTATCAGTGGATAGGATTTGTTACCGACTTCCGATATAGCATAGGCTACTCACTGGCACACACTTAAGTTGTCCCTGCAATACGACTGCTTATTCTACATCAAAATATGAAGTGAGAAAATAATATTTTCCATGTCGAGGGTAGAGAAAGTTATTTGACTGCTTTATTTTCGTGGATTTTATTCTTCAAGAATTATTTTCACAAAGGTATTAATTACATTGATAGTATCAGAATTTGTTAAATCCCAGTATTATAATATAGTTTCAAAGCCCTATGCGAACACCGTAAACAATACTTTCGTTATGTAAACAATTGACAGCAAATCTTTCTAACTCTGCCTCATTTCACATTTCCGACTTTTCCCGTGGGTTTTCCAAAAATTTTATTTCATACAAACCTTGTCCTGACAATTACGAACACAACAAAACAAAAATCAGCGAAATCGGTCGAGCCGTTCTCAAGTGATGCGGCAACAACCCTTTTGTAAATTAATTTTTATTAATATAGATGTATAAATATCACCATCAGGTGACCTGTACACACATAATATAATACATATTATAAGTCTCTAATAACAATTCTAATGCTAGCACATTCAAAGTGTAGATCCTCATTTGAAGTGGAGAAGTTTGCTACTTCAGATATACAAATCCGGGCTCTAATTATTATATTTTCGTGAACAAATCTGAATTTAAGAAATGAAAAGTATTCAGGTACCGGTATTGTACTATGTAGGTTCAAGAAATTTCCCCCACTTAAAAAAGCAATAATAAAAGTGGGCCTAGTCGTATATTATATTGACTATCTTTAACTTTCACTCTCATGATTTATTTTGTTGACCTACATATCTATTGAATAGTCGGAGCAAGTATTTACTTAGTTAAAACTTGGAGGTTGTATATTAATTTTTTAATGGTAAGTTACATACAGCTTTCATTAATCAACATAAAAACCTCATTATCAAAGTGTGTGCAACGTATTTTGCACTGTTTACTTTAAAAGGTTATTTAATTAAAATAATATGCAGTATGTAAGGGATTTATTATTATTATTATTATTATTATTATTATTATTATCATTATCATTATCATTATTATTAGTTTCCGAAATATGTATCTAATATATAAAATCGAAAGTGTGTGTGTATGTATGTATGTATGTATGTATGTATGTTTGTTCCTTATACAAATCTACATTTATTTACCAATTTACACGAAATTTTGCACACATACCCTGTTAAGCCCGGGAAGTAACGCGGTACACACTAAAATTCAAACAAATCACTCCTCCCCTTGAAAATTTATATAATTTGTGAGAATATTATTCTGAAAAATGAAATCCAATTCAGTTGTCAAGACAACAATGCATTGTTTACACAGTTCATATAGGGCTTTGGACAGTACATAATATTAGACTTTAACGAATTCTGATGCTAACGATTCGTAAAAATAATTCTTGAAGAATAAAATCCACGAAAATAAAGCACATTGTAATGCAGTCACATAACTTTCTCTACCCTCGACATAAGAAATATTTTCTCACTTCACATTTTGATGTAGAATAAGAGGTCGTATTGCAGGGACAACTTAAGTGTCCCTGAAGTAGGTAAATAATCCTTTCCGCTGATACGTTCTCTATAGCTGTAGGCTTTGTATTAGTTGAGATTTATCATAGACCCTAAGCATGGGATGGAACATTTTGAGTCCTATGCTCGCAGTATATTATGTCCTGGGTTTTAGGGGAGGAAAATATGAAAGTGATACTGCATTTCTCTTTTGTTTCAGCCCCGAAAAAGTTGTATGGTAACATGAGAATGTGAAATAAAATTTTCCGTCAAGTCAATACAGTCTTATGTAATTTATGTTTCTTCTTATTTCAACCCCTCCCAGGCATGATGTGTAGAAGCAACGGAATGCAGCATTCGACATCTTCTATGAGCCATAAAAAGCTATATCTAGCGTTTTCTGATGGAATAGTTTGAGTGTGATAAATCTTTTTCTTCATTTCAAGTTTTACATACATATTATATAAGGACCTAGAGTTTCAAAATCGAAAGTCCTCCATAAGTTAATTTCAAATTACAAAATACAAAGCTCGGGCGACGCCGCGACTTTTCAGTTAGCCGAGTATAATATTGCCTTTAGCAATTGTGTTCGCTCTACCACATTTTAATCTTATTTCGGAGAATCCCGTCAACGAGTTTTCTGACATAATACATTTGCAAATAATTTCTCGTGCAAATATTTGAAAAGTAGTAATATTTTTCTAATAAAATATAATAATTAAGACCAAATAACATAAGAAAATATGTTAATATTTAAACAAATCTCTCTATAATTTCTTTATGGCAATACTAAGGTAGTTGTCTTCGCCTGCATTAACAAAATATTGGTGTTGCTACACTTAACTTTTTCCAATAAGAAAAAAAAAACACTAGAATTTTATAAATATACAGTGTGTTTCACGTACGAGTTGGCCAACATGCGGGTTTTTGCATCGCGGCGGCCACAGCCCTAACTCCCGAGCGATCGGGTGAAGTATCTACGCAGATAAAGTCGCTAAGGGTGTAATGATTCAGGTTCTCACAATTACAGTTAAACTTGCAATGAAAATAACCACGTACCTCATCATGAGAGAAGTTGGAAATGTCCTCCTCTTGCACCCACACAACACTGGCACCTTTTTGGGAAATTTTCTTTCGCGCGCATAAGTTCAGCTTCCGAGATAGAGTTAATTTCTCTTGTGATATTGTCTGTAAGTTCTTCTAATGAACGGAGGTTTGACCTATACACTTTATTTTTCAATATCAAATTCAGGTGAACTACCTACGTAACTGAAAGATTACTAATTCTATCTCGGAAGCTTAACTTATGCGCATGAAAGAAAATTTCCTAAAAAGATGCCAGTGCCATGTGGTTCATGAGGAGGAAATTTCCAACATCTCTTGTGACGAGGTACGTTGTTATTTTCATTGTAATTATAACTGTAGCCTAATCGTGAGAACCTGAATCATTACACCGTTAGCGGCTTTATTTGCGTAGACATTTCACCCGATCGCTCGGGAGTTAGACCTGTGGCCGCCGCGACGCAGAAACCCGCATGATTGGACAACTATTACATGAAACACATTGTATAATAATTAGGACCCGGATTCTTAGACTTTAAACTATTTCTTTGTTAGCTGACTGTGATATTTTAACATAATTATCCGTTTATTGTCATGGCAGTCACATAGTCCAATCTTATGAAACCAAAAAATGGCTAAATAAGACTTTATAAACTAAAAATGGCTTACACTAGGTTTTAATTAAACTACGATAAAATACTTAACAAATTAATAATATGAAATTAATAGAATTATTATTCTTATACTAAAAATTACTTTTTAAATATCTGCCTATATTTTGCATATTGCTTATTGTTATCAGTGCATTAGTACGAGAAAATATAGAATTGCAGTTTGCAATTTTCTCATTTTGTAGGCCTATCTCATTTTCCCGGTGAAGGAAATCGTTATTGAACCGAAATCCCCGGTTTATTTAGCAGCAAATTAACAGCACTCTTAAGAAGCTTACACTTGCAGTTTGTTTACAATGTTTGCTCCAGCACGATGCCGAAAGGAAAATATTCTAAAAGTTGATTAATTGAAAAACGTTTTTGTTGAATTTATATGGTGGAGTTGGAAATGACGGGGGTAATTATAAAATTAAGCAAAAAAGTATTCCTATAGCTTTGTGGTCCAGACCCATAGCAATTCAAGGGAAAATAAAAATAATGTATTAATACATTTTTCAATGTGTTTATTGTACTTATGAAAGTAAAGAATGTGTGAAAATGGTAAAAAGAACTTTATTTTTTATTTTTTATTTTTTTATTTATTTATTTTATTTATTTATTTATTTATTTACCTTATTAATACAAAACAATTATTCATAACCGATGCCCGAATGAGCAAAAGCTCGTGCTCGGGCTCAGCTCAGCACAAAAACAGAGACAGTGAACACTGGAAATTATAAAACAAAAATTCAGGGCAAAGCGACGCTACAAAACACACAAACACACACACACACACACACACACACATGGCATACACAAATACACTCACAAAACATGGCCAATAGTAAATAACATAAATCAAAAGCAAAACATATAATTAAAAATTATGTGTAAGAGAGGAATGACAAGCACGAGTAGCCAAAATGAAAAACAAAAACTTTGGATATTGTAAAATGAGTCATGCATTAGGTTGAATAAATTTTATAAGTTTCTTTCTTGAATCTGTGTAAATTTAGATTATATAGTTCAGGATGAGCTCTTATTAGTGAGTTGTATAATCTTGGGCCGAAATTTATACTGTGATTTAATCCAGCAGAGGTAGAACATTTGGGTTCATATAGAATAGAATTTTGATTCAGTCTGGTAAGGTAATGATGAGGATTGTTGATTTTGAAAATATTTCTATTCTTATGGAAGTAAGTCAGTAATTTGAGTTTGTATATATGTTCAATATTTAAGACATTAAATTCAGAAAATATTAGTTTTGTGGGGTAATCAGCAGGTTTACTCAGACATATTTTAATGATCCTTTTCTGTAGAATTTCTAAAGGCAAGCGGTTGGATTTAGCCATTCCTCCCCAACCCAATATTCCATATTGTAATACAGATTCAACTAGTGCTAAGTAAATTAAACGCAAGATATGAGGTTGTAAATAAGAACGGAGGATCGAGAATTTATATATTATTTTACGAAGCCTATTGCAAACATAAGTAATGTGCTTATTCCATCTTAGATGCTCGTCAATTATAATGCCTAAATATTTGGTTTCAGTTGAAGAATTTAAGGAGAGACAATTGCAGTTATCACGATTACAGTTATTATGAATGGTAATGTTTCTTGTTATCGTATTATTTAATTTTACTAAGTCAAGACCTTGGGTAGTTAAAGAAAAAGGAAGAATCGTAGTTTTAGAAGTATTCAGTGAAAGCAAATTTGCATCTAACCATTCCTTAACGATGTTGATACCTCTATTGGAGTTTTGGTAAGTTACGTCCCAGTCGTTACCGCTAAATATAACTACAGTGTCATCAGCATAAGAATATATGTTACCCGAATACCTGCTCAAATCAATATTTAATAAATCATTAATATATATCAAAAACAATATAGGACCTAATACAGTACCTTGCGGCACACCAATATCAATATTCAAAATTTCGCTACAGTAATCATGGATTTTTGTTGACTGCGTCCTGTTACTCAAATAGGATTTAAAACATTTTAATCCAACGCCTTTAATACCAATTTTATCCAGTTTTTCTATAAGTATATCATGGTTGACAGTATCAAAAGCTTTTTGCAAATCTAAAAATATACCTAAACATTTATTTTATTTATTTATTTATTTATTTACCTTATTAATACAAAACAATTATTCATAACCGATGCCTGAAACTGAAACAAAACTATGTTAATACGTTTAAAAAACTAAACCAGGAATTATAAAAACTAAAAATCCGGGCCCTAGTCATAATATTATCGTTTTATTGTCGTCACTTTAATTTTAGCGCGCTTAGGTGCAATTGTTTTTATGTAATTTACAGAGACTGAACACTGAAACATATTCTTACCTGTAGCTTCTTTGATAAAAAACAATAACATCAAATAACACAGCGATTGGGTATATACGAGGGCCGTCCATAAAGTAAGTTTCCATGGAGCCGTTTACAGAAACAAACAACAATTTCATAGGAATGTTTATTGCATGAGATACAGAAAGTGTTAAGATATTTTTCAACATATTAGCCACCGGAATTGAGACATTTTTCATACCGTGAGACCAACGTTTGAATATCTGTGTCGGAGAAGTCTGCCGCCTGGGATTTGAGCCATTGTGTAGCAACCATGTCTGTCTCTTTGTCATTCTCTGTCATTTCTTGAGATGTAGGAAAAGATGGAAATCACTGGGAGCGAGGTCCGAGCTTTAGGGTGAATGTTTAAACACCTCCCAGTCGAACTTCTGCAGGAGACTTCATATTCCGATATAGAATGAGAGACCACATTGGAAAGAGCGCATATTCATTTGTTTCAGCCTGATGCAAAGCTTTATTGTTTACCAGGCAAGACTGTTTCTACAAATAGTGGGTGGCTTATAACTACCATTCAGAGAATTTTTGTGAAAAAATTTTCAAATAAAATTTTTAGTTCTTGGTACATGCACCTCATGTGAGCACGCTTTAAACAAAATCGTTAGATCCGTTTTCGATAAAATCGCGAAAAACGAAATTTTCTCTATATAAGTGGCATTAAAAGTAAGAGAAAGTCATTGCCAACCTTGATGTCACATCCCCAGAAGGTACCTAATCCAAATACAAAATTTTATTTTCATACGATTTTCCCCAGGGTTCTTAAGGATTTTCTGTTCTGGAGCTAGGCACACAGGCACACAGACACACATGCGCATAGGCTAGACTTGTTCCTGGAAATAATACTTTTGGTTCCTGGAGACCTCAAAACATGTATTTATGTTAACAACTAAACTTCGATTTTCGACGTGGAACACAATACTTCCTCTACCTATTATAAGTAAGTGCAGAGGACGTAAAAACATTTGGAACAATCTTGACTCATGTTTGTTTCATTTATCCTTTTTATCTTCTATATTCTTTTTCTAATTATTTTATTATCTTTATTATTAATACTGTTACTACTATTTAAAGCATTTTCATTATGTTTTATTTACTACAACATTTTTTTAGACCACTGGCCCACAGGAGAAATATTAAACTTGATTCTTGTGCATATTAGTCTATACTATTGTTTCGAGTAAATCTTGAGTAAATTGTTTGCTTATTGACCAAACACGAAACAGATGAACACTACGTAACTGCTATGAAGACGAAAATGGACGCCATTTCTTTATCTGGAATCGTCGTGTCTCCCCACTATCGGTAATTCGAGTCCCTCTGGCTTGTGGTGCACTTGTAACTTATCAACTTTTTGGTTAAGTTAAACTTAAGGATGCTCAAGGTACAATCTTCCTCTTCTAGAATTGCCTAACTAGATCATTATTCTATCCTTTTTCTTTTCGGTCGTGGAACATTTCCGTGGAAAGTTGTCATGGTTCGAAATGTTTATCTCTAATAAAATTAAACCAGTATGGCCTAATGTTTGATAAAAACACATGCAATATATATGCTCAAAAAAATCTTATTTACTTAAGTGTGGCTGATTATGATATTTTCTGATTAACTGGGGGATCATATTCATAACATCAAAGTTTGATCATGCTTGTTCACCTCACAATTGCTTAAACTTCCAGACATTTATGGGTATTCAGCCTATCTGAATAATACATTAGGTCTTTAGTGTAGCGTTTAAATGTGCTCCCATATTCACCATCATCATGTAAGTTATATTATTTCCGTTGTCATTTTAAAATTCTCACAGGAAATACTTGGTCAGTACTTATGAGTGAGGTCTCAATCGCAAGATTTTTTTCACTCCTGTTTAACTAAATTGAATACCGTTGAATTTTAATAAGTATTTTGACAAATATTTTATGAAAATTTTAAAGTCTAACAGAAAATTTCGTTTTGACATTCTCGATTCACAGCCTTGTAGGTGATTGATTCAATGAACAATCTTAACAACAAACAAATGATAAGTGCTAGCGATTATAAAATATATTTAGCTTTGAAGCTTAAATTAATGTTAAAGTAACTCAACCATGAACCAAACCTAAAAAAGTAGTATTAATTAAATGCTAATTTTAGTTTTAAGTCTAACACATTTTTAAAATATCATATGCGAAAAGATGAATTGCGAAATCAAATGTAAAATAGTTTAAAAAAATTAATTGTTAATATCTCTGTGGTCTTCTGTGCATTTATTAAATACTTATGCAAAAACTTCATTAAACTTTAATTTTAAACACTCCTTACTTATACATATGACAATACAGTATTAATGTATTCGCTGACGGATTGTTTGCATCTTGAAGATGGTTTCGTTGTACTGTCGAAAGCTGTAAGGCCGTGATAAAACTTTAGCCTGCATGTCAGCGAATCATTTTAAAAAATATCATTGATTGTGAGTACATTCTGCGAAATCGGCAAATATTTTTAAGGTTCTCTTATGTGATTATAAATGACTGTACAAGGGTGTACTTAATTAGGCCTACTTAGCCAACTTTCGGAATTCCTGACTTATGTCAAAAGAAGGGAAGTGCAAAAGTTTTGCACGGGTTTAGTAAATAATACCCTTTTATGGAAAAATTATGTCATTTATTGCTAAAGTAACAAACAAAGCATCCTCTGGTAAATCTTTTTAGGGTTTCGTAGGTATTCTGATCTGGGCTCCTATGTAACCGCTTTCGTTTAGATGTCCGTCCTCAGACGAAGGATCCTGTCGCTTTTTCTGAAAATTTTACAGGTTGAGTTAGCGTTAGCACTAAACAATATTTTATTATTAAGTTTATTACAGCAGGCTAACTCAGTGGGGGTAAATCTGTTTGGAAACGAGCCAAATGACAAAAATTTCACAAGGTGAGCCGAAATAGTATATTGAAGAGCTGAATGGTGTAATTTTCAGACTTATTTTCGTCTGTTATTTATATGAAGAAGTATAAGATGTGTGGAGCTGCGACGGTACTTCCGATAGGTTTTCGTAGTCCGGTGACAATTGGAACGAGATGAGCCTCAGGAGTGAAGTCAAAAGTTTTTCAGTCAGCCTGTTTCTGACACAACCTTTTCGATGTTTCAAAGAAGAAAACACTTGCTCATGCACATATGAAGGTGCAAACATGGCGATAAGCTTCTGGGCACGAGAAATCAACATTTAGATACTTGATTTCGGTAAGGACTTTCAGAATTACAGTTTTGAGGCGTAGAGAAACAACCATTTAGTGTCACTTTGAAATTCAAATAATCTGTGCTGAATGCCCGGTTTTACTGTTTGCAGTCCACAGTAAATGGAATAATGAAAATATCAAAGCTTGTTTAATGCTAAAAGTCTTCAAGTTCAGTTAAAATTCACCATGGAGTCATGCAATAGAAAGAAAAGTAGTCGAGTAGAAAATCTATTTTTCTGTCCTTTCCCGTCGCGGACCTGTCTGAAGGCTACCTCTGGTTACCCATCCTTCGTATGGGTAAAACACATTTTACAGCCTACTGTTTTTAGCGTTATCACAACGAGGAAGTGCGATTCCTGGCTCAGGATAAATTTCCTTCAAAAGGTGAAAAGGGTCGGTAAATATCTTTAATGGGACAAAACTGGAAATGTATTAAATATTATGGGTTTGAAAGTAACTTTTTTATAATTTAATTTGTAATGGCTTAATTTAATTAAAGCCCAAACAAATAAGGAAAAAAATTTACAAAAAAGAAGAATAGGTATACTTTACTACATGATCAAGTATTGAGCTTATTCGGTCACCTGTGACCTCATTATTTCGAGCATTCAGAAGTGCACCCGAGGCGATGTGACACAATGGGGTCAGTAGTATTTGTGGTGGTGGATCGATATATTCTTGCAAGTGGATGTTTAGATGCCATATAGCTATGTTGTAGCTGGGGCGGCACGCCATACCGGCATAAATAAAAATTTGTTTTTAGTTCCAATTGAGGGGATTAGCGTAACAGTGGTTTAAGCCTGCCGATGTCATATATATTGATGCCATCTGTATCGTTTGGAGAGGAACTATCTTAATACGATACACCTCGTTCTCAAACTGCTAATTTATTTTCTGAATTAAAATCAATCTTGTATATGTGCAACGAAATTGTTGAAACCAAGACCAATAAACCTAAAGAAACGTAAATATATAATTACTTCCTTAAATATATTTTGTCGCCTAGTCAACATTCATTTTTGATACTCTGATATCTGTAACTGAAGAAGGTGATGCAAGAAACGTTGAGAATGACGAACTTTTTGATTTACGAGATCCGATAAATAATGTTTCATGATTTTTCCCCTGAAGTACAGATAAATGTGAGTGCAACAGTGACCTAACCAAGAAAATTGTTGCAGGGTCTCATAAAAATGTATAGGCTAGCAAAGGAACAGAATTAAAATCAGGTAAACTGATGTAACAATGTGCCAGTATGTTTTTGTTTAAATTTATTTATGATTGCAATTATGATATGCAGAATACAAAAAAAAAAAAAAAGTGAAATTGGCCGGTTTCGGGATTTGAACCATGGAACTCCAGAATGTGAGGCTAAGACGTTACCATCTCAGCCACTTGGGTCAGTTTAACGGTCTGGTTGGGTAAGTGCATGTAAAGCAATAGTGTTATTTGTCATAGCTAACTGTCTTTTAATTGCCAAAGCCTTATAAGATCACAGTAAAACAATTGACTATGTTGTCATGATAACTGATTTGCATTTCATGAATTCTTTCGAATACGTATATTACCATAAAATAGGCACTAAATTGAGCATTACTCCGAACCAGGTCAACCGATTTTATCCATTATCAATAGACGTCTTCCCATGGACATTATAAATGTGTATACCAAGTTTAATAAAAATCCAGTAAAGCGTATTTGAGTTACCGCGTCTTTAAAATAGACACTAAATTGGGTTTTACTCCGGTACCGGTCAACGATTAGGTTCAAATTCATTACGGTACTTTTCATGGACGTCAGAAATGCGTATACCAAGTTTCATGGAAATCCGATACAGCGTATTTGAGTTATGGCGACTTTCTATCAGAAAGGCGCCATAATCTATTAAAATAGGCACTAAATGGGGCATTTCTCCGATACCGGTGAACCGATTTGGTTCAATATCAATAGGGTTCTTTCCATGGACATTATAAATGTGTTTTCCAAGTTTCATGAAAATCCGAAAAAGCGTATTTGAGTTATGGTGCGTACAGACACACGGACGGACGGACTGACGGACGGACTGACGGACGGACGGACGGACAGACGGAAAGACATTTTTCGTCCCCACACACAATCTCATAAAGTTCCATACTGGCACTTAATAAAACTTAAGAATTACTTAGAGTGAAAAACTTTAACTTGCTTTATCTCTTTTTCAAAATGCGGCTTAGACCACTGTTGGGTTGGTTGATCGTCTCAATTCTTGCTTGCCGTGGAATAACGCAAGTGTTTTCTTCCTGTAAATCTACTTCTCATTGTATCTGTTCCTTATCATCTGGAGCCTAGAGCACGCATTTTCACCACGGAAATGCACCATACACGATAAATCATGTTGCACAAACAAATGATTGCTGTTGTTCGATGCACGCTACAACTTCCTATGCAAATTTTAGATGGCAAAAGGAATAAAGCAGCATGCATTGGTATAAGCGTGGACCCAAAATTTCTTGAGTGACTTACACCATTATTAAGAAAACGAATAAGCATTGGTATAGACGACGGGATACATTTGCGAGTGAAAATATCCTGAAGAACGTGAGCTGTCTTTGCAATCTAACTATAAGAACTAACAAGCGATAGATTGCTTGGTTGGTTGTTATGGTTATCTAATGAGGGAGATGTACTGGCACGTAGGCCTATGGCAGCCTTCAATGTGCTGGAATTGTTTTACATGCCTATAAGTTCATAAATTTGGGCCTGTCTCATTTATGCACACATAAATACCTTCGACCTGGCCCGGGATTGAATCCGTAACTTAGGGCATAAGAAAGCCATTGCGATACTGACTGCACACTCAGGCCGATGCAATAAATGTTATCGCCGATTTATTGATAGGCTAACTGGTTCGGTTCCATGGCATGCTAATTTTTTCCTCCTTTTAGGCCATCTGAAGTCTGTTCACTCTAAAAACTGAACCTATTACAGTGAGTCCCACGCAAGAGTTGGCCAATGAGGCGGGTTACTGCGTCGCGGCGGGCACAGCTCCAACTCCCGAGAGTTCGGGTGAAATATCTACATAAATAAAGCCGCGATCGGTGTAATGATTCAGGTTCTCACATTTAGAGTTAAAATTACAATGAAAATAACCACGTACCTCATCACAAGAGATGTTGGAAATGTTCTCCTCTTGCATCCACAGAACACTGGCACCTTTTTAGGAAATTTTCTTTCACGCGCATAAGTTCAGCTTCCGAGATAGAGTTAATTTCTCTTGTGATATTGTCTTTAAGTTCTTCTAATGTATGGGAAATTGACCTATACACTTTATTTTTTAAGTTTCCCCATAAAAAATATTCACATACTGTTAGAAGAACTTAAAGACAATATCACAATATCACAACTCTGTCCCGGAAGCTGAACTTAATGCGCGTGAAAGAAAATTTCCTAAAACGGTGCCAGTATTGTGTGGATGCAAGAGGAGAACAATTCCAACATCTCTTGTGATGAGGTACGTGATTATTTTCATTGTAATTTTAACTGTAAATTTGAGAACCTGAATCATTAAACCGATCGCGGCTTTATTTGCGTAGATATTTCACCCGATCGCTCGGGAGTTGGAGCTGTGCCCGCCGCGACGAGGAAACCTTCGTCATTGGCCAACTCTTGCGTGGTACTCACTGAATAAACAAAAACCAGTGCGCCTTAGGCCCTTTAAATAGCGTTGTAAGAAAGCTCATCTTGCTATTGTTAAGTAAATAGCAGTATTCGCCCGAAAAATCCTTTAATTTTTCTCAAGTGCATGTCAATAATAACTAGATCCATCTTTCTACCTCGTACACTTTTCCGTTTCCTTGTTTGACTGAGAGAAGATGAATCTGAGAGGCGTGAAATGAGTGCTTGAGTAAATTGTGTTTACTGAAATAAAGTGAGGTTGGTTGCAGTGCACTAACACATTACCTCACAAACTGCACCTCTGCTAAATATAGTTGAACTGAGCTGTTTCAGCCTGGAATATGTGAAACTAGAAATCTTTTGCAGGCTCGTACCAGAGGAAGGCCAGAGTTCCATCTCGTCTACCTTTCTTTTCGGTAATTTTTATAATAAAGCCTTTTTTAATTCAGTTCATTTATTCGGTTATTAGTAGAGATCCGTGAAAGTGGTTTTATTATTTTTTTTAGAGAAAATAATTTAAAAATGTTAATATTCAGGCGTTATTCTTAAAAAATAATGCAAGTTTTATGTTTAATCAGTTAACATCATTATGAACAACTGTTATTCAGCTTAATTCCCATGTCCCGCCGCTTATATTTTAGTTTTTAGTAGGAAATATTTTTTGGTAAGTTCATAATGAATGATGCCTGCATGGATTTACTAAACAAACATTAGTAGAAAATTTAATCGTTGTTTTGGATATTCTCGATGACAAAATTGATGAATTAAGAATTCAATAGATTTTATTTAAAAAATTTTCTACTTACAAAAGAAAGTATTGGCAAAGAGCTTAAAATATTTGGCGCAGACTATGACAGTGCCAGAGTGTCCTTGGTGTGCTTTACATCATACGTTGCTCCTAAATTTCGTTCTCTTTGGCTTTCGTTCGTTTTGGAGCTAAAGTTGTTGCTCTTCCATAGGCCTACCACGATAGCTATTCTTCTATCCCATAATGACCGTTATATTAATTTCTTGTCAATATCACGAGGAAATCATAGAAATTAGAAAAATATTGTTTAAAATTGGTTTAATTAGTCAAAATAAACAATTTTTTGCCGAAATCTTTCTAAAAAATCGGGGTATGTTTACTTTAGGCGTTATTATGAAAATTCTTGTTAATTCCCAATTCAGAAATGCTGCTTTTGGGATTATACGAGGCAATAAAATGAAATGATGCCAATATCTGTCGAATTGGGAACAATTCGCGTTATCCGTCTTGCGGAATTTCACGCGAATTTCACACTTATTAGCATCCGAAGCGTGAAAATCTCTTTGCTGCGAAGATATATGAGTGGCAAAAATAGGTACGCCTTGGAGGATTGTTATAACATGTTATAATTGATCCAATTCTAGTTTGATCCTAGTCAAAACATAGGGGAGGAGAACTTACAGAGAGTTCGAGGAAAATTCGCATCATGTGATAAAACGTGATTGGTTAATGTCATTAGCTTGCGCCATTAGCAGGGTGTGGCTAACGAGTGTTCGTAAGTTCATGCAACAATAATATCAACATTTACACGTGAAGTAACAAACTCTCACTGGCATCGTCATCATTATAGTATATCAATTAGCAAACAAAACAAAGGATTCATTGTTCACGACGACCCTGCGGGTGAGTTGTACTGAGAATAAACAAACTAACATTAATCACGGTGAACACGTGCGTTCTCATGTGCGGGCTATGACAGTCACGCCTCTTTGTTTTGAACAGGATCGTTTTTAAATGGGATAGAGAATAGCAGCAGTACGAACTTTTGCATTTACAGAAGAACAGCGGTTTGTGAATATAATTTCTCTGTCCTAACAAGACTTTACATGACTCACTCAAGAATGGCTACTTTAGTGTGTTTAGCATTTGGGAAGAGCAAAGAAGGGATAAGAAAATGGAAAATAAACTGTAAAAATTGAACTTTTGAATAAAAGAAGGATTCTGCTGTACTAATTGGCTAAACATTGAGCAAAGAATTACATTTCTATATCATAAAATATATCATTAAAATGGATTCCTCATTTTATATTTGTTCCAGAGCAAATGACAAATACTGTTTTTATATAACTTGAGAATTGGTAACTGCTGAATTTCGGCAATTCATTATAACTATTAAAAAAATGTATTTAACTCCTTCTATTTCGTCTCTAATATACCTAGTTTTCTGGCTGTCTATAGGCCTATGTTTAACTTTTCTTGTAAAATGTATATGATAATCACAATTGAACACTACTTCCAGATTATTAAAATTCAGGTTGTGTAAAATTTAAAAGATAGAGAAGAAGTGAGTGATGCTTTGCTAACATTTGATTGGCTTTCATTTGATATTCTACTAACATTTTAGGCATTATTTCTGTACAGATGGGAAGGCGAGGCAAAAAGCTTGGTTTGAAGATGCGCGGTAGCAATATGAGCTTCGAAACGGCATTCTCGCGCAGGTCATGATTCATGTCTCACCTGATCAGTTATACTAAACTTAATTTACAATTGTGCTTATTTTCGTAGAGACGTCAGAGGGATAGGTGGTAAGCCCATTGCCTTCACCATCCCTTAGAGCAGGGATCGTCAACTGAAGCGGCCCTCGACCACATTATATGCGGCCACGACGAAACCAAATAACATTTAAAATATGTTTTATTTTATGGATGGTTTTGGCCGCAGGTATCCTGATGCTTCTATATTCGAAATCACATTCTTTGGGTAAAGGAAGGCCCTAACAGTTAAAGATAAAATCTAAACTGACTTTCTGACTTGAGGATTATGCGGCCACTGCTAAAGTTATTTAATAATTATAACGGCTATTTTTCCATTATTTAATTAATTATTTATAATTATTAAAAAATATATTAAATAACGGATTATAATATAATCCGTTCCAGTGTGGCGTTTTAGAGTTGTAAGATAATTTCAAATTGGAGCTATGTGATATGCAAAGTGATCCTTTTCTTCACCAGAAATGGGGGCAGGAGACGGGAGGCATTGTCTTGTGGAAACTTGTAACACGTTAAAAATATGCTGAATTGAGTGCGTTTAGCTGAAGAATTTCTCCCATATTTGGAAACACGTAATTGTGTGAATCCATATTTTCCATTATGAAGTTAGTTAAATCTTCACAAAGAAACAGACTTACCAATAAGTATTTCCAGTACTTGTTAAAAATATCAACATCTTTGGAAATTGACTTTGATGAACTTGTTACTTCCCACGAGCGTCCACAGTGCTCTCATTAATGTGCAGTGCGTTTTAACAAATAACAATTTTAATGCACCGAAAAAAGTGCTCTGAGTTTTAATACATTTTTTTTTTTTTTTTTGCTAAATAATAATTCTGCTGCGTCCAAAAAAGAGCTCTCAATAATGTATTCTGAATTTTAAGGATTTAAAGTTACTGTATCCAAAAAGGGCTTGAGTTTATATGTACTACATTTTATTAAATAATAAGTTAAATTTTAATAATAATTTTACTGCATTCAAGAAAATGCGTGGCCTATGACGTCAACACACATCATATATTGGCCGTCGTAAGTAAAGAAGTTGACTACCCCTGCCTTAGAACACCAAGGTGTAATATTACCTGAACGTAAAATGTCAAGAGGCTCTAATTTACGCTTGGAGTCCTTTAGCGTACCGTATATATACGACGCGGAATCCCTGGTTTGAAGTCCTTGGAGGATTTTTATGTCTCGAAAAATCCATCGACCGCTTTCGTGTTTCAACCCGGGACCTTCGGATACAGATGCGGGCACGGTAACTCTACACCACGGGGGGGGGGGGGGGGGCAGGATTCAATTGAAGCATACGTTAAAAGTGCTTAATGGTGAATGCCCTTCCTTATGTAAACAACGTAAGTTCATCCCCATATGTACTATAACAACCTTCGAACTTAGAAGAGTTCTCACGAAAAGTGCATTGGAATTCGCACGAAGATGCACGACTCTGGTAGCATAGAACGTGCCCTGCGACAATACACTGCATTATTCTTGAATCTTGTTCGTCCTTGATACCAGGTTCATTACATAAACACATAAAAACTAATGGAAGATGTTCAATGCAATCCACTTCTTCTGTGATGGTATTCAATACATCTCTTCAATTCTCATATGAACTCGAGAGACAAGGACACTCATGGGCTGATTAGCTATATTACATTAGTTTCAAACCTTACTAGGTTCTACAGCTGGACTGATTATGAATTTATACATAAAATATCGGTATAAACATCGGTATATAAATATCGGTTTGGAGATAAGAGCAATGAAAATAAATCGAAATGCAGTTTGCATTAGTTATTTATGATAAAGTGGTAAAACGAGATTTTATTTTGCAAAATAAAATCATTTTACCTTGAGTATCACAAACTATTTTTAGACGGCCGATAATGTCTGTGAAACAATAATTTTATTACGTACCGTGCAGCCAATTTGGGAGCTTTTCAGCTGTTCTGTTATCTCGTACGAAAATACGCAGAGATTTTTGATTCTCTGGTACATGGTTGCCAACATAAAGAATGGAGTGGACAACGCTTTTCAGCCAGCAAGCATGACTATTTATATGATCACGTGAGAAATTTATCATTTAAATAGGCATAATGAATTTTAACATTTTCAATATTTATCAAACTAACTCTATTTAATAACCATATGCAATTATTCTTAACTAACGGAGTATTTTCCATGTGACTGAAACCAAAGTTGGTGACAATGGAATGGCATAAAACGTTATAGGACTAGTTCGATAATATGCGACTTTTAGGAAGATATTTTTAAAAAAAGTACTGGGCAGAGAAGGGGACGCTTTTACAAACTGGATAATGGAGTACGTCGTTGCCTAGTGGTTGAGACACTGCGCTACAAACCGAAAGGTCGCTGGTTCGATCCCCGATGAGGTTCTTAGGATTTTTCAATTGGCCTAATCCTTCTAGTGGCACAATGGCTCTGGGGTTGACTCAACCTTTAACAGAAATGAGTAGACTACCAAGAGCAATCCTGGGGGCAATGGCGGCCGATGCATAAAGCTGACAATCTTACCATCTTCACGTGCCGAATTTGGGAGCCTCAACCTCTTCAAACCCTTAGACCATCCGCGGTCAGTGTAGGAATCACTTTATATTTTCCTGGATACAGATTCCAACAACTCGTTAAGTGATACTGAAAATGAGGCATAGAGTGCCTTCAAGTCAGTGTGTTCAAACTTCCTAAGAAATCACAAATCTGATGAGTATGAAGAGGTTGTGAATACCATGATAAGACATATTCAAAGTATGAAGTGCCATGTGTCACCAAAATTACATATCCTTGATTGTCATCTTGACTTTTTCTCTCAGAACTTGGGGAAGGGGGAGGGAATAGGAAAGTGATGAATACGCGAAACGTTTTCACCAGGACATTGTAGTAATGGAAAAACGGTCGGTGGAACTGTAGTAGTTGGCAGGATATTGTTGGTCCTTAGTTGGAGGGACTGCAGAACGTGAATACAAAAGAAAATGACCAAAAATGTCGTTCTAAAATTCTTCTTTGGTCAAATATTTGTCTTTCAAAATTACGTGTTTTTGGTAATAGTAATACCTCTGGTTTGTGAAAACGATATGTCATAGGATATGTTTATTTTCAAATCCTCGTTTCTCATAGTCATAACAAGTGAAAAAAGCATAAAAACAGAATTTCATATTAAGAGAGCAGACAAAATGTTAAAATGTGTCGTAAAGAGATATCAAACATCTCATAATTATAAAGAAATAATAAACAAATTAAGGTATATCTGACTTACTTGCTTAGTCACTTAATGGCAATAGGCAATTCCTTACATATTTTTATTTAGGCTACTTCATTGTTAGCTTCACGTTGAAATAAATTATTTAAGTAAGTACTTACTTACTTACTCAATGGCAATAGATAATTCCTAAGCAAGCTAAAAGAATATTATTATTTTATGGGACCCAAAGGTTCATTGCCGCCCTTACCTGAGCCTGCCATTCAACCCTATTCTGTGCCAACTCCATCCAACCATCCAATCACTTCTCTTAAATCTATCCTAATATTGTCCTCCCACCTACATCTAGGTCTTCTAAGTGGTATTTTTACTTCGGATTTCCCAATCAACATTTTTGACATACGTCTTTCTTCCCCCATGCGCGCAACATGTCCAGCCCATTTCATCCTCCGTGATTTAATTACCCTTACTATATTCAGTGACAAGTACAGGTTAAGAAGCTCGTCGTTATGCAGTTTTCTCCAATCCCCATTTTCATGTCTCTTAGGCCCAAATATTTTCCTTTTCGGATACTCTCAGATTATGTTCTTCCCAAAATTATTTGAGTGACTTAAATGTTTCATTCACCTTTCTATCTTAGCTTACACACGGCCAGGTGAAATAGTTATAATTCCAAGTGACTTAAATGTTTTGTAGTTGAAATTTTATTATATACCGGTACTACTGTTGATTGAATATCGAATATTCACATTTAAATAATAAATGCATGGCCATACCTTTTAGGAAAAAAAATGGCACTATAGAAACATCTGAGATTCTAAGGTAATAAGTGAACGAATAGTCAGTACTTCTTTGAAATGTATAAAAGAAAATGAACTTAACAATACTGGTAATTGAACATCTACTTTTATAAAAATGGTTAAGTTAGTAAAGCAATAGTCTTTACAAATAAAAGTTTTAAATGTAACCTATAGCCTAATATTTAATTAAACAGGCCTAGAAAACTAATGGGGAGCGAGCTTTATTCCCCATATAGGCCTATTTGGTTTTAATTAAGCCTACATTTTCCGTTGGGTAAGTGAGATGTGCCTATTATCGTACCCATTTTCAAATTATAAATTTGTGAAGTTATTACTGTGACTAAAATGGAACTATTTACTTTACAGTAATAAGGGATGTAAATACTTAATTTCTGACTGCTTGTTTTTAAAAAATTACACTATATTAATAACCCTTTTTCAATTATTAAAATATACTGCCTGTGCGATATTAGGACACAACGTGTTCCCAATATCGCACACCTTTGCTTAAGAATTTTATTATAGACTTGATCAAAAATATAAGACCCTAAAGACAGAAAAGTAAAAAAATCTTTACTAGGGATAAACACACACAATAATGAGTATCAAAGGAGTATTATCATAATAATAATTGGGCGTTTTGAATATTTGTATTTCGCCAAAGAACTGTCATTCCCTTAAGTCAATAAGTTACACTAATTTTTCATTTTAAGCACATTGTCATTTTCACCCTTCTATACAAAATGAACAAATGACATTCTTATAGTCGTCTGAGCCTGAACACACTTCATGACACCAAATGCGACATTTTGTGCAAACGATCCATTTTTCACCTCTTTTGTCAGAGGAATACATTTTCTGACAATATGGGCATTCCGCGTCATCTTCACTATCTTCCTCGTCTGTGGAGACGAGTGAAGGATCGCTCAGGTCCTCTTCGGATTCGGAAGATGATTCCTGTTTTCTCTGCCTCTTCCTCGTCTTTGATACTTGCGCCTTTTTTCCTCCAGTGTCCTCATTTTGTGGAGACTTTCTTTTGCCAGCAGGTTTCTTTACCAGAGATGCAGCCATCTGACTTTTATAAGGCGAACTTGTGAGGAGAGCAGCTCTACCAGCAGGACGACCTCTTTTGTTAGAATTTCCTGCATTCTTCTTGTGTGAAGGCAGGGGACTTACGTCACCTGGCATGACAATATTTCCAGATTTCGATGGAAGTGGTGATGACGACCTGGGGAGTCTGATGCCACTGCAGCTAGGTTGAGGCTCTGTTGATCCTGACACTGGGGTGGTATTGTCGTCTCCCTCGTCGGGAACATTCTCTCGGGCTTCAACCAGGAACTCATGTTCGCTGAAGACATTTCTATCAAATGGAAACAGCCCTGTTCTCTTGAATCCATTTGTCGCCACAGCAACAGTAGCAGCCTTGTTGAAGGCTTGGCCTAGCAGTGCACCAACTTGGTAGTGAGTTACAACTCGACCAGGATTGGCCTTGAGCCATGATTCAACTGCCGATGCATAGTAAGTCTTGAACGGCTGCATGAATGCAACATCAAGGGGTTGCATTTTGTGAGTGCAGTGTGGAGGTAAACACACTAGATGCACGCCACTTTCTCGTGCTAGTTCCAGGAGTTCAATGTTCCTGGTGTGTGAATAATGTCCATCCAGGATAAGAACCGCAGGGTCCTCCTTCGTGGGTTTCACATTCTGCAAGAAGAGACGGAACCACTGATTGAAGCTGTCGATCTGGATCCATCCAGATTTATGGCACGCAGCCACAGTTCCATTGGGTGCTCCATCCAGAAGCTCTGCCTTCATGTTCACCCGTGGAAAAACCAGTAACGGCGATATAAAGTGACCAGCAGCACTCATGCAGGTGACGGCAGTTACCAGTGAACCTCGTTCAGCGGAAGAGACAGAGCCAATTTGGCGTTTACCTTTTAAGCCTACTACTTTAGCGACTTTATGCTGAACCACAGATAGTCCAGTTTCATCGCAATTGTACAATCTATTAGGAGCATGATTAATAACATCCATCAAAGGCTCCATGATATCGAAAAAGGCTTTCACATTTTCAGGTGTGAAACCCCTAATTCTAGCCATAGAAGTAGGTTGTGGCTTTCTGAGACTAAGCTGTGGGTGTCTCAGAAGGAACTTACGAAGCCACTTCCACCCAGCAGATTCATTGCACATTGAAAAAGGATGTCGAAGACCGTTCCTGGATGCCAGCTGGTATGCCATTCTTTTAATGTCTCTGTTAGTTAATCCATAAAATAGCCTCTCCATTTCCAGACAGTAGGATACTAATGATTCCTCTAATTCGTTAGTTAGTGTAGGCTTCCTACCAAGTTTGGTGTGAACAAGATTTTCTATGCTCTCCTCCTTATTGTTTACTTTATCTTTCAATGTAGACTTAGGAACATTAAATGCTTTGGAGGCACGATTCAATCCCATCTCTTTATTTCTAACTGCAACAATAGCAGCTCTCATTGACTCTTCTTTCCATTGTTTGCGCTTAGTTGGCGCCATCTACAAATCATAAATAGAAAATCTTATAAATATTTAGGATTGTAATTTCAGAAACAAGTTGCCTAATATCGCACGGTGCGATATTAGGACAATAGCATGGGTGCGGTATTAGGCAACTAGCGTATGACAAAGTTACTAGTATATATAAGCCAAATAGACACTCAGTTTAAAATAAAGAAATAACTAGCAATAAGAATGGACTCTAAAGAATATAATGGTATAAATACAATACTCTTAATACTTACATTTTATTACTCTTTCCGACTCGGCAGACTTCACTCGAGAAAATTTTTACACCACAAAATTCAACAATACACACAACAACCGTCTTCCACGCTGCACCTACACTCAACTGAAGGACATCACGCTTGTTTCTACAAGCAGAAGCATTTCCACCTACTTTCACCAGGGTGTAGCACCAATCACGCAAGAAATCCGATGGTGCGATATTAGGAAGTGGTGCGATATTAGGCCCAACTCCCTTAATGATCATGAATATTATCAGTGGCGCCAAGTTTTGGAAAACATTGGTTGGGCTTAGAGATTTCAAAATTTTCATAGTCCAGTTCCTTATTATTTTGGTTCATCAAATGAACTTATATAGCCTAAGACTGATATGACTCCGCATAAATACAGAACTGTACAAGAAATGATATCATCATTATAATAAATAAACACAAGTCGTCAGGAAATTGTTGTGTAGCCAAGTGAGCTTAAATTACTAAAATAAAATAAAATAAAATAAAAAATAAAACAATGAAACAAACTAAAATAAAATAAGCTAAACCACAAATAGACATTACGAGCACGCTTTGATACAAAATATTATTCTCCTTACAGGAGTTCTCCTAAATTCGTCACAAGCATCATCATCATTATCTTCATCTTCACTTTTTCTTTTACTTAGACCAGTTTCAAGGTCTCCTTAATTACGCAGTCTTTTTCGTGGACGACCCGAGCCCGAGCCCCTTCTACCCTTTGGTTTATTGTCCCTTGCCGATTTAATCAATCTTTCTTAATTCATGCTTTCTGCATGTTTGTTCCACTCTGACTATCTTCTTTTTAACCAGTCACCAATGCGTTGTACTCCGCACTCCTCTTGCATCCCAGTTCCTTGCTTTATCCATGATTAATGTCCTTTTGTGAATTTTCATAATCACAAGCATAACCTAAATTGCAAACGCAACTTTTCCGAATGTTCATATGTAAAATGTGATTCAGTTTTGATCTGAATTAAAAGTGTCTTTATTACTTTTTTGCACGACGTAACTAATTAGTGGTACTTACGAATATTGTTGCCGTTGATCGTAACTTGACATTCCCGCACGCAGTCTGATTGCTATGAAAACAAAAGAAATCTCCGTGCGGTAAAACTTACAAAAAGCACAAGTGCCGTAAGTAAAACCATCATAATACAAGCCTTTATGGAAGACCGGAACCAAGGCGCCCCAGTTTGTGGCGACTTTAACAGGACAAATATTCGGTCCCCATAACAACCAACATATGCGATTCACTTTCTGAAATATAACATCCATCTTCAATAGTGTATAAACATAATATTTTCAGCTAATATCTCAATTAATATAAATAAATTGTTATAAATAATCACCGTGCAAAAAATAGCATACAATACTCGTGCCGTAAGCACATAACGGATCTCGGAAATTGAACTCTTTCCTCGATCCGTAAGCACTGGTTACGACACTTGTAGGCCTATCGCAATCTCTCTATATATAAAAGGCTTTGTCCTGACTGACTGAATGACAGGAATCAACGTACAGCCTAAACTAAGCTTATAACAGGTAGAGACTTGGAATTTTGACAGTACCTTCGTTTCATAATGTAGGTGCTCACTAAGAAAGGATTTTTGCAAAATGTTGATTTTAAATGCCAAAAATTAAACGTTTTTGAGAATACTTAATCCCTTTTTACACAGAATTATCAATTCCAAATCACAGAATATATTGTTGCCAATTGTATCAGATGGGTTTGGAAAAAAAAATGACATGCAAGTTTGACAAATAAGAGAAGTTATCAAAATAATTCATGTTATAAATAAATATTACAGAATGAAATCCACGAAAATAATGCAGTTACATAACTTTCTCTACCCTGGACATAGAGAAAACAAAACGAGGTATGGTAATGTGTATATTGTTATATTATATCGCAGGTTTTTGGAGAGAGAAGTATGAAAGTGATAATGCTTTCTGTTTAATTTCATACCAAAACAGTTTTATGGTAACATGAGAGTGGGAATTTCTGTTTCTTCTTATTTGAACCCCTACCAGGCTTGCTGTGCAAGCGATGGGATGCAAAATTCTACATCCTCTAAGAGCCATAAAAAACTATATCAAGCGTTTTCTGAGGGAATAGTTTGAGTGTAATAAGTCGTTCTTCCTATTTCAAATTATAAATACCTATATAAGGACCTAGCATTTAAAAATCGAAAGTCCTTCATAAGTTAATTTCCAACTACAAAATACAAAACCCGGGCGACGCTGTGTCTTTTAAGCTAGTATACTATAAAAGCGTAAAATGAGCTTCTGGTGGTGGCTGTGAAAACTGCATTCACAGAGCAAGACGTAAAATTTAATGAATTGAGGAAGCAATTCAAACAATTCAAACAATTCAAACAATTGTGAGGGAAAAGTAATACGAGGATATCATGCTTTGTATGTCAATAATTGCCAGATTTTCGCTGTACAGCGATTCACAAAAGAAATGCTATTTTTGATAATAGCAATAAAAATTAAAATTATGATAATAATTCACGGCAAATTATTGGGTGACATCCCACGGGCTCATATAAGTTGGCGCCACTGAATATTATAAGTTATGTTGTTTCTACCAGAATTCCGTTGAACCTGGCGCTTGGCACAGGTAAAGAAATCTACCTGCTTTACCTGCCTACCACCTATCCACCCACACCCAAGACGTTACGTGTCTCAGCTGTTTTACGATGGTGTATCAGTTGCCTAGCGACTACCGCAGGTCGATATAATTGCTGCAATGGCTTTCCCTACCGCTTCGCGAATTCTGCAAACAAAAGAACATTATATATTATATAATGTAAAAATAACAAACAACATATATATAGTATATATATATGTTATATGTACCTATATGTATATATATATAATTATATGTATATATATATATAATTATATGTATATGTGTATATATATATATATATATATATATATATATAATTAGAACGTAGGCTAAACCAAATTAAAGTTTCAATTTTCATTTTAATATACCTTATTTTATTATTTATTTAACAAATTAATTGGTTTTTAAAATAAAAATTGAAATCTATCTCCTCCGACAGACATGAACCTGAATTTTGCGTGTGAAATTCTTTTATCTTGCTTTACAAAATTACTTGTGGCTCTTTTAAGTATTGTTTATATCTTTGTGTTTAAAAATATTTTACCCTGAAAAGTGATGGTTACTTAAAATTTGTCAACATTATGTTTTCATTGAAACTCCACTGCTGTGGTCGGGGGCAGTTAAGAAGTGGACATAAGTATATTAAATAAAAATGCATTCATTAACAGTACGTTCATTTCAAAGAACATTATGAACAAGTTTAACAGCTGTGTTTCTATTTCTTGTGGGAAAAGATAGATTTTAAATGTGGAAAAATAACATGCAAATTGAAACTAAGAAAGCAGGCAATTAAAGTTTGCACGCGCCAGCAGTTTGAAGCGCAAAGAGGTGTTCACTTTAAAAATAGCGTCAGCAACACATGTTCCACTCGCCCAAACGGTATAAAAGTTTGCACCTTAGGGTTTGTTCGATTTTTTACTCTAAAAAATCGCATTTTTTTTTTTACCAAAATGACTAAATAATTACTTCTGTCATCCCTTAAATTAAGTTGTGAAAATTACCAAAACATGGAGATAGGCCTATACCGGTAGGCCAGTGATTTGAGATTTCTACTTCTGCTTAGAGAGTGTGCTACTGGTCCACTAATGCTTTTAGATTTCTGGAGGCGAATAAAAGAAACCATGTAAGTGTAGCATGGTCAACGTAGGCACCAGTATATTTCAGTATTCAGTTGTAATTTATGTGGGAAAAAATTGTGCACGTAGACCTAATATTGAATCTGAATTTCTGTGGTGTCAAACTTCTACCCGAATGGAAGTTTATATATTTACTATTTTTTTAGTTTATTTATCCATTATTACATGCCTACAACTGTTAGCCCATATAATTTCCATTGTCGAAATCAGTTTATGTATGGGAAAACTGAGTCAGTACATGTGAATGAGTTATCGAGCGAAGTAATTATTTGTCCGCTCCGGTTTGGCAATTTTAGATACTGTTGTGTTTTCTTGTCTAGCTGAAAATTTTATCATAGCAAGACTGAAGGAAACGCAAATGCACATCAAAGCCAGATTTTAAATTTTAGCTTTCGTTGGCGAGTTATGAGCGAAAAACTGACAAAAGCATTTACTTTATAATGTTTCCTCTTCGTTTAAAACAACATAAATTTTCAAGCGTTATATGGGGGTGCATAATTTATTCAGAGTGGAGAATATACAGACCAACAGCCATTTTGGTGCCTTAGAATTTATACTTAAGTTATTCTTCGGTATATTTAGGTCGCTGATGCCAAATGTGCCATTAGTTTTGACCTATCAGCTTTAGTTTTGTGAGATATTGTATTATCATTATGCGTATTATCCCATTTTTCGTTTGATATAAATAAAAACAGTGCATATTTGTAGCTTCTAAATCATGTGAAGAAAAAAAGCAACACACTAATATTACATTAACATTACAATAACAATATAACATGGGGTCTTTAAAAAAAAATGATATTATCACATACTGTACGGTCGTTTACGACTTATGAGCTGTCAATTTGAGGGCCAAAAAATAATCCAGCTTTTAGTTTTTCTGTACTTCGTACAGTTTTCGTCCTACGTGACCAAAGCTTGGTCAAGAACCTTCACTCGCTATATTATCAAGCAAGATTTTGTTTCGCTAGAATAAGAGTTCACGAATAGAATCCCCCCCTTTCGACAAAAGTAGAGCTGGTAGAGAAAAACTGTTTACATATTTGGAATAAGCACAGCAAGTATAGCCAATATCCGGTAAAACATCTGAGACACCAAACAAAAAGTTCTTTTTTGTTGGGCTGTGTAATCAATAGGTCTAGTATAGGCCTACCTGGCAAGTGGCATTAAAGAGGCTATAACTATAATTATTATAAATATATAACAATTTATTATTGAGTTATTTAGTTACCCAAAATAGGTCAGAGAAAAAATAGAGCAAACAAATGTTTCTGTACTGTATTCTTTTGTACTCTATAACTTTAGATGGAAGTTATTTATTGTAGTCAGAAGTTATTTACCGCAGTGCCAGTCTGACTAGTTCAAAATAAAAATCATTTATGCACAATGCAAAGTCTGCCATTTCCTTCTAAGCTTTTCTAAATTATTGCTCTATATTAATGTCTTATTGTACGATATATTATCGTATGTCATGTTTACGATGACTGATATTATGATAGATGTAAACAGGATATGGAGACTGTCCAACAGCATAATATTACAATTGCTGACAGCTAAGATTGGAAGCAAACATTTTGTGTTGATGAATCGTCGATAAAAGTGTCGTTAGTAATCATAAAATAAACGTAGTGCATTTTTAAAATAAATAATGGGAAGAGACATAGGCATTATCGGAATGGAGAACAGTTGGTTATTTTCATGGGAATTACTGCCTTGTAATTGAAGACTTATGCTCATATTTCTGATAACCTAAGTATAGGTTTCATGTGATTGGCTTTTAAGAATTTCTTATTAGTATTAGGCCTACTCCATTTTTACATGCACTTTTCCATGTTTGTCTTCTCTGCCAATTAATGGAATATAAATATTCATTATAAGTCTCCATTCATTGATATATTGTTATGTCATGTGTTATACCATTTTGTTATATTTGTCATCTGCATAAGCTTTTTTCGGGTGACTGCCGTTTAAATCTAGGCCTACCTTGTTGCTTTCCTGAATTTTTATAATGCCATATTCCAAAGCGAAATTAAAAAGTAAAGGCGATAGTGCATCTCCTTGCTTCAAGCCGCTTTTAATGGCAAACCTCTCTGATATAAATTTCCCTACCCTGACTCTGCTATAAGTTTCATTTAGACACATTTTGATCGCAATAATATTGCGCACATATAGAAATTATTTTTATCATAATTCAAAATTCCAAGAACAATACATCCGTGTTTATGCAGTTTCTCTCTGAAGTGAAAAGCGCGCGTGGCATGTTAACGTTTCAGGTGTAGCCTATATTGATTACCATTCAATAAGTTTATGCAGTTAAAGTTAAAGTTTAATTATTTAAAATATTATTTATATTAATACTGACACATTGTTGACATAGGCATACACAGCATCAGTGTGGTAATACTGTCAATGCAGAACTATCTGGCGACAGAAAATAAATGACGCCAGGATCACTGCTCAGAGAAAGAAGTGCTTTCAGAGCATAACACGAGTATCACGTGTCAAAAATCGAGCCAACACGGTCATGAGATGATTATATTAGGTTTGTTCCCAAAGCACTCAGAAACCATGAACACATCGTTCGCGCATGCGCTCTTTCTCCACACGCATTCCCAAAGCGAGAGTTCATTATTCTGATTGTCAATCTTCTGTTCCGTGTGTTCTCACGGGCAGTTTATTTACTTTAAGAAAAGATTGCAGGCTCTACCATGAATTGTTTAAAGATATGCTCAGTAGCCACAGCCCCTATTTTCACGCACCTGGCTCCTCCCTCCAATAACCTTGCGCCTGATTTATAAGCATAGGCTACTTATATCTATGAATAATGGAAGATAATTAACCCTGCAGTGCTCGCGCGGCGTCTGACAGACGCCAGACCACATTCATTTCGCCATATTTAGAATACCTATGAGGCCATTGTGCTGACCTGCCATCTACCTTTCGGTCAACTACTCTTAAATAACATATCCAAGCGGCAACCCTCCAGTTTTCGCCTATCAAGAGTGGAGTGACGTTAATGTTGCAAAAATGTAGATGGCGTCTGTCAGACGCCGCGCGAGCTTTACTGTTACAAGGTAAGTTACTGGTTTAAAACAAATTTCTTGCAGAAACTAGTGATCATAAACCTACAATACCAATCTTTTCTGATGGAAATTACTTATCTTTAGGCTTGGCAATGAGTGTAAAGGAGAAAAAAATATCATAATCTTTCTGATCCAAATGATTGGAAGATAGCGCAAAGTTGCTTGAAGAAGAAGAAGAAAGAACTTGATTGCGATAGTGATCCTAAAGAAGACATTGCGGAGTCTAGAAGTGAGTCTACGGACACTGAATAAGAAGCAGATGATGAAAATGATTATAGTGAATGTGATAGGCCTAAATATTTCGTAGGGCGGGACAAAGTTTCGAAATGGAATAAGAAGAGATCAGTAGGCCTAAAAAGTAGTAACAGTTGTTATACCTACACAGTCTTAGGACAATAATAATTTAAAAATGGTTACATGCCTAACAACATTGTTTTATTGTTAATTAATTAAAGTCATAATGTGCTAATATTGATTTGTGTCCAATATGATTAGTTAAATGTTCATTTTCAATAAATTGACTTAATACACATATTTTTAACTAAGAAATCTATGCAAAACATGTTCAGTAATATTAAGTAAACTATGACAAGCCTCAATAAACAAAATGAAAACTCAAAACAACATACAACAATAGAAACAACGTAAAACACGAATGGCGTCTCTGAGACGCCGCGCGAGCTTCTATGTCCTAAAATAGCGCGCGAGCACTGCAGGGTTAAAAGTTTCCCAAAATATAGTTTATAATGACGATGCATATTGCATGTATATCATGTGAAAGGGAAATACATATTCTATTCTAATCTGATGAGTACGATTTCGTTTCTAGCAATTCCACGAAAAAAAATTTCAAGTCCCCCCTCCCCGACGGTGAACGGTAAAGGCGTATTTTTCTATGTTGCTAAATAGATTAATTTTTTTAGGACACTAAAAATGGAGCAATTTAAGTTTATGATATTTTTATAAGCTATGGAATTCGTATATAAACTCAGATTGTTTCTAGAAATATAACTACTCAGAAACTATCAATTCCAAATTCTTCTAACCGTTCCCAAAGTGCAAGATCACGGATAAATTATAGATTGGACTTGCGCAGTACAGCAAATTCTCAATCAGTCATGGGCTTACTTTGGGAACAAACCTATTAGTAGAGATTGCAATGAAGCAATGCCTCAGTGAATGTCTTCGGCTAATAGTTTTCCGAGGAACCCGAAGCTAAATTATTTTTAAGAGTGACATCATTATATCCCGTGAATAACCATATGCATTAAATTGTAAATGTTCAGAAAATGCAATGGATCGTAGGAGAAAGAGTGAAGAAATCAGAAGTAGGGAGAGAAACAACATTAAGAATGTACGAGTGTTTAAAAAATAGAGGACGTAGTTAGACTAATTGTTCTTTATTAGTGAACATTATCATTAGTAGGCATATGCTTACTTTCTCTAGAATGTGAAATAAGTAATAAAAGAATCGTTATTACACCGCGAAGGAAATAACACAAACCGGGCTGCAAATTTTGTGGATTTCTATTTCAGAACGGTCTTCCTTACAATTCAGTCTGTAATGAAATAATCAAATGATGATAAAGATTTATCACACTTTAGGTATTAAATTAAATTGAAAATAAAATTATTTATTTAGCCTGGTAGAGATAAAACCATCGGGTCTTCTCTCCCCCTCTACCTCTCTACTAACTTTAAATCACGAAAGGGTTTGGTGAAAAGAGTGAGGTTTAGTGTGGTTTAGTTTTGAAAAATAAGGGAATAAAAAAATTGCTGATGAATTACAGAAATTATATTTTACTATGAAAAAATCAGGAGGAATTTTGGTTATTCAGACGAAAGTTTGGTAAATCTAAGATACAGTATGTCAAATGTATTAGAGAATAAAACATTAACAACTCTTAAATATCTCTTTTGGCTTGATTGTCTATTGGTCTTAACCCTTTCAGAGCTGAATTTATATGTTTACGTAAGCAATCGTCAAGTGAAAGCTACAGTGGGTTCTACGTTTCAAATCATTGAGAAAAATTTAAGTGGAATAGCTGATCTCCATGATTGATAATCTTAACACATGAATAAAAATCTTCATATTTTACATAAAGCATTATTGTAGTAATCTTGCGTATCTGCTATTATTAACTTATCGGTTTTTATGTGACGCATGTATACATCATTCGCAGTGAAATATGTATTTATATATTCTTCTCCTGTCTCGTAGTGTAACTTCTCCTGGTTGTAGGGACGTTTATGCGGCCCTGCGACCTGTTGGAAGAGGGATACATTTTTGAACAGACACGGACATGGAGGGGCCTCCCCAGATGGGTAATCAGCCCAATACCAGGGCCACCTCCGAGACAACACGAACACATAGGACGATACACACCTGTCTTACGCACTCTCACTCTGAATAAGGCATGGATGGGATGAAGATGATAAGGGTGATAAGGGTAGCCGGCCAGATGATATCCGGGGACCACAAAAGTTACAGCAGATTCGTCTTACAGGTGAGGAAAAACCCCGGAAAAATCCCATCTAGGTAATTTGTCCCGGCCAGCCCTCTGGGTGAGAGGAGCAAACCCATCTCTTGTTGTACATCGATGGACGCATGCAAATATGCACAAAAAATGCGAAATCATGCATTAAAGAGAAATGTACACGTTACCTTCTCCATTTTGTACTAAAATAGTCTAACATGCAAATAGATGCATTTAAGTTAATAATTATGCTCTATCATTGAAAATATTATCAGATATGCATGGCAAAACCCTGCACAGGATGTCACTGATGTCAAACCACAAGGATACATATAACTATTTATGTTTAAGGTATAAATATGCAAATTGTAGTGATATGTTTGAACATTGGTTCAATAATAATAATAATAATAATAATTGTTATTATTATTATTATTATTATTATTATTATTATTATTATTATTTTTGTCCATCAATGGACCAGGAAAAGTCATTATTATGTTATCATGATATAAAAAAATAACATCTCCACTTCCAGTACCCACAAGGAATATGTAAAACGCCAGGTGACATCACAAAAATTTCCTATTCACAACATTGTTTTAAAAGAGAATTACTATAATAAGTTCTGTGTAGGCAATGCTACACGAACGTTTATGAAAAATCATATTTAAAAAAATGCACTCTATTTCAGGCTGATGTTAAAATGTGTACAAGGCATCAAATAAATAATCTGCTGTAGAACATGGAAAACAGTTCATAGGCTGCCTCCGACCATTCTGTCCTAAACTCTATGGACAAGGTGTGGAATAAGGACGTTACTCGAGGGGAAAAAGTAATAGCATCATTATGGCTGAATTTCACAAAAGAGTGAATATTTCAATGCCATTACTTTCATTATATTTATGCATATAAAATATTAGCTTTGTACTGTCAATTATTGTACAGTCGGGTCTCAAAACATTCACTTAGCCAAATATGCAGTAAACGTTTGAATTAACCGACATATGCACAATAATTAACATCTGTCAGAAATTTGTTGATAAAAATATGGCAAATTAATACAATTTGCACAAATATTTTGATATCAAGCAAATATGGTGTATTACCGCAAAACTGACACAATATACTGTACAAAATGAAACCATCAATTTTCACTTATTTACATTTTAACATCAGCATGAAATAGAGTGCATTTTTAAAAATATGATTTTTCATAAACTTTCAGGGCCTATTGATTACAATGGTTTTGCCGAAAAAAGGGCATAGGCCTATGAGACCGCTATATACAAACTTTATCAGCACCAATTTGTTAAAAGAATCATATTTTTTCTCTTTAAACAAATTCTTTGAACAACTTTTTCTCCTGATTTTGAAAATACGTATGGCAATTCTATTGAAGAAGGGCAGCACTGCGTCTTGGCACAGATGATGGCCCATGATACCCCGTGCTTAAATATTTATACTGTATGTACAAAGAGTGCTACAGTGTTTAAAAACCGCAATGCTGACTTTTCACATCAGCAAGGAAAGTGAGAAGCGAGGAGCGGACATGCTTCAAAGGCAGTTGAGCACGTGCTGGAGAATGAACTCACAGAGAACAGGTGCGTTGCGTCATCATCTGCCCTGCCATGGCTGAGACTCTCGGGAACCGGACAACCTCAAGAGACCGCGGCCTACACACGATCAATCATGTTGCGCAAAATTCGTCGTTGCGCAATCATTTTGATGTTGCGTGGGCGTGGCGGAGCTAACATAATTTATTGTTGCTCCATAATCATTTTTGGGATGCCAGAAAACAGTTTTGTCCTTCAAAGGATGTTACAGTATTTGTGATTGGTGTTACATAGTTGACAGAAAATATTATAATTGAGGGCAATTGGCAAAATGCGTACTAGAGTAAAGGTGTTAATTGTATATAAGGACAAATAAAGTAAGATTAATGGTTTAAATCACTAAATTAAGCATTAAAAAGGGACCGGTAATAATATAAGCGACTTAGCAAACATTTTTTGTGATACTCGTATTTCAGGGGTGCCCACCCCCCCCAAACTTCATGACTCACTCCCCCCCCAACTTCATTGCTCACCCCCCCCCCAAAAAAAAATTTCATTGCTCACCCCCCAACCTGATTGGCTGTCGACAAGGGCGCCCATATGATATTTTCTAGGGGGGGTAATTTTAAATTTGTTGTTGTTGTTGCTTTAACTTCTTGGGCCACTTTGTAACATTATATTAATAATATAAAAATATAATAAGTGCAACAATGGCGTAGCCAGAAAATAATTGCGGGGAGGGTCGGGAGTGCCGGGGGGTTTGGAATATCCCCCCCCCAAAAAAGGGGGTCGGGGGTCCATCCCCAGAAAATGTTTAAATATTGAACTAATGAAAATCACATATTACGCTATTTTAACACAAAAAAACTAGTTAGGAAATTTGTTTACCATACTCTAAGACATGCCAATGTAAATAAGAAATCATTACCTAAGAAGGGGGCCACCCCCGGAAAATTTTTAAATATTGAACTAATGAAAATCACATATTACGCTATTTTAGCACTCAAAAACTAGTTAGGAAATTTGTTTATTATACTCTAAGACATGTCAATGTAAACAAGAAATTGTTAACCAGTCGGGTGTCCACACCGGGAAATTTTTAAATATTGAACTAACGAAAATCACATTTTAATCTATTTTAGCACTAAAAAACTAGTTAGGAAATTTGTTTACCATACTCTAAGACATGCCAATGTAAATAAGAAATCATTACCTAAGTGGGGACTCCACCCCCGGAAAATTTTTAAATATTGAACTAATGAAAATCACATTTTACGCTATTTTAGCACTCAAAAACTAGATAGAAAATTTGTTTACCGTACTCTAAGACATGCCAATAAAACAAGAAAATGTTACCTAAGTCAGGTGTCCACCCCGCGAAATTGTTAAATGTTAAACTAATGAAAATCACATTTTATGCTGTTTTAGCACTGAAAAACTAGTTAGCAAATTTGTTTACTATACTCTAAGACATGGCAACTTAAACAAGAAATTGTTACTTAAGTTATATTACTTATTACTATTTATAAGAAAAGTTGAATAACACATGGAACAGTGGATATCATAGGTGTAACTAGGCCGACCATATGGGGGGGGTTATAACATCTGGAGAGGGGGGGTTCCGGGGTCCTCCCCCCGGAAAATTTTAAAAATTAAGATGCACAATAACGAGTTTTAAGCTTCCCACGCTTTAAACTCATATTAAGTAATTTATAAGTAGATTTTTAAAAAAGGTGATATATCACAATAATGAAATAAATAGTACAATTTTCCATTTTTTAATGAATGGGGGGGAGGGGGTTCAAACCCCCAAAACACCCCTTGTTACGCCTATGGTGGATATAATAGGCCTACTCATTATGTTATGAAAAGAAAATAACTACTATATCATATTTGACACACCAACAAATCTTGTTTAATTAAATAAATATTTAAAAAAAATACAAATATAGAATTTTAGGTTTTGACTTTTGGGGGGTCCAAACCCCCTGGACCCCCCTTTCCTAATCCACTGTTAGAAGAGACCTTTTGGAGTTATAAAACTTGACCGTTTTTATTTTTAACATATAAAACGCTAATTTTGCAACAATTTTCAAGCCCCCCCCAGAAAATTCATAAAACAATAATATTTTGCCCCCCCCCAGAAATTTCAATGACGCAGTCTGCGTCTTAACCCCCCCCCCCCTGTGGGCACCCCTGCGTATTTTAAGAGTTAATTTTAGACCTATTATTAAATGCACAATAGAATCGTATTTTTAATTATACTGAAACATAATACTAAATGTAGCGCTAGTATAGATACCATTTTTTTTTAATTTTCAACCCTCAAGAAATGTTACACTTGCACGTATAAAACACTGAAAGTAGTTATAAATAAGGCCCGGATATATAGGTTTTTATAAACGCTGGTTTAGTTTTTTAAACATATTAAAATCGTTCTATTTCAGTTTTTTTTTTTTTACATTTTTATATTTTGCAGTTTCACAAGTAAGCCTACAATAAACGTAATGAAAAAATATATTAATTCATTTTATTTTGACTTGAATTGCTCTGGCACTGAACCACAAAACTATGGGAAAACTTCTTTTATTTAATTTTATAATAATCCCCACCACATAAATTCAGCAAGAACATATTTCGGTTAATCAACTTTTAGAATACTTGACTTTCGGCATATTGCTGGAGCAAACTCTGCGAACAAGCTGCAAGTGTAAGTTTCCTAAGAATGTCGTTAATTTTCTACTAAAGAAACCGGGGATTTTGGTTCACTAACGATTTCCTTTACCGGGAAAATGAGGCACAATATGACAAAATTGCAAACAGCAATGCTATATTTTCTCGTACTTATGCACTGATAACAGTGAGAAATATGCAAAATGTAGGCAGATATTAGAACGCAATTTTTACTATAAGAATATTTCGATTAATTACATACATTAGTTTGTTAAGTATTTTATCGTAATTTAATTAAAACATAGTTTTAGCCCTTTTTGGTTTATAACGTTTTATTTACCCTTTTTAAGGTTTCATAGGATGCCTCAAGAGGAAAATAAAAAAGTTATTAGATAATATTAATAACACACTTTAATTTTGTTTGGTCTTTCAATGTTTCAATCCAATTTATTCTCTCTTTTGTTGTAAATGCTATTTTTAACCACTGGTTAATGCTAAAAAATTATTTTCATTTACATGTACTCATAAATTTTGAATTTATCGTGTATAGTATGCTGTGCAGTGATATGTAATTATATTAATCTACTATATCCCTTATAGCCCTACACGAGCGCTTGCTCATATAGGGGCATGTTTGGTTTTATTTGTTTTTACTTGTGTTAAATATGTAATAATAATAATGTAATGCAAGTAAGTAATATTAATAAATAAATAAATAAGATTGGACTATGTGACTGCTATGACAAAGAAAAGGATAATTATTATGTTAAAATATCACAGTCAACTAACAAGGAACAAAATACTTTAAAATATAAAATCCGGGCCCTAATTATTATATATTTCAAAATACTGTTTCTTCTTATTGGAATGAGTTACATGTATTAACACTTATACATTATTTAAATGCTGACGAAGAACTACTTTGTATTGCCATAATGAAGTTACAGAGATATTTGTTGAAATATTAACACATTTTCATATGTTTTTTGGTCTGAATTATTATATTATATTAGAAAAATATCACCACTTTTCAAATGTTTGCACGAAAAATTATCTGCAAAAGTATTATGTCAGAATACTCGTTGACGGGATTCTCCGAAATAAGATTAAAATGTGGCAGTGCAAACTCAATTGCTAAGCGCAATATTTTACGTACTCTCACTTACTCTATCATCCGACAGAAGAACGAAAACTTGGGATAGTAGCATCTAGGAGTGAAATAAGCATTTTTAATGTGTCAGTTTTTAGTAAAGTATCCTATTTTCATTAAAAATCATAAAATAAGCAAACTCTTTTTATCTAAGAATAAGCAAATAAGTGCTAGAAATTAAGTTAAAATTGCTTGTCAAGGAGTGACGTACGAAATATAACATTTTTGCTTATGTTTAGAAATCTGAATATAATATGCAGTTTGCTTAGAAATCCGGGCTCTAGTTATGAGTTCAACGACGGATGTGTACCGCAATTTAGACGTGTAATTTTATATGCTGCTGGTATGCAGGAATTTGTTCCGCAAGAGTTGTTTCACATGACTGAAAAGTATAATCCACAGACATGGGACTGTCGCATTTATGTACACATAAATACCATCAACCTTGATCGAATATGCGAACTTGAGAACAGAAAGCCAGTGCTTTTGAACGAAATTAAATTATACTTTATTAGCATTATGGTGAGCAAGTTGGATCGGTAATGCCTTCTCCAAAATTTACTTTGTCCTTTTACGGATTATTCTCCGAAAGGTTAACATTCTCGCATGTGCCCCTACAGGTACGCGTACCAGAAGTTGATAACCACTGCTCTTGATCACTTAAAACTGACTGCAATTATATATAATCATGTTTATTGATGATTGTGAACTGTTGAAATTGAAATGACAGAAATCTTCAGCCCGGCCGGAGTACTGGCAAGCACAAACTGCCGTCCTCGAGGAGAATTTTACTGGGCTGAAGGTCGTGATTGCCTTAGGGGCCCCGCCAGAACCACTCCCTGTACTCTCGGGCCGCAACAACAGTGACTGTCATATAAGACAGATTGATTACATTTGTTATTCATATAATGGAATCACACCACATGTCCTTCTGTTCATATTAACATTCTTGCTACTGTAGCCCTATATTTATTGATGTATTTTTATTACTTCCTATCTCATATCGTGGGGTACGCCATGGTGTAGCGGTTGAGGCACTGCGCTACAAACCGGAAGGTCGCGGGTTCGATCCCGATGAGGTCATTGGGATTTTTCAATTTGTTATCCTTCTGGCGGCACTTTATTTCCTGCGGTCGACTCAGTCTCAGTACCAGAAGCAATCATGGGGTAAATGCCTCCGGTGCGTAAGATGCACGTTAACCCTAGCCACTTTGGCTATCCGGGATATTTTTTAAACTTACACCACGTTTTGTTCTTAATATCTACGTGTGGATGATCTGAAACGTTTAGGTATAGATATGGTCTCCTTGAATATTTCACTTTCGTTAACAGTTAAAATACGTTTGTGAAAATGATGAACTGAATTACTGTAATTAGTTGTTTTAGTGAAATTGTAAAATAAAATAAGTATTTTATACTGTATCTGGACATGAGACTTAATTAACTATTAGTATTAATTGTGTACCGGTAATCATAACACATAACTCAGTGTAAACAGAATATTCTTTGTGTTTTGTTACAAGAATTTATACATTTTCTTTGGAAAACGAATAAATAAATATATATAACAGAATAAAGTATATAGTAGTGTCATCGGCCATTTTGTTTAAAATGGCACAAATAGCGGGCACCTGCTAATATGTTATTAAAAAAGTGAAAATGGAAGCCTTGTAACTTATTCTATTTTTGGTTGGTCCTGGTGTCGTCAAGCTTTATCATAACTAGGCCTATTATATGGGAATAGTTACCCCTACTATCTGTTAGTGGCCCTCTACGGGAAAATAAGAAGAACCAAAATCTTGTCTTCTGTTCTAAAACCTCTCTCGGGAGGTCCCACGAAGGAATATGCGTTGATTATTGAATCTAAATTCCAGAGTTTTTCGTGGTCACTGATCAATGAGTTAAGTGATGTGGACTTAGATTTCCACATTGAACATTTCAAAACATCCACGAGTCCCACCAAAATAACACGGATATGCTCACCATTAAATGCTGAGTTTCTTCCGTTACGTAGCCTAATGTTTAAGACCGGTTTAATTAAATAAAGATAAAATAACTATTTTGGCCTTCGTCAATAGAGAACCAAAGTAACTATTTTGTTCGTTTTTTATTAATTTAATGATAGGATTTAGTGCTTTGGTTAGGGTTCCGTAGATAAGCTATGTCTGCACGGAAACCTATTGTTTTCGCATATAAACGCACATATACTTATAAAATGCTGCATGTATGAGGCATGTATTTTTTAATAATTGATAGCACGTAGGTCTATACATTGGTGGTGTATTGAACAACAAAAGTCATAGGTGTTTTGAAGAGGCAAATAAGTGGGTAAAGAGGATGTAACGGAAAATTACTCTATTATAATATTGTTAACCAACTACTAAGTTACATTTAAATACCTCAAACAGTCTCTTGAACAAAAAAAATTGACATTTTACATCCCTAATATGTTTTGTATACGCTTAGGTCCCTCATGATTTGTGCGAATTTCTTATGCATATTCAACTTCGTAAACAAATCAATAAAGGTAAATTTATTGTTTTAAGATTTCGAAATTAAACGTAGGCCTATTGTTTTTGCTTTCGGAGAACCGCACAATAATTATTATGTTTCATGACATCAGCATTGAATGAGTTGGGTGGAGTGTCACGTAATCTCCATAGACCTATATATAAACTCTTACTGTCACTTTACTCAAAGAAAATTTAATTTTTCGCTATTTTCTCGAAAATGGCTCCACCTACTTTGCTTAAAATTCTAAATGGTTCCACCTTTTTTTTATTATTATTTTTAATGCGTATGGAAAAATCCCCAAACTTTAATTATAAAACTTGTTATTGAATTTCTTTGAAAGGTACCCAAAGGTCACTTTTTTCTACAAAGTATAATATGTGTGTATGGCTGGTGTTTATTGCACCACAGCCACCGGGTGTTGACCAACTTGCAGTGCAAGAAAATAAAAAATAAAAAATAATTTTAATTGCTACCTCGCGAACATATGGATTTTCATGAGGCTTTGAGAACTCATTGCGTATATTCCGCAGTGCAATCGCTTACTCTATGTGGAAATGTGAAGCTAGGAATTCGCGTTGTCAACGGTTAGGGTAGAGAAAGATATTTGAGTGTATCACATGATTTTATATAGGCCTATAAGAAAAATATATACTGTTGAATTCTGCAAAGTCATTTCAGGTTTACTATAGCTCATGTGTTTTTACACGAGGTAGGCCTATTACAAGTGGTTGCGCGGACCCTAGTTTGCATACCAAACACTCCCATTGGCTACCCACAAATTTTGTCTCATTTGTCATTTACGCACAAGCTAGGCAATTGCTTTATTCATACGCCAATGCTTCTGGACATGTAGTATGGGTCAATTTCCCCGTGCAAGCTATATTCACGGATACTAGGTAAGTGACAATAATAATTATGCTAGGAATAGTGACATTAATGTTAGTGACATGTCGAGCTAGGTTTGTGGGAGTTAAGTTTAAAATGTTAATGACATATCGAGCTAGGCTGGTTAAATCACCATACTGCCTTATATATATTGAAGGATAATTAGAGTTGATCGCTATCAAGTGCCCTGTGTCTAGATCACGTGACTCCATCCCCTCCCGCAGATGAGAAGATGATACTCGTGAATACGCTTCAGTCCATAACGCCATTTTTGGTTAACTTTGTGTGAAGTTCTTAATGATTTTTGTTATATTTAGAATATTCCTATAAGTAAAAGGTGCTTTTATATGGATTCTACAGGGTTTGATGAACAAGAGAACGTGAAATTTTGGCTTTTTTTCATAAAGAAATGAAGAAACAAACAGACCCAGATATGAGCTACATAAACCCCGTTATTTCAATTCCATTTGCTTAAAAGACTGTTCCTAATTTTATGCTCATTTCTGTATTAAAAATCCATTACACGTATTATTCTGACAGTCTAAACTTGGCAAGTCATTTTACTTACAGAATGGACTATTAAACACCGAGCGCGAGGGCTCGACTCGCTTCCACTGTTACATCTATCTTTTTATCAGGGCTCGGATTCTGATGACCTAAAATTATTTGAAAAATGACCTATAAAATGACCCTAAATTTTAAAGACAATGACTAAATAATTATAAAGAATGACCTAAAACTGATATTTTATTTATAAAAATTATTATTGTACACACGAAGTTATAGACAAATTCATACATAATTGTAAAAACTGAAAATCAGAAAGGATGTTGTAGGTTTAAAAACTTGGATTGGAGCATCTGTGAAGAAAATAATTAAATTGTTTTTAAAGTAGATCCTACAAAAACGTTGCATTATATTAACCTAGTAATTAATTTAAATATAAGAATATACTCGATATAAATGAATGAAAATGACAAAATAAGGAAGGAAATGACACGAAAATGACAAAATAAGGAAGGAAATGACACGAAAATGACAAAATAATGACCTAAAATTGAAATAAATGCCCTAATAATATAGAATGGCATAAAATTACAAAAATGACCTTATAAAAATGTATTTCTATAAACTAGAGGCCATGATTAGGATTTATCTACAAGTTGGCAATGTCTATGCAGCATCAATAAAAAGTTGACATGGCATCAGAATCCGGGCCCTGCTTATTATTATTGAAATGAATTGTTTTAGAGGGGGCTAAGGACATAGTCATTATGTAATTGTACCTGATAGCAAATGATGTGGTTTTGTATTAGATAATTCCAAACTCCATTATCGTTACATTTGTAGCAAATATTAGGCAACACTCTAGATTGTTCCGCACTGTTTTCTGCAATAAGTAGTTGTATTTCAAGCAATGTACTAGGAAACAGATCATTATCATTGGAAGAACTGTGTCACAGTGGTACTCCTACTAATAATAGTGAATGGTTTACTTTATTAATTCGTATCCAGTGTTCAAACCGGTTGCCAATTTTGACATGCTTATAATACCTATCTGATAGTATACACTTTCACATTAATCATGATTCGGTTTAATTCCACGGCTGAATGATGCTGTATCCAAGCACTTGTTCCAACGCTTGCAATATTGATGGCAATACATTGATGATAACGTGACCTGGTTGGAATTATAAGCAAAGGGGACAGATACTATATCCAGTCTATACCAGCCCTTATAATTATGTATGTATGTATGTTTATTTCACTACTGCAATTGAATAAATACCCAATGACAAAACATAATTTCAATAAGAATACAGAGAGAACATCGCTTAGCACTATATTTAACACTATCATAGTTCATTAGTTTCTTAATTCACCAGCATATTAATTAACCACTAATTAAACATATTTAAGGTTATTTTAAAATTACTATGCGCATATGCATAGCCTAACTCTACAACACCTACATCTGGTTAATTCTATTTGATATTCAGATTTTTTATGATATTATTTGGTATAGGTCGGTAGTTAGGATTTGTAATAGTTGGTTGATGGAACAGTGGAAGTGACCAAAAGCCTCGGAATCTGTTAAATTACTTGGGATTTATCTTAGAAATAGAAGAAGCGTAGCCTCATAAAATATCTGTCTCAGTTATACTTTCACCCAGTAAGGACGAGACTTCAAACTTGCGTACTTCACTATACTAGTCCCCCGCATTTGCGGCTAATAGAGAGTTTTCGCCATAGCGTGTTGTCGGATAGGGTACACACTAATGTCACGTGATCGAATACGGTAAATGGAATAACGTCTTGTGCTGCGACGGAGTTTTGTCCAGCGTAAATTGATACGGTACGGTAAAGGTAACAGAGAATATGGAGGAACTGCTTCAAATTGCTGCACTTGGAGGTTTTAAAAAATACCTATTGGAGGATATGATACCAAATTGTTCCCCGAATGTGATAGGCCTATGTTTAAACTTAATTTCCATTGTTTCTGTTATAAGCCTGCAGATATATGAATTCTATAGCACCTCATAGCAGGATATAAATATTAACATAACCTCAAAATGGGATTTTAATCAGAAAAATATGTTAAAATGTAAACATTTATCAACACTGCTACGTAAGTTTATTGAAATGTTTCTGGGCATGTTACATGCATTAAATTATCTGCAATGGTTTATTATACTAGAAATAATTCAGCCTATAATCACAGTATAGTATAACAGTAGCGAAGCTCTAATGAAAGGAAAATGCATCCTTTTGACAGATCGTGCGACACTAGCACCCCAAGCGGTCAGCAAGACGGAACTAGCAAACAGCCATTTCCAGCATTGAAAAGATACGAATATATGGCTGTATTTCTTCTTATTTTTAAAATTACCAGAACGAGATTATTACCGGAAAGGCATACTGGTGAACTCACCAAATCATAGACTTTATGGTAATGTAAAGAAGTTGTAGTTTCAAGATCGATGACATTGTATATCTTATAAAGTATCAGACCGGTTTCCGTCCACCATATAAGCTACATCCCTACATCTTCAAGAATTTAATTGACCTACTACTAACATATACTGTACTTACACTGAAAATTCTGACAAATAAGAAAACTTAATAATTTCAATAAGCATGTAGTAGTACTAGTTCAGAAATTAGGGGGGAAAGTAAAGTTCTATAGGCATATAGCACGATAGGCCTATGGTCAGTATCAGATGCAATAGCAAAACACTTTTGTCTTTTTCTTAATTTTGTTAAACACGATAAATTATTAAAAAGTAAAGGATTAAACACGTTATCTGTATTCTCGACAGTTTAATTTTGTTAAATTCAATTATATAGGCCTAACATAACCTCGTGTTAAAACATTTTCAAAATTAGTAGGGTCAGGTGGGGTATTTGTAAAGAGGCCTATATATTTAGAAACCTTTGCATCGTTAGGATTTTCATTTATGATATACATATAAAAATAATTAATTGTATATAGCATTTACAAGCCATTTTCTGCTCCTAAAATTAAAAGAAATAGGAGTAAATGCACTAGTATGGATGCAAGCATGATAATCACAAATTTGCAATTTAATTTCACAAATAACTGTTTTTGCTTACCTCTCAGGATCTTTAGGGAACCTGAAGAAAGACAAATCGGGAGAATTCCTTTGGCTGTTGGTGCAATTTTTAGCACCACAAGCATTTCCATAAAATATTGTTGACATTTTACATAAGCAACAATGCATGCATATTGTGTGGATCTTGCTCACCGCTACGAGCGCTGCCGTCGCGCCGGTTGAAAAAAACTGTATGGAGCTTCGCTACTGTTATACTATACTGTGCTATAATTACATATCATGGAACCAATAACCTCACGCAAAGGAATTAATAGTTATTTATGTTAACCTTTACAATGGCATGGCATGGCATGGCATTAATTTTCGAGGGAAATATCCCTTTTATTCCAAGGGTTTGAGCCCCAATTTGGGCTCTTGTCCCTACATTTGTATCATTTGATATAATTCTGAATTTATACAATAATATAAACCATCGTCAACTGGAATCATCAGTGGGATCTAAGTTTGAAATCAATAGAGAGAATTGCAGTAGAATAACTGGTTACTATGGATTACAGTCCAACGCAAGGCTAAAAAGTCTCACAATTTTACATGTAGCTTTACTCTTTAAATATTACATTTCTGCTATTATACAGTTTTTGAACGAACGAATTTATACGTCAGTAGCAGTGAAAAGGTTAAAGCGAAGTCTATCCTGCTTTTCGGGATTCATTTCTGTTACCGTAAAGCTTCACGCTAATCATTCCGAAATAACGTGTCACCATATCAGATAGCGTCACGGCAAACCGACGCATGCGCAGAGCATCAATCACGTGACTAGCGTTTACGGTACCGGTAACTAAAAAAAAATATTAAATAAACAAAACAAATAAAAATAAACTCTTTAATATCTCCGGCATCTGACTTCCGAGAACTTGTTATGTAAAAGGAGAAGTCGTTGATGATGCTAATAACAACAATAATACCATTTATAATAATATAATAATAATAACGATAACAATAAAATGGGTTATCGCATGTTTTTATAAAAAGTCCTACTGTATTACTCTTCCGAAACAGAATTCATGATTCTCTTATAGGCCTACACTGGCTCTGGCGTTACCTATGGTCCTGAGTTTTGTGGTCGATATAGTAGTACAGTAATGTATCGTAGTCTATTTAATAGATAGTATTGCGAATTTGAGTACCGGGGTATAAACAGGGCCGTAGCTAGGCGGTGGCTAGGTGGGCGACCGCCAAGGGCGCAGGGTCGAAGGGCGCAAAATTAACCATGAAAAATCCCGCTTTTTTTAGGCTGGTGCAATTTATCAAGCAATTTAAATTCCACGTTAGTGGAAGAAATCTTTCAGGTTATTAAAAATTAATGTACGTGAACTATCTATACCTATAGTATTATGCCGATTGTCTACAAGCAAAAAGCAGTCATGCAACGTCCTTTAATTAACACGATTCATATTGACAGAGTAAAACATAAATCATGAACAGTATGGAAAGATATAACGACAATGAAAATTAATATGTACGTTATTGCTGTGATGAAAGTGGTTCAACTCAATCCCTTTCCAGCTGATTGTCGTCCTCAGTGCTACTACTGTCGGCAGGATTGATTACAAAGCGATCAACAATGGCATCGCTCATACTGTTACATGCTACATGCAAAAATGACTGACCAACTATATTATTACAACAGAAAAAACCGAATGTGCAGATCACAATTCCTTTTGTTATTACTATTTTATTATAAATTAAGTGTGAACTAAAATTTCTTATTTTAAAAATGTTTAGTTTTTTAAATCACACAATGTATTAATGTACATTAAAATTAATTTCTGTAACTTTACATTGAATAATGTGTTGTGATCCGCGGCCGATGCACGCTCTGCCAGCTGGCAGTAGACATGCTGTTTGTTTTGATCAAGTTCCCTTCTAAGGCCGGCGCTGATATTATAGTCGCTGCTATTATTTTTAATTATATTATACTGTATTATTATTAGGGCCCGGATTCTGATGACCTAAAATTGTTTGAAAAATTACCTATAAAATGACCCCAAAATTTAAAGAAAATGACTTAATAATTATAAAAAAATGACCTAAGAACTGATATTTTATTTATAAAAGTTATTATTGTACACACAAAATTATAGAATAATTTATACATAATTGTTAAAACCTTAAATTCAGAGAGGATGTTGTAGGTCTAAAAAACTTTGATTTTTGCAGTGAATATTCTTTCCTTACGGAAATTTATACTGGCACTGAGGCACTGGCGAGTCAAACTTCAGCATTTCCTTTTGGGGTCTGCCGGATTATATTGTTTATTGAGGGTAAACAGTAGTTTGCACTCTCAAATACAAGCAGGTGGCAGACTCTGGTGCCAAGTCAATCTAATAATACATTTTGGCGTTCCTTTGATTCTCGTTTCCGACTGAGACATGACAACACTTCAACATAGAGTGTGTCCTTCTTGCATTAAACAAACACTTCAAAGACAGCACCGCTGGGGACGAAATAAATGCCCAAAAATATAAAATTGCATACAATGTCAAAAAAATCCCTTTAGGCAAGTCTACAGGCTGTGGTAGATTTCAAAGTGCTTTTGGTTTAATTTACTGTCGCTGCGTAGCACTCTTCTTCTTTAGCCTTGGCATGATAAACCCGCAATAATAATTGCAAAAAAGAGGAAAGAGCACTTTTTCAAACATTCAAATCTCGCCTTAAATGAGAGCTATCGAGAAACTAGTTATTGATTTGTAGAGTACTCATCAAGTGCTTTTCAATGATACCCCACAAGACGTGTTTTCAAAAATTTCGAATTTCCATCCCCCCCACCCCCACTCGTACCCCCCAAAACCCCGAATCGTTGGTGTCACTGTGAACTCCATAGGGAGTACTCTAATTTATTCAAACAAAGTTTCCCTCTATACTTCATAGGGGCCGAGATAAAAATGTTTTAAAATTTCAAATTGGGCCAATTTTGCTCATTAACGAACTTGTCCGAACTATTGGGCCTAGAAATAGCATATTAAAATTTGGTTCAAATATCTTCAAAATTACGGCCGCTAGCGTGTAAAGATATATATAAATATATATATCACAATTTTTTTTTGAACGGGCGGTGGTTTCGTACTTAGGGGAGCATGAAACGTAAAGATATGAAAGAATTTTTCGAAAATCATGACATGGTATCCATTGCAATAGGTAGATTTTTCTTCGAAATCTACCTAAAATGACCTAATAAAAGTGCATTTCTATAATCTAGAGGCCATGATTATGATTTATCTAAAAATTGGCAATATCTATGCAGCATCAATAAAAAAGATGACATGTCATTAGAATCCGGGCTCTGATTATTATTGTATTTTTTAACTAAGCGATTTTTAAATTAAACAGTGAAACAATATTAATGTTTGTGTTGTTTCGTCTCTTGTTGATGTTGGCGTTGCTTCTGTTGTATAGGTAAGAATGATTTCAGTAAAAAAAATCCCTTTAGGCAGGCCTACAGGCGGAGGTAGATTTCGAAGTGCTTTTGGTTTAATTTATTGTCGCTGCATAGCACTCTTCTTCTTTAGCCTTGGCATGGCAAACCTGCAGTAAAGAGGAAGAGCCTACAATCAATTGTTTTGACAACAATAATAGGATATAATATTCTGGGAGGCCGTGCGCAAGATCAGCAATGAATAAAATTAGCAAAGCCGCTAAACAATACAAAATTATGATATTATAATAATTCTTTCAAGTGTTATTATTTTCAAACATTAAAATCTCGCGTCATATGAGAGCTATCAAGAAACTATTTATTGATTTGTAGAGTACTCATCAAGAGCTTTTCAACGATACTCCACAAGACGTGGTTTCAAAAGTTTCGAATTTTCATCCCCCACCCCCACCCCCACCCTCACTCGAACCCCCGAATCGTTGGTGTCACTGTGAACTCCATAGGGAGTACTCTAATTTATTCAAACAAAGTTTCCCTCTGTACTTCATAGGGGCCGAGATATACATTTTGAAAAATTTCAACCCCCTCCCCCGACCACCCCCTTGGGCCAATTTTGCTCATTAACGAACTTGTCCGAACTATTGTGCCTAGAAATAACATATTAAAATTTGGTTCAAATATCTTCAAAATTACGGCCGCTATCGTGTAAAGATATATATATATATATATATATATAAATATCACAAATTTCTTTTTTGGACGAGCGGTGGTTTCGTACTTAGGGGAGCATGAAACGTAAAGATATGAAAGAATTTTTCGAAAATCATAAAGTGGTATCCATTGCAATAGGTAGCCTAAAAAAAGTGCCAACTAAAACTACCATGACCATCATAGCTTAGTCTACATTATTAGTTTTGATCTATTAGGCAGTGGTTCTTTAAAGAAATGGGACCAAAAAAATCCTTCTGCAAGCGAATTTAAGAAAATCAGTTTTACAGAAATTTAAAAAAATTGTTCATTTGGAGGGCGCAGATTTGTCAAACTCGCCAAGGGCGCAGAAGGACCTTGCTACGGCCCTGGGTATAAATGCATAATTTATCAAATAATGTATCAAACAAATAAATTAGTTATACTTTTACAAATTAAAATAATATTAAAAGAAAACACTAATATATTAAATTCATAATTAAACCGTATTTTTTAAAGTAATACTTTTCTTAAAATAACATTAAAAATTAAGCCTTGTTTAAACATAGTCCTGTAAATATAACTGTATCTGTGTGTCTATGTAGGTCTATATAGCCTAATATGGATACCATGCCGTACACACATCTACTGTAATGATATAGGCTAGTAGCATGAGGTATTGAAATTTCACCGTAGGCCTACTTCTTACTTGATATAAAGCACGCCCTTCAAATGTAGGGCACATCTTCATCATAGTGCGCTATTTCGGAAAGTGTAGTATCAAGTCTAGTATATTTCAAAGGAAGTGGATGAGCGATACGGGGTTGCTTATGGAAAATGGAAATATTGTGTAGAGAAGGGGAGAGAACAAAATATCGCTCTATATATTTCAACATTCTTCACAACTTATATTTTCTTGGAGACGTTCATCAGATCATCAATAGACGAAAATATGGGCATTCAACTGGAAGAAATGATAGCCCCTGGGAAACCACAACTCTCACAACTCACAGCTGATCTATTGGATCCCTGCAGCTTTCTTCCGGGAGGGAAAATAGGAAAAAAATACACGAGAAAATTACCTTTAGAAAACATACTGTGGAATGAAATGGCAGTAACAGAAGAAAATGGGGACAGTGTTCGACAGATAAATATTAGTTACATAGGGCTAATATTAAATTTAAAAATGTGATGTGAAATGCCCATAAGTTAACTTCCTCTGTCCAAATAAAAGTTAGCCTTTTGGTGTAATATAATTATTATGTATGACATTCTCTTTATGTAAATAATCTGTAAAATAAAGAGAATGTCGTTACCACATCACTTCGCATCCCCGAAGGGTACTTAACCCAAATAAAATATGATTAATGCACTCTCGTAACTCTCATTACCTTAAGCATGGCCAATACATTTGTCTCGCTTCATATTCTGATATAGAACAAGAGGCCATATTGCAAAGAGCACGTATTCAGAGTGGATGGCTTATAACTAGCCCCTCATATATTTTTTTCGAAAAAGCACCCCATGTGTAAATTTAAACAAAATCGTAAGAGCTGTTTTCGAGCAAATTGCGACTAACGAAATCGTCTTCATGTAAAGTCCCCTTATAAATAAGAGAAACTCGTACCAGTCTTCGTGTCATATCCCCAGAAGGTACCTGATCCAAATACAAAATTTATTTTTCATACGATTTTCCGTTCTGGATCTGGGCTGTTCACAGACACACATCCACACAGACGCATACATAGACACACAGAGAGACATGTTTCCGAAAATTGTTTGTTTGGATTCAGGGGACTTCAAAACTCAACTTCGAATTTGGGGGTCGAAAACAACACTTCCTCTACTTATAGTACCTATGGTACGGGCAGAGAAAGTAAAAATTTTAACGAACGGAATAAATTAGAAGAATACAATTGCATATTTCAGGCATTTTTAAACGCCATCTTGACCATTTTGTAAGTGCAAAGTTTCCTGCAATTAACACAAATAAAATCCAAATTACGTTGTTTTCGTTAATTCAGAAAACGCTGCCTTCAGGTACCTGAAAACAACTATCTTTACAATTTAGTTCTATAGCTTAATAGGCCTCTATACCTAAGGTGACTATAATTAATCAATTTCATGTTTCCAGTGGTATATATTGTAATATTATTAAAATGTATAGAATATTCGCCTAATATACCACTAAATTAAGCAACAGATGAAGCAATCAGGAAATATAACTATTGAATTGAAAAACACACTTTTTGAATGATAATTTTATTATATTATTTGTTAGAATTGGTAGTTAAATATAATTGTATATATGATAGCAATTTTTATGCCCAACTTAAGGCTACTTTGAAAATAATAGTGAGCTCAGTTATTATTTCCAGTAAAAAAATATTCAATAATTGTATTTTATTTACGGTATAACAAAATTTGTGATATTTAAAAGTTAAAATTATTATGCTTAAAATTGAATTGTTTGATAATAATAAATATATTCACTTCTGTGAGTCTATAAGCTTGAATTAGATATGCTTGTCGCCTTGCGTACAATTGTTTATGTTTAGTATAGACGCAATATGCTACTGAATAAGCACTTTATGCTGTCAGTCCACTAAATTAAAACAATAGCATATAGTTATGCGTGTCAACTTTTTAAAATACAAGACTGACAGCATAAAGTGCTTATTCAGTAGCATATTGCGTCTATACTAAACATAAACAATGAATATCATGATAATTTAGTTTATAAACTAATAAAAAAGAACAAAAATAAAATCAGTAAACAAAAGAATCCAATAACTACATTAAAACCAATCCAAGAAACCATTACCAACAACCCTAACAAATATGCTACTTTCAATTATATAAAATATACAAAATTACAAAATAACTAAAGAAAAATAACATACAAATTGCCTTTAAAACTAACAATAATCTAAAATACAAAATCCATAATAATAACATTAATGATCTCGTTAATAACAGTGACCTATACGAAAATTGCGGCATATACAAATTAACTTGCCAAGACTGTAAAAAAGTATATAGCCTATAGGCCAGACCGGTAGATCATTTAAAACTAGATACAAAGAACACATTTCCGATTTTAGATTTAACCGAAACAAATCCACATATGCTAAACACCTTCTAGACAACCAACATAGCCCTTCTTCCATAGAAAATTCTCTACAGATTTTACACAAACATAACAAAAGTCCAAGACTCAACACATTAGAACAGCTAGAAATCTATAGACACAAAAACAATATATTAAATGAGAACATAATGAACCACAACACTCTGTTTGAAACATACCTCACCCTTACAAGTTAAGAAAGAATTTGTTTATCAGTCAGTAGTATCTCAGCTCTCTACTCCACATCATGTCTTCTTAAATGAACCCGATATCTTTGGTAAGTCACACGATCTATATATACTACTTCATGATACATCATGATATGCTTTTTATAATAACTATATTCTACATTTTAAGAATTTACACACACATTCACATAATACAATCCTTTGATATAACCTGCTTTAAATATTTAAATACTTTAACAATGAATAAAAATTTCAAAACAAATTTCAAAACATTATTTCTTTTATAGAACAACTTCTCCATTGTCCCTAATCTGTAGCATCAGATTTTACGTTTTAACTTCTTCTCACATGTTCAATAACTCTGTGATTTTAAATTTAAATACTAATACAATCATATATTAATTCTAGGAATGACTGAAGATGATGTACCTTTTACATCGAAATGCATCTCAACGAAACAACGCATAAGCAACTGCAAACTGAAGCTAATTAGGAAATTTCAGCCTCAAGACTGCCTACTACTTTGAACGAACAAGAAAACAACACGGATATTATTTTCGTAAATTTCAATTTTACTTCTGGGCACACTTCTACGAACAAAATATAGGCCTACTAATTAATAAATATTACGCAGTATTCCACTATCTTGTGTTTTAAAATGTTGACACGCATAACTATATGCTATTGTTTTAATTTAATGGACTGACAGCATAAAGTGCTTATTCAGTAGCATATTGCGTCTATACTAAACATAAACAATTGTACGCAAAGCGACAAGGCTAGGCTAAGTACTACATAGACTGTAATTAACTCACCAAACATGTAATATTGCGCTATGCAATGGAGCATGTAGCAAATAAAGGATTTTAAAAAAAGTAGCATTAAGTTGGGCATAAAAATTGCTATCATAGATACAATTAGGCTAAGGCCACACGAGCTTTTTTCCGCGCCGCGGTTCTGCAAGAAAACAAGCAAAATATATAGATAACATTGACAGATGTGAGACGGGCCATATGGGAGTGATTCATCGCAGAAAAGGAGTCATTTTGCTGCGTCTTCAAACTTGCCCGCTCAGAGAATGTGCTGGGGTCCATTTGTTTATTGGTTTTCACGCTGACTTGGCCACACGTGCATTCTTTCAAGCAGCTGTTGCAGTTGTGTTCTCTCCATCATTTCGAATATCAATCATTTTTAATATCAATCTCAATAACAATGGAACATTTAGATAGTGAATTAATTGTACTGGAAGTACAGAAACACCCTTGTTTGTACGATATCCGGGTTCGTGATTTCAAAAACCGGGATATCAATAACTGCAGTAGTCCGAGAAAACTGGGAAGAGATGGATAATGAAAACGAAACTAATATCGTTAAGTGAAATATTGTTTTAAGTACAATGTTTGGAAAATTATTCATAATTTATTCTACCAATTTTAAGGAGGGACGTAGGGTTTTAGAAAATAGTTCATACTCCTAAAGTATTGCTGCCACAGTTACGAAAATTTTTACTCTCATTTGGTATGCTATGGTAATAATTAGGGCAAGGCAATTGATGATTTTGCATAATTTTATATGAAAGTTAAAAGATAGCTTGAATATATAAATGTGTATCAAACAATTTATTAAATAAGGGCAATTAGTTTTTTGCTTTATTTTGCACTTTTCGTCATTTTCAAGAGATAGGTAATTTTTTGGCAATTTTTAGGTCTTTTTTTGTTGTTGTTGTTGCATTTTCACGTCTTTTTCTGCATTTTAGGTCATTTTCGGCATTTTTAGGTCTTTTTCGCCATTTTAGGTCATATTTCAGTGAAGGTAAAGAGGAGCTTTTCCATATAGGCCTACAAATCTTTTCAGGCAACAGACAATAGTTTTTATTCGAGAATATCCGCCAAATATACATAGTTCATTTTAATTCAGGTTTATTGTAAACCCCATATCAGTTTGTCTTGTAGCAATAAAGAATTATTTTTTCTTTCTTTTTAAATTGCACATATAAACTAGGGGCAATTAGATGGGCACGCCAGTTAAGAAAGGATTTTTTTCGCTAAGGGTGTCCAGGTTGTACACATTTACTTTTTTTTAGAAAGTTTTTTTTTATATTGTAAATTCATATATAACACACTGTCATCCGTTAAATTGCTTTTAGCAATTCATTACTTAAAAAAACTAAATATAAGTAATAATGGGAAATTCATTGGTCTTTGTTTAAAATTTTATGTCATTTTTCACTATTTTTAGGTCATAAATGCATTTTTATTTTGCATTTTTTCACTATTTTATGATAATTATATGCCTTGCCCTAGTAATAATATACCACTTAAAAATACATTTTTGTGTCATTAGTATTTTTTAAAAAAATTTCTTTATTTTAAATTTAATCGCCACACTTATATACCTTTTCTATGGAAACCACTTAATGGGTAACTATGAAACTTTGACATCTTAATTTTGGTTTACAAGACCAATATTTTATTAAATTATTAAACGTAATTAAAACCTGCTTACTTTTAAAGGATCCACATAACTTTCTATTCAGGCACTTTTAAAATTCCCTTCCATTATTTACTTTTAAGAAATCTAATTTTTTATATAAAATTTGTGTTAAAAGTCAGTCCTCTTATTAATGCAAATATGAATAAATGGCTATATCAAACTTCCGTTCCAAGGAAATTTCATTCGTTATCAAAAGCTAGATGTAATAATGGGGGATATTCTAAAAAAGTAAGCATAAAGTATGAGCGACTTCTTGCTGAGCAGTGTAGTCACTCACAAGTCCTATGCAAAATAACACCGCAACGACAGAAAGGTCTGACTCACCGGCTATCACTTTATGCTCACCCAACCCACACGAAACATGCACCTGCATAAACAAACTTACGAAAATAAACAAGGGTCTTCTCGCAGTGGGAGATGCCAGATCAGCATTATGAAGAGGAAGACAATTAATTATTTCTGCTCTCTCTGAAGGGACTGCATAGAATGGTCATTTACATCATCATATCAGATACCGCAATGGAAGAAGTACAGGATCACATAATCTATAATATTTTAGGATTAAATTAGTTTAATGAAAATTCATAACATAATTGCAACATTTAATATAATCAGTATTTTTAAATGTGATATGAAACATTCATATAACTCCCTCTACTCTTAATATAGCCTATTCTAGTGTAGAGTACACGGCTGTATTGCAGTAGTGCGCATTCACTTGTATCTGCCTCGTTTCCAAGTCGCATTATTCGCGAGGCAAGACCAAAAAATCCAAGTCTATATTGTATAAAATGAATGGCTTATAACTAGCCTTCAGAGAATTTCTTGGGAGAAGTTTTTCAAATAGTACTTATTACAATATATTATAGTAGGCCTACATAATAAGCCTATAAAATTGTTAAAACTATTTCGAGAAAATTTAGAAAAATTAAATTTTCGTCAAATAAAGTGCTTGTAAAAATGAAAAGAAAGTCGTTGCCGTACCTCGTGCCGCATCCCTTAAGGATACACAATCCAAATAAAATCTTAATAAATGCACTCGAATACTTTTGTATAACCTAAGCGTGGCAGTACACCTTTCTTCAAATTCTAATATAGAATAAGAGGCCGTGTTGCAGAGAATAGGTATTCAGTTGTATTAGCCTGATGCAAAGCTTTACCGTTCACCAGACAAGATCGAGTTTCTGTGAACGATGCCTGCCTTGTAACTACCCGTCAGAATTTTTTTTTTTCGAAAAAAATATTTCAAATAAAAGTTTAGCTCTTAGCATAAGCACCTCAATTACAAAATTTAAACTGAATTTTTAAATCCCTAGTACCTAGTACTGATAGATGGATTAAAACTAAAAATTTGTAGTTTTCATTCTTTCCGGAATGTCCATATATTCCACGCGAATCATCCTAATAGCATGCTGTGAGAGAAGTGAGTGTGCTGTTTTGGTAGCTCACAAATCTCCTACTTAATACTCCCGCCGTTCGGTCTTACTGCATGCGGAATTGAAGCGGGCACTAAGCGACAGAGTACAAAGAGCGTCATGTCACGTGGGAGCAGTGGGTGGGGGAGTCCCCAGGCTTTTTATGCATACGACTGCAAGTGCAAACTTGAAATCTGCCAGTAAGAACTTCATACTCTTTTTTAAGAATATCCCCCATTATTTTGAACACTCTCTGAGAAAAAAGTACACAAGCATTGAAAAATACGGGGGAAAGCGTTTAAAGTTTAACTTATTTTCAAAAGAGCACGGGAGAGTAGGCTACTGCATTAAGGAAATGATGAGTCGCCCATAATTCGCGCGCACCCAACACCTGCAACAACAACCGGAATAAATAGGAAGTGTTTGTTACATTAAACATTCTCAGTGTGAGAAGAAGCTCCTGTGGCCATGACTACTGCAGACTTTCCGACGCTATATTTTCACGCAGAACCGCAACATCAAAACAAGCTCGTGTGGCCCTAGCCTTATATTTAACTACCAATTCTAACAGATAATATAATAAAATTATCATTCAAAAAGTGTGTTTTTCAATTCAATAGTTAAATTTCCTGATTGCTTCATCTGTTGCTTAATTTAGTGGTATATTAGGCGGATATTCTATACATTTTAATAATAAGGTGATTAAATTTCTGTCAGTGAAAATTGGAACTATTTACCTCAAAACTCTCAAGTTGCTATGGAACATTATTCTTAAGTTGGAACCCAAATCTTTTCACATTGTAGTAGTAAATGAAAACAAGGACTTTTTCCCATTTTTAATTATTCAAGAAGACGTGCATTGCAATAGGTCAGGTTTAAAAGAAAAACAACAATAAGATTTCATAAGATATTTTCACTACTCTTCTTCAGTGTTCATATAAAAAGATGGTTTGGGTTCTTTCTAATCGCATTTTTCTGTTGAAAGGTTCTTGTTTTTCTTGATGTTCTCGTATATTTCTGTAGGCCTACATGTTTGTAACTAAAATTGCTTTTACACAATCAATAGACATTGTGGAGTGAAAGCTCCTCAAAAATTGTTTTTCAATGAAAATGCCTGCTCGACCAGCAAGCAAACAACTAACCTAGAGTAACGCATTATTTTAAGTGTACAAATGCCGACGCAGCAGCCATTATTCTATCCTCAGCTGACTCAGTTTAACACAAAGCTGCAGTTCGTCTTGTGACATTTGTTGGTTTATTATTAGGCTGCTATAAAGGCTGCTATAACCAAGGAAAGAAAGAAGAATTGTATGAACAAAATCAAGAGCAAAGAATGTCTTTCGAAGCGATCGTATTACATTTGTGAGATTCATATTGAAGGGAATTGGTCCTAGAGGAATAATGAATGGATAATTAGTAGGTTTTTCGGAGGACCAGGTTATTTAAACCACTTAAAACTAAAAAGGAAAGAGAATGGACTGTAGGTCGCTGAAGCAGAGATTTAGATTTGAAGGTTTGCAATAATATATTTTCAGGAAGCCTGAACTCTGAATAATGTGAATTATATAAACACTTAACACAGGGATACAATATGTAGTTAGACACAATTACTGTTGCTAGGAGCAATACACCACTCCCGCCAAGTAGATTCTATAAGCGCTAGTACCAGGTTTCTTTGTTACGAATACACGTGGCGACTAGGCTATTAACACAATGGAGATAATTGTAATTTGCACTGAAAATACAATATGAATACCGGAACTTCACACGCGAGCTGCCTAATACTAAAGGAGTGAATTGGTGTGGAAAAGAAGATTAGTAATAAAGCCTACAACCTGGCTATTGTCCTTCACACAGGAGCAATCGTGCCAAGCGTCTAGTGCAGGAAACTGCATCTTTACAACTAACTGGCGTGGGTAAGCCGTAAGCAGATGTCCACACAGGAAATGACCAACACACGCGGGAAAGAATTGGCGGATTGCGCCAATTACCACAGAGGCAAATTTGGAACATAAAACTTATAGGCTTTTGAGCTAACATACTCCCGCCTAAAATCGACAGATCTTACATAACACTTTACTGATAGATTAACATAACACTTTACTGATTGGGCAAGGGACACACTTTTACAATAGGTCGCTTGCATTCGCCACTGGACGTACGCACTGTCACAATACGCACTTGACCGTCGTCACCAGGATGTACTGATGAGATGATTCCCAGCTTCCACTGGAGCGGTGGAGAATTATCTTCTTTCAGGAGGACGAGAGTACCAACTTGAATATTTTCGCTGGACGCAGACCACTTCTGCCTCTGCTGCAGGGAATGTAGGTAGTCAGCTGACCAACGCTGCCATATATGATGTATGTAGGTTTGTAGCTGGTGCCATTTAGCAATATGAGAGACATTCTCTGCCTTAGGAGGAGAAGGAAGGGCTGTGAGGTTTTCACCAATGAGAAAGTGTCCAGGAGATAGATAGGATGAGTCGCTAGGATCATCAATTAGGCGTAAGAGAGGTCGAGAGTTTAGACAGGCCTCAATCTGGGTGAGAACTGTAGAAAGCTGCTCATAAGTAAACACTTGGCTACCCATCACTCTTCGTAAATGAAACTTCATGGACTTGACAGCCGCCTCGTGGAGGCCTCCAAAATGAGGGGAGCTCGGAGGGATGAAATGCCATGTGAATTCATTAGATGATGCGTAGTCTTGGAGGACTTGTTGATGGGTGCTGGACTGAAGCAAGAGACGCAGCTCGCGCAGCTTGTTGTTAGCACCAACAAAGTTCCTCCCATTATCGCTGAATATTTCCTTGCAAAGTCCTCTACGAGATGTGAATCTGCGCAGGGCGGCGATGAAGGCATCAGAAGTAAGGTCTGAAACCAGCTCGATGTGAACTGCTTTCGTAGCCAAGCATACGAAGATAGCAATGTACGCTTTGACCTGAGTGTTGCTGCGGGGGGAGCCGTATCTTATGAAGAACGGTCCGGCGTAGTCAACCGCAGAACGTAAAAATGTTCTAGCAGGGGTCACCCTGTAGCTAGGTAGGCTGCCCATCAGATGGTGAGCACCTTTGGCTTTCAACTTGAAACAAGTTAGGCATCTGTGTAGCGTAGACTTAACAATTCTACGTAAACTAGGAATCCAATATCGTTCTCGCAGAGAAGATATGAGCAGCTGATGTGATGCATGAAGTAGTCGCAGATGCTCGGATTCAATTATCAACTTAGTGAGGTGGTGACTTGGAGGGAGGATAAGCTGATGTCGTGCATCATGTGATAACTCAGCTTTCTCCAAACGTCCACCCACTCGGAGTAGGCGATCCTTGTCCACAAAAGGCACCAAGGAATTGAGAGAACTCTTGGCGTTCACTTGCATCTTGCTCTGAAGATCGGACAGTTCATGAGAATAGGCTGCTTGCTGAGCTATTCTTATACAAAGCAACAAAGCTTGTTGTACTTCTTCAACTGTGAGAGGGCCGTGACGTTTAGCTTGGCATCTACAGTTGTTTATGAAGCGTAGCATATACGAAGTAACTCTCTGTAAACGTGTCAGCTTGGAAAAACGTAACATAAAGTCTTCTGCAGCATGTGTGACTAGGCAGACTGTGTCACGCTGCTCACCCATGTCCTGCAGCTCAAGTTGCTGAGGCTGCTTGGGCCATGATTCAATAGGCTTAACTGCTTGTTGTCTGGACTCACCCAATGAAGTTTTATCCTGTTTCATTGGCAGACGTACCGTAAAACTACCATCGTCATTGCGAATGGTATTTTCTCCATAATGCTGTTCGCACCGTTTCTCTTCTTGTGTTAACATATTTTGTGGAAAGTCTTCGAGGTCCCAAAACCGTCGCAGCTGCTTGTCCACATTGTCCGTAGAGATGAAGAAGTTGTGCTGGGAACCCGCATCCAGATTGCCTTTAACAGAGGATTTAGGAATGGTTTCAGACAATATCCATCCTAGTTCTGTACTAATCAGTGTAGGAAACCCAGGATTGGTTAAGATTTTTCCATGGAATAGCTCGAAGAATAATGCTCCTCCAATAAGCAAATCAATTTCAGAAGGGATATTGAATCTAGGATCGGCTAATGGAATGTCCGAGGGAATGTTCCATGAGGTTGGGTCAATTCGGACTGCAGGTAGCCTCCCTGTTATGCGAGGAAGGATTAGGCAAGCTAGATTCATCCGGTAGTTGGAAATCATGGATCTCACATTAATGTTCACACTATGACTGGCATTCGATGAAGTACCATTTATACCTTTGACAGGCGTATCAGCTGTCATTGTGGGAAGTTGCAGACGCCTCGCTAGATCCTCAGACACGAAACTGGTCTGATTGGCAGAGTCTAGAAGGGCCTTACACTGGATATAGTTACCATGCTTGTCTTGCACTTGGACCATCGCAGTCGCAAGTAAGACGTGGAGCACTGGCTTTGTTTTCACTGAGCAATAACTCGCAGGCGCATCAGTCCTGTTGTTATTCACTGTATCACTGCCTTCACTGGAGTGCGAAACCGTTCTCATGTGACCATTGTCGTGCAACATCTTGCTGTGCACCTTACCACAGTTGCAAAAAGAAGATACGTTGCACTGATTCACTCGATGTGTATTAGAAAAGCAGTTGAAACACAAATTCTTGCTTTTCACAACTTTCCATCGCTGTTCAACACTCAGCTGACGGAACCGTTTACATTTAGACAGGTTATGGCCGCTCTGACACTGAGGGCATAACTGTTCAGTTGTCGACACATATGACTGACGACTGTCACTATGCTGATTCCTGGGCTCACGACGTTCACTTCTAGGTTTTGATGGGCTGGACCTGTTTCAGGAATTATTCGACAGCACCTCTAGAGAATGAGACATCGCTTCTAGAAATAACACAAGCTCATTTAACGAAGTAAAGGTTTGAGAATCGATTCTGGAATCCCATTCACGTTGCACGCTTTCTGGAAGGTGCTCCATTAACAATTGCATTAGAATGACTTCATGAAGTGGCACTTCTAATTCTAACGCTTCAATAGCATGCAAGTTGTTTTGGAATTGATTCAATAAGCTTCTCAAGTCTGCAACCGTCTCTTGTCGCGCTACAGGTAGGGACAGAAGATGCTTAATGTGGGCTATAGCAATCAACCGTTTGTTGTTGTATCTTGCACCAAGCATATCCCAGGCAACTTGGAAGTTATCACCTGTCACTGGCAAATTTTCCAATAACATATGAGCTTCGCCCTTTACGGAAGCAATGAGGTAATGGAATTTTTGAATGGGCGATAAACCATTATTGTTTACAATTAAACTTGAGAATGTATCATAAAAATGCTTGAATTTAGTTACATCGCCTGTGAACACTGGAAGCTGAATCGTTGGCAATTTTATCACATTGCTTGTCTGCGAAGCACTGGAGTTCACTGTTTGTCGTGTGTCACTGTTGTTTGAATTGACACTAACTGAAGTAGGCTCACGAGCATGCATTAACTCACTTAACCTTGCTTTTAGATCAATATACAGCATTGATACCTCGTCTGCATATTGTATGTGCGTATCAAGTTCTGTATCAGTTTCCACCAAAGATTCAATCTGCGTTTGCACAGCTTCAAACTTGTCAATTTCATTCAATAACTTTTCATAATGCGCTTTGATCACAAATACACTAACATCTTCAGATATGTCGTTGAGAGAGTTCTGTGTCAGTGTAAACTTTCTTTTACTTATACCCCGACGCCTGACCATAGCCTTAACTTCCTCTTCCATGTTGAGACGAAACAGTTATTTTATATTGACAGAAGAAAGTGATTAGGCAGTCGACTGCAGTCTTGGAGGCGGTTGGCTTCTCGTTGAAAGGCAGCGACCATGAATCCGCGTGTAGAAGCAACCCAGCTGTCGCGTACCACGCTGGAGGCAGCTTGAAGGTCAGACCAGCACAGCCGAACGCGACACGAAGACCCGAGAGTGCACGACGTAACACGAGAGTCCAACACGCGTTGCACAATGTACAATATTCAGAAAATTATTGCAAAAATCAAACCCTGCCCGGAGGTACCAAATGTGATAGGGATCCGGTCCGGGAGGAATACAATGTGAATTTGGACACAATTACTGTTGCTTGGAGCAATACACCACTCCCGCCAAGTAGATTCTATAAGCGCTAGTACCAGGTTTCTTTGTTACGAATACACGTGGCGACTAGGCTATTAACACAATGGAGATCATTGTAATTTGCACTGAAAATACAATATGAATACCGGAACTTCACACGCGAGCTGCCTAATACTAAAGGAGCGAATTGGTGTGGAAAATAAGATGAGTAATAAAGCCTACAACCTGGCTATTGTCCTTCACACAGGAGCAATCGTGCCAAGCGTCTAGTGCAGGCAACTGCATCTTCACAACTAACTGGCGTGGGTAAGCCGTAAGCAGATGCCCACACAGGAAATGACAAACACACGCGGGAAAGAATTGGCGGATTGCGCCAATTTCCACAGAGGCAAATTTGAAACATAAAACTTATAGGCTCTTGAGCTAACACATATTGAGAATTATTATGTGCCAGAAAGGTAGGGTACTTTATAAGATTGTGTGGGGGACGAGAAAATGTCCATGTGTCTGTTCGTGCGATAGTTCATATAAGCTTTATCGGATTTTCATGAACCTTTGTATACGCATTTATAACATCCATGGGAAGAAGCCTATTGGATCAAATCGGTTGACCGGTACCGGAGTAGAGCCCAATTTTAAGGTAATATTTTAGAAATAATTTATGAAATACAAATCAGTTATCATGACAACATATTGTTTTAGAGTGTTCATATACGGCTTTGGAAGTTGCAATACAGTTAGCCATGACAAATAAACCTATTCCTTGACATATGCTTATCAAACTAGGCCGTTATACTGGGCGAGGTGGTCGAGATGGTAACGTGTTGAACTCGCATTCTGGAGGTCCCTGGTTGAAATCCCATAGCCGGCCAACTTGACATGGTTTATTTTTTATTTCTGTGAGTGTGCGATTGTCAAGATGTCACAAATCTGTATAGTTCTTCTGATGCTGGACGATGTTCATCTGCATTTTTAAAAATACTAGACCTTTGTTCTTCCCTAAGTCCTGCTTAATGAATCAATCTAGAGCTTAACTCGGAAATGGAGTTAATTTTTTGCACATCATAATTGCAAATATAACAGACTAGCAGGTGCCCGCGACTTCGCCCGCGATTATTTACTCAGATGTTTTGTTTAAATTACTAATTTAACAGAAAAATAATTAAAACGTTTTATTTATTAACATTGACATCGTTTTTACATAAATGTTCCACCCTATTTTGTCTCCGTTTACATGCTTAGGGCCTATGATAAACATCCATATTTCTCAAACCCTACAGCTACGAATAACGTGGATAGAATTTGTTCCCGACTTCTGATCTGGCATATTCGTTGGCACACAGACTGAAACAACTGAAAATGCTGTCTCCGCAATACGAACTCTTATTCTACATCAAAATGTGAAGTGAGAAAATGGTACTCTCTATGTCCAGGTTAGAAAAAGTTATGTGACTGCATCGCATTGTGCATTATTTTCGTGGATTTCATTATTTATTTACACCGATGAATTATATTGATAGCTTCTCTAATTTGTCAAAGTCCTGTATCATTTATTTCCAAAGCTACCTGTAAACACTGCCAACAATACTCTGTCGTCATGAGAACTGTACAAGGACTTCGATTTGGATTTGATAATTCTGTGTAATAAGGTATTAAAAACATTCGATTTTTGGCATTTAAGGGGGGATATACAGCTTTCGATGAAATTCATTGGTGAGAAATAGGTGAATTTAATTTTTTTTTTTCTCAGCAATGAATTGCTCTACAGCTTGCAATATGACATACTCTTTATTGACTATTTCTACAATTGCATACTATTTTTAAAAATTAATCAAACTGTTACAGTTACGGTTAATTATCGTTTCAAAATCTAAAAAGAAATGATTTTAAATAATACTTATACTGAAGGTATTTCAAAGATCCTAGATTATGTTGTTCTCATTATATTAACAAACACACAGAAAAATAATCACTCAGAAATACCTATATTTCTGGAAGTTATGAGGGAAATGGCTGTTCAGTGCATGAAACATGGCAGCCATTTTGAAACGATAATTACCCGTAACTGTAACAGTTTGATTAATTTTGAAAATAATATGCAATTGTAGAAATAGTCAATAAAGAGTATGTCAGATTGCAAGACTATAGAGCAATTCATTGCTGAGAAAAAAATTAAATGAAATTCACATATTTCTCACCAATGAGTTTCATCGAAAGCTGTATGTCCCTCCTTAATTATTTTTTTCAAATTCCTTCCTTAGTGAGCACTTATAATATGAAACGAAGGTACTGTGAAAATTCGAAGTCTCTGCCTATTATAGTTTAGGCTCTACATTGATTCCCTGTCAGTCAGTCATTAAGTCAGGACAAAGCCTCTTATACATAGAGAGATTTATTATACGTCTTTAGGCACAAATAAAGGAGCTTAGCAGTTTACAGACAAAAAACACAAGTAAAATTACAACATATTTACAATCACTTTTCTTCTTCTTCTTCCTTTGTGTAAGGCGTAACCGCCTGTTCTAATAGTGAAAGTCCTCCTTCCATCTTCTTTTGGGCCTTCCTGGTCTTCTTTTGCCTCTTGAGGTGCAGGTCCTTGTAATTCTTACTAATCTTTCCTCAGTCATCCTGGACACATGTTCATTCCATTCCCTTTTTCTTCTCTCAACCCATCCAGTTACCGGCTGAATCTTACACATACCTCTGATTTCTTCGTCTCTTACTCTATTGTATGTCTTTCCAGCTATCTTTCTCAGCACTCTCATTTCCTTTGTTTCCATCATTCGTCTCGTTTCTTGTGGTCTCTGCTCTTGTTTCTAAGGCGTAAGTCTTACTGGTCGTAACCGCTTTATAAATTTTAACTTCGGTTTCTTTTCTCATAGATAGATAGATAGATAGATAGATAGATAGATAGATAGATATATTTTAATGTCATTGAGCACAAATACAGACATCGACAGCGTCATTAATATATAGGATACATAGCGTACTTTGTACAGTAAACCGAAATTATTGTAAAATTACATCATTTAACGTAAGAAATTCGTCCAATGAATAAACTGGGTTTAAAACTAACCATTTATGTACCTTGCTTTTAAAACCTTGTAGACTGAGACACTTAAAACTATCTGGTAACTTGTTATACGACTTTGGTCCAATATATAAGTGACTAGCTTGTGTTTTAGATAATCTACAGTGTGGAAGGTTGATCATATTTCTGGACCTTGTCTGGAAATTATGTACGTGACTTCTTAATCCATGGAGCTTACTTTTTTGTGTACAAGAACTAAATTATCATAAATATGTAAATTAAAAACAGTTAAAATTCCTAAGTCAATGAAAATAGGCCTGCATGACATTCTACTATCACATTTTATTCTATATTTGTTTCTTCATACTAACTCATCACAATCACTTTTAAGATTAAAAACTCATCAAGAGTATAGAAGGAATTTATTCATTTGTAGAGTAAGCTTAAAATCTGTTTGTTGTAATCTGTTTTATTTTATTAGGTATCATGTCGGACCTAAACATAGGCTAAATATCATCGTTTGATTTGCTTAAAATATATTTTTGAATGTTAATGAAACAATTTATTTTTTCATCTTTTCGAAGATTACACTGGTTACCGATATCATTAATGGTGGTATGGACGTTTTCTAAGCTGTCTGATAAATAAAGGTTTACGATTGTTAAAATCTCATAGTCAACGAAGAGAGGTTTAAAGCAAGACCTACTGGGAATATTTTAATGATTCTAAGAATTCTCTGTTGCAATTTCAGAATATCTTCAATTCTTCTTGGACTTGGACCCCCCAAAATTTATAATAATCCGTATTTCATGACTGACTGGAGAAAAGAAAGAAAAATATGTGGTACATATGGAGATAAATGAAATTGTTAACTAGAGACGAAGTTGCATTAGTAAAAATACTACCCAGGATAATCTAACCATTCATTATAAAATCAAAAAGTAAATCCCATTTGAGTTGATAATCCAGTTTAATACATTAATTTAACACATTGCAGCTAGAATATTGTTTGATGGTTGAATCACCGCCTGAAGTTAATCCGCAGCCTGTATTAGTTCAGGAAATGTATTGAATGTGTTTCTTGTACTGATGACAGCGAGAACGAGTTCTATCAGCCAGCAGGACGGGTTCATTGAGTAATTAAGTGCCACTGAAAGTTGAGTGTGACCTACAAATTTAATACACTACTTATACTGCAGTGTCATTGCGGCACTCAAACAACAACACCTGCAGCTCTTAAGCGCACTGCAGCGCAGTCACGTTCCACAAATAAAAGAAAAGTGATTAACGGTATTTATATTTCCATCTAATTTCCGTGACAAGCGCAGATTTTACTCTGGCGCCCTGTAGAGTTGTGTAAACCAAGCAGATTATAAGCTGATAAGAAACGTACACAAACAATAAACATTAGTTATAATTCGAGAGAAGTCAGAGAGCGAGAGAGAGAGCAAAAAATTTGTGTGTGGACATTATTTGTCGTCGAAAATGTGCAACCACAGTATAAGTATTAATACGTATACTGTGGTGCAACTGAGAAATTTGCATAATTTGCCGTCACTAACGTGCAACTGAGACACACATACGACTATTTCATAAATTTGTACGACGTACGACGCAATCATGAGTCGTACGCCTATTTGTACGACTATTTTTAACATAGCGTTTTATATTTTTTTAATCAATGAATTTTAAATTTTGATATGTATCCAGCTTTTTGTTTTCTCATGTTTTTTTTTTAAGCATGTTGTTAAAATCAATATGATTGGAAAGCAGTCCTGTGCCTTTTGCAATAATTACAACACTGGCAACTACTGTTCATTTAATTTTATTGTATTTAATCAAATTTGGCACATCGGAAAATAATGAAACACGCCTAATCATTTACAAATAAGATGATTTATTAACAATTACATTACATATATAAGGTGCATAATACTGATTATTAATTATTATTATTGTTATTATAATTTTATTTCATGTGGATAAAATTATTATTATTATTATTATTATTATTATTATTATTATTATTATTATTATTATTATTAACGCAATACGTTCATTATACTGAAAAATCACATAGTATACGACAGTTTTAACTAGCATACGACTACTTGCGGATATTGATACGACTGTTTTACGTTTCTGATCTGGCAACCCTGAACTGAGAAATCTTGACATCAACTGTTTTGAAATTTAACCAAACAAAGTGCGTTTTCCCCTCTTAATTACAAGAGTTCCACACACTTGAATCACACGGCAGCAGGTCGGAATGCGATCAAAAGTTCTGGCCTTGGTTTTATTTCTAGCTTATCTTCCACGTTCCACAGCAGTGTGTTGTGTGTAAAAACTTGTCTCAACAATTATTATATAATCATGGCGTTACGCTTTTCCTATGTTTGTGAATGAAGAGATGGGTAATAGCTATACTTAGGGATTCTTAAGTAGAACGATTGTCTGGACCACCCGTGAGATGCTACAGTCAGTAATATGAAACACTAAAATGATATTTAATTAGCTTTACCTCCAAAATTGAAAAGGAGAACTCGTGATTCCCTTTTGGCTTCAAGCAGTGGCTACACTGTGCAACAATTTTAAACTTTTTTCCCCTGTCCTTTAGATGAAACCAAGTGATTTTATCCAAATGAGATACGCTAAATTTATTTCTGTAATCCAAAGTTATCTAAAACGCACCATTTTTTTATTATTATTTTACACTTTGTAGCTACATATATCAATTTTTTAGAATGACAACACAGAAGTTGTCTTCTACTGACCTTTTTTCCGTCCTTTCAGAGTAAACCATGTGATTTTAACTAAATGACATGCGCTGAATTCATCTCTGGAATCCAACATTTTCTAAAATCTACCACTTTTATTAATTTACACTTTGCAGCTACATATAAAGTTTTTTTTTTATTTCTGACAAAACAATAGTTGTCATCTATTAACCCTTTTCTTCGTCCTTTAGGTGAAACTATGTGATTTTAACTAATTGAGATTTGCTGAACTCATTTTTGAAATTAAAAATCTTCTAACACATACCATTTTCCTTGTGTTAACATTTTACATGTAGGCTTATAATTTTGACTGAATGACAAACACAACAATTGCAAAGAACACCAAATTAAAATGTCTTTCTTGATTGTTTGCGTTTACGGACAGCTTTTGTGTGTCGAAACATCTGAGAAATAATACAAATGAAATTGATGCGGAAAGTGGGAGATTCAATTAATAAGCCTATGACATAATTTTTTTTTAAAATGATGTCTCAAAGAAAATAAAAAAAAAATATTTTTGGAAAATTGGTACGTGTTAGACAAAATCGAATTGCAGATTCGTTTTAAGGGCAATTATCGTGTTGCACAATGTTATTAATCCGTGAGGCGTGACTACCAAAGAGGAACAAGAAGTTTGAAATGGGGCGACTAAATTTCCGGTTGAAAATTAATACTGCAACAGAATTAGTCGGCCCAACAATATAAAAATATTTTATGATTTTATTCTTAACTAGCATGTGCCCGCGGCTTCGCCCGCGATAATTATTTAAAAAATTAAAAATTAAGAGCATAATAGTTAAATCATTATATTTATTAACACCTAAATCACGTGGACTACATACCACGATTAGATAGCGTCACCTGGTAAAAGCGACCTCAGATTCGAGTTCCCTGGCCCAGAAAACCCCTGCATAGTGAGTTTCGTCCAAATCGAACAATGTTTTACCATATTTAGGCCTAATTAATTATCCCTCTTCCGTGTAGGTTGAAAATGTCATATGTCTACGGGACTTGACATTCTAAACAAATGAATCGTCCAGGATGGACTTACAAAATCAAGCGATCGCCCGCGATAATTATTTCAAAAATTAAAAATTAAGAACATAATAGTTAAATCATTATATTTATTAACACCTAAATCACGTGAATTACATACCACGATTAGATAGCGTCGCCTTGTAAAAGCTACCTCAGATTCGAGTTCCTGGGCCCAGAAAACCCCTCTATAGTGAGTTTCGTTCAAATCGAACAATGTTTGACCATATTTAGGCCTATGTTGATTATCCCTCTTCCTTATAGGTTGAAAATGTCATATGTCTGCGGGCCTTGATATTCTAAACAAATGAATCGTCCAGGATGGACTTACAAAATTAAGCGATGGTCCGCAATAATTATTCCAAAAATTAAAAACTAAGAGCATAATAGTTAAATCATTATATTTATTAACACCTAAATCACGTTGACAACATACCACGATTAGATAGCGTCTCCTGGTAAAAGCGACCTCAGATTCGAGTTCCTGGGCCCAGAAAACCCCTCTATAGTGAGTTTCGTTCAAATCGAACAATGTTTGACCATATTTAGGCCTATGTTGATTATCCCTCTTCCTTATAGGTTGAAAATTTCATACGTCTGCGGGCCTTGATATTCTAAACAAATGAATCGTCCAGGATGGACTTACAAAATCAAGCGATCGCCCGCGATAATTATTTCAAAAATTAAAAATTAAGAGCATAATAGTTAAATCATTATATTTATTAACACCTAAATCACGTGGACTTTATACCACGATTAGATAGCGTCGCCTGGTAAAAGCGACCTCAGATTCGAGGTCCTTGGCCCAGAAAACCCCTGTATAGTGAGTTTCGTCCAAATCGAACAACGTTTGACCATATTTAGGCCTATATTGATTATCCCACTTATAATATTAATAATAATAATAATAATAATAATAATAATAATAATAATCCTCTTCGGGATTAGGTTGAAAATTTCATATGTATGCGTGCCTTGACATTAAAAACAAATGAATCGACCAGCGTGAGCTACAACATTCAAGCGATCGCGGAAGTTTCATTTCCAAGGTATGACAAAAATAGCCAAAGCCAACTGTAATTGATTTGACATTGAAATATATTACTGAAATCTGATGCTTCGAAAACGCAAAAAATGCACGTTTTCTGTCCGTTTTTCACTCATAACTCGCGAAGGAAAGCTAAAATTAAAATTCCGTCTTCGAGGTGCACTGTCCGACCCTTTAGTCCATCTATGTTTAAAATTTCAGATCTCTGCGTTCAGTAGATTTCGCTGGGCATCGCGGACAGACAGACAGACAGACAGACAGACAGACAGACAGACAGACCCTTCCTTTTATTAATATAGATTTAGTGTCCACCGCTGTGGCTCAGGGGATTGCATTCGTTCCTCTCACGCAGCGGGCCCGGGTTCAATTCGTGGTCAGGACAAGTTACATAGGTGAGGTTTTTTCCGCGGTTTTCCCTCACCTGTGAGACAAATGTCAGGTGACTTTAGGCCCTTGTGGTCCCCGGATATCATCTGGCCGTCATTATCAACTTCATCCCCATCCTCGCCTTGTTCTGAGTGATCGAGTGAGTGTGTGTGTGTGAAAGGTGTGACTCGTCCTATGTGTTCGTATTGTCTCGGAGGTGGCCGCGGCATTGGGCTGATCACTCATCCGGGGAGGCCCTCCATGTCCTTGTATGGTCGAAAAAGTATGTAAGTGATCCAAAGATAATCCCTCTCCCGACAGGTCGCGGCCCTGTAAGGCCCGGGCGGCTTGGGTCGCTTAAATCCTAAAAGGGAGAGGTAATGCTACAACAAAGAAATAAAGAAAGATTCTTAATTTAGTATGTAATAAGCAATTATCCAATTAAAAAAACATATTTTAGACCAAAAAATCTACATCTTTCCCAGTTCCCAACTTGCTATTTATCAGTGTAAGAAGTTCCAGTATTAATAAATAAAGAAAGGAAATGTGATTAATAGAACAAAAAATAGTTTATAGAGGGTAAACTTAAAGAAAGTAACAGGTCAATATGATTACATTATTCTTATTTGACAAATCTGTGAAATAAAGGTTTACGTATCCGTGTGAATTATTAGTGGGCATATAAATGGCTTCTAAAATGGAAATGGATCCTTTTATTGCCTGCTGGACGAACTTTAAATCTAAATTAAAATCTTCATAGGACTTCACGAGAAGGGAAGGGAAAGTTCCTTTACCATGAGTCCACAGTTACTAACAGTAGTTCGGATGAACATTATATTATGAACGGGGCCATTGTACGGGCAAGCTGAGAGCAAGCGGACTGTATGACAGGATTCATAGGACGTAGCACTTCTTGAAATTGAGACTTAAACTATAAATAGATAAGCCAAACTTGCCCAATACATTTTAGATAAATTTCTCTGGTATGTAACAATTTATTGTCACAACAACAATACATACATCATGCTCAGTTAATAAATTCTTGATTTCTTGGACGTGTATAATATTATTCATAAACACTGATGAACTTGTAGATATCACAATGTTTAATACAAATTCCTTTGTTAAAGGTCATAAATATCTTTGAGATGGCTCAATCAGTTTGATCAAAACCACAAATATATTAGTTCAATGATGAAATTACGTCCAAATTGTTCCTCAAATAAATTAGGTAGTAAATGACGTACCTTTGAATTGATTAATACCACCTTTTGATAGTTGATATAGATGTTAGCCTGAGATCTTGCAACGCCAACACCAAAATGAAGAAGACCCGATGAATCACACGATGGGTGATAATAGTCCTTAAATCGTTCGAAGTCTTCAGAAACAATAAGGCATATGAAACCTTAATGTGAATCGAAGAGCTGATTGCTTCAGCTATTGAAAGTAAACCACCAGATCTATCTGATAGGTAAATAATGGCATTGATAAGCCAAGAAGAAAACTCATGTCCTTATGAGTAGTAGTTGAATTGATTACAACGAAGAATAGGCATTTAAAGCCTAGAAAAACTAATGTCTTTATGAGACACAGTTAACTTGAATCGATGAAGAAGGAGAAAAGTTAAAGATAAACCTTATTGGCTATCAAAACAATATAATAAAAATCTCCAGTCTCTGATTGGATGCAAGACATAAAAAGAATAATTTTGATATTACAATACCCATACATAACAACTATTTGAAATTCATTTGTTCAATTATAAATAAGAAACAAGATAGCAAGCAAGGCCTGCTAAAACCGAATTACAAAAGCATGACCTACTAAACTAAAACATAACGGAACATATTGCCCGCAAATTATGACACTTGAGGCATAATTTAAAATTACATGTGGAGTTATGTTTAAAAAATAAATAAAGAAGAGAGGAAAAAGAAATAAAAAATAAAACAAACATGAGAACAAATAATTAAAATGAATTGAAAAACATGAAAGCAGAGAATGACTGAATCATTCGTCATCTTCTGAGAATGGCATTGGTGCCAAATTGACAATTGGTTGCACAAAAAGATTCGTGGCAGTACGAACCTTTGCAACTTGAACCAGACTGACCCCGCCAGGGTGAATTTGTCATGGTGTTTGAAGTCCTTAACGCTGGGTGGTAAGTTTTGATGTAGTTGGAATTCTCGTTGGAACCCTGACCAACGGATTCCATATGTCCCAATTTGAAGTGCTTGGACATAGAATTCCTGTAAGCCTTAGCTAATACAGGATTAGAAAGAGAATGTCTCTTAAGAGACGTCAATCTTGAACTCGCTTGGCGAGATGCATTAGAAACCCTTTGCAGGTTTGAACTTACTAAGGCTGAATAATGCATATCTAAGGTATTAGATTGGCAGGATAAATCATTAGGAAGTCCATTGCTAAAGTCCTTAGATTTATGAAGTGTAAGTTTGTTGGACCTACGAACAGACAACCTAGGAGAGGAAGGTTGGGGCAGCTTGCCCGCAAAGTACCAACCCAGTTGAGAGTTATGAATGATGGGTAGGTTAGGAGCAGAAATATTACCCACACAATCAATTTGCGAGAAAACCTCAACACCCAACACCAAATCTACAGAGTTAGGTGTATTGAAGTCGGGATTGGCCAGTTGAAGGTTAGGCGGAATGTTCCAGTTAGTGATATTAATTGGAGATCTTGGAAGTTTCGACTCTGAAATCTCCGGAACAACAAGAGCAACAGTATTACAAAACCAACGAGTTGTTCGAGACCTGATTTCTATAGAAGCAAGCTTATGGGTGCTTACTTTAGACGATAGTATTCCAGTCAGCCTTGCTTGCTGCTGACAAGGGGATAGTTTTAAATGTTTAAATAGCCTTTCACTGATTAAGTTGCAATCAGAGCCGCTATCTAAGAGGGCAGTGGCCTCCACGGGTTGACCATACTTGTTTATCACAAACACATTTGCAGTAGGAAGTAAGCAGCCTTGATGATTATGAGAGGCTGACATAATCCCTGCAGTATTAGATATTTGTGACTCGTTCTGAGCACTATAATCGTGAAGAAGAGTACTATGTTTCTCTCCACACACTCTGCAAGAGAACGAGCTGCAAGCCTTGGTATGTCCTCTGGAAGAGTAACATACACGACATAAATGGTTAGTCCTGACAAAATTGCTACGGCTTGCAAGACTCATTGCCTTGAAAACATCACATTGGTAGACTTGATGTGAATCCTTTTTGCAACAAATACATTTGTTGACAAACTGAGCTGATTTGCTCTTAGCCGATATAGGTTGCGAATTCTGTGAAGTTGAAGGCTGATTTTTTAGAGCTGAATCCGTCATTTGCAAGACTCGGACTCTAGTCTCCAGAAACTTAAGTAGTTCCTTGAGTTCAGGCAGTCTGTCTGATTTCAGCGATGATTCCCATTCTCTAATAATATGAACTGGGAGTTTGTCTAAGATCATTTTAGAAATAATTAAGTCGGATAAATCGACATTAGTATTTAAAGAGTGCAATGCATGCACCGTGCTTATGAAATGATCTATAAATCTTTGCAGAGAGTCTGCAGAATTCTTTTCAAGAGAGGGTGGTGAAAACAATTTGTCAATGTGACTATTAGCAATCAGACGATTGTTGTCAAATCTTTCTGACAACGTTTCCCAGGCTACATCAAATGTAGCTGAGGATACAGGAATATTCTGTATTACAGTCATGACGTCTGGCGATAAGCATGATTTTAGATATTGGAACTTGTCCATGTTAGAAATATGCTTATGTTGAATGACAAGGGAATAGAATGTATCCCTGAACTCAATCCACAAGGCAGGATCGCCTGTGAATTGAGGAAGACGGATCTCGGGAAGCTTTGGGAGTGAAGGAGTCAATTCTGTAGATGACTGGTGGACTACAGAAGCTGAGACCTGATCAGGGTCGTAGAACTGTTTATTTTTGGCAATAGCACCATTTAGACGACCTATTGCCTCATGAAAAGTCGCTTCAACTTCTCGTCTTTGAAGCTTAATGACTTCCGTCACTTCTTTAAGACTGAGTTGAGCATATGTACTCTTATATTCACTAAATATGGTTTCAAATGCATTACGCATACTGAGAGCCTTGAAATATGAAGCTTCGTCTCGTATAACTAACGTTTGAATAGCTTCAACGAAATCAATGAACTGAATTCTTGCAAAATCAATGGAATCTAGTTTAGCTATAGATTCAGCTTGAGCAGCTTCTTGACTAGCCCTAGCTTCTGATTCTGCTAATTCTAATTTAGTCCTAGCTTCTGATTCTGCTAATTCTAGTCTAGTCCTAGCTTCTATTTCTGCAATTTCTAGTCTAGTCCTAGCTTCTGCTTCTACAGCTTCTTGCCTAGTCTTAGCTTCTGCTTCTGCAGCTTCTTGTCTAAGTTTAGCCTCATAGGCTACAATTAAGGAGTCAACATGAGATATAGCTGAAAAGACAGATTGCTCAATATCTTCTCTATAATCTGCTTCAGCTTCTGAATACTCGATTTGGTCAATCAGAGACTGAACATCTTCATATTTGATCAGGACTTCATTAAACTTAGCCTTACGGGCTATAATTTCTTTATGCGATTTATCATCAAGATCAGTGAACGATAGAAAGGAATTGACGTGGCGAGTGATCTGAGCCTTTATAGGAGTTCTCTTGGCTTTAAGAGCATTAATGTTCAACTCCTGATTAGCCATCTCTTTAGATTTACAGCACAGATTACAATGAATATCAATAATTGCCCGCTCTTAGGGCCCAAATGACAATAAATACAATGCCCGATTACGGGTTAAGACAAATCAGTACATAAACGTCCAATGCAATGGACGTTGAAACAATACAATATCAGGTGTGATATGTGTACTAGTGTAAGTGTTGCTGTCTGTGTAGGTTTTACATACATGTAAACTTATAACACTAGTTTAACAATAGATCCTCCAGCCTTCACCTCAAACATGCAGAAGACATGGAGGTAGTAACAATATTAATTATTGTTTAGTTATTGTTATGATGAGAACAATTCTGGTATATGTTACAGTTCAATTCACCAGATAATAGTCCAGATATGATTCAAGATTCGGCAATAGGAGTCCAATAAATGGTCCGGTAATGATTCAATTATCCGGCCCGGAGGACCATTAAAATGTACGGGCAAGCTGAGAGCAAGCGGACTGTATGACAGGATTCATAGGACGTAGCACTTCTTGAAATTGAGACTTAAACTATAAATAGATAAGCCAAACTTGCCCAATACATTTTAGATAAATTTCTCTGGTATGTAACAATTTATTGTCACAACAACAATACATACATCATGCTCAGTTCATAAATTCTTGATTTCTTGGACGTGTATAATATTATTCATAAACACTGATGAACTTGTAGATATCACAATGTTTAATACAAATTCCTTTGTTAAAGGTCATAAATATCTTTGAGATGGCTCAATCAGTTTGATCAAAACCACAAATATATTAGTTCAATGATGAAATTACGTCCAAATTGTTCCTCAAATAAATTAGGTAGTAAATGACGTACCTTTGAATTGATTAATACCACCTTTTGATAGTTGATATAGATGTTAGCCTGAGATCTTGCAACGCCAACACCAAAATGAAGAAGACCCGATGAATCACACGATGGGTGATAATAGTCCTTAAATCGTTCGAAGTCTTCAGAAACAATAAGGCATATGAAACCTTAATGTGAATCGAAGAGCTGATTGCTTCAGCTATTGAAAGTAAACCACCAGATCTATCTGATAGGTAAATAATGGCATTGATAAGCCAAGAAGAAAACTCATGTCCTTATGAGTAGTAGTTGAATTGATTACAACGAAGAATAGGCATTTAAAGCCTAGAAAAACTAATGTCTTTATGAGACACAGTTAACTTGAATCGATGAAGAAGGAGAAAAGTTAAAGATAAACCTTATTGGCTATCAAAACAATATAATAAAAATCTCCAGTCTCTGATTGGATGCAAGACATAAAAAGAATAATTTTGATATTACAATACCCATACATAACAACTATTTGAAATTCATTTGTTCAATTATAAATAAGAAACAAGATAGCAAGCAAGGCCTGCTAAAACCGAATTACAAAAGCATGACCTACTAAACTAAAACATAACGGAACAGCCATATTTATCATAAAACTTTGCTATACGGTATAATTATATAAAAGTAATGTAAGGGTTAGTTAAACGTCCCACACCACCGAAATAACTTTTGAAACTTGTGGTTCAGTGACATGAAACTCGGTAAGTTGGGATAGTCGTATATGGAGAACTCAAAAAGTTATTACCGAATTTAGCGAACTTCCAGTTTAATCGGAAGTAACTCCAACTCTATTATTTGCAAAATGCAAAAGCAAAACCATACGTGTTATAATCCTGCGTGTACTGTGTCTGAGTAGGCTACATGCAATACGCACTGAATTTAAAAAAAAATGTAATGATGACAATGTTTTAATTTTAGCTAGTACGAATAGCTATTCTATTACATCAAGTCCAATGTTCGATACCCCGAAACATTTTGATTGGCTCTCGATGACGGCCGAGCTGCCACAAACAGTAGTATCCGTAACTGAGGTAAACAAGGCAAACTCAGATGTATCAGTTTCTGTCGGTAGAAATAATAGACAAATTGATTACTAAAGAGCATGCTTTCATTTCCAGAAGATCTACCCAACTTGTTCTTTACATAAACATTATTTGTCCACTTGACAGTAGCCTATGTGAACGTTAATTAATATTTATTATAAATGAGTATAACATATGGTGCTCCAATAGCCTAATATTGCATGGCCTAGTCGATACTAAACATATTGTATCAAATTGTCATCAAATTTGTTTTTGTTAGCCCGCTATGTTGATTAAAAGATGCCAGTGTTAATCAATATAAATAGCAGGTAGGCTACCTGCTATTGATATAATATGGTGCGTTGTATCGAAATGTATGACTACCGATATTTACATTATGCTTATCTGCATTATAGTTTAATGTGAGTATTTTTCATGTGAGTATCTACATTATACTTATCTGCATTATAATTTAATGTGAGTATTTTTCCCACGAGAGATTACGATTTTATAAGATACATTTGCAAGAACGAAGTTCGAGAAAATTTATCTGATGAAACTGATAAACGTTATTGATCGATTTCAAATACGCGGCGTATGATTGGAGTAGCCAGTTTAAACTCTCCTCACCTGCAAGTAATAGGCATAATGTAATTCCTGACAGATTGTTTTCAGATTGATTTTATTTCATTCCTGATCTATAGGCTACGGTTGTTTTAAACCTATAACCAACATGTTAGTGAATTATACATTTACATCTTTAATATTAGTCTATTGCCAGTGTATTTTATGAAACCTTGACATATTTTAAGAATATCTCTTATGTCAGTGTGTATCAATTAATATTCAGAAGAAGTATAGCTATATTAACAATGTGGGTTGTTCTGTGCATTTCGCTGGCTGATATGTACTTATGTATGTCCAGAAACAAGTTTATAAGATAGATAAATAATGTTACCATTATAGCTATTATGAGTAGCCTATAATTTTTACACAAGTTTGTAGATGTAATTTAAATAAAATACTTTATGCCAACAAAATGAAATATCATTGGTGTTATAGTTTTGTGTCTTAATTGATACATTACATCGCCCCCCCCCCCCAAAGAAAAGAATCATACCAACATTATGAATGTAGCTAAATTTTAGCTAGCACGAATTGCTAGTAAAGTAATAAAATGCTCCTTCCTTAACAAAAATGCAAAACAAATTTAGGTCACTTTTACCTTCTTACATGTGATTTTAACCTCTGCTGGGGCCGTGACCATAAAAAAAAAATCTTAAATGTGCCCGTATACAGCTTTGTGATGAAAGTGCAGACAGTGAAATCGCAGTAAACAGAAAAAGCGTTTTACTGGTATTATTCCTTTCTATTTTCCTGTTTTAGCATCAATAAATTTGCACCGAAGTATCTTGTGTGGAATCTCTGAAAAGCGCTCAATGAGCAATATTAAAAAATAAAAAAAATTATTGGGTGTTTTATTTATAATAATAAATTCGGAGTTACATCCGGTTAAACTGGAATACGAATACCTATGAATATTCCGGTTAAACCGGAAGTCCGCAAAAATTCGGTAATAACGATTTTGAGTTCTCCATATACGACCATCCCAACGCACAGAGTTCCATGTCACTGAATTACATGCTTCAAAAGTTAGTTAGGTGGTGCTCGACTTTCAACTAACCCTGTATAATAGTTTTATTGTGAAATGTTTGCTTTTTTTTTTTTACAGGCCCGTAATAGCTATACAAATTCATTTTTACTTTTTCTCCTGCTTTTTGTTTTCTCTGTAGGGCCTGTTTCATAAAAGTGATGATTTTAGTAGTTATTTGTTAGGAGTGTAAAAATTAGCAGTTAGCAGTATGAAAAATTTTGTTTCATAAACAGGTATCAGCATTCTAAGATCATGATGACATAAACTAATTCTTTCTAACGAATTCCTTAGGCCTTCCTTTGCACTGAATTCATATTGTTAGGTACGTAGCTCAGTTGTATAAAATATGATAGGGAGAAAAGAACCTAGGATCTAAAATAACATTACTGGAGACTTTTCACCTTTTATTATGACAATTTGAAAAAAGGAAACATGGGGAAATCGTGAATATACTTACCAATAGGTATAATTACGTTTAAGGTGAATATTACAGTTATGTATGGGATACTGTCTGGTCAATTATAACGGCATGTTCTATATTACTCTACATTATATTTCTTTTTAAATCCCATAGCGTGATTTGAGCCCTGAAAGTTTTGCGTTCTAGAATGGTTCAATGGCAAAAAATGATTGGTTGAACTTATTTGAGGTTAGCCGGAACCTTTCAGTATTATTATAAGTTTCTTTCGTGAGACTATAATGTCCTCTGGCTGTAAATATCCTTGGGTGTTCTTCATCAATCCAATTTGAATATCATGTATAAAGTAATATACACTTTATAGAAACTATACTTAAAATAAGAATTCCCATGATTTTTTTTAGACTCCCAAGAGCGCTGGGCAAAGTGTCTTCCAGCATCCAAGTCTAATCAGTAATCTCTATTGCCAGGCTTAACTAGGCTCATTTCTCTGGCTCTAGATCAGGGCTGTCCAACACGAGGCCCGCGGGCCGCATGCGGCCCTCGACTCGCTTTTTCGGCCCGCTCTGTGGGCCTCTAAATGTATAAATTCGCCCATTTAGGATCAGAGAGACGTAACTACAAAAACAGTGTTTTGAGATAAATCGATTTAAAGGTTTTGGACTAATAAATGGATATTTTCTAATTTTTTTTTGCGAAATATTTTGCTGTAAATAAGAAGTATATTTCATTTATTGTTGTTTTCTATTAGAAGTTACACATTCTAATCACATAGGAGGTGATAATAACTTATTTTATAAAATTATGCATGTAGTTACGTTTGTCTGATCCTTAACTTGGTGGCTATTGCTATGGAACATATGACTGTATTGCAGCCTTAAGCATCGACAGATATTACCGCAGCTGTATTTATAATGTTTCATCAGCACAATTACTGGTAAATAAACAATTGGAATGTTTATCAGCGATATCCAATAAGGAAAACAAGCACAAGATCATTTTTCTTTTCTTTGCTTGTGCAAAGAGGACTATCATAACCCGGGCGCTTGTTCCTCGTCTCACATGTAATAATCTGTTTTGTTTTCTCTTACATTAAGAACTGTGAAATTATAAACAGAAATCTTTTATAGAATACTGACTTTGCATTCACTTTAGGGCAGTAGAGCACTGCTTGCAAGCCAAATTAGCCAGCACAGATTCGTTTTCTCGTGCACTTTCCTTCTCCAAGTTATTAAAATCCTTTGCCATTTCTTTCCTTTTAATACCAGTATGCTCTTTCTCTCCCTTTTTATAAATCTTCGTCTTCCTTTTCTTTTGGAGAAGTATGTGAAAATTTTAAACACTTATCACACATATTCCATGAAATTTGAGATTAAATTATGTTGTGAATACCTGCCGATACGACCAAATTTCTCTGCTATCTTTCCCTCAGCGAGGCTTTGTTCCTGATACAACTCATACATTAACTATTTAAAATTCATATTGCCTAGGTAAATAATCTGCAGTACACTCTTTCCTATTGTAATGAGAACGAAGAGCAGGAAAATTCTTTATGTGATTCCTTATAGTCTCCTTTCTCTCGTCTGGTCTTTTTGTGTTAGGCTCATTGCATCCTCTTCTTTCTTTCTGAAGTACATATGTCCATCTCTTTTCTTAATAGTATTATTTACAAAGATTTCTGAAATTTCAAATGCCTTGAGAAAAAAATTCCATAAGCTCGTACTTCATTATTAGATGGTACTTCTTGATCACCTTCCTTCGTAATGTATCAGATTTTGTTTTCGCACTTTGTTTCCTTCTTCTTCTATTAGCTTAGTAAGGTACTTCCTTTGTCGTTCAAATGATCCAAGGTCACAGTAGGTTCTGTGAATATTTTGTCTATTTTGCTCAGTAAACTTACTGTTGCACTGTCGGAGGCATTTAGAGCAATCTAAGCTTCTCATGTCTTGCAGGAACTATATAATTATTAGTTGGAAAATACGCTCTATCATACTGCTGGTTAATTTTCTTTTTCACTCCTTTTTAACTGCTCGCTTTTTGCGTTTTCTTGGTTTATTATTTTCTTCAAAGATAATATTATCGTCTACAATTTCTCTGTCCTGATTCTGATGATTTACTTGCGCACTGTCAACATCCTTTACAAGACAGGATCCATTTTTAACACTGGTCTCTGTAACCATAATAAAGCAAATATTCAATGCCATCTCTTCAACCTTTAATGTTGTAATTCTTCATATTACAACAATTAATAATAATTAATAATATAACAATAACAGTAATAGTTAATAATCACAGACCGCCGGCGTGGTCTTGTGGTTAGCGTCGCTGACTACAGATCCGTCGGTCCGAGTTTGATCCCCGGTACCTCGGATTTTTCTGAGGTAGGGAGGTCTGGTAGGGGTGCACTCAGCCTCGTAATTCAAATTGAGGAGTTACTTGATAGAGAAGTAGCGGCTCAGGTCAATAAAACCACAATTAACGGCCCTGAGTTATGCTGACCACATGCCCCCAATCCTGCCATCTGCCTATGGTAGATGACGCAGCGGTCGGGTTGTAGGCCTTGTCCCTTCAGGGATGAAGCGCCACGGAGTTTATAATAATCACAAACACACTAATAAACACATTCTAATACTTACACAATTTCTCTAAATTCCAATCCTTCTGACACATTTTCACCGTCCTTCTTCCTCTGGACTGGACTCCATTACGATCATGTCTACTTGCAAACTCATTCAAGACTGATAATTGTTAAATTTTGTTGATAGGAAGCTCATTTTCATTGTTGTCACAGTGATGGCGGCAATCCGTTTACGACACATGGCGGGAAAAGCAACAGTTCTCTTAGGATCAGAGAAACGTAACAGCTGTTCCGTTTCAGAAATTAACACTACTTGCTGCAGTCTCAAGACGGAACAGCTTTTCCGTCTGTTTGATTCTTGTTATTTTCCTAAAAATGTAGATACGCTAGCAGCTAGAATGGAAACCAGTTTAGATAGAGTTACGCTTGTTTGATCCCAAGATAGATCTCAATTCCGTGTTTCTGATGGTAGTATCAACTCAAAAACGGCAAAAATGTAGTTACGTCTCTCTGATCCTAAATGGGCGAATTACCCTCAAATACGAAATATGCACGATTCTTACATTAACGATAAAATACAAATAAAATAAGTAGCCTATAGATGTTCCCTCTGTGATAAGTCACTTACACAGTTGATTCGTTTATCAACAACAATTAATAAGTTAATATTGATGCAATAGTTAGTGAAAACCAACATCCTCAAATTTCCCACTAATTTTTTTGTAATTTGATATTTTTTGAATAAATTAAAATAACAATACAAACGCGTTTTTCTTTGTATACCATACCTATTAAAACTCACTGATAAAGTTGCATACGAAGTATTTTATAATGTGGCCCTCCAAACCGCATTTTTTTTTAAAGCGGCCCTTGGGACATTTGCAGTTGGACAGCCCTGCTCTAGATCAAATATTTCATACACTCATAGGTCGAATAATGAAATATTACTTAAAAATAGATAAATACACTGATTCGAAAGAACGTGAGACATATTAAAAAAACGAAGTGCGGTTACTCTCTCTACTTTTCCACCAAGATAGCATGAAAGGGAAATTAATGAAAAAAAAACACTAGAAAACGGCTGTTATCCTCAGGTTACTATTACCATTACTGTTTTTCCGTCTTGCAATTTAAAAGACCACTTGACTACTATAGCGAGCATATGGTATTTCGTCATACTTGTTTACGCCCATTGAAGTGAATGGTTAATTGACACATATGTGTTTGTTTATACCAACATGTTTATTTGTCCTTGCTACGACATCCAGGTGATTGTGTTCTGCTAACAGATATTTTTATCACCTGCAGTGTCATTGCCATTGCTTTGTTTCAGTCGTATCACGTGGCAAAAAACAAATGGAGCATTAGGTTTACACAAGGCGTTTTCTAGAAAATATTACCGTTTAGAGTCTAGATTTAACACTAGGTTTAGGATTACAATTTTCATAGGGAAATATGAAAGGAAAAGGAACTGAAGCATGGCGAAAACAAAAAGGAAAAAAAACACAGACCTCCTGTTTCTTTCAGTTATTTCAATGTGTCCTTTCACATGTATTGAAGCTTTGTGCACATCTATAATATACGTAGTTTGTAATCTCTGTATTCAGTAACAACCTTTCTACAATACCTAGTACCACGAGGGCTGACAGTTTTACTGACTATATAGCCCATACGCATTTCTTTCAATTTGGACCAATAACGTACAGGGTGTTAATGAATAACACCGAAATATTTTACCTGTATATAGAGGGGACATAGATAAGCAACAAACACGGGGTACGCCGTGGTGTAGTGGTTAAGACACTGCGCTACAAATCGGAAGGTCGCGGTTCGATTCCCGATGAGGTTGTTGAGATTTTTCAATTGGCCTAATCTTTCTGGTGGCACTATGGCCCTGGGGTCGACTCAGCCTCCAACAGAAATGAGTACCAGGAGCAATCTTGGGGGTAAAGGCGGCCGGTGCGTAAGGCTGACAACCTTACCACCTTCACGAGCCGAATGTCTAAAATCTGGGAGCCTCATCCTCCTGGAACCCTTGGGGCCTCTATGACCGGTAGTCAAATCTAGTGTTCCCAATAGAAGCAATGGATACTCATATTATCGCCGCACTCAATTCGTTGACAGTTAACATCAAAGAAGTCGCTGCCGCTTGGAGTAGTTGCCATACTGCACAGTGTTAGTAAACAGAGCGGGAAGATGTAGATGCAGCAAAACACTTACGTGGCAATGACATTGAGCAATGAGAGAATTGGCAATACGGATTCAGTCAGCGGTTTCTTTTGAGAAAACCTTTTACAGTAACAACAAGCATTGTAATATGAGAACAAAGCGAGCCGCCCGTCAACGTTATGAGTGAGGCGATAATAGCTTTCCAGTTGAGGCTCCCAGATTTTTAGACATTTGCACCTTAATGGTAAGATTACCATCCTTACGCAAAGACCGACTTAACAGTCCCAGGACTGAATTGACCACAGGGCCTATAAGGGCCACCAAAATCTTTAGCCCAATTGCAAAATCTCAATAATCTCTTCAGGGATCGAACCCACAAGCTTCCGGTTTATAGCGCAATGCCTCTACCAACACCACGGCTTACGCCACATACTTATCAGATCAAGCGTAAGTGTAAAATTATTTAATCTACATTTCCATCTACATTTCCATAGTTTCCAAAGATCCAAACCCATTTGCTGTGGAAGATACGTTTTCACTTACTAACCACTAGGCCTATACAAAATGTATGGATCTATGATAAATCTAATAATGAATACCGCACAGGTCGTACCACCTCAATATGAGAAAGTTGTGCACCATTTATTTAATACAATATCTTATTAAATAGGCCTATAAGGCGATTTCTTAATTTCATCACATAATTTTCTTCCAATTTCACTGGTTTAAAAAAAATTCGCATACTGTATACTACAGTGCACGCCGCTTATTGTGATCACTATTGTGCTGATCTGATAATATTAACCGATTGATAACAATAGTCGAAGGAATTAAATGAAGGTTATTTATTCATATATAATATAATTCACTACAAAACAAAACAAAAAATATTTATTCATAAAATAATAGGTAATTGTGAATCATTGAACCACTCATAGGCTAATACAGAGTCTAATAGACCACAAGCAACTATTTTCAACCAGTAACAAAGTTTTTAATCATTTTTATTTTCTTTTAGGAGTCCATTAACCAATACGCCATACTCAGTTACGAGTTACGAGTGTTTTTGGAACTCTATACTGATCTGTGGTGAACACCGCCTAGCAAAGCATCTAGCGCCTGTCTGTTCAAGTCTTTTTATTTTATACTAATCGTCACTGCATGTCAACACTGTTATCTTCATAAATCAAAAGCTGTAGCTTAACTGTGGGGTGAAACATGTTTTATTGCTTAAAAGAGAAAGTTAGGGAATACCACCCCCCTCGAACTGGTCATCCTGTGAGCTGGGAACAGTATTGCCGCACAGCACAATACAGCTGAGTTAGAAACGAAACCCTTTTAAACGAAATTTTAAATGACGTACAGAATCTGAAAATAAAGCCGCAAAAAGGAAAATCAACAACATTTTTAAAAATGTATCAGTATTTATAATCCGTACGGAACTTCATAAAAGTGTTAACATTACCCGACTGATAACATTATCCACGATTAAATTAAGCGGCGTTCGCTGTATTCCAATTGAAGCCCACATAGCGCCGCGGAGGTCGTGAGGTCTGTGTGACTGCAGTAAAAACATAAACCACTGCTACTGTGTGGATATCGCCTTTACAAGTAATTACTCTATGTTATTTATATATATTCTCTTCTCAAGACCCTTTATAACCCCATATATGTCAGTATCGGCATCAGTGTCAGTAGAGCCGTGCTAGAAAATAGTTTATTTCTGTAGCGGTCTGTGAGACCTCACACCCCCCTCCATGGTTAAGTAACTTTTGTCATCTTACTATTTTATGAATAACAATGAATGAACGGCCGGGACATTAAACAACTTTTCGGCCGAGAGTTTTAAGACTATGGGAAATTAATTCGGTGAAATTTTGCAGTGAATGTTTTGAGAGAACGACTATATGTATCATTTCTAGGGGAAAATGTAATTTTCAACACAACCCCTTATTATGGTGAACGTAATTAGTATCTCTGGTTGGGAGTGATGTCAATGACGATACTAATTAATAAAAAAAAAAATGTATATTGGCTATTTATTTGAAAAATATTAACAAATCTTCGAATCTGTGCATTTCATTGCATTTGTGCTGTTATTGCCCTGAAATCCTCCATAAAATGATAGTGCAAGAATAATGCTTCGTTAATTAAACATTTAGGCCAACAATGAAAAAACTTTTTGAATGAATTTGGCTTATTCTTATGGTTTTTATTGTGATGAATCCAAGATGATAAAAAACCTGTATCACAAACCATTCTTTTTTACATTTCAGTACTAAATATTTAAGAAAATTAAATATTATGTAGCAAATTCAACGGTACTTTGTACACTATTTAAATAGGTAAAATCGGTTTAAATTAAGATAGCAGTGTTTGCACGACATTAGGGCACTGGGTCAACATTGGTCCAGAAAAAAACTTGCATGCATGAAAGAAGATCTGAGAAAAGATCCGCGCAAGAACCTCGTGGATCATTCTGCTGCTACCTCTACACACAAAATTAGGGCTAATGAAACAGTTCTTGAAAGCCTTGACCAAAGATGGTCATTGTTTCAAGAATCTCTATGAGAACTTTCTTCATTTATCAGAAGGAAAATTGAAAGATGGCGTGTTTGTTAGACCTGATATCCGAAAAATTATGTTCTATTCCAACTTTAAATAAAAAGTAGAAGTCAGTGAGACGGAGCTTGGCTTCACTCAAGCAGGTTGTTATTTTAATACCACGTTCTTGGGCAACAGAAACATTTGGAACCATTGATGCCAACATGCTGGAGAAGTCAAAAAGTTAGGATGTTCGATGAGCCTGGAGATTCACTTTTTGAACAAGTCACCTTGATTTTTCCCACAAACTTTGGGAATGTGATTGAGGTATAAGGTGAGTGCTTTCATCAAGCATGATGGATAGAAGGTTTCAGAGTCGCAGGAATACCAGTATGATGGCAGACTACTGCTGGTCACTTCACCGAGAAATTCAGCAAGCGTCTCGCAGGAAAAAGAACTACCGTATACCAGAAGCTTTAAGGAGGGGGGGGGGGGAAGGAAATGGACACATAACCTGTTATAATAAAGAGGCTTTTCGTGTTTATACTTAGAGAAAAGCTTTTTACATATTTTAACATTAATTTAGTTTTCATTTCTATAGTAAGTTCTGCAAATTTTCTAGTCTTTAACTAAGTCACATTGTGACGAAACTGAGGGTAATAGAAAACATTGAGGTCAGATATGGAATCAGCAACAAAAATTCCATAAGAATCACCTATTAACTTTGAAAATATTTTTAAAAAGTCTTTTCTTTGTTGGCCTGTGTAATTAAAATTCACATTTTGTAAGTTTTTTTTATTATTATTTTATATTTTTATTTTTTTATTTTTATTAGTTAAAAGCTCATTAACTCTGAGCAGTCACTCAGACCTCACGTCCATGTCAATGTAATAGAATAATCACGTCCTTGGTTAAGGATTAGTAAGAATATTCATATTAATGAGTAGGGCAAGGCACTTAATGACCATAAAATAGTGAAAAAAATGCAAAAGAAAAAATGTATTTATGACCTAAAAATAGTGAAAAAATGACACAAAATTTAAAGAAAATGACCAATAAAATTTCCATTATTACTTATATTTAGATTTTTATAGTAATAAAAGGAATTTAACAGATGATAGGGCGTTATATATGAATTTACAATATAAAACACACTTATTTTATTACTAAAAAGTAAGTAAATCTATACTATTTGAACACCCTTAGCAAAAATAAAATAAAAAAATTCTTTCTGAACTGCCATGCCCATCAAATTGCCACTAGCAAATATGTAACATTAAAAAAATATATAATAATAATAATAATAGTAATAATAATAATAATTATTTATTGCTTTGGTGTTTAGAATAAACGTGAATTAAAATTAACTATGAACACTAGGCGGAGATGAAAAAGTTCCTCTCTACCTCCACTGAATCATGACGTAAAATGCCAAAATGACCTAAAAATGACGAAAACGACTTGAAAATTGCCTAAAAATGACCTATCTCTTAAAAATGATGAAAAATGCGAAATAAAACAAAAAAATGCAAGAACAAATCGCCCTTACTGAATCAATTATTTCATGATACACATTTATATATATTCGAGATTATCTTTTAACTTTCATACAAAAAAGATTCAAAATCATCAAATGCCTTGCCCTATTAATGAGATATGATATATCTAACAGCAATAGATGACAACAAAAAAAGATCATACATAGATAATCATGAATAGACTAGACTTATGTAAATTTTATGGACCTATATTACGTACGGTAGAATGTTCAAGATACAGAGAATAGAGAGCTTTGAGGAAGAGGAAAACACGGTGTTCGCTCATTCGAACAAACTGAAGGAGACTCAAGGCATGTGCTTCAGCTACGGTCGATGAGAACATTATGGAAGACATACTACGACCAAGCACCCCCCTGAAGGTATTATAAATAACATAAAGGGCCTGTTGTTATCGTAGTGTGTGTTCGCCTTTTCTATTTTCTCTCTATCCCTCCCTGCCTCTAATAAAGAAGGGCCGTTACTCATTTTCGTTCCTAGTAGTTCAAGTCTTTATTTTTTTATTCACGAAAACATTTTCATGCCAATTCCCTAGGTTGTGAAAATAATAGCAGTGGCAATTCAATTGAAACTTGTGTTAGGTTACTGTGCAGTAACAGTCCTAAAGCACATTATAGAGCAGAACGATAATTAAAATTGATAAAAACACCTATTAATACAGTCAATATAAGACACTAAACACTTGATCATATTTACATAATAAGTTACATGGATTTTAAAGAAGCAAGTCCCTATGTCGTTTTTTTTTTAGTCTTCTAATGTGCTGTTCTGCTTTAAACCAGTGTGTTGAATGTTGCAGTGATGCATTTTGCATAACATAGATAAACAAGAATATTTGCATTATCGAAAGTGGAACCACTACTTGCAGGTGGCAGTGTTCTCACGGAGCGATTCCGCGTTCTATCTCCCGTGTGGTCACGATTTAATTCCGGTCCACTGAAACAGGTAGGTAGGTATCATTGTTAGCCCTATCCCAAGTGTAATTGAACTTCCCTTTGTTTTATCATAGGTAATCCCACGAGAGTTGGCGAGTTTATCTGAGGCAAATCGTCAACTCGAGTTGGATTTATTAAGACTATTCCATGAATAAAATGTAACGGATTATATAAATAGTAATTACTTTCGTGCTTTGTTGTGTAAAAACAAAAATAACAGTTGTGAGATCACGGCATACTGGGAATCAACCATCCATGATTCGATTCGAGCTACCGTGGTATAATACAGTGCTACCAATTGTGCATATAAGACATAGTTAACTTCATTCAGGTAAGCTAACAGCAGAACAGAATAAAATTACATGAACTGGCTTGCACCGAATCGAAATTGTGTTCTTAATCAATGCACTTTTCTATTATTTCAATTTCCAAGCAAGTTATGTTGTATAAAATAATATGATTTCGTGCCCCCTAGTGGCAGCAGTGATCATTAATCACTGCACACTGCTACTTGCGTGTCCAGTAGCGAGTAGCACATTTTATCGCGATAAAATGCCATCGTCCTGATTCCTACAAGGATATTATAAGATAAACGGCCGTGATTGGTCAATATTCGAGGAATTGCTAAACATTATTGGTCAATATAAAAAACGCGGCTTATGAGTGGGATAATCTGTTGAATTTATTCACATTTCTGAAGTCTCTTACCACCCAATATTTCACTTGCTGATAGCACTATCGTACTTTTAATTTTTAAGACTTATTTTACTGATGATCAACATTATTAAGAAATTAAAATATGTTGGCACTTGTTTGTGGGCTAAAAATAATTACAAATTTGTAAAGCTACGTTCATATTTGCTACTACTGCACTTACGTAGCCTTACTGTCTGGCATTTTGCCTCTGATTCTATTGATATACAATATAATATTTTCCTTGGGGTGGTTTAAAAAACTATATATTTCATTTAATTGATGTGTTCTGCCCGATAGCACATCCAGGCCCGGAACGAAGCCATAGGATGTTCATGTAATTGCACCTCAAAGCGTTAAACATATTCAAGATCTATAAAAAGTGCTATTTAAATAATTAAGCATTAATAGGAAATTTAAAAAATAAAATTTTATACATTAATACAATCTTATTTTACTTAAAGAATGGTATTTGAGATAGCTATACTAAAGGTCTTTTAAATATCCTTAAAGTAATTAAAACAGAATTATAAAAATCTCTAATTCAGAACACAAAGATTTCTCTCAAATTAGGCCTATGAAATTATTCCAGTTAAGAAAGTAAGTAAGTAAGTAATTTATTGTCACAAACATTTATAAAATAGCTTAAAAGCTGGTAAACTGGTGACTCGTCAAAAAAAATACAATGGTATAATACTAGTACTAACTTATATATACGAATACAGAGTTTGAAAAGACGTTAAATATGAGGTGAAACATTAAAAATAAATAATAACCATATAAATTATACATTTTTGTCCTGAAAAAAATTCACTTATTGAATAGTAAGGTTCCTCCAAAAATGTTTTTTAAGTTGTGCTTTAAATTGTTTTTCATTCAATTGTTTTGTTTCTTCTGACAAATGATTGTATGCTTTCATGCCCATGTATCTAGGACATCTTTCAAATAGAGGTAATCTATGTACTGGAAATTGTAATACATTTTTATGTCTGGTATCATGTTCATGTTTATGCTGGGCAGTATGCTGATCAAAATGTGTATGCACATAAGTTAAAAGTTCTAAAAAATATATTGACGGAAAAGTTAATATTTTTAGTTTTCTAATTAGTGGCCTGCAAGTTTTCCTAATAGATGAGTGATTCATGATTCGTATTATTCTTTTTTGTAATTTAAATACTGTTTCCCAGTCTTTAGTATTTCCCCAGACTATTATTCCATACGATAGTATTGAGTGGAAATAGCTATAGTAAATCATCATTCTTATTTCTAAGCTTGTTATTTGTGCCATGCACGTCATATTATAGCATGCTTTGTTTAGTTTTTTGAAGATATATTTTATGTTCTTTCAAATTTAAATTACTATCTACTATAACGCCTAAAAGTTTTGCTGATGTCTTCAGACTACTGTTAAATTGTGTTATTAAATTCGTATTATATATTGGTTTTGACTGAACAGAAAAGGGGACAATGTTCGTTTTTGTCGCGTTTAGCTTAAGTCCATTGATCGCAAACCATTCGTCCAAATTTTTAATTGTCTGCGTAATATTTCTTGTAAAGTTAAATTGATATTCTTCTTTTAGTAACACCGTTGTATCGTCTGCATATAGTATTAAACTTTCTTTGATGGAAATTGGAAGGTCATTTGTGTAAATTATGAATGACAGTGGACCTAATATCGATCCTTGTGGGATGCCTGTTTTTATTTTCATCCATTGTGGTGGTGTAGTGTTATCATTTAAAATCACGGTTTGTTTTTTATTTATTAATTAAGACTAGAACCATTTTATACCACCATTGTTTATTCCATAATGCTGTAGTTTCTTAAATGAGTATATTATGATCGACGCAATCGAAGGCCTTAGATATGTCACATATCAAAGCAGAAGTATGCTTACCTCTGCCAAGAAAATACGAAATATCGTGTTTGTGTAAGGGGTACGCCGTAGCATATAGTGTTTGAGGCGCTGCGCTATAAACCGGAAGGTTGCGGGTTCGACAGCCGATATGATCGTTGGAATTTTTCACTTTACCTAATTCTTTTGGTAACCCAGCCATTGGGGGAGCAATCCAGCTCCAGTCAATGCCGGTCCCAAGCCCGGGTAAATGGGGAGGGTAAACGGCTGGTTATAGAGTCTCGGTGGGGGTACTCATGTCGAGAAGGTGCCACCAATAAGTACCGAGAAATGCTCAAGTTGGTAAGATAACCTACCTACGCAACCAGCAAATCCTACCTCTAGGGGATGGATGAGGGCGAATTTCCAGCGCCTTATAACTGGATCCTCTCGGCTCTCGGCTAAGGTATGGTAACCCTGACAGAAGGTTCCCTGGTCCTCCAGGTTGGGGTGCGACTTAAGGCTAACAACCTTACTCTAGAAAAAACCATTGTTACGAAGCCACATGATGACAAAAGCCGGACGGATTTGTTGGTTAGACTTAGGAAAAGAAAAAGGATAAATTATTTACGGATTGCTACATGGAATGTGCTGAGCCTCAAGAGAATCGGATCTATGAGGAACCTCAGGCAAGAGATGACAAAATACAAAGTTGATATAGCTGCTCTCCAAGAGGTGAGATGGAAGGGAGCAGGGAAAATGGATTTCAGAGATTATACCTTATTTAATAGCGGAAATGTAAATAAGACTCTTGGAACTGCATTTATGGTTAAAAAATCAAAGAAACATGCTGTGATGAATTTTGAACCAGTGAATGAGAGAATCTGTGTATTGAGGACTCGAGGAAGCCGTTCTTCAACACCACTCTAATATGTGTTCATGCACCTACTGAAGAAAGTGAAGAGAAAGAGAAAGATGAGTTTTATGAAAAACTTGAAGAAGTATTTGATAGACAACCAAGACATGATATAAAGATGATAATAGGAGATATGAATGCCAAAGTGGGAAGAGAGAAGGTTTATAGACCTACAATAGGACAATACAGCCTACATGAAGAATCAAATGACAACGGAGTTAGGCTAATAGATTTTGCTGTAAGTAGAAACATGACTGTGAGCAGCACCTTCTTTCCTCATAAACGGATACACTTGGAAACATGGAAATCTCCAGATGGTAACACATTAAATCAGATTGACCATGTCCTGGTGTAGAGGCGTCGTGGATCTGGAGTAATGGATGTCAGAAGCTACAGAGGGGCAGACTGTGACAGTGACCACCGAATGGTGTTATTAAGGTTCAGACAGAGGATAGCCAACAATAAGAAAGAAACTGGACAGAATTAGAAAATGTTTGCTGTTGATAAGTTGAAGGATGGGGAAATAGCTAGAACATATAGAGAAAAACTGGAAGAAAGATTGCAGTCTACGAAGACTGTACTAGATACTGATATGGATATAGAAACACAGTGGAAACAGATCAAAACCACAATAATTAGCACAGCCGAGGAAGTACTGGGAAGTCAACCACCAACAGTTAGAGATGAGTGGTTAGATGAAGAGAGTCAGCAAGCACTTGATGAACGAAATAAAGCCAGAGTTAAAATGTTGCAACGAATGACCCGAATCGCAAAAAATGAGTATGAAGATGAAAGAAGAGTTGCTAAAGCAGTATGCCAAAGGAAGAAAAGGGAACTAGAGAAGAAAAGATTACAGAACATGGAGGAGATGTATGATAAAAAGGAAGTGCGAAATTTTTACAACAGGGTAAGAGAGCTGAAAAGAGGATTTCAACCACGTACATCATTCTGTATAGATAGAGAGGGTAACCTAGTTGGAGATGTGGATGGAGTTATGAGGAGATGGGTAGAATATTTTGAGACATTACTGAATTTGGTGGACGAAGAGGAAGATGAGGTAATCACTGTAGATGAAAAGAATCAGGAGTCAGTATTATTATATGATGAACCACAGTTGCTGATAGAAAAACCATCCCTGAAGGAAGTCAATGAAGCCATTAAGAGCTTAAAAATAATAAAGCGCCAGGAGAAGATGGAATCTCTTCTGAATTCTGAAACATAGTGGAAAAGAGATGAGGCAGTGCATCTATGAACTGCTGGTCAGAATATGGGAGATGGAAGAAATGCATCAGGAATGGAATGAGGCTATAATATGCCCACTTCATAAGAAAGGAGATAAGACTGTTTATGGAAACTTTAGGGGAATCTCACTGCTAAATGTGACATATAAAGTGCTTACTAAAATATTAGCACTGCGATTGAAACCATTTGTGGACAGTGCTCTTGGAGAATACCAATGTGGTTTTAGGAGTGGCAAATCAACAACCGATCAGATCTTCATGCTGAGACAAATCATGGAGAAATGTTATGAGTACAATATTATGCTACATCAATTGTTTATTGATTTTAAACAGGCGTATGACAGTATTAGGAGACCTCAATTGTATGCAACAATGTTGGAGCTTGGAATATCAAAGAAACTTGCTGATCTAGTGGAAATGACCTTGAGGAAGACTAAATCTAAAGTGAAAGTGCAGGGAATGTTGTCAGAATCCTTTGACGTAAAACGAGGACTTAGACAAGGAGATGTGCTGTCAACATTACTCTTCAATGTGGTCTTAGAGAAAGTTATGAGGAGTGTAGAATGCAATCGAGGAGGATCCATTATCAATAGGACACTTCAATATCTCGCCTATGCTGATGATGTTGCTTTGATAAGCAGAAGCCAGAGAATTATTTCGGAGGGATTCAGCCAAATGTAAAGGGAGAGCAGAAAGATGGGCTTAAGAGTGAATGAAGGTAAAACTAAATATATGGTAGCCAGTCGAGATCGCAAAAACCAAACAGGCCTAATCATTGATAATTACAACTTCGAGAGAGTCACAGAATTTAAGTACTTGGGTTCCATGATCACTGAGAGTAACGAGATGCTGACAGAGATAAAGGAAAGAATGTTGTCTGCCAATAGATGCTATTACGCATTCTTACCTCTCCTACAATCACGTTTGTTGTCCAGAGGGCTGAAGTTGCGAGTGTATCGAGCAATAATTCGACCAGTAATTATGTACGGTACAGAAACGTGGACCTTAACTAAAGCAGATGAGAACAGAATAGGAATATGGGAGAGGAAAATTTTGCGGAAGAGTTTTGGAGGGGTAAACGATAATAGAGAATGGAGAATTAGAACTAATGCAGAGTTGAAGATGCTTTATGGAGAGCTAGATCTTGTGACCAAAATTAAAAGGAGTAGACTGAGGTGGTTGGGACATGTCCAGCGGATGGAGAACAGCAATCCTGTGAAAAAGGTATTCCTTGGAAAACCACAAGGACGAAGAAGTAGAGGAAGACCAAAGAAGCGGTGGCTGGATGACGTAGAGGAAGGCCTCCGTAGTATAGGAATCCGAGGATGGCGAAGGAAGGCAGTGGACCGAGCAGAATGGGCGATTGTCATCAAGGAGGCCAAGGCTCTCCAAGAGCTGTAGTGCCATGGAGTAAGTAAGTAAGTAATTCTTTTGGTGGCATTATAACCCTGCGGTCGACTCAGCCTCTAACAGAAATTAGTACTAGGGGGAATCCTGGGGAAAAGGCGGCCGGTGAGTAAGGCTGACAACCTTACCGCCTTCATGTGCCGAATGTCTATAATGTGGAAGCCTCAACTTCTTGGAACCCTCAGGGCCTCAATGGCCTGTGTACGGAACACTTTACTTTACTATGCTTTTAGTGTTTGTTTAAATAGAGAGACCGTTAATAATATTCATGCAATTAGAAGCAATCTAGTTAAACCTACTACTAAACACGCCACTGTACAAGAAAACAAGCCATTTTTATATTATACGCCGTGATGTGGCTAAATATGGTTTGGAAGGGATATTGTTAGAGCAGTGAAGTTAACCCATTGCCATTTATGACGTTATTGACGTTAATGATAGCTCATTAATAAAGTTAAAGTTCATAAAATTACTTATAAAAGTTGATTGAAAATATACTTATAATTACCCCCAAATGATTATATTATAATATTACATTTTTTTCAGGCTATAATTTGTATTCTGTATTTGGTTGCTTAGGCTTTTGTAGTGTTGACGTATCAAAATTCTGAATAATAATTATTGTAAATTAGTTTAGGATTTGCACCCAATACATTGTATTTCGCCCCTTTAATGTGTTTAGTTTTTTTGCACTGTATAATAACAAGAATAATAGTGATCATATTGATAATAAAATAACAATAATAGTAATAATAAAAATAGTAATAATAGCAATAATGATAAATTGTTATGATAGGCCTAATATTATATTCATAAACCTTTGAAGAAAGCTCTCAGAATAGCAAGTAAGGAGGAATTGTTAACGACATAATAATGTACCTTATAATGGATTGAAACCTTTAATCCATGGTTCGCAGAATTTCTTTGTATGGTCGCAGTTTTTATAGCGAATAACAACTGATGTCTCATTAGGACAGACTAATGAGGAAAAGACTGAAAGTACAAGGTAAGTTTTTTGAATGATTTCAGAGCAAAGTTTCCTCTTGGGTCGTTTTCCTCAATGGTTCCATGGCTCGCATCTACGTTTTGTAAGAAAGCGCTCTCAGCTGCAAAGTGCAACTCAAACTTTAAAATAAAACTAATGCGCTAAACTTGAGAATATGGTGACTCCCGTCACAACCGGGCCATACCGAGTGGGACCAAGTCTACAATGCCGCCAATATTACGAATATGATTAAATGCCTTTAAATTCGGCAGATAAACGACTGTTGTAGCGATGTTTTATGAAAGATGTGGAAGGGTAAAAACGCTTCTGCATTAAGATTTCTAGGTCCGTGACAAGTTATGTTAGGTTAGGAACAGTCATGTTAGTTTAGCAGCAGTATTCTGCATAGTGCGGGGTTCGTGACATGTAACGATGTTTTACGAAAGGCGTGGAAGGGTAATAAGGATTCTAGAAGTAGTGATAGTCAAATTCTAGGTCAGTGACAGGTTATGTTAGGTTAGGAAATTTGTATTAGTTTAGGAGCAATATAGGCTACTGAATAGCGCGGGATTTATTATGTTTCACATTGAATCTTTTCTGCGACGGGAAATTTTACCCTTGCACCGAACGCTTCTCTTTATTCCCCCCCCCCCCCCCGCGGCTTGGTGGGGCACGGTCGCTAATGGCAGAGCATGGCTGGCTACGCTATTCTGAAGGAGTTCCAACTAATGTTATTCTTCTGTTACCCATATAGTTGCGCAAAATTTTCTAATATGTTTTAGTAACCCTTTATAGAGTTATTGCATCTTTGGTTTTTACTAGCAGATTTGTCCGTATGGAAATAGGTTTTCATAACATAGTTATTATTATTTTACGATAATACCTTAGGGTAAGAGAAATGACACCGAATATCGGCATTTGTTAGGATTGTATTATAGGGTCTGTCACCCTAAAACTGGGTAAACTTACCAAAATAGGCACCATTAGTCGTGGAACAGATGGTAAACGCTATTATCATTAAAGTTACCCAGTTTTCGTGAGTTACGGACTCACGAATTGTGGTTTTTACCATTAATAAGGTGAAAATCTTTTGTTTCAAATAACTTACTTCTGTGCCAAAATGTATTTGTTTTACACTCGCGAGAACATAAAATCTTTTGTTTTTGCAAATGTTTCGTTTTTGTTGCGATTTTTTCTTTATTTAGCGAAATTTTATTTTTGGAGGGAAATCTCAAACTTAGAACGATTTTTTTTAGGACTTAAATGTTATACATTTACCTAAATTCGATATGTTCACATTAATAAAATCTAATATTTAATAAAGTATGTAAATATTGAATTAGCAAGCAAACCAATAGTACAAGTGTAAGAAACTAAAAATATGCCTATATCAGTTTAAAATTAAAATATTTAGAGACATTCATGGAAATTGATTATTGCTATAGCATATATTAATGTAGCACTAACCCTATTTCTAGTGAGTGTATTTTAAATTTTATTTCAACATAGAAATTGCTGTAATTTGGTGCCCAGAACTTATGTCTTTGATGCACATCAGGGAGATTGCGTTAACAAGGTTATGTATTCTACAGGCAAGTGCTAATAAACAGTAAACTGGTAAGAAAAAACGCGGAAATACACAAACTCAAACTCAAGGTCTAAAGAACAGAAATCGTATTATGTTATGCAAAAAACACTGAAATTAACCCCACTTCCGTAATGATACAACTTGATATTTTTATTTATCGTAAAATATGGCTAATGTTACCGGTACTGTATAAAATTTATATTTTGACTACTTCAAAATTAGAAGGCAAATTTAAAACATAATTAGTAATTTCAAAAAATGTGAAAACGCTTCACGATTAACGCATCATCCTTGTGCAGGGACAATGCTAATTCTCTCTGTTTCGTTTCCAATTTACATGCGTAACTTACTCCCAATTTGAGTAGCCTACACATGGAATAGTTACCAAGCATCGACTATATATGTTTATGGATTCCCGATAATTTGGTGTTTAGTAGTTTTGAAAGTACGAAGAGATTTTATCATTCGGTATTATCATTACCTGCATAAAAATATAGTCAAATCATATTTTCCAATAGAACTGATTAATTTTAAGGGATAAATGTTAAAATTTAGAGGTAAAACGATACTTTGAGCATGTCATCGGATGATACGAGTCACAAATATACCCACCCACAAATTCTAAAGCTATGCTAATGTATGTCTTCTCTACGGGTATAATCGACCCAGCAATCACTGTAATAAATTAAAGGAGAACTGTTTTTGACTGTCGGCGTGGTCTTGTGGTTAGCATCGCTGACAGATCTGTCGGCCGGGATCGATCCCCGGTATCTCCTCGGATTTTTATGAGGGGTGCACTCAGCCTCTTGATTCGAACTGAGGAGTTACTTGATAGAGAAACAGGGCTCCGGTCATGGAAACCACCATTAACGGCCCTGGGTGTCAACATGCTGACCACATGCCCCCAATCCTGCCGTCTGCCTATGGTAGATGACTCAGCGGTCGGGTGGTAGGCTTGTCCCTTCTGGCATGTTAGCGCCACGGACTTAGAACTGTTTTTAATACGTTATAGTCCTGTATGCATTAGTTCCATCTGTAAATACATTATGTATTGCTTGTTTATAAGTAAATATATTATAGTATGTGATGAGAATTATTATATTTTGTTCGAAGAATTGTACCATGTTACAAAAATTTAAAATTAAAGAAATTAACTGCAGAATATAATGCTCTAAAACTAGCTAATGGAAAGTCACGAAACTGTGTAACTTATAATTGAAACAGATATAGGCCTATTGTTAACATTCTTTAATTACCGGTATTGTAATTTCATTTATAGTAATAAAGCCCATTGAAAGTGTTGTTTGTTTATGGGTTACTCCAGAAACAATTTCCAACTTAAGTACTGGATTTAGATTTTTTGTAAATGCCGTAATGTAAGATGTGGGCTTAGAAATGTATTCATGACTTCACATACTATCGCTTCTATTCACATTACATGAGGATATTTAGGAGAAAAATGCCGGGAATGGAACGTAGGACATTTGGCTTGCGAAAGGCTTTCCTTTCAGTGAGGTCAACCGTTAAGGCTAATCATATGAGTAAGATTACATTTGGCACCATAGGCCTATCTCAAACTCAAGCTAGCTCGGTTAATAGAGCGCTGGTACAAAAAAGTCGAAGGTTTCGGGTTCGAGTCCTGGTGTTAAAGTAATGTTACTTTTAAATATCATCGTAATATAAGATTCAATTATCCATCCCTATTATGTGTCTTGGCCTATTTGATTATATATAGCCTATGTATTACGAACTATTTTGGAAGTTTTAATTTGTATTCTTTAGGCTACTGGCCTTATTACAAGGCTATAAGATCTTGAATGCCCGTTTTGCTGTCACTAATATTTGTCTGTTTGTTCTTTTCAGAAGAAGTTTGGAAAATGCGACGGGTCATCAGTTGAGAGAAGAAGAGAGAAACAGTGAGTATATATAATTAATATATATATATAATTGACATATAATTAATATATATATAATTGATATATAATTAATATATAACTACTTAGAGGTACAGTGTCTTTCACGTAAGAGTTGGCGAGCATGTGAGTTTCTGCGTCGCGGCGGCCACAGCTCTACTCCCGAGCGATCGGGTGAAATATCGACGCAAATAAAGCCGCTAACGGTCTAATGATTCAGGTTCTCATGATTACAGTTAAAATTATAATTAACGAAAGTTTGAGAAATATAATAATTATGTGCTTAATTAATTACATATTTAATAAACCAAGTTTATGTATTGAGAGGCATGTCACTGACAAAAGATACAGGTTAAATGTTAGGAACAAAGAATGAAAAACTTATGTCTATCAAAATTAAAATAATCTGATTTGAACAGAGTATCACGAGGGATTTTGGACATTGCAAAATTTAGAATTTAGAACTGAAATCCATTTCAAGTGAACTTATGCTATATTTTGAATATAAAAATAACTTCTTTTGGTAGGCAGTATCCATAATGCAGCTTCAGTTAGATCAATATTTTGTTGCACCAATTGCGGCAAAGACAAGTAATCATCTAAAAATTTCAGGTTTCCATAAAAATGAAATCTCTGATAATGTGTGTTTTCAGAAATTTGGAATATTTTGCACCATGTGAGTCTTACGTCTATTTGCTTTTATTGAAGAAGCGAGTGGAATTGGAAATGAACGCTATCTAGTTACATAGAGCGGTATGTAAGCATATAAAGTCTACGTTCTCTTCACTTTAGGGTATTTTCAAGATTTTCATTTTCATCAAGTTCCTTTTTATTTTTATTTTCATATGGTGAAACTGTTGCCTTATGAGGCCTTGACACTGATTTTTTCTTCTATTTGACTAGGCCTATCTGCATGAAGACAAGCCAAGTTAATAGCTGCAGTATCCTACCAATGCCAATGTTGAGGCTCTTAGAAATACGATCTCAAAATATTTACGATTTTTAATCCTTTGCAAAGTGGCCTGTTATTTTTTAGAGTAGGCCTAAATAAATTCTGCTTTCTGTACGTTAGACTTATCATTGTCTCGATCTGACTCTAATCCATCATCAGGTGAAATAGCATTATTGTGATATCACTTTCCATCATTGTTTATTTGGATAATCGTATAGGATTTTCAAGATTTTGTTCAGCGTGAAAGTCGAAATCAATGAGATCCAAGTTGCAGCTACTTCACGTTCTGGGTATCTAAGCATGAGGACCGTTAGGCCTATATCGGACGCAGAAATAAATTAATTATAATCAGGAATACTATGAATACAGGGGTGTCCACCGGGAGGGGGTTAAGACGCAGAGTGCGTCATTGACATTTCTGGGGGGTTTGAACATTTTTGCAAAATTAGAGTTCGATATGATGAAAACAAAAACGTTTCATAACCTGAAAAGGTAATAAAAACCTCTTCTAATTATAATAAAATATACTGTAGGCTTACAATTAGTATCAGTTATGTATATATATATCTTGTAAAACTGCTTCAGTAAACGTATATTTTCAATTGACACATTTTTATTACAAATACAGCAATAGACCTGCTTTAGAATAGGCCTACTATTATTCCACTGTTTGTAAGAGGGGTTACATTTTATGAGGTTAGGGTGATACGAAGTTGGGTTAATTTTCATGAAACTGTAGGGGGGGATGAGACACGAAACAGTTATACACTTTTTCGTACCCTTTCTACCACCTTACATTAAAGGCATTTCATTGTCACTATTTCCTGGAAGATGGCTCCAACGATATTGTTAACCTTTTTACACTAATTGTATGTGCAAAGATCTAATTTTTTTCATACATTTTTCTATAGAAAATATATGTAGGGTAGTTATAAGTTAATCATCTCTTCCATAAAATCAGGTTACATGACTTCCTCGCAAACAAAATGGTTTTACATAACCTTTAGGCTGAAAGCTCCCTTTCGCAATGTAACCATTTACTCTAGGCTATGGGGAAACATCAAGCGAGAAAATCGCATTGTCCGTATTTAATGTAGGGAAAATCATTTGAGTGTAATACATTACATTGTCATATCAGAATAATGGTTACGCTATTGGAATGATTGCCATTGTAATGCGACGCAACACATGAGGTGAACCATAAGGAAGTGGTTTGGATAGCGGCAATCTAATTTCTTGCGGTTTTAACTTAATGATATGTGGAAGGAAAACATTACCTGCGAACGGTGGTTTGATTGAAAGAAACGTGCGTTACCTACCAGTAATCTAGCTATAGTTGTCATATACAATACCTAAGCTACTTCTTTATTCACTGTGATTTCCAAATACTAAACTGACTGTAGTCTAGGCCTACGGATTTGTTATAACGTTATAAGCAAAATTAGGATTTTTAGGTGCAATTTCCATAAGCAAGATGGAAGGGAAAAGATGCTAAAATAAGGCAAAATAGGGGACAATAAGTCTAACAAGCTCTTATGTAACAAACTTACATTCATGCGCTGACTAATTCCAGTGAAATAAAAATAAAGATGGAATATTTAGTAGGCCTAGTTATTTTTCCTTGTGTCAAGTACGCCTTTAGTCCCGCGTTTGCTGAAAGCAGACAGGTTCACTATTCCTATATCCACTGTAAACTGATATAAAATCCATTAAAAATGTTAGATATTGGAACGAAACCAAGATAATTAAAAGCCAAAGGATTAAATGTTGAAAAGCGCTTTAGAAATTTATTAAAAAGCTGCAGTAAAGTACAGAAAAATTGTGGATTATGGGCATGGTGAAAAAAATAGGGGATAAAGACCTGGTTATAGGGAGTGTCTACTTAGCTTTCAACTGGAACCTAATTTTAAGTAATTAAATAACAATAACAATGTAAATACGACTTATATTATAGTAATTAATCCTAATCTTGACGACTGAAATGAAGTAGCTACGCATTTGGTGATGCGTAGTAACATCCTGAAATTGTTTGAATGTGGCACTCTAATTCTTCCTGTTTGTTTCCCATAGTGATACGTGGAAGTTAAATGATTACTTGGAAAGTGATTTTTCGTTTGATAATAAAAAGGAAAACCAATTATTGTTGCTTTAGAGACGAAGCACAAACTATGCCAATTACTGACGTCAATAGCGAGTTACTCCGTAAAACGCTGGCCTATACTCCATGAAGTGTTGCGGAAAGCATCTGGGGAGAAATAATATTTAGGGTAAGGTGGTACATTTTCGAACACTTTACATGTATATTCTTATTTTATGAACAGAATAAACATATGAAAAATTCAATTGTATTGTAATTAAAAACTTGGCAACATAGTTGACCCTTCGTAAAAAAAATGAAAGTAAAAAAGCTGTTGAATTAGTCAAAGCAATCAATGTTTCATTTCCAGAATATCGTTCGAAAATGTATCGCAGTAGATACGAGGGGCGTCCATAAAGTACGTATCCCTGGGGCCATTTACAGAAACAAAACACAATTTCAAGGAAATATTTATTGCAACAGCACGCGGCCATTGTTCAGCTATTTTTCAACATATCCGCCACCGGAATTGAAACATCTGTCTTACCGTGGCACCAACTTTTGAATACCCGTGTCGTAGAAGTGTGCCGTCTGGAATTTGAACACCGTGTGACAACCATCTTTCGCCTCTCTGTCATTCTCTGTCATTCTTTGTCATTCTTTGTCATTTCGTGAGGTGTTGGAAAGAGATCAGGGTTTTAGGGTGAATGTTTAAACACCGACAGCCGAACTTCTGCAGGAGACTTGCTAGGAGGTGTTTAAACATCCACCCTACAGCCCGGACTTCGCTCCCATTGATTTCCATCTCTACCTCTACGACACAGGTATTCAAAAGACAAATGTTTCAATTCAGGTGGCGAATATGTTGAAAAAAAGCTGGCTGTGTCGGTTGCAATAAATATTTCCTTCAAATTGTGTTTTGTTTCTGTAAACGGCCCCAGGGAAGCTTACTTTATGCAAACGCCTCGTACAATTCTAAACACCATAGGTACTATTTCGAACAGTGACATTTTCAACGAACGAACTGCTTTCTTCCGAATATTATTTTATTTAGTGCTTTTTTGCCAACACGCGTAATATGAATGTAATAATGAAATAACAAATTTTAAATAATCAGATGTCAGCATGCCGACTGTCACTGCCGATATTGATGCTTATTGAAACGGAGCCTCTACTTCTTTATCAATTAGCTCCTCAGTTGGTCTCACAAGGCTGAGTGCACCTCTTTTCAGATCTCTCCACCTCAGAAAAATCCGAGGAGGCACCGAAGATCGAACCCAGACTTGTGAATCCGTAGTTAGCAACCACTAGACCACGCAGACGGTCTATCGCAACATCCACATCAACGATAAAAATACCGAACAGCTCAAGAACGATTGCTGCAGGCTATTCTGTATTGCATATATTACTGAGATGTAAAAACATGGCAGTGGAAGTGAAGTGCGTAACTCTGCGATGAAACGATACCACCATCGAAAGACGTATGAATGCCATATTTTTACATTTGATTTGCAGAGATATAAAATAAACATGTACAATGCTGTGATGGCAAAACAGTTGTTCCATGCAAGAAATAAGCAAACAATCGCGGGTTAAGCTACTGTTCGAAATTGTACCTAAAAAGGGTTCGTATTTTTACTCCGCGCTACTGTTTGTAAATTACTAGGGCTACATAGTTGCAAATTCCGTTCACGAATGACATATGTTTCGTATTAAAGACTACGCAGTTTGTTGGTATTAGTTAAAACCTGGCCCTCAAGATATATTGCAGTAACACAATTTGTAATTATAAGCAATTTTATAGCGTGCCATTTTTCAGACATGGACTACTTACCTTCGACTGAATCCAGTCAAAATTTAGGGGAAGGACCCAAGGTTGTTTTTACTTATATTTTATTATCTGAAATGAATCCATCTATTTTTATATTCCTTTTATAGACACTTCTTCTCTATCGTGGAGAAGTTAATCTTGCACAAAGTCGAGTCTTTAAAGCAGGAATGGGCAACCTTTGGAAAGATGCGGGCTAAACTTTACGATATTTATGAAGTCGCGGGCCGTAGATAATAGGTATTTGTGAAAAGGTAATCATGATACGGTTTTTTATAAAAATAAAGTATAATGCTAAAGTTACATGAATGAGAACAATGTCGAACTGATTATGTAGCCTATTTACTTACAATCAGCAGAAATTAATGAGAAACTTGAGCTTGAACTTGACAAACAAGATAATAAATGTTGGCATCAATCCCACTAATATACAAGCGCAGAGTGTTTTCCAAATTTTCATCTGTAAGTCTCGTTCGATACTTTGATTTATTAGTTTTCATCATGGAAAAAAAACTGTTCACATTTATAAGTACTTTAAATGCACTCAGCTGTGGGTACTTTTCTTCGGCAAGGTATGTTCTGTAGAAATCACTTAGCTCCACGTCTTCAAATTTTGACTTCAAATGTGTGTCTTCCTGAAGCTCGATCAACTCCATTTGCAGGTGTGTCGGAGCCTTCTCGATGTCACTTTTCATCGGAGTAGCAAAAAGGTTAAAGCAGCTATCAAAGTTTTTGAAGTCTGAAAATCTATTGAAAAATTTCCCCTACACTGATCTTCAGCATATTGAGTGTAATCGATATTTTCGTGACTGGATAGTGTTGAAAAATGATAACAGCTTCCAGATCGCATTTGTGTTTCCCACAAGCTAATTTTGTTCTGGAACGCTTTCAAATGGCTGTACAATTCGTTTACCAACTGACCTTGTTTTTTGAAGCTTCAAATTCAACTCATTCAAGTAACCCATGATGTCAATTAGAAATGCTAAATCAAACAACCATTTCTGATCACTGACTTCAGGCAAAGGTTTTTCTTTGACTTCCATAAAATCAGCTAATTCCTTTCAGCATTTTGCCTTTGCTTAACCATCTTACTTCGCAATAATATATCATATCACCATGTTCCGAAGAGAGGTCATCCAAAAATACTTTGAACTGGCGATGGTTAAGCGCGCGGGATCAAATAATATTAATGGTCTTTATTAACATGTCCATGGCGTTCTGCAATCGAATGTACTTAGAACAGAAGTTTTGTTGGTGGATAATGCAATGTAGGATTGTTAAATAATCTTTTTGCACGTCCAAGTCAATTGCGTTTTCTTTCAAAGTTCCGATGAAACCCTTTCGTGAACCAATCATATAAGGCGCACCATCAGTGCAAACCCCAATTAATTTGCACCACTGCAAACCATACTGTTCGATAGCACTTTTAACTTCACGAAAAATATCTTCTCCACTTGTGGTCCCTTTCAGAGGCTGTAAAGCCAGCAATTCCTCAGTTACGGTAAATTCTTCGTCAAAGCCTTGTATGAAAGTAGCTAGTTGCGCTGTATCAGACAAGTCGGTGCTCTCGTCCAAAAGCAATCGAAAATTATTTAAAATCAGTCACACGATCAGGGTGCACAAAAATGTTTGATAATTTGGAGAACAGTTTGATTCTGTTAAATGTAATAATGGTGGTAAAGTATTACATGATTTATCCTATCAATTTTTTCTTGATATCATCAGCCATCATATCTATACGTCGAACAACAGAGAACCAAAAATATTTACTTTTTCGAGCGCGATTTTAAAATGTTCCGCGGGCCGGATCAAAAGTTGGGGCGGGCCACATCCGGCCCGCGGGCCGGACGTTGCCCATATATGCTTTAAAGCAAGGCTGAACTCTGCTTATTATGTTCGTAATGTGTAAAAAGGAAATAACTTCTTGGAGGCACTAAAAAGGATTTTTTACTGTAAGATTTTCTCTCTTTCCTCTTTAATTTGGTGGCAGAATTAATGTAACCTACATAGCCTATAATATTTTCCGAGTTATGATTGTAAACCTTCAGCGGCGTCATCTGTTTGTTTCTTCTAAGAAAGCCTAAGTTTCTAGCTTGTTATCTATAACTTGCGCTTTTACAATTGTATATTATGCAAGAAGCCTATAATGGCATTTATTAAGATACGAGTATGTTTATGAAAAGAGCAAACAGAGTTTCATAATTTTCTTACGAGTATCTTAATTACCATTATAAAGCAAGTTGCATAAGACTGTTTTTCAAGTTTTGAAATTTTAGATTCACTAAAACAACGGCCATGCTGCCCTTTATATTAGCTGGTTCTGGTAGCTCTTGCCGTCTGCGACAGATGGCAGCTCATGGCATGTGGTCAGATCGAAGCTTCTTTTTTTGGTGGTTTCTTGAAACCAACGGATTTTGACAACGCGAAATGAATTAATCTTAGCACTATGTTAAAACTCGCTTCGCTCATTGGGGGCTCCGCCCCCAGGCCCCCTCTGAGGTTCTCGGGAAAGGTTTTTTAAAAGATCTATGGGAGATAGCCTAGAGTGCGTGTATTTAGTCTGCTGTATTGGCTATTATCTTTCAGAGCCCTAAGTGAACACTCTTTGATAATACCGTTGCCATGAAAACCGAGCCCTTTTTCGGGAGTTTTTAGAACTAAAATAAAAAATAAACTTTTTTGAATTTTTCTGTGGTTTACATCCTAAAAGCTATGTGTTTTCCAAATTTCAAGTTTCTAGCTCATCTGGAAGTGGGCAAACATTAATGTCAGTGAGTGAGTTTGTGAGTGAGTGAGTGAGTGAGTCAGTCAGTCAGCCATGTGGCTTTATATTATAGGGGTAACGCGAACAGAATTGATTTCATTTTAAATACAGGTTCTTAATGTTTTCAGTTGCTACTCTCAAGGTTTCAAGATCGTTCCGTGTTCGATAATAATTGATACCGATGTTATAATGAAAATTAGTTTCGAAATGAGTATAATTATGATACCGTTACATCACACATAGTAGGCTAAGCGTATTACAGCATAGTCGAACAAAAAATACTATTAAATATATTGTAAAAACATTTTGCAAGTTTATGTAGTTGAGTCAGTTGAAAAACATGGATTAGGTATACTTTAATGACAGAAATTTTACCGGTGGTCTCATAAAAATATTTTTACATAATCTTCTTGATTGAAATAAAAAGGCGACATTAACACCCCACCTTGTTAAGCTGTCCCATATGGAATTTGTGATGGACAAAATGGGATGGGGCAGGTTTTTTCGGGCTGATCCCGTTTCCCCTGCCATGTATCATTAAGCCGTTGCTCCATTCATCATAATATTGTTTGCAATAAAGGAATTAATTTAACCTGAACGAAAGTGGAGCCATTACTTGTTTTGAATATTAGAAAAACGTTACAGAGGAGGATATCGACTTTAACTATGCTATATAAATTGACAGTATTCGATTTCACTTATGCATGTATTGTTGAATGAACTACTCGAGTTCAAAGGCATGAAAAATACAGGGCGAAAAACAAATTCTACGCGTATCAAGAGGAATTGCTTGCTGAAGGAAGAAGAAAAAATAAAAAAAAAAGCACCATAGACTAGACGGCTTAAAATCCGCACATTCCTACGTCAAATTCCAATCATGGAAGACTGATACTTTTCGACGTATCACATGCATCGTACAGGATTAAGAAGTGCTTTGAGGTATAGAAAAGGGAGAACCGAGTGACATGACAGGTTCGTGGACTAATCTGACGTTTTTTTAGGGGATTTTCCCACAAGCAAAGGCCAATGCAGGGTTGGAACGTACTACCCAGAACGCAGGAACGCAGGAAAGTCTGCACTAGTGATTTGATTATCCCGGATTTTTATGCCGTGAAAACTGGAAATACAATCCAAATATTAAAGATTCTAGTTACGATAATGTTTGTAGGCCTACAGGGTGTCATCATCAGTACTAGAATTTTATAAATTGATAAATCGCTTATATTTCATACACATAGACAAAAATTTGACAAAATATGAACTAAATATGGTAAAAAATTTATAGATAACCAAAACTATGCGAAGAAGACTTTCTCATAGCGATTTCCTCATTTGTGTCCGAATTCATATAAACAGCTGTGGTTTGAGATAGCATGTGAATGTATTAAATACTGCGAAGAAGACTTTCTCATAGCGATTTCCTCATTTGTGTCCGAATTCATGTAAACAGCTGTGGTTTGAGATAGCATGTGAATGTATTAAACACTGACAAGTAACAACACCTCTCCTTTAACAGTATTTTTGTCTCATTGTGAACAGTGACTTACGACTGTGCTTAGCCTATTACAAATCTAAGTTCCTTAACAATGCGGTTAGATGACAAGCTTTGTGGACTTTGCTTTTGCTTTGAACTGCCGTTCAACAGAGCTTTGTAATTTTAACAGATTAGTCAGCATTTAACAGCAAGGATGGAGGTACTAAAAAAGGTACTCTTTATAATTATTATTATTTTAATAATCTACCAAAAAATGTAAAATCTCTTGCTCCAAGCAAATTTACACCGGTACTATTAGAATGGATTAAAAATAAGCACTTTACTCTATCAAGGAATTCGAGGAAAATGCAATAAACCATTTGAAGTTGTAACTAGGAGTTGAAGGACATGAATCCCATATTAGGCTTACTTAATTACGTATGAACACCAGTGTGCTGATTCATAATCATTGGTTAAAATAGTTAGTTACTTAATTAGAATCGTAGACATATATATTACACATATTGTATATATTTCTATATGTTACTTGTATGTGTTCCATTTTTCTCTTTTATAAAGTGTGTTTGCGTTTAAAACTGTAAATAGCATATACCAGTGTTTCTCAACCTATGGTCCGCGAAGATGGTGCAGGTGGTCCGCAGACATAACTAAAAAATATCATAAAGCAAGTGGAAAGTAAAGAAGTAAAATTATTTCACATATTTCGTTATAATGACCTATAATTAATACCCCAAATACTAAGAATATAGGCCTTCTTTTAAAAGTGGGATGTAAAATTAGGGGTCCTTAAATTTTTTTAGACATTTTAGAGGTCCTTGAGTTCAAAAAGGTTGAGAAACGCTGGCATATACAGTAATAATTTCCTTAAATGTGTAACTTATTATGTAATAGTATTAGGAAAAAGTATGTTTCTAACTACCGTATTAATGTGCGTATGTAACTCTGTTAAATAACGCATCCTAAAACATGTAAAATGTTCCAAAGAATGAAATAAAGTTTATATTTATATATCTTCATTTTATCTTTAGAAAAACGTGCTGGAATCAAGCTTATACCGATGTTCATGGAGGCACAATTTCTTTCTTTATCAACAATTTCAAATTTATAAAAATATTTGAAATAAATCTATTGAAATGTATATTAATTAATTATGCTTTTCTTACACATGTAAATTACTTACGTATTTGTAATATGCGAAAATATAATATAAGTCTTAATTCATTATCAACATTATGGTTTGTAAACACACTGCAAAATTAAATAGTAAAAATATGAATTTGCATATAAGTAATAGCCATATTATTATCTTTATCACTGTAAGCGGTATCAATAATAAATGATGGGCTGTAGTGTTAAAGACGGCGTTTATTATTATTACTATTATTATTATTGTTATTGTTATTATTATCATTATTATTATTATTATTATTATTATTATTATTATTATTATTATTCCAAAACTTAGCGGAGTTGATCAGTAGCAGGAAACACATCCTGTCATCCGAATCTTTTCCATAAGACGCATGGCGTATCTTTCTTTAAAAATTGCATAATTGATGTGGGTTTCACACTATAGTATTTTTTTCAGAATCGTGTGTTCATGAAGCCTGTCAACTGGAGTGACGTCTATTCTATTGCACGTCACATTACCCTGTCAGTTACGAGATGACAGATCTGTCCCCTGGCAACTTGCTTTACGTGTACCATTCTCCAATATAGCCTACCATAAGTGATGTGCCGATACCACGGGGTAAGTGTAAGGAAAGACAATCACTTCTGTGAACAGTAGACCTCGAGTAAAAAAATTGCTCTTTATCGGTTAAAATGGCCTCATTCAAACGGAATCAGAAAATAAAAATCCTTATAACATACTTCGTTTTTAATAAGGAACATTCATGTTAAACTGGAAGAAAATCGAGAAACGCGTTTGGTCATGACTGCGTAACAAGCAAATTTATAGACAATTAGATGAAATGTCGAACAGTTGAGTTGAAACAAAAACTCGCTTCGCTCGGTCAATTACTAATAATTCTGTGAATAATAGACCTCACGCAAAATATATATACATATATATATATATATTTATTAGAGATGGGTCCTCGATACTTTCGATACCTCGATACTCTCGATACTTGCATGGTATCGGCATCGAACGATACTTCAGAAAACTCGCTCGATACTTTTTCGATACTTTTGTAATTCTGCAATTCTGCAATTAAGTGAGAATGCTAGTATTTTTTAACAAAAACTTGTAAGTGGACAGTTTAAAAAACTTATTTTAGTTTTAATGTAAAGTTTAAAAACAATTATAGGCTACTGATGATATTAAATTTTGTCTCATTAAACATGCAGACTTAATTAATTTAGTTGGTATCACACAGTTCTCTCAAATTTTAATTTTTAATGTACCTATTTATTGAAACTGGAAATGTTGAAGGTATCGAGTATCGAGGAAAAAATTATGTATCGGTATCGAGTATCGAGAAAATCTGGTATCGACCCATTCCTAATATATATATATATATAACAGTCTTTAAAAGTTTAGCCAAATGCCATTCTTTGTGAAGACAACATTGTACCGTTTGGCTAGAAACGTTGAACGAAGCTGTACATTACATGAAACGGAATCATTAAAACGGTCATCTTAAAAAGGAAACGAAAAATAAAATATCAATGCAAAGAGTTTGTGCAGTGGAAGAAGATACACAGGACAGAGAAAAATGGAGACAGATTATAAAAGAAAAACGATGACAAGCTCAGAAGAGAGTAATTGATTATGTTGAAATATGTGTCAAAAATTTGTTTAATTAACTATAATTTGTATTGTTTGGCTGGAGGAAAGCCTCTGCATTGAGGAAACCCTCAAGATAGATAGATAGAAAAAAAAATTCTTACACATACCTCGTTTTTAATGATTTCAAAGAAAATTCGTAACAAATTGGAAGGAAAACGAATAACGTATTTGGTCGTCGTGACTATGTAACAGGGCAAATCCAAAACTTACTGAAAAGAGGAAGTTTGCAGTTAGTTGGAGGTGTGGAATATGTAAAAATGATATGGAAATGTTTAAAAAGCTATATGCAAAATAATGAGCTTTTAGGTTCTTTGGGTGATTCCTCCAAATTTCTCAGCAAACAAATTTCTTCTTGCTCAGAGTTGTAATTCTGTTGATAAATGTATGGGTTTTACACATTAGGGTCTACATAAAAATTAAAATCATTAATGAAATATCAATCTTTTTCCCTTTAAGTAATGCTAGTCTGAAATAGTTCAGTTACATAAATTAATCATTTATATAACAAAGGGAATTTTTCGGATTTTTTTTGTTACAGATATTTCAATCACTTCTTGTGCATCAAGCATTTCAGCATTTCCTCTGAGAATAGCCATTAATGCTAATACCACTAGGCGATCTTCAGACATCGTCGATCTCACACATGTTTTTAAACGTCTCAATGTCGAAAAAGAACGTTCAGCCATAAAAACAAAATATTTATCATAGGGTACCCTTCTGGATCACAATGATGAGGAGCCTAGACAAAGTGGATGATAACTCTTCTTTTTATTCAATTGCTCTTGTCCAATGTTTCATCCGCAATTAGAATTCTCCTAAGAGAAGTGTTTTTAGAAGAATTCTTTTCCGTGACCTTCTAATGCATATCTGAAGCTCTCAGCTAACTCTGAAGTATGGGTTTCTGATGTCTTGTGGGTTGTCACGGCTAGTCTACGTACTTGACACCAGATGTCTTGAATATAAATACTCTTCCACTTGCATTTCATAATCCTCAGGTTAAAATAGGACGAGTACATAATTGCTTTAATTTTTATTTTGTATTTAATTAAATTTAAATGTTATTTCATTAGACAATCGTTTTCAACCAATGAAAAAGTCAAGTCAGAGTAAAAAGAAAAACCAAGGGCGCGCGCCCCCTACGGCCCCCTCCCTGGATCCGACACTACTGTGTAACAAACCAATTTACACACAAACAGACGAAATGCTGAACCGTAGAGCTAAAACAGAACATCGCTTCACTCTGGGCAATTTATTATTGTTGTTATTACTATCATCATTATCATCATGATCATGACTAGGGTTCGGATGTTTATGAAATGTCATATTTTTATCCTGACCTTCGTTCTCGACGCAAACGTAAATTAAACATGAATTGCACATTTGGTATCCTAATCAGACCGTTTTTATTTTGCATATAAAGTCATATTTTGGTCATTTTCATGGTTTTGGTCATATTGCGGCCTTATTTGTAGTTTAACGTCAAATTTCAGTTATAAATTCGGTAAAAGAGCACAATTATGCAGTGTGTGCACTAAATTGTCGACTTAATTTTTTTCCGAAAAAGAGGAGTCACGAATATTTTGGTTTTACAGTAACTGAAATGTGAAGGGACAATATCAATAGGCCTAATAGTACAATTACCTCTTCCTCCTTGTTGTTAACAACTTCCATTAGACATGTTTTGAAAATATTTTCAGTTCACATTTGCAGTGGTATCTGGAAACATTAATAAATTAAAAGTTCTTTACAAGTAAAACTGTATATTACCTGTAAAATTGTTAAGAAGTGTTATCTGATTGAATTAATGTGATGTAATAATACAGTGTCCATTTAACGTTTTAAATTGGAACATTTCTTTTTAGAAAATACATTCTTTTATGAGGTCATATTGAGGATTTTTGGGTCATATTTAGTCAATTTTAGGGTTATATTTGCAGTCATATCTTCCATTTTTTTAGGTCATAAACATCCCAACCTTAATCATGACCATCTTAATTTTATTATATTGATTGTGGCTCTAGCCAACCCGCTCATACATACATTATGTAAATATAAATAATCTTGTAGATTTGTGTCCTGGGCAGAGAATTGCCTGTCTGCTTTGTGTACAAATGACCTTCTCCTGGGATTTATCCAGAAATATTTATATCCTTTTAAGTATTTTTCTAGAGTCTTGTATAATAATAAACCAAAATCTGGAAGAATGTATTCCTTATTGTGTACCCATTTATAGAGAAAGATTTTCTCTTCTTTAATACCTAATAACTCCTCACAAATTATTTTCCTTTCTATATTCTAGTTAGGAGTAACAATTACAATCTCATCAAATTCCTGGTTTTGGGCCTGCTACTTCACATGAAATATTACGAATATATTTTTCGTCATTTTAAGAATAATATTATACAAAGATCATTGTCTTGCTTATTCACACACAGCTGTTATGAATACAATAAAGGCTATGAATAACACATCATATCCTTTGCGTTAGTTCGTGGAACATGACACTCTGGTCTCGTGATACGAGTTTGCATCGTCATCGAAGTGTATATACTTTGCGCTTCCAATACAAGTGGAGCACGATCTCTTTCAACAAGGAAAGAGGAAAATAAACACGTGTTTCCATTTAAATCTTGTTTCCCTTCGCAATTTGACGAGCGGAGGAGAAACGAAAGAAAGTTGTTGTAAACGTGAACTTGACAAAAAAGAACTTGTACTTCGCCATGTGTTAGTTCCAGTAACGCACTCTCTAAACAAACGTGCAGCCTCGTTTTCTTTTGAGATGAACTTCCATTCAGATCAGTACATTATTATATGCTTACAAAGAAATCTTTGAAAACCTGTCATGTAGAAATTGCTTTCAAATTTTATATAAGGAAAAGTACTGTATGGGATGGCGCAAGGAGAAAAAAGAGAGAGAAAGCTCGATTCCCAGGGACTGATTTTGCCCAACCTGATGGCAATATCAAACCATATTTATTTATTTCTTCATTATAGGTTTCAGGTTTGTTGGCTTAGTCACATGTTGTGGCGAACTATGAGTTCTGTCTTGATTGATCATGGAGGTGGTGGCTATCCGGTCCCTTAGAGGAGAAAAATCTCTAAGCCAGTGTTTCCCAAGCTTTTTTGGCCGTGGGCCATTTTTCGTTTAAGGGAATACGTATGGAACGCGTATGCTTATCGTATTAAATCGTGACTTTCTTTGCGATAGCTTAGAATAAAGGTCACAATTTTAAAAAAAATCACTCAAGTTTTTTTATTTAATGGAAATTGTTTTATTATGACCTCTTAGCCTATAGTACTGCATAAGTACTGTTATGCTGGTGATACGACAAGAAAATTAGAATTTGAAAATTCAATATGATTGTTATTGGTGTTTAGAATCACAGCAAATGCGGCATTAAGTCATTTCTGTACTTTGTTTTCGTTTAGGCAAACTATGAAATTCCCGTTTCACACACATAATTATGTTGTCACAAAAGGAAGGAGCACAACATTATTTTATCATTGTTCAGAGTAGTAGAAGGGGAACAAAATGCCTTCGATGTTGCAACAATGAATGCAGATGTTATAATAGCTGTTACATGTCACGTCTGTTGGAATAAAATGGTTGGTTCCCCACAAAAATTAGAAATAAGCTTCTAGAAGGAATTTCAATTCTAATGCCACAAAAATTTCTGAGACCTTTGCGGAACACTTACACACTTTCATGGAACATTTATGTTCCGCGGAACACAGTTTGAGAAACACTGATCTAAGCTATTACCTACTGTATAATGCTGTCGGCGTTATTATTGCAGCCAAGATCTCAACTTCATATGAATTGTGAACCACGATTATCTTCTGGATGCACTGATAAACAATATTTTAGCCACGAGCCTATTCTGGATTGTTCGTGGGGGTGATCTCACATTCTGATGACTGTTAACTTATTAAGAGGACTCGGATGTTATGCAAAATGCCTTTTCTATTTGGGTGGATGTTAAATAGAGATAAACACGTTTTTGTACATGTAGAGATGTTAGGCCAGTTTTTATTTTGCATTTTTTGCCAATTTTGTCTTTTGTTGCATATTTTAAGGTTTAATGCCTTTTTTGCCCGTTTTGGATAGCTATGACATTTTTGTGATTATTTATACATTTTAAAAATCACATAAAGAATTTCAATGTGTAAAAAAAAAAAACTGCAAATAATGACACATTCACGTCACAAAATAGTTATTAAGGATCTTGTTCCCTATAAATTCATTTTCTTTAACTTGCCTTCTCAAACGATTCAATTATGCTCTGACTGCAGCTGAATATGGCAATTGACCCCTTGAAAAACATCTTATTTTTGTTGTAGAAAATCTTCTCGGGTTTGCAGCCAGGTGAGAAGTTTGTTGTGGTCCAACGTTTCCGAGGCTGACGCTGCCTCCATCCTCAGGGAATCTGAAGTGTCGAGTCAGCCTCGGAAACGTTGGACCACAACAAACTTCTCACCTGGCTGCAAACCCGAGAAGATTTTCTACATAAGATTCGCCAGGAAAGCCTCAAATCTTACATCTTATTTTTGTTTGTAATCAAGAAAAAGTATGTACTATATGTGATAAATAAATTATTAAATATTTTAGATAATTATTTTTATTAGTAAAGAGTGGGATTACTCTCTGTTTTGACTTTTATTAAATTCCTATTTTAGTTATGTTAGCCTACTACCTTTTTTCGGCATTTAAATGCTTTTTTGCCTGCCTATTTTAACCAAAATAATTGCTTGAACATCCGGGCTCTAGATAAACAGTTCTACACGGATTCCGAAGCACGATTCTCTGTGGTTTAACCTTTTCACAGCTACTGACGTATATATGTATTGCCACAAAAAATGCATAAAATCGCATATGAAATGAATAGTGTATTGCTTTATGTTAAAATGGTAGGAATTTTATCCACACGTTCAAGAAAACCAATTTTTCCATTAAAATTGACTTATATTTAACTTATAAACCCACTGACATCGGTTGCTGAGTGATAGTAGGAATATAAATTCACCTCTGAAAGTATTAAAATTGATATTATGCACATACTTTAACGGTCAATGAATCTATTTTCCATTTATCACCTATCCGGCCCCTAAGAAAAACTAATAAGTTCATGACACCGACCGTGAAAGTAATTGGTCATTACTGCGTAACAAGCAAATTTGTAGACAAATAGATGAACAGTTGAGTTGAAACAAAAGCTAGCTTTGCTTGGTCAATTACTAATAATTGTACCGTTTAAAATCCAACTTTATCTTAAGTATATAACCAGTTTGATTATTCTGTAACTCCGTCGGTTTTAGTAATGAAGCTTGCGATTAAATACACGATATATATATATATATATATATATATTTTTTTCCATTTAGGTTATTAGGAGGGTTAGATCTTTTCTAGAAACTGTTTACAATAACAGATCTGTTTACAGTAACAGAGCAGAGTCTAAAAGGTATTTAATTTTGATTCCGAGACTGCTTGGTACAGTTGCGGTACAATCAAGTATAACACAACCCAATCACAATGAAATAAGCAGTGTATACTTTCTTTTTGACCAATGTGTTCGAAGTTGTCAGGAACCTTTCGTAGCCAGTGCACAGCATTACATGTATCCTCCTCACTGAAACATTTTGATGTCTAAAATTCTAGTTATTCTTAGGCCTATGATATATCTGTTTAAAGGTTCAATATAAAATAGAACTCTGTGTTGAATTCAGAATTCAAGAGCTACAGTGACAACGTGAACTACATGAACAATCAAGCCCATTAAATTAAATGGCGTATCAAAAGTTAAACTCGTATAAGCTAATAAAAGAACCAATCATCTCAAAGCGTGCCAATGTTACACAATCTTGCTGATTGTTGCCGTGTTGAGCGACGCTAGAGGCCACAGAGCATTCAATATTCATATACAGTAAATATAATGTATATACATGGGCCTACCTGATCACGAAGTCTCAAACACTCAGGATTTTAACGTAGTTATTTTTGTGGCAGCCAAAAGAAATGAATTGGCAATAGCGCTTTCAGCTGGAATCAAGATTTCTTTTTATGCTACTAGAGACATGTAGGCCTATACAAATACAAAAGCTCTTGAATTATGAAAACAAGAACAGTAGAGTTAAGCAATAATAATACTCTCCAGAACGAAGCTAAAAAGGAAATTGAGCATGAATGATTTGAGGAAGTAGGGTCAGCTGCCTGTAGTTCAGTTAAGAGAGGGTATACCTTATAATAGAACCTTCACTTGTATTTTTGTACAGTTGGTGTCTGTGTATGTCTGAGCTCTCACACATGTAGAGATAAATGAATATCAGAAAGGAAAACAGATAATACCATATTTACTACCTTAATCTAATCTATATTTGTCCATACGATTCATTTCCTCCAGACAGTAATAATTAAAACGTATAGGCTATATACAAAATGACGTATCTCCAGTTTTTAAGGGCATTGAATTTCGATAAAAATATAAGGCCATGAAGATTTTATTCAAGAAGACCACGGCCGTGAACGCCTACGTAACGTAATCACATTAAATACAAGGTGTTCCAAAAGGATTCATCCCATTTCAAAGTTTTTGTAAGAAATTAACATGAGGTATTATGGCAATTAGGCTGCAATGCATCTAGATCATTAGATTCTAACTATCGGCCCGTGAGGCCTTTTCATGAGCCCAAGAAAGCAGTTTTTATTAAATTATATTAGGCCTAACCTATATAGTTTTTAAAGGAATGGAGAGCATTTAATGTGTAATTCCAAATATGCGAATTGAAGCATGGTACGCGAAACTCATAACTTGTTGTGTGAAATACTGATAACTTACATGATATAGGCTAAGCAAAATAAGATTACTTTAACACTTCTTTTAAATGGGTCTTAAAAGAAGCAGGGTTTTAAACTTGTACACACAATTTTTTTTTAGCTCACCATTTACAGTTTACATTTATTGTTTGTAATCCTACGAGAGATTACAAGTTTATCGACAGATTTGCGAGAACGAAATTCGAGCAAAATTATCAGACGAAACTCGTAATATTGTGTGGGATTTATTAAGACTATTCCATGAATTAAATGGATTATATAAATAATAATAACTTTTTTACTTTGTTGTTTAATAAAAAAACAAGTCGATATTTCTGTCAGCTGTGAGAATACGAAATACTAAATGAATGAACAGTCAATAGATCGATTCGAGTCACCAGATTATCACCAACGCTACCAATAGTGCATACGAGAAGTATTTCTGATAAGCTAACATAAGAATAGAATAAAAGCACAGGGGTTGACTTGTTTGTGTTCTTAATCAATCCATATTTATATTATTTCAATTTCAAAACAAGTTATGTCGTATAAAATAAAAATGTGTTTTATTCTGTTAGCTTGCAGCATGTGACGTATTAATCACTGCATATTTATACCTTACGTTTCACATCCTTTTACAACATGCTTTTACAAGAAGCATGTTGTAAAATGAATGACCCTCATTGGTCGATATCCGAGCTATTATTAATATTAATGTTATTGATCAATATAAAATATGCGTCGTATGACGCAACAAAAATTGGTGCGGCCTTCCAATTAACTGCTGGATATGATATTGGTCCTTGGATCTCTTGAAGTTTGAAACCCCTGATGTAGATGTATCAAATTTTAGGTACCATGGCTAAAAATTTGCTATATTTGTTTCTCTCCTATGATTACAATAGCGGAGCTATAATCTAACACTTTGAAATCAGATGAACCCTTTTTAAACACGGTGACGTTAGGAATACCTTCCTTGAACGCTTACGAATGGTACGGTTTTCTTCCAAATGTCGCTTATTCCATATTGAAGTACCGTTGCAAGATAATACTATTTTCAACGTAACGTATTTTCAAGCTGTGTTTATTTCCGAAGTGACTTTTCTCCATAAAATTTAAGTGTTCTCAAAAGAGTAATTTAAAGTAATTCGTAATTTTAAATAGATGCCTTTTTTCTTTTTTCTCTTTTACCTCTCCTGTTGTAGATACTGTTTGTGCGGCCAACACCGCCAGGGCTCTAAAGGACCACCACCGAATTAACTATTGGATCAGATACAGCCCAATTCCGGGACAACAAGAACACAAACTTTTTCGTATAATTATTCGTGTATTTATTTCATATGAACAATCGTATTGTTTTTGCCTAAACCTATAATATGTTTGTTTTTTATATAATGTTTGTAATATAATTTTAGTAAGACTGAACTGACCCCGAACACGAGCTATGCTCATGCGAGGTAAATAATACTCTTTTGTAATTGTAATAATTGTGTTTATATTATTTATATTTGTATTTGTAATAATTTTGTAATAATTTGTATTATTGTAATTTGTAATAATTAGAAAATTTTGTAATAAGTTAATAAATAATAACAAAAAAAATAGGATGAGACACACCAGTCGCACACATACTCATGCCAAACAAAGCGCGGATGGGATGAAGATGATAACGTCCCAGGACAACAGGGGCCTAAAATTTCCTGACAAACCGCCTTTAAGGTGAGGGAAACCCCACTCAGGAAACCTGTCTCGACCGACGGAAATCGAACTCGGGTCCGCAGTGTGAGGAGAGCAAACGTATCCTCTACAGTCTACACCACATCGATTTACATGCTTTTCTTTCATACTACTGATATTTTGGAGCTGTAAGTGAAAAATTCACTGGATCTTTGGGTTAGAAGAAATGCATGGTATTAAGTAGGCCTATAGGCCTACCTATCGGAGCTATTTTCACTGTATTAAATGAAGAATTCAATTATCAATATTGCTTATAATTATAGACATTTTAATAATTAAGGAATCGCGCACAATGTGCATTATCTTAACCTACTGACAAACACCCAGTCCTGAACCCGGGAAAGGGATTTTTCACTACTGAAAGTCCCCGACCCAGCCGGGAATCGAACCCGGGCCGCCGGAGTGGAAGGTAGGTGCGCTACCGACTCACCCACGGCGACGGACAATTATAGACATTTTGCTATACTAACTATAACATCTTTGGAAGGGTAATTATTTCAAATTACCCGTGTGTAGGCTAAGGTGGAAAGGTGAAGTCATACTGAAAAATGCAATGCCATATCCGGGATTTGAACCAGGATCTTTGGCTCTGCGTGCCGCTGCTCTTACCAATTGAACTACCATGGCAACATGCTGGTACAACATTAAATTCTGGAGCATTAAAATTTAAATGTTGTACCGGCATGTTGCCATGGTAGCACAATTGGTAAGAGCAGCGGCGCGGGGAGCCGAAGATCCTGGTTCAAATCCCAGGTATGGCATTGAATTTTTCAGTCTGAATTAATCTTTCCATAATATCTTTATTTGAACGAAAACTAACATATATTGAATTCTTTAATAATATATAATATAATTTCAACATGAAAAAATGTATGCGAGAGTTTTTAATATCAAAATCGTAGTCATGTGAGTTCATTTCTACTAGTTCCGAGGTTATGTAGTGTTGTCCCACTTACATATCTGTACTAAAAAAAAAATAGGATGTGATGCATTGATATAGGCATGAGCAATAATAGGTCTCTCGCGTCACATTCTGATATAATATTCTAGAATGGCAGGCCGTATATTGCAGAGATTTATTCGGTTGTCAGCCTCACACAAACGATGAACGTTTGATTCACAAGATTTAAAGCCTGAGAATATGCAAACGATGACTGACTTATAATTACATTTCAGAGAATTTTTATGTTTCAAATTAAAATTTTAGCCCTTGGAATAATCACAGTAGATATTTTAAACAAAGTCGTCAGAGTCATTTTTTAGAAAAATACGAAAAACTACATATTTTTTATGTAAAAGTGTAGTAAAAGTGTATGTCATCAACAAACTTCATGGCACATTTCCAGAGTATATTTAAATCGACTATAAAGTTTCGTGTTTTGTACACTTCTCCCTTCTCGAGATACGCTATTCACAGACACACAGATACCTACACACACAGATATTTTTGTGATACCCGTTTTTTTTAACTCAAGAACTTAAAAACCTGTATTAATACTGAAAACTGGATAAAGAGTTTCAGGGCCAAACACAATACCGATACGGGGTAGAGAAGACAAAAAACAAAACAAAAAAGGATCTATAAAAACATCTTCCAGCTTAAAATTAATTCCTTGTATCCTATTCACTTTATAATATTTTTGGTTCAATCATTTTCATTAGAAGGCATTAGCGCAAATCAATTCCCATAATTCAGAATAACTTCTCTCCCCATCTTAAAATCCACAAATTACTTAAAATTCCACTTTAAAAAAAATTTATTTAACTGAGAAAAGTCTGTTTAAAAATAAGCCATTCAAGTAGCAAATGTTTACAGTTTCACGTAGGTAGAAATAATGACATGGGCTGTTCTTTAACATTAACTTTCTGAACAGTGCAGTCAGTATTACTATGTTTTCGGCTAAGAGTATTGCCTTTACCTGTTACTAAATTACTACTGTCACTGCCTTGTATTTATATCTTTTCATAGATATCACTGTAATAGATCCTAATCCAATTACTAAGCATATCATCACAACGACTATCACAATGATTTCAACGGTTGCACTTTTCGATGCTTGGTTTTCATTCGTACTTTCCGATTTATTCACTTTGCTCACTTCACTATCACTAGCGATTAGGCTGAAAAGTGTAAGATCCTTAGCTCTTATTTCTTCAGTGGTTGTTGACTCCAGATAAGTTTCAACTCTGGAAGATGGGCATTGCTTCATGGCACTCCAGTCCTGTCCCTTAAATTCTTGTGGAGAAGAACACCGTAATGGTATTCTATCAAACAACTCTTTCACACCATTTTTCAACGAAGCACAATCACAATTCCAAGGATTATTTGAAAGATTGGGAATCAGGAGTGTTCTGTTGAACCACTTCACTGACATCACATCTAAGCTATTTATTTTGTTTCTACTCAAATCCAGAAACTCCAAATTATTAAATACTGTCGAAGTATTGGTTATTGGCTCTAATGGAAAACTTTCCTGTAAGTTTAGGGAAGTTATTTTATTTCGCGATAGGTTCACATGCTTCAACTTGGATGTCCTATACCAAATCACGTTACTGTTCCCTGAAGACAATGTCGTGTTTATTTGTGTGAGATCTAATGGTGCGAAATACTGGAAAATTTTCGAGTCTAAATTATTCAGATTATTGTTTGATAAGTCTAAGTATTCCAAATTTTTCAGTCCATAAAAAGCTTCAGAATCAATGTAAGAAATTTTATTTCCGGAGAGTGATACATTCTGTAGCCTTCTACACCCATCGAACACTTTCGACTCTAGTCTGCTTATCTCATTAAAAGAAAGCTGCAGTATTTTTAGGTTTCTTTGATATTTAAATGTTTCACTTTCAAGATAAAAAAGCTTATTTCCTGAAAGATCTAGCGAGGTTAATTTGACATTGTAACGGAAGGTGGTTGACGAAATATGAGTAATACTATTATTTGCTAGGACTAAAATTTTAAGATTACTCGTGTGGGATAATACATCTTGTTCTATTGATGTAAGCATATTACCAGATAAATCTAAATGGGACAGAACAACGCTATCTGCCCAAAAGGTTAAAGGCAACATCTCGTATATTCTGTTATTGGCAAGCGAAAGGAACTTAAGCTCAACATTGAAACAAAACGTATCGGGATCAATTTCATTGATCTGATTATTAGAAAGATCCAAAATTTGAAGTTGACTAAGTGGTACGAAGGCATAGTTAGATACTTCAACAATAGAGTTCCCAGACAAATTAAGAAATTTCAAATTCGAAGCTTCCCAGTCTGTGAACGTGTTTTCTTCCAAGCCATGGACGTTGTTTCTGGAAAAGTCAAGTTGCTCCAAGTCCGAACTGAACGCTCGAGGAAGTCCTTCCAACTGCTGATCACTACATATTGCTTTCGTTTGGTTCGGACACACACATGGGAAAGGACAAGTCATGACCTCCGCACTCACACTATACACGAGGAAGAACAATAACATTATGACGTACTCGCTTCACCACTTCTAACACTGAACTGCACACGCACACACCTGTGAATTCTCAAGATAAGGTTCGCATATCACTTAATCATGATCAACCATTGCCCTCCTGAGTCATTGAAGTATGATAATCACTCAACTCGACGCGTACAGCAGGTCAACTGCAAAGACAAATGAGTCACAAGGCTTGTAAAAGTCAAGCGCAATATTCTTCCTTTAACAAGAATAGGCCTACAAAATTTGAAACAACTACATAATATGTTGTACCAGAACACAATACTCTGTAATATAGCACGCAAATAGCCATAAATTAATACTGTTTAAGAAAATTAGAGTAGGCTAGATATTCAGCCTCAAGCACTAGAATATAAGCTTATTAGAATCCATCAGAAAATCTGAATCTGGAGGCGTAGAAAATTACAAATTTAAATACAATTTATTGTTGGTATCACAGTGTAAGTTACAATGCATTAATTATAAATTGACATGGTTCTTAGGTTACATAATATATTATAATAGAGTAAGTAGGCCTATTTTATAGTAGAGTTATCCTGTAACATTTGTCTCACAATCAATAAACTGGATAAGCAATAGTAATGTTATATCAATAAATTAATTAAAACAAGTTGAACATCAACTAGTCATATAGAAAATAGCATAAATTAATAAAATTAATTAAAAGGCAATTGAATATCAACTAGTCATAAGACAAAATAAAATTACAATTACTCTTTAAGCTGGGTCTCCGATAGCCTTCCATAAGAGATATGGTAACTTATTAAACAATCAATATCGTTAATTCACTTTGAAAATCAACGCCACTAAGAAACACTAGTTTAAATGTAGGTCTAATCAATAAAATACGGCAATTTGGTGTGTAAATAAGTATATAACTTATTATTAGGTCATAACTAGGGACCGGATTCTTAGGTTTTTACCTATTTTTTTCCTTACTTCCAAAACAAAAAGCGATTATACATTTTTTCGAATCATGTCCATAGGATTCACCAACATTAATTCTGTGGCACCTAAAAAAACCTAAATGGGGTATCAAAACCTAAATCTACCTAAACGGGATACAAAACCTAAAGTATCTAATTTAGGCTACTTTTTTTTGTCCTTTTTGTTTGTCAGTTGATAAATCGATATTTTGCGGAGAGACAATTTTTGTCGAGTTGAAATTAATAGCACCAGCGTTTCGTTCAATCCAATGTCGTCTAGGATGACAGTATCAAGAGAGGAAGTGTAAGAGTACCGGCGTATTCCTTTTAAAATATTCGTACGAACAACCACTGCTGACGTCATGTGAGGTTGAAAGTACATTTTGTGCCTTCAAATGTATTCTAAGAGATAACAGGAAGAACTTCACAGTTGAGAATCTTGAAAGATATTTAGTGATATACTGTAACCAGGAAATGTGAGACAATCTTATTTTCACTGCTTCTTTTGATAGTTTATGCTTTCTTTCTTCAATTGTATAATATTGTCCTAAAGCAAGTTTACACAAATTTAAGTCAATTTTTTTAAGTTAAACTTTACAAGTGTTATGTATTGAATCCTATGTAGCACATTCAAATTCATTAAACCAATTATTCTACCCGAAAACGATATTTTGGACAAAAACCTAAAAAAAAACTATTTCACCTAATGGAAAACCTAAAACAGTGTTTTTAAAAACCTAAAAATCCGGTCTCTAGTCATAACGTAGGTGGATAATTAATTTTACAGTAAAACAATCGTAGTGATTGGTATAATTAGAGGCGCCAGGAGTCCAATAATTCCAACACCATTGCCAACAACTTAAAAAGTTTTAGTTTGGATGTGAACTACTTCAAAGAGATAGGTCTCCAAGCTCTTAAGAATGTTTTTCCAAATTTTGTTTCCACCTGTACGCACCAAAGTGAGAAAACTCAAAATATTTGGAAATTATAAATAGACTATTAATAAATTATTAGACTTGTCGTCTTTAGTACATGTAATGTATTATGTTTCTACTAAGCGTAATAAGTACTTTACACCATCGTATACTGTTGAAAACTCTCTTTTAAAATTCAAGTATAAAGTATTCTATTGTAACTTATTTTCTTCCATATACAATTCATTGTTTTCTCTGAATATCTCACATCTGACCAAAATGGGAAGGAAAACCTTTTGTTTAGAATAATTGATTCCAAGCAATTGCATATTTGGCTGCATTAATTTTAGGTATCTACGCATCCTATTTTAGACACAAGTTTCTACACAGATATTTTGTAGAAGTTTATTACTTTTATAGAACTCTATAGTTTCCAATTCGGATAAAGTGGTTTATATTGAGGGTTTGTTATTTTGAGTCTACATCATTTGACTAATGGGTATGCGGAGCAGTAAACATTTGCAGTTGTGACGTGGGGTATTAGGATGATGTTTATTAATGTCAAGCCTGTGCCTATTATAAGACGCTGTAAACAAAATAGACACCTGTTATGGTTGTATGTACGTAATATAGTCTAAAATATAACATTTTCAGATTTCGTTGCTATTGCTTTCATGACTGGACAAAAATTAAGTTTTAGTAAGTCAATCAACATGGTGTATAAGTTCGTTCTTTTTTAGTTATGGTTAAACATTTTATGTTTTAGTTATTTCATATCTTTTCACCTTAGCTAAAAAAATGATTCAGCAGTGATTAAGTATTTTAAAATATTTTCCCACTCCAATTTTGTTTTGAAATCTACATTAAATTGTCCAACAAATTTGTTACATATGGAAAACGATATAGACTGCTATAAACACATCTATTGTACAATAGTTGGAATGATTTAATTGCCATAGGAGGGGATTAGTTTGATGGCTTTTCATCTGACTTACGATTCTGATAACCAGCTGTGGTACATTGCATCTGAGAATGAAGTGTTACAGACAATTGCACTTCTCTGAATTCGTCATCATGGCATATATGCCCATGTTATGGCAAACCCCTCAATTACAGTATAAATTTAAGCAATTATGAACTTGTCCCCATGTTTCTTATAGCTAACTGCAAACTGCTATCATAGCCATGAACCAGGGCTGGATTGGTATTTCGGGAGTATCGTAAATTTTCTTGGTGGGCCGGTCCAAGGGGCCGATTTTTGAAAATACGACCAAACTCTAATCAAGTGGTTATACTTTATATTATGCGCCAAATGGATTCTACAATACAATATACATAAGAAGTACTTCGGACAAGAGCGTGTTGATACGCTTCATATATATATTACAATAGTTCATAAGTTGTTACGTTCACATTCATTACTCTTTTCCAGTATTCATAGAAAAATATGGTTTGGGTTCTTGCCAATTATATTTCATATTTCAGCTTTCAAAAAGTTCTTACCAAAGTCAAGCCAACAATTTGTAACCTTCAAATTTTTGTTTCCCTGTTTGATTTTTTTATGAAACCATTTCTTATTTTGTTTGATTTTTTTTTCTCGAAAATAATCACATTATTCAGGACATTGAGGACTTTATTCCGGACGCCGGGATAAAGTTCTTAAAATTGAGACTCTCCCGACTTTTTCAGGATGTATGGTCACCGTAGTTATAACTTAAATAGACTTAGATGTTTTTTTTATTATAAGTAAATTTTGTATATTTTCATCACATTATGTAATTTTTGACACATTTTTAGGGCAGCTAGAATCGTAAAACTTGGCTAGAATATTGGCACTCCCAACTGCTATATGCATGCAGAATTTAATGTTTCTATCTGCCTTACAAGTAAGAAAAAACTGACTAGATATCCGTAACTTTATTTACATCTACAACAATCTAGATCATCCACTAGTGACATTAATGTTTACCCACTTCCACACGAGCTAGAAACTTTAAATTTGTCAGACTGATAGATTCTCGCTGACATTAATGCTTACCCACTTCCAGATGGGCCAGAAACATCAGAAATTTTGTGAACTTAAAGCTTGCCCATTCACACTTGTTCCAAATATAGCCTATACGTAGCTGCAAGCACTGGAAAAGTTAAACCTTAGTTGTTCTGATTTACGCTGTTCTATTATATGTGAATAATATATTTTCCATATGGCCCTTTGTTTATCAGTTTACCTGATTTTATGTTTTTTTTTCTCACATCTCCCCCTGTAATTTCTGGGAAGTATGTTTTAAGTCTCTCTTTAATCTCCCCAAAAGTTATTCAACTTAACTCTCCGTTTTATAATCAAGTGTTTTGAAATGTACAGGAACTCATTCTCCTCATACAATTCTGCAACGTTCCCCTCATTTCAACTGTCAATATACCAATTTTTTCGCACTTTTCACTACTTTTAACCTCGAAATCGTTGATGTATTTTCGAAACAGCTTATGGTTATCCTCATATTAGACCCGTTGCTACGGGAACCGATAAATCTTGCAACTTGAAGTAATAGCCAAAGAAATAATCGTCCAACACGGTTTGTTTTTCAATTTTTTGAAGCAAAGGGCGATCATTTTCTTCGCTCAAACAAACTTGATAAACAAACTCAAACAAATTTGATAATATTGGCCTTATGCTACTAAAAAAACTAAGTAGGCAGTGTACTACTGTATAATTTAAAAAAAGAAACTGCATATAAATCGGATCAGTGATGATCAAAGTATACGAGCACAGGCAGATAGACAAACGAACAATAAAAAAGACATTTCATCTTAACAATGAGTAAATAAATCTACTATGCATTAACTTTTATTATTGTTATTGTTGTGTTAATGGCCGTTTGATTCCTGGGTGAAATTGTTATACCCGGTACATATCTGCCTTGAGCTGTTGTGTAAAGCAATGAAGACAGTCGGACACTGATGTGGGGAAACCTAATACTAACTGAACGCAAATTGTCAAGGCGATGATGAAGATCGGATTACACAGTAGTGAATGGGAGTGCTTGTCCAGAAGAGAAACACGTGTGTAAGAGACAGGAAATGCTATGTGTAGTCACACAATAATGTTTTACAACCCTGTTTACTGCCTTTCCTGTACTTACACTGAGCCCTACTAGGTGATTTCTCCGTCTCCATCTAAGTCAATAATATAGAAAGTATTTTCTGTACACAAAAAAATGTCTCGACTTTTATCCCTGGCAATGAGATTAATGCTGCAGCTGCTGCTCCTGAAATCTTCTGAAAAGTCCATTGCCCGCGTACAGAAAGAAATTATAGGTTATCGCAAGAGCATTGGTCATATCATAATAAGCGGAGCTGATTAGATTTTTTTTTTCGTAGCTGATTCTTTTTTTAATGGATACATTAATTCTTCAGGTTATGAATAGAACAAATATTTTTCTTGGGATTATTACGATCTTGAAGTATTTAATATTGTCCATTTTGTAGTGATGTAACTTAATGTGAACTTAGCTGGCACTCTCTACTACGTTTATGGTAATGTGAATTACCTTGTTGGAGCACTTTCAACTGCATAGGCAGCCATCTTCAGCAACTGACTCCCAAACTGCCAATGTTGCGGCCAGGATAATGTTTGTGTTGTCTTGTGTGGTGTGTTTGTGTATTTTATACTGTTATAGTGTGTTGAGGATATGGCCTTTGTGGTTAATGTGCAAGATACCATGTATGTATCGATGATTGCGTATTCGTTTATTAGGTTGTCTGCATAGGCCTGTTTGTCCAATACAGAATATTGGATATTCGTTACATTTTTGTTTGTAGACTCCTGGTTTACAGCCATTCCACGGAAAGTGATCCTGAAGTTTCCAGACCGTAACAACCTTTTAATATTCATTTAAAATATATGCCATCACTGAAAAATTATGAAATTAATTTTCAGAATTAGTTCTTCAGTAGACTAGTAGCCTACTGAAAATTAATTTCATGATTTTTCAACGAAGACATATGTTTTAAATTAATATTAAGAGGCTGTTACTGTCTGGACACTTCAGGCTCACTTTCCGCAGAACGGCTGTTTACTGTATTTGTCTCTATGTTGTGAGTAGTTTTTATCAGGCCCGTAGCCAGAATTCAAGAACAGGGCAAGCAAAATGTTTCTCGTGATGGGCTATGCAATGGAACAATATTGAATTTGGGCCTGATGTGGAATAAAAATGTGAACTGCAAAATACTAGGTGCAATTAATGTTAATTGCATGTTGTTTGTCCTATGATAGCCTACTCCCGACACCCGACAGCCTTAGATACAAGTTGGATCCCGAGTTTCCTATAGCATAATGGTTTCTTACGATTACAGGAACAGACCCCCGACTATCGACTCTGAACCCTGAAAATCTGACAATTATTATTTTTCTTGATTCAAGCTAAGTTGACCAACACTCCCATAGTTCCCGGGAACTCCCGTATTTTAGGGTTCATTTTTGGATCCCGGCTCCCGTAGTGATCTTCAAAATACTCTCGTATTTTTCAAAATAATTCTTTTTTGTTTTCTCAGTTATGCTTGTATTTTTTATAACCATGAAAGTAAATTTGACACTAAGATAAATAGTTTTGCTAAATTTTAGGCTTTTTGTTAAGTATTCCAGGCTCAAATGCCCACACTAAGAGAATTTATCAATTATGAACAATAAATGGACAGATCAAAGGAACAAAAGAAGCTTACAGTTATTTTTTATTTAATACTTTTATTTAGTACTTTAATATTTATTGGCCCCTGTCCTGGATTTCTATCAGAGGCCTCTATATGCACCTTACAATTTGCAACTTACTAATTTGTAATTACATATGTTATCTAAACTGTTTATAACTTAATGTAAAGAATATACAGGGTGTTTCAAAAATACTTTTACAAACTTCGGCCATGGGTTCCTTACACCAGTAGAAGGAAAAAAGTTCATATGAACATAGGTCCCATAATCCTTTGTTTTCTTATTAGGAACTGTTCAACACATTGGTACATTCATAACAAGTCAACACACAAAATTCATAACAAATGCTCGAAATGCCCTCTTCTTGCTTCTAGACGTGCATGCACTCGTCGAATTATGGACAGTCGCACCCTTTCAAATACTCCGGGATGGTGTCGAATGGTTTCGCAGGCTTCCATGACACGTCGATGAAAAGTTTCTTCATCCCGGATGTCTGCTCCATAAACCAATAGTTTAAGGCGCCTCCAGAGATAAAAATCCAAAGGATTGAGGTCGGGAAAACGAGCAGGCCACGACAAGGGCACAGGGACCCTGGAACGTGGTGCAATTGATTAGGTTTCAGATACTTGCTGGTGTTCTGTGGGGGCTCGCGGTGGAAACATCTCCGGTGGGCCTTTGGGCCTTTGGAGTTGGCTCAATGGGCCGGGAATGTGGCCTACGTGCTTAGGGTCGTTCTCAACCCGCCTCTCTCACCTTCGTGCGGTTCCATACATATAGGGCCTATACGTTAGGTACATAGGCGTAACCAGGCCGACCATAAGGGGGGGGTTATAACATTCAGGGAGAGGGGGGTCCGGGGGTCCTCCCCCGGAAAATTTTAAAAGTTAAGATGCAAAATAACGAGTTTTAAGCTTCCGGGGGTCTCCCCCGGAAAATTTTAAAAATTAAGACGCAAAATAACGAGTTTTAAGCTTCCCACGCTTTATACTTGTATTAAGTAATTTATGGGCAGACTGTAAAAAATCATACAATTTTCCTTTTTTTAATCAATGGGGGGGGGTTCAAACCCCCAAAACCCCCCCCTCGCTACGCCTATGGTTAGGTAGGCATCATATGCATATACACTACTGTACTGTGAGACTAATTTTCGATATCTATCTATGGAAATAACACGTTACATTACGAGTCTCCCCAGTATTCGTGGCTTCTTTCTTCTTTTTCTCACACCTTATCCAATAAGCAAGTTACGAAACAGTCCTCTTGAATTTTGTTTTCATTCCATGCAGTGAAAATGTATGCGAGAGGTTTGTTTAATATCAAATGGCTTAAAGTTCAGTTATGCAATCCAAGTTTTATTCGCTTATAATATTTTTAAATCTTATATGTAATAATTTGCTAACTTTGGAAAAAATCAACATCTTTAATGTGGGAATTTAACTATCCTTACACTTTCAAAGAAGGTATTGCTAAGGAATTTAACTCAAAATCTTTCAAAATTGAAGAAACGTCACTTAGGAAATGCAACCTTTAATTCCCATTCTTAAATGAACTAGAAGCATTCCTGGAAATAATATTCAAGTTTAAGTTAATTGCATAACAAGTATTGTGATAGTATTGTGTAGAATTCCAGCTTAGTTTAACGCCTTGGAATTTATCTTATCTTTAATGTTCTTAGATCCAAGGGAATGTTCGATTACTTTATAGTTTTCGTAGTTATCAGCGCTATTTACTCCAATGATATTAACGTACTAGGGTAAGTCAATAAGTATCCGCACTCTCTTTTTTTAAATTTATTGCAACAACAATGCAAAACTTTCAATTGTCTCATTTTTCAACATACTCCCCTTACTTCTCAATGCACTTGATCTATCGTTGCACAAGCTTCCTGATGCCTTCAGAAAAAAAAGTTTTTCGCTGAGTAACAAGCCACGTATACACCGCTTCCTTCAGTTCTTGGTCTGTGGTGAATCGACGGTCCCTTAAGGCATCATTAAGTGGACCAAAAAGATGGAAATCTGACAGGGCGAGATCGGGACTGTATGCAGGATGCTCTAACACCTCAAAGCCCAGTTTCTCAATAGTTTGAGCAGTGTGGGCGGCAGTAGGCCTATGTGGGCGCGCATTGTCACAAAACAACTCCTTTCGACAATAAACCTCGACGTTTGGCTTCAGCTCGTTGCTCAACGTCTCACTGTAATGTGCACTGTTTATTGTTGAGCCCTTCTCCAAGTAATGTTGCAGTATTGGCCCTTGTGAGTCCCAGAAAAGTGTGAACATCACTTTTCCTGCGGAGGGTTGTTTCTTGAATTTCTTTTTGACTGGAGATGCAGGGTGTTCCCATTCCATGCTTTGGCATTTGCTTTCAGGCTCAAAGTGGTGAATCCACGTTTCGTCTCCACTGACTATTCGTTTCAAAAATGTTTCACCTTCGTTACCATGATGGTCCATGTAAGCGTTGGGAGATGGACAGACGATTGTGATTGTGCTGTTCAGTGAGCTGTTTTGGGACCCATCTTGCACAGACTTCATGAAAGCCAAGCCTCTTATGAATAACGTCATATGCAGAGCCATGGCTAATTTGCATATGGTTTGCCACTTCATCGACAGTCACTCTTTGGTTTGTATGAATCATGATACGCACTTGCTCAATGTTGGCGTCACTAGTGGATGTGGAAAGGGGTCCTGTTCATTCCTCGTCCTTCACACTTGTCCGATCATTTTTGAACTTTTCAATCCACTCGTACACGCTTAGCCGTGTAATAAAATATTGCGGCCATATTGTGCGGAAAGTCTTCGATGGATTTCGGATCTGGGACAACCTTCAGACGATCAAAAAAAGAAGAAGAAGAAAAAGGATCGCTGCACGCTGTTCTTCTTTGCTGGAAACGCTGAGCGGTGCAGCCATGTTTAACGTGCAACAGCCCAATATTCAGTGGAGTCATAACGGTCAAATATTCCACAAGCGGAGATAAATGAACATGTCGACGTGCGCGAGCACAAAGCGATAGAGCCAACCTACAACAGATTAAACAAAAGTGCGAATACTTATTGACTTATTCTCGTAGCATTACGAGTAAAACATGTTGGCGCCGATTTAATAAAATAAATCTATTATATAAGTTATTTCAACTAAAACAAGGCTGTGTGATGGTTTTGTTCATATCAGACTATTTTTAGTGAATCTTACTGCATTGTATAAAATTTTGTTGCTCAGTCTCGTACTAAATCTTTAGGGAAAGCAATTAGGCCTACCTCTCAGTGAAGCACCGTGCAACACCAAAGTTTTTAGTACACTTTAAACTTCACAAAAATTAGAAGTCATATCTTCAATCGCAGTAGCCGCCTTTAGTGAAATATTACGATTTCTTTCTAAATAATGACAACAAATTTTTATTTCTATTTTGTAAGTTGCAATAGGTTTAATGCATTTTATTAACATGGAAGTCAACTCAACGTAAATTACTATTGTTGAATCATTTATATGGTTTGAATAACCATTTCTGAGGGGCGAAGCGTCGGGATGGACACAGTTATCCCCCCAAAAATTCTGCACACTCTTTAGATTTCAACCCTTTAGACAAAACGGAGGAAATTGTCATAACAATAATAACAAAACTTAACGATATTTTCCGCGACCATAAGACTTACAGGCGAAAGGCCGAAATGACAACAGCGGGGACCTGAGTAGGTTCCGCCCACTCATGTCGTCCAGCTTCTCTTAAAAGTTGTTGATAAGCCGCTATCCTTACTACCGTTTATACTGAAAGAAGTGGCGCGTGGACCGCAGTGGCCCGTGATGCATTTAATATTAAATATACTTAATCTACACGTAGCTTATTATCGTCACGATTCATCACTGTTTTTTTAATTAAAATACATTCAAAATTATGCTTAAAATAGGTTGACTTTGTGCACCGTATGCTAATTTTGTAATGTCTTGCCAATCCCGATGTAAACTCTATTGATCTACCTATTGTGGTAATGACCTACTACTCTTAGGATCCACAACTTTCTCATGACATTATTTGGTTAAAACTAACTGTTTTAACATTTATACGAGGTATTGTGAATTACTTTGTTGGATCGCTTTCGAGTGCATAACCAGCCATCTTCAGCAACAGCATCGCATACTGCCAACGTTGAGGTCAGAAAGATATGCACGAAACAAAGAACAAAACACTTAAAAGAATATAACTTACACGGTCCCTTATCCATTGGTGGACCAGGGTTGGCTGAGCTCACCCTGAGTTCATATCCCGCTCACCCACAAATTTTCTTCAGTAATGCCATATTTTTTAATTTAATTTAATTATTCGCCCAAGTTAAGAAGTTGTGAAAGTTGAAAAGAACTTCTCACACAAGAAAATATTTAAAAATCAACTTAATTCGAAAAGATATAAGTGACAAGAATAGGATCGCCTTCAAGGATTGTTATATCATGTTAGCAGCAGTAAGAATTTTGTATAAAGTACCGCAGTTTGTGAATCTAGTTTCTCTGTCCTAACAAGAATTAACAGATCTCAAAAACTTACCGTGACTCACTTAAAAACGGCTAATTTAGTGTATTTGGCATTTGGGAAGAGCAGGAAAAAAGAACATGAAAATGGAAAAGTTTCTTCTAGGACTATTGTTTTAAAGGAAAGTTTAAGGACACTTTTTGTGCTGAAATACTGCCCAGTACCCACATGGGTGTCATAGGACAAACAATTTTCAGTTAACATTAACTGCATATAGTATTTTATTCCACATCAGGCCCAAATTCAATGTTGTTCCATTACATAACCGTAGCCCATCACGAGAAACGTTTGCCTACCTTGATCTTGAATTCTGGCTACGCGCCTGAGATTACAAACAACTCACAATACAGAGACAAATACGGTAAACCAGGAGTCTACAAACTAATATGTAACGAATGTTAAGAATTGTATATTGGACAAAAGGGCCTATGGAAACCGCCTAATAAACGAGAACGCAAACATCGATAAAGACATGGCATCTTGCACATTAACCACAAAAGTCATATCCTCAACATGGATACGTTGCAGTCATGAACCCCAGATTATTGTCTCTGTTGGACATTTCATGAGAATATTATAATATACTTATGTAATGTCCAACAGAGACAATAATCTGTGGTTCATGACTGCATATATCCATCTTGAATGTTACTGCACAATAACAGTGGTAGCTCGATCACAAAAATCACTAATTAGTGTGCCTCACAATACTGCTTATGGCATAACTTGTTTTTCAGTGACCTGAACCATTAAGGACGAAAGTCATAGGAGAGAGAGGTTCTATCTGACGCTGTGAAGCGAATTCTGGCTAGCTCAGTTGTTAGAGCAGCGGCATGGCTAACCGAAGGTCATGGGTTCGAATTCCAGTGTGAGAGGAATTTTTTCTCCTATACTATTCCCATGCCCTCAATATGCCATACATGAAAATACACAAATACGAGTACAGGTATCTTCCTGACCGCAACGTTGGCAGTATGGAAGACGGAAATCAGTTGCTTTAGATTCTATGCAGTTGAAAGCTCTCCAACAAGACAATTCACATTGCCGTAAACGTAGTAGTGTCAGTTAAATAAAATCACATTAAGTTACATGACTAGAAAATGGACAATATTCAAGAATTCAAGAAAATTATTACAACTAAAGGTCACATTAAGTTGCACGACTACAAAATGGAGAATATTCAAGAATTGTATTGCAGCTAAGTAAAAGTAAAGTAAAGTAAAGCATTCCGTGTACAGGCCATGGAGGCCCAGAGGGTTTAAGAAGGTTGAGGCTCCCAGATTTTAGACATTCGGGACATGAAGGTGGTAAGATTGTCAGCCTTACGCACCGCCGCCTTTACCCCCAGGAACACTGAGTCGACCCCAGGGCCATAGTGCCACCAGAAGGACTCGACCTTCCGGTTTGTAGCGCAGCGCCTCAACCACTACGCTACACGTTGTAACTAAGATCACATTAAATTAGGCTACATGACTACAAAAAGGACAATATTCAAGAATTCAAGAATTGTGTTATAACTACAATTGTGTGTTTTGCAGATGACAAGCCGTTTGTCCCTCTCCTGCTTAGATACGCGGTCCAATCAGAGACGGCGAGACGGAGGGAAGACACTTATTGCTAGCGGCACATCATTAGCTCGTACACGTGATTGGTGGTGAAGGAAATGACTTCTCATTTGAAAAATACTGTAAGATCACATTGCGTTACATGACTACTAAATGGACAATATTCAAGAATTCAATAGTTGTATTATGATCATAATATTCCGAAGTAAACTGTTCGTCCTTCTCACAAATCTGAAGAATTGTAGGCTACTCAAAAAAACTAATCGGGCCTGCTTACTATGACATGACCGATGGCCTAGCGATAACAAATCATTCCTTTCTTCTGTATGCAGGCATTGGATGCGACAAGAGACGCTATTGCTTCTTTGAGAATATTCTACTCTAAATTATTGTTCATAATCTTCTTATGCTCTTTCGTCTGGCGGTTAGCATCCCCTGGTTACACTTTAAGTGGTTTCACATGCAACTCCACAATCGTGCCCACATGTGCATGACTTATGCGAGCCACATTTCTCCGTAAACCATGTAAGCATGTTGTTTTTAGGGTAATTAGTCAGAAAACTCTGTGAAGGGAGATCTTTAATGTACCCTAACATCCACCTTCCTGTCGTCTGCGCCACCTGTCTACTTTAAAATTTGGTTTTGAAACCTGACCCTCCCCTGCACATTAGCAAGGCTTCTGTGTTTAGGGTTGCCCACATCATATGTCCATGACAAGGTGGGTTTTATAGGATGGAATTCTGAATTTACTGAGGTAAACGTTCCTTGTGACTTTTTGAAAATAAAAATGCCTAGCATTAGGACTATAACAGAACTAGACTATAAAAATTGTATGCCAGTATCACCGTTAGAAGAATACATAAATTAGGCCTACTTCTTTTTATTAGATCTGTGTTCACAATAACCCTTGAATAATGAGATAAGTAGAACATAGACTGTTTACTTTAAATGAAATTTCACATTATATTATTAATGGAGATAGGTCTACCTAGTTTTCATTAGTAACGGAATTGTGGTTAGACCTATTACCATTGATAAAGTGATTTTTTGTTTCAAACATTTCTAGGCCGAAATATTGTTTTGCGTTCACGTTGGTTGCACAGCTAAGCAGCCGCTCTGAGCAGGATTAAGCATTCACTGCCTCTCTTTTCCCATGAGGCCCAGATATTTGTGAAAGGGGATTTAAATTGTCAGTTTTGTGGCTGAGACAGCTAGCTCGTAATGACCGGTACCATTCAGATAATTTTTAGAACCACATTTTAACAAAACAATTACGAGTGCCAAGTAATTTGCCTACTGTATACAGTTGTAAGAATCTGAAGCAAACCCCTTAAAGCCATTTCCGAGAAAATTTCCAAAAACTATTTTTTTAAGTCTTCGGCATGCTTGGGTTACATTCCAGGAGAATGCCTATTTTGAAGGGAAGGGATTTTTCTGAGGTAGGGAGGTCTGGAACGGGTTGCACTCAGCCTCGTGACACAAACTGAGGAGCGAGTTGTTAAAGAAGTAGCGGTTCCGGTTCAGTAAACCGTCAATTACGACCGTGGTAGTCGGCATGCTGACCTCATGCCCTCAATCCTGCCATCTGTCATCTGCCTATGGACGCCAAGGGATGTAGCGCCATGGAGTTTAGTTTATTTTTTCCTCGAATTATGATAAGTGGAAGATATAAAAATCAATAAACTATTGCCTTGCAATTCATACATTTCAGTAAGTTATTTTATATCCGGGAACTGTTCCAGGATTGCTCATAAATGATTACAGACATATGGCTTAAGCTTATAGCTCTTTCATGCAGTCCCCTTGAGACAGCGATTTACTTGCTGAAGAATGGGATTCGCCGGAATCGCAAATGAAATCTTGTTCCGAGAAGGAGATGTTATGACGTTGCTTCATAGAACTGTGCAATAATAAAATAAATGTAGAAATAGGCCCACAAGGGAAAACTCTCTAACCGATATTAAGGTTATATAAGAGTAAATATAAGTACATAATCGAATCATTAAAATCAAAATAAGCTCCATATAATGGTCAACGAAGACAGAAAACCCTATTGTAGGCATATATAACTAAGTTCACCATGTAGATATTTTTCTTTATTTCAAACACTAAAAAAAAACCTCACTCAGATGCAAGTACTGTACTGACATTTATTGTTATTTCTAACTTAAATTATTTTTTAACTAGTTTACCAATAGTTTTGTATATTGATTTTTTCAATAATTCAGTCTATTTCATATAATCAAGGTGTGTAGGCCTACAACAAAAATTGGAATTTAGACTTCACAATTCACGAATAATCTCACTTGCTGCATATTATCGTTATTATTAATATTAATGTTATTTAATTATTCCTTTTATTAATTATTTATTTCTGTGTTTGCTGTAAGCCTACATTATATAATTTTTCTTTTCTTGTCCTTATCTCATATTATTGTAGCTATATTCAAATTAAAATATTATTGTATTAATTTTCTAAAGGTATATTGTATTGAAATTATTGCAAAAGAATTATTTGAATTATGTAATTTAAATTTCTGTACCTGGTTGAGTGGGAGAGAAGGCATCAAGGCCTTTCTTTACTCTGCCATATATAATAATAATAATAATAATAATAATAATAATAAGAATAATAATAATAATGATAATAATAAGATAATCATAATAATTATATGATAATATAAATATATATAAAATTATTAGCCAGATAAAATTATTATTTATTATTATTATTATTATTTTATTATTATTATTATTATTATTATTATTATTATTATTATTATTATTATTATTATTATTATTATTATTCCTTTATTTATTTCTCTGTTTAACTAAACAGGTATATATATGTACATACAGCTTTACATGCAGGTAAGTACACTGTAAATGTATATAGTAACAACAATTGTCCTGTTGTACACAACTTCTACTGGTCCACTTTTTCCCCAAGAACTCTTCTGACGATGTTACACGTTTCTAGGATTACCGCACGCTGCATAGATAAGTACAAATATTTCTGTACTTTTAATCGCTTTAAACTGTCTTGAAGCTTGAAGGGAATCTCACCAGTACATCCCAGCACAATAGGCACAATCTGTACAGTGTCCATATGCCACATAGCCTTGATCTCATCAGCAAGTGGTAAGTATTTATTAATTTTTTCCCCATAAACTTTTTCTACATTGGCTGCTAACGGAACCGCAATGTCGATGATGTAGGTGAGTTTTTCTTCCTTCAAGGAAAGCACAATATCTGGAATATTATTTTGTATGGTCTTATCTGTGATGATCTTCCTATTCCAGTACAATTTCGCCCTCTGATCCTCACATACAGGAGAAGGAACATATTTATAACAGGGCACTGTAGGTTCCTTTTCAAAGAACATGTTTTTCAGTTCTTGGTGAATAATATTGGCTACCTTATTATGACGATCAAGGTATTGCTTGTGTGCCATCACCTCACATCCAGATATTATATGACTTATAGATTCTTCTGCTTTCCCACACATACGACAGATGATGTTTTCTACCGCTTGCTTCATGATTCTCTTTTGGTAGCTGCGCGTTGGTATTACTTGATCTTGTATGGCTGCTACAAAACCTTCCGTTTCCTTGAATAAGTTTCCACTCATTAACCACTTTTGCGATGCTTCAGTATCTATGTGTGGCTGCTCTATGCAAGCCCTATACTTCCCATGTAGGCATTTTGATCTCCACTGGTTTAATAGTTTATCTGATGTCGCTACATTCTCTCCGGGTTCATAATTTCTATCACTTAGCTTCAATGGAGTTAATTTGTTATCTTTTTCCACTACCATCTCATGTAACCTGCTACAGTCTGCTTTCTCATAGAAATATTTCCGCAGGTTGCTTACTTGCTTGGCGTGTCTATCAGGGAAGCTGGCTATTCCTCTGCCCCCAAGTTTTCTAGGCAGGTGAAAACGTTCAATTGAACTATGGGGGTGATGTGCTCTGTGCTTCATAAATTCCTTCCTGGTCTTGATGTCCAATGCTTTCAACTCAGTTGCTGTCCATGTCAATACACCAAAGCTGTATTCTATTACTGGTACAGCATAAGTATTAACTGCCTTCACCGTATTCCTTGCTGTGAGTTCTGTCTTTAAAATGGACTTCAGCCGTGTTAGGTATATTTTAGTGACTTGTTCCTTGCATTCTTGGTACGCTATGCCTTGAGCTTGTTGGTATCCCAAATAAGTGTATGTATCGTATTTCTCCATTCCAACTATCTGCCCCTGGTGTGCAATGTGGTAACCGTCGTTTCTATACCACTTCCCTTTAACCATACTACTGGTCTTAAATTTATCTAGGCCAAATCGCATTCCAATGTCAGAACTGAAATCACCCACTGTCTTCAAAGCTTTCTGCAAACTTTGTCCATTATTGGAAAACAGCTTCAGATCATCCATGTACCACAAGTGTGTTATATTAAACCCTCCTAAAGTATATCCCTTCTTTAAGTTATTTAATATCGACGTTAGTGGTTTGATGGCAAGACAGAACCACAAAGGGCTTAACGCATCACCCTGGAAAATACCACGTTTTATTTTGATGTCGCCCACTTTAGAACTTCCCATTTTTGTGTTAATAGTTAACATGGTTTTCCAGTTTTCCATTGCATGTCTAAGGAATTATTATTATTATTATTATTATTATTATTATTATTATTATTATTATTATTATTATTATTATTATTATTATTATTATTATTATTATTATTATTATTATTATTATTATTATTATTATTATTATTATTATTATTATTATTACCAGACCATATTGCTTGGCGATCTGAATATACCAGGTTTCAAATGGAATTCTGGTGACTCAACTAACTTATACCACTATCATAAAGTTAAAGGTGAAACAGTACACCACGCTTGTTCCTTCTTAAATCTGTACCAAATTAATGACACTGTGTGTAGTAACAACCTATTAGATTTAGTTTTTACCAACATGGATGAAACCACGGTATCAATAGCTGATTATGCCCTGGTAAATATTGATATCCCTCATCCCCCCATCATCATAAATATAAAACGGAAAGTAAACACAGACACACAAACTTCAGTAAAAACTTTATGCTACCATCAAGGAGAATATCTTAAACTATATAACACCTTAGATCAATCAGACTGGTCGATAGTCTATAATCAGACATCACCTGACACTGCGGTGGAAAATTTAACATATTTAGTCAAGGATGCTATTAAAAAATCAATTCCTGAAACCGCTGTTTTCAAATCAAAATATCCTGCCTGGTTTTCGAGGGAGCTTAAACTATATATAAGGAAAAAGAAACATTTTTATCGACTTTACAAAAAGCACTCTTCTGATCATTACTATCAAATTTTTTCGAACTATCGTAGATTAGTTAAAATTACTATTAACTCTGATAGACAACAATGGTACAAGTCAATTGACAATGAGTTAAAGACAAACCCAACTAAATTTTGGGGGTATGTCTCAAAATTAAGAAATAAAAGTGACCCCTCCCTTCAAGTAAAAGTAAACAATTCCATCATCACTCAGCCTACGACTCTAGTGAATATTTTTGCAGAGCATTTTGAGTCTATGAATAAACCGATTTTAACAGAGCCTGTACCTCAACTCCAAACTTACACTTCAGATTGTTTATATGTCCCGTCTATTTCAAACCTGGATGTCCTGTCATCGATAAGAAAACTCAAAGCATCCAAGACTAGTGGGCCAGATCAAATTCCAAGCTTCATTGTGAAGGGATGTGCTCCCATATTATCACCAGTCCTGACATATATCTTTAATTTATCAATTAAAACAGAAACTTTTCCATCCCTGTGGAAAAACTGTGCTATCAGGCCAGTTCACAAGAAAGGGAAAAGTAAGGAAGTAATGAACTTTCGACCAATATCTTTATTGAATACTTTTAGTAAAATTTTCGAGTCAGTTATCCATAATCATGTTTCATTTTTCTGCAAAAGTAAACTACATGATTTCCAACACGGTTTCACTAAAAATAAATCAACCACAACCAACATTGTTACCCTCCTTAATGACATAGTTAAAGAAAATTGCACACAGTCCCAATCAGACGCCATATTTTTTGACCTAAGTCGAGCTTTCGATGTTGTAAATCATGATTTACTATTGCAGAAGCTGACCAATTTAGGATTACATGGAAACTATATAAATTGGTTTACGAGCTACTTGCAAAACAGGACTGCCTGTGTTAGAATAGCAAACTGCCTTTCTAAGCCCTTCAATATACCACAAGGCGTTCCCCAGGGGTCAGTAATCGGCCCTTTTTTGTTCGTTGTATTCATTAATGATTTATTTAACATATTAAAATGTAATAGCCTAGCGTATGCTGACGATCTATGCATTTGGAAAAAGATTTCAAGTGTTTCTGACTGTAAATTATTGCAAAGCAATATTGATCTTATAAGTCAATGGGCCTCTTCAAATAGAATGATTATTAATTCCAGTAAAACTTACAATGTAATTTTTAGTAGAAAAACTAATCCTATTATATTTAATTATTTTATTGGCCAAGATACCATCACACGTTCGGACAAAATCAGATACCTGGGTGTTTATTTAGATTCAAAACTATATTTTCATGCCCACATTGAACACATATTCACCCAAGCACTAAAAACTCTGGGATTAATCCGTTTTATTTCTACTAAACTAAAAAGCCTGGAATCAATAATCACTCTCTATAAATCTCTTGTCCTAAGTGTCTTAGACTATGCAAGTGTATCTTGGAACAGTATAACCATATCTGACAGCAACAAATTAGAACGTATACAAATCAAATTTGTTTCATTAATACGAAGAAAGTTTTTCCAAAATCAAGACCTGCAGTACAAGCAAATTCTCGCTTTTCTAAAACTGGAATCACTATACGAAAGACGCAACTCATCCGATGCAAACTTCATAGTAAATGTTTTTCGAGGTAATATAGATTGTAAATCATTTCTTGAAAACTCTGGACTTAGAGTTCCACACACAAGACTGACAAGGAATCATTCATTATTTTTGGTAAAACAACCATATACTTTGCCAGTTTTCCGTTGTTGTATTTCGGCTAACAAGAAATTCCAAAATGCTAAAATATTTTAAATATAAGTGTTTGACCTGGTTTCTTTAAACCAGAATAATTTCATATCAAATCTGCAAATCTGCAACAACTGAACAGAGACATTTCACCACTTGGAATGTGATGACTAGTCTAAACATGCTGACCACACAAAATACCTAATTGATCAATGAGGCTTACAAAGCTGACTAGACATATTCACAAGTCATATGTCTTATAAAGAATCATTATGTAATTCCTGTTTGTATATGTAATCTATTACTATTGTATATCATCCAATTATTAAATAAGAAGCCTACTGTTCAAAATTTGTAAAAATTGTATGTAGCTTCTCTAAATAAACAAATGAAATGAAATGAAAATTATTATTATTATTATTATTATTATTATTATTATTATTATTATTATTATTATTATTATTATTATTATTATTATTATTATTTCCTGAAATATATCAGGTGTACAGATCTGACAGAAAATATACACTAGTTAGCCAAACTCGGGGAGGAGGGTCTTTAATTGCCATCAGCAACAGTGTCAGGCATAAACGTAGACCTGAATTAGAACAGACAGATGAATGTGTGTGGATTGAGTTAACTCTCAAAAATGCTCAGCCTATTTTAATTGGATGCCATTATTTTGCGCCCAATACGAGTATTGCTGCATTTCAGCAGTATTTTAATTTTCTCGAAAATAATTTAGATTGTAACAACTTTCAGGTCATTTTACTCGGTGATTTTAATATCCCTGGTTTCAATTGGCTGGCAGGTGTTGCACCTAACTTATATCACTATCATAAAATTAAAGGTGAAATTGTACACCAAACATGCTCTTTCCTAAATTTGTCTCAAATCAATGACACTGTCCCTAGTAAAAATTTATTAGACTTAGTTTTTACAAGTCTGGATGAGATCACTGTATCAATACCGGATTATGCACTGGTGAATATTGATAACTATCATCCCCCTATTGTTATGAATTTAATTAGTCAAGTTAGTGAAGGTACTCAGTTCCCAACAGAAAGTTTATGCTATCACAAAGGTGACTATTATAAACTATACAACACATTGGCTTCATCTGACTGGTCCGCAGTGTATAATCAAAAATCACCTGACACTGCTGTTGAAAATCTTGCATATTTAGTTAGTGATGCAATTAATAAGTCAATCCCTAAAACATTTGCTGTTAAACCAAAATATCCGGCTTGGTTTTCAAGAGAGCTTAAATTATATATAAGGAAAAAGAAACATTATCATCGACTTTTTAAAAAACACTCGACTGATTTGTATTATCAATGTTTCTCAGATTACCGAAGATTGGTAAAAGTAACTATTAAAACTGATAGGCAAAAATGGTACAAATCAATCGATCAAGATTTAAAGTCAAACCCTGCTAAATTTTGGAGTTATGTTTCGAAGTTACGAAATAAAAACGATCCCGTATTGCATGTTAAAATTAACAATACCATTGTTTCAGAACCATCAAAGCTAGTGAATATTTTCGCAGAGCATTTTCAGATTATAAATACGCCCACTAATGAAGTACCTGGGCCCTATGCTCAAACTGTCACATCTGAATGCCTACATGTTCCAACTATCGTAGATTCCGATGTCTTGGTAGCTATTCGACACTTGAAACCATCTAAGAGTTCGGGACTCGACCAGATACCAAGCTTTATTGTTAAGGGGTGTGCCCCAATACTGACACCTGTACTTACATATGTGTATAACCTTTCGCTGGAAACAGAAACTTTTCCTTCAATTTGGAAAATTTCTGCTATCAGACCGGTACACAAGAAAGGCAAAAGCAAAGAATTGGCAAATTTTAGGCCCATAGCCACATTAAATACATTTTCAAAAATTTTTGAAACCATCATTCATAAACATATTTCATTTTTCAGTAAAAATAAATTAAATGATTTCCAGCATGGTTTTACCAAGGACATGTCCACAGCAACCAATATTATCACTTTTCTCAATGACATACTTAAAGAAAATTGCTCACAATCGCAATCAGATGCCATATTTTTTGACCTGAGCAGAGCATTTGATGTAGTAAATCACGAACTTCTTGTTAAAAAATTGAGTAATTTAGGTCTACATAACAAGTATGTCAATTGGTTTTCAAGTTATTTAAGAAACAGATCTGCTCGAGTCAGAATATCTAACTATTTTTCAGAGCCTTTTTACATACCAGATGGTGTACCCCAGGGGTCAGTGTTGGGTCCCTTCTTGTTCTTAGTTTTTATTAACGACATATCTAATATGCTAACATGTAAGAAAATAGCATACGCAGACGACCTATGTATATGGAATAAAATATCTACGGCTTCGGACTGCAAATTACTGCAAAGGAATATCGATTACATACACCAGTGGTGTAAATCAAATTTAATGATAATTAACACCAGTAAGACCCAGAGTATGATATTTAGTAGAAAAACTAACCAAATAATATACAATTATCGTCTTGGCCAAAACATAATAGCACGTTCAGAAAATATAAAATACCTTGGAGTTTATCTTGACTCAAAATTATATTTTCATGTCCATATTGACCATATTTTCACACAGGCTTTAAAAACTCTTGGATTAGTTCGTTTAATTTCTCAAAATTTAAAAAGCATAGAGTCATTACTTACTCTTTACAAATTTTTAATTCGCAGTGGCTTAGAATATTGTAGTGTTGCTTATAACAGCATTACAATATCTGACAGTAATAAGCTGGAACGAATACAAAGAAAATTTGTTTCCCTTATACGTAATAAGTTTAACAGAAATTTGGACTATGATGATATACTTAAGTTATTAAATTTGGAAACATTATATAATAGGCGTGTTTCTGCAGATGCTAATTTCATAGCTAAAGTCTTTCGTGGGGAAATACATTGCAAATCAATTTTAGATAGCATAGGGCTATCTGTACCCCTTACACGAGGAACAAGAAATCGTACAATTTTTGCGGTTCAACAACCGTATGCAATCCCTGTCAACAGAATGGCTATTGCTTGCAATGCCTTATTTAAAAATTCTGATATATTCCACAAGCAGTGATTATTATTATTATTTTTATTATTAATTGGTATTATTGTTATTATTATTACTATTATTATTATTATTATATTCACACAAGACTGACAAGGGTTCATAACACAGTCATATGTTGCTAATAAGAAATGGCAAAATCATATAATTACAAAATATGACCTGCTTTTCAAGTACAAACAAACTTTCTGTGTCTGCAATGAAATAACAACTCTTGAATGTGCTGACTATACAGTGTTCATGCCATTGACATAGCAGACTTATGCAAGCTAACCAGAAATGCTATGACCACACACTCAATTAGGTTAAAACTGCAGAATGACAGTCAGATCTTTAATTATGCATTAATATGTAATTCCGGTTGTATATCACTAATAATATCAGTATCATTATCATACACATAATCATAAGCAACAATTCATCAATTCATCAATTCATCAATTCATCATACATCATTAGAAGCCTACTGTCTAAAATTTGTAAAAATTGTTTGTAGCTTCTTTAAATAAATAATTGAATTGAATTGAATTGAATTATTATTATTATTATTATTATTATTATTATTATTATTATTACAATACCGATTGACTGGTCCATTCGGTGTTCAACTGGCACTGGAGTAGCCCACAGTTCTAAGTGCTCAGAACTGCAGAGTTCATGATTCATCTCTTTCTCTACCTATTACAGACTGTTTCCTATCCTCGAAGTCAGCATTTTAGAACTTCGAATCCTCGCACTCAGCTTCTGAACTCCCCCATTAGCTACCCGTATAACGTCAAATCTCGACCACTCCAGTTTATAGTAGCGAGTCTGTGAGTAGAATGTGTTACTTTATACACGAAATGCTCCATTATTCTCATTCGTCTTCCCCTGCCGCGCATAGCATTCCTGTCCATAAGCGTACCGAAGGGGGGGTTTTGGGGGTTTGAACCCCAATTGATTAAAAAAAAGGAAAATTGTATAATTTTTTAAGTCTGCCCATAAATTACTGAAGACAAGTATAAAGCGTGTGAAGCTTAAAACTCGTTATTTTGCGTCTTAATTTTTAAAATTTTCAGGGGGAAGACCCCCGGAAGCTTAAAACTCGTTATTTTGCATCTTAATTTTTAAAATTTTCCGGGGGAGACCCCCGGAAGCTTAAAACTCGTTATTTTGCATCTTGATTTTTAAAATTTTCCGGGGGAGGACCCCCCCTCCCTGGGGGGTATTCCATACCCCCCAGACCCCGCGGATGTTATAACCCCCCATAACGTCGGCCTGGTTACGCCTATGTTCCTGTCTCTCAAGTTCCTGAAACTTGATTGTCTTCTTTTCCCCATGCTAATTAACTGTAGAGATTAGTAAACAATAGGCGACTCTCATTAAAGATGTAGAAGCAATAGTGTCAGGATTCTATGTGTCGTGTATCGAGCTGCATATTTACACTCACTGTGATAGAGTAAGCTTATAATATGACCTTATTTTTTCGACTCAGCTGTGAAAATGGCCATCTGCAACACATCAGGGATTATTCTATATCCCATTCTAGTTTGATCCTAGTCAAAACAAAGGGGAGGAGAACTCACAGAGAGTTCGCGGAAAATTCGCATCATGTGACAAAACGTGATTGGTTAATGTCATTAGCATGCGCCATTAGCAGGGTGTGGCTAAGGAGTGTTCGTAAGTTCATGCAACAATAATATCAACATTTACACGTGAAATAACAAACTCTCACTGGCATCGTCATCATTATAGTATATCAATTAGCAAACAAAACAAAGGATTCATTGTTCACGACGACCCTGCGGGTCAGTTGTACTGAGAATAAACAAACTAACATAAACACGGTGAACACGTGCGTTCTCATGTGCGGGCTATGACAGCCACGCCTCTTTGTTTTGAACAGGATCGTTCTTAAATGGGATAGAGGATAGTGAACAATAGGCGACACAGTTGGTGTTGTAGCGGTCGGTTATTCCTGTTTCGGAACCTCAGTATTGTGTTATTGTTTACACTTCGGTCTTCAAATTCTACTGCTATATCGGTAAAATTCACTTAATAGTAAAATTATTTTCCAGTCCGTGTAATGGGCTTAATCATCTTGTTATAGAGGCGTAGGCCTAATTATTAGTAGGCTACATCTGCGCTCTGAAGAGGATACAAGAGTGTCGAAAGGCCTAGTCATAAAATATAGGTTGTTGAGCTGATGGTATCATTTATCCTGTTTATTTTATTTTATTTTATTTTATTTTATTGATTGAGCTCAGCGGTACGATAACATGCATTTAACATCCATTTTTAAGGCAAAATGTGACAGGCCTGCTGTAGGTAATAATAGAGAGGATAACACGAATTGTGATATTCGGGTCACATAAAAATTACTTTCATTTTCTAAAAGGGTGTAGGGTGGTAGTAAAAGAGTGCAGATTTATACCTTCAGTGTTCCAGACTGCAGTATTGATCCTGCTATGACACAATGTTATCGCCGTTATAATGTATGAACAGCAATTCCCTTCATGGCTCGGAATAAAGCCATAAAGCCTATCTGCATACGCCGTAGCCAATAAAGAAAATGGCTGACTCAATGTTAAAACTGGATTCTTTCTGTGTACCAATAAAACATTATATTTTCCAATAATTAACAACTTTGATCAATTCTCTAGATTCGGATTTTGTAAGATGTAAAATGACATTGCCATCAATGGAGACAGTGACTTAAGTGTACGTCAGTTCTGAAGTTGGATAATGTTATTATTCGAGGGTACATTTAGAATAAAACGGTGAACAAAAACTATGTTCGGGCTTTTATTGTAAACATTAATTGAGGTCTCCTGAGTAAGAAAATATGTCTGTGTGTCTGAGGTGTCTGTACGTGCGCATACTGCAAGAATATTGAAAACAAAATCGCATGAAATATAAACTACTAGTTTAAGGCTCCCGTCTTTTGAGGATGTCATATGGAACTTTTCGCTTAGGCTAGTTTTCTCTATCTCTGACATCTAGTTTCGGTACTAGAAAAACGAAGTATCGGAGATCTTTTTTGTTGTTATTGTTTTGGAAAGTGTCTCTAAAATAAAATAGACTTAATACCTGTAACTCAACAATGTCTTATTTTATAATTCTCCTAGGCCTTTCGGCGTATTTCTGCCATCTTCAGGGCACCTTCTTTTGCTGGTTTGAATTATTGAGCATCCAGACCAGCAAAAGAAGATGCCCTGAAGATGGGGGAAATACGCCGAAAGGCCTAGGTGAATTGTAAAATAAGATATTGTTGAGTTACTGGCAGTAAGTCTATATTATTTTATTGATCGAACTCACGTAATAACTCTGAAGTGCCTCTAAAGATTTCAATTACGTCTTCAAACATTTTGTTCGAAACTTGTTCCGCTGCACTTTTCTTAAGGGGTACCAGGGCTTTGAGTGACATAAAGGCTAAGTGGACCAACGTTTGTTATTCTGAAAGCTTCAGTTAGGCTTTGGTATGTAATAATTATGGGTATTCATGCTTCCATGGATCACTGTGTAGGCCTATATGAGAATAATCTGTGGGAGCATGCATACATACTGGCATCTTATACTGTGTGGGATTCCAATCACAAATCATTAATATGCCTGTAATTGTACTGCATAGGCCTACATAAAGTATAAATCTTTCAGTGAAATTGACAATTAAGTTTGAGATATGAAAGTAAGTCTTACGCCCTTTAATTTTTTATGCCTGTTTAAAAAAATTAATATAAGATTTCAAGAGCGTATTTTCTTCTCTCTTTTTCTCCATTTCCTGTTTCCGAAGATTGAAGCCAAACAGTAGCAGAGGCAACCTTACACAGATTGCTGTACCGTGGACGGTTGTGGCAGGGATATAAATTAGATTAAATTCCCCCTCAGCTGTTTAGTTAGGATTTGTCAAAGTCCAAGGGTTGTACAAAACCATCTATCAGTATTGTACTTAGGTTGTTCTGGCTCTGCTGTGAAGGAAATAAACCGAAACATTTTAAAACATGGTAGAAAACATAGCCAGTACGCGTCACGACATGAAATAGTTGCTCACCCATCATTCTTTGTGCATACATTAATTTCGAACTTTAAACTTTTACGTCAAAACATGAAAAAAAGAAGCCCCACAACACTATCAGCTCCCTGAGAGAAAAATTTCTAGACTAAGAAAATCTTAACATTGTCTTTTTTTGTAACTGGCTGTTCTTTTTTCCTTGTCCGTGATTTAGGAACAACAAAAATGTTTAAGGACTTAAAAAAATTAACGAAGGATTATTTCCACAACGTATTAAAACATTAATTAAGAATAAAATACCTCCTTGCACGACCATATTGTCTTAGAAATAATTTTGTACACATAGAGAAAGATTATACTCACGGAGTTTTCTAGAAAAAAAATTATAGTGGAGTTCTGTATTTATATTTATTTATTTTAAATAAATTAACTGAACGTATTACATCCTAAGGCCTTGAGCTAATTTAAATCTAATGTAGACCTAATTAAAAAACATATATGTAGCTATTTAACTAATTACAGTAAAATTGTTAATTGTTATCTTTCTTGTGTCAAGAGCGAAGTAAACGACATAGCGGTGCGGTGGGGCCGTTGATTACTAGGGGACTCCAAATGTTATGAAATAATATTAAAATGGTCGTTGTTATACATTTTATAAACATTACATAACTAATAAGATAGTTAAGTTCTGATAAAAAAATTGTTTTCCTATTCTAGAGATAAAGTTAACGAAGGATAATTTTCTTTCCATTGCTCAAAACAGAGCACAGGTGTGTTATCGATGCAGCAAGACCATACTTCTGTTACCCAGCTGATAATGCAACAATTACAATTTTTTTTTAAAATTTCGAAATTGTATTAAAATATTTGGAAGCCTAACATTATTATTTAAAATTATATTTTCATTGGGGGTACGCCGTAGCTTAGTGGTTGAGGCGCTGCGCTACAAACCGGAAGGTCGCGGGTTCGATTCCTCATGAGGTCGTTGAGACATTTCAACTGGCCTAATCCTTCTGGTGGAACTATGGCCTTGGGGTCGACTCAGCCTCTAACAGAAATGAGTACCAGGAACAATCCTGGAGGTAAAGGCGGTCGGTGCGTAAGACTGACAACCTTATCACCTTCGTGTGCCGAAAGTCCAAAATTTGGGAGCCTCACCTCCTGGAACCTTCTGGGCTTCCATGGCCTGTATAGGGATCACTTTACCTCACTTTTATATTTTCAGTAAGAAGAATATATAAATAGGTCTATTCGCATTTCTACTATCAGGAATAAAATATGTCGTACTCTTAATTTGGGGTCCCTGGTGGATAAATTCATTGTAGACTAAACGCAAATATGTTATACGCACTTCCCACCCCTGCTTCTCCTCTATTTTTCGCGATGCTGGATACAGCTAAGAATCTCTAAATTCGTTGAAAGAATTATTGATTTCAGAATTATATAGGCCTAACCTTGTTCGATGAGGGAAATACTCAGAGGCGCCAACTTATATGGGCCCGTGGGGCTGAAGCCCACCCAATAATTTGCCGTAGGCCTATTTTGTTAAATTATTTATTACCATTACTAAAATATGTTTTCTTGTTGAATCGCTGGAAAGCTAAAACCAGGCTATTGTTGATATAATAATACAATCTCCTCTTGTTCCAATTCACTCACGATTGTCTGAAGTCGTTTCTCAGTTCAGTAAATTTTTACGTCTTAATCTGTTATCGCTTGAGAGGGGATGGGCTTACCACTTGCCCCTCTGCTCTCTCTCTCGGAAAATAAGCGTAACAAAATTAGGGTTCATAGGGGGTTACAGTCAATCTGTTAACGCAGTTTTCTCATCCACCGCCATATTTTTATGCTTTTTATGCATTCATAAAAAACTTAATCACATTGCTTTTCAAAATATAATATATAGGCTAAGGAGAGTGCGGAAAAGTTAAATTCAGAAGTTAGATTATGTTTGTGGTGAATTTAATGGGCAAAGCAAGGAATTGTGATACAAGACAAAGAGTGTGGAGTACAAGACAATTATTACAAAGTTTGTCTTCAGAAACAATGAAATCATTTCATGTAGGCCTACAGTACTATATTTATACCATAGTCATATCAATATTTTATAAGTCTACTAGCAGGTGGCAGCTATAATTAATTAAAAAAAAATTAAGAGCAAAACAAATAAAACACGTTTATTAACACTTACACACGAATCATTCTAAACTAAACGATTAATAATTATAATGAAACAGCTAAAAATCCGGCTTTGGAGTGCATTCCACGATAACTAAATGATTTAAATAAAACATCTAGTAAGTAAATAATCGCGGGCATCTGCTAGTCTGTTTTATGAAACCCGGAGGAGCATTGGCGCGGTTACAGCACGCCGTTTAACCCTATTCTGTACTAACTTCATCCAACCATCCCTCGCAAGTCCTACTTCCCTTAAATCTATTCTACTATTGTCCTCCCACCTATGCCTAGGTCTTCCCAGTGGTATTTTCCCTTCAGACCTCAGTTTTGGGATAGGCCTAAGTCTTTCCTTCCCCATGTCCAGCCCATTTCATCTTCATTACATTCCGTAAAGACTACAAGTTATAAAGATCGTCATTATGCACTTTTCTCCAGTCCCAGTTTTAATCTCTCTTAGGTCTCAATATTTTTCTGAACGCCCTGTTTTCGAACATTCTCGGATTATATTCTTCCCGAAGAGTAAGGGAGCATGTCTTACATCCATATAAAGTTCCAGGCCTCTTTCTTGTATTATTTACACGTTCTCTATTAATTTTAAATGAGTTTTACATTTAATTAAATTATTCACTGTTCTTTTTTCTAGTTCTAGGTGAATTTGTAAATTTCTGTTATTTTGTAAACTAAACATAATTTTTCTTAATAATTACTTACCATAATATTATTACTGTTAATGGTATTTATTTACAATTAATACTGAACGGCACCCACACAAGGGCAAAACTTATTTGGGTGTTAAACTTAAATTCTGTATTTTGTGTATCATATAGGCCTATTCGAATAAAGTAATTAGAATGCAGTACACGGTTTATCCGCAATGGGTTGTTTAAACAGGGTCACCAGATGAACAGATAACTCATACAAAGACGATTCGAATATATGTATAGTCTATATACAGGGCGATCCATATAAAACTGAACACTTTTAAAGGCTTATAACTTTTAAACTAATAATAGCATACATATGCAACTGTGCTGAATTACAGAGTACCTTTGGGAGATTCCTCAGAGTAAATGTTGAAAATGTCCTCCACCTGCATCCATACACAACTGTACTCGTCGCACCATATTCTGAGACGTTTTCCGAAGCGTATCCTCGTTAATGTTACTGATTTCATTCCTTATTGCTTCACGGAGTTCAGCAAGTGACCGCGGTCTATTCTTGTACACCCTGTCCTTAAGGTAGCCCCACAAGAAGAAATCTGGAGATGTCAGGTCTGGCGATCTGGGAGGCCACAGATTGTTTGAGACAAGACGATCACCGAAGAAGCTGGCTATAAGTTTCATGGAATCACCAGACGTATGGCATGTTGCGCCATCTTGCTGGAAATAACCTTCTGTTAATTCGATGTCGTCCAGTTGTTCCACGAATGTATTGAAGATGCGACCATAAACCGCAGTGTTTACCTTGGTGTCGTAGAAAATGGGACCAACAATTCTGGTAGCTGACACCGCACACCAGACCCCAACCTTTTCCGGATGCAATGGAGCTTCGTGGATAATATTCGGGTTCTCAGCAGCCCAATACCTGCTGTTTTGAGTGTTGATGTAGCCTGAGAGGTGAAACCATGCTTCATCTGTAAACCAGGTTATGGAGAGAATGTCTGGGGTTGCAATAAGAAGAGCCTGAAACCATTGGCAATAACGCATTCGCTTTTCCGCGTCTGGTTCTTTTAACTGGTGCACTACATGCACTCTGTATGCTCGTAGGCCTGCTTTCTTTGCAGCTCTCTGACATGTGCCATATGAGTAGCCTGTCTCCTGGCTCAACCGGCGCAATGATTTCTTTGGTGAGTTCACAAAACGTTCTCGAACATCATTAACACACTCTTGACTCATCACAGATCTTTTTTTCCCAGTTTCGCTGAGGAGAGAGCCAGTTGTCTCCAGCTTCCTCACCATGGATAAAATTGTTGCCCTCGTTGGAATATTGCGCACATTGAATTGTCTTCTAAATGCCCGTTGAGTTTCAATCAATGACTTCGTACACCAATATGTTTTCACAAGAAAAACACGCTGCTGAATTGAGAACTGCATTTTCGTTTCTGACTGCAAAACTAGAGACTGAAAACTAATTACTAATAAACAACAATAGTCGTAAGGCAACAATGCATGGATGGTAGGAGTACAAACATTATTACCAATATCGATTCTCCCAAAGCCACTGAGATCATAAAACCAAATTTCAATCTTTTATTACTTTCCAGAGGGAAATTATAAGTCTTTAAAACTGTTCAGTTTTATATGGATCGCCCTGTATAACTTCTAGGCATATGAAACATTTTAAAAGTTAAAGATCAGTCTTCCTCAGAATTACGTATTTTGGAAAAGTAACAAAGATAATAAAAAAAATGACCGATACTTTCGTATTGCTTTAGCAATAGTATAACGACTGGTTGATTTATATATTATTTCGGAGAATTTCGTTCGCGAGTTTTTTAGTATTATTATTCTGTAGGTAATTTATTGTTTAAGCAAAGAAAGTTCTACGTTACCAAACATAATGTAACAATTCCCACCACATAACATAATACTTAAATATCTGGAACCCTATCAATAGGCCTGTAATTAACTCAGAATTCCAATGAGTGTGTTGTTGTGAAATGAGACGTTTAGAACAGAATGAATTCGTGAGCTTTCCCATGCTCTTCCTATACTGCATTTTATGTGTCTTACATTTCACTAACTTAAAAGGCCCAGCTTCGCTCGGGTTTTGTATTTTGTAATTCGAAATTAACTTATGAAGGACTTTCGATTTTCAAATTCTAGGTCCTTATATAGGTAATTAGAATTTTAAAAGAGGAAGAACGACTTATCCCATTCAAAAACGCTAGATGTAGCTTTTTTGGCTCATAGAGGATGTAGATTTTAGCACCCCATTGTTTCTACACACCAGGCCTGGAAGGGTTTGAAATAAGAAATAGAAATTCCGGTAACATACAATTTGACGGAATATTTTATTTCTCATCCTCATGTTACCATACAACCTTTTCGGGGCTGAAATCAAAAAGAAATTCAATATCACTTTCTTACTTTCCTCCCCCAAAACCTAGGACATAATAATAGGCCTATACTGTGCGCATAGGACTAAAAATGTATCCTTTTACATGCTTAGGGCCTATGATAAATATCCATACTTCTCAACTAAAAATGCAAAGCCTAAGGTATGAATAACGTATCAGTGGATAGAATCTTTTACCGACTTCTGATATGGCATAGGCTACTCGTTGGCACACCCAGGTTGAGACAACTGAAAATGCTGTCCCTGCAATACGAACTCTTATTGTACAGTAGATCAAAATATGAAATGAGAAAACGGTATTCTCTATGTCCAGGGTAGAGAAAGTTATGTGACTGGATCACATTGTGCATTATTTTCGTGGATTTCAATATTTATTTACATCAATAAATTAATCTAATTTGTCAAAGTCCCGTATCATGCACTTCCAAAGCTGCCTGCCAACAATACACTGTTGTCATGAGAAGTGTATGTTCAATGTGACTTGTGTTTGATTAAATTTATAATAGGTATTTCATCTCCTCGAAAACATTTGATTTTTGGCATTTAAAATACAAATTTTGCAAAATCCTTTCTTAGTTTTCACTTAGGCCTATATTATGAAACGAAGGTACTAGCAAAATTCCAAATCTCTAACTATTATAGTTTAGGCTCTACGTTGATTCTCTGTCAGAAAGTCAGTCAGTCAGTCAGTCAGTCAGTCATCCAGTCATCCATTCATTCAGTTAGTCAGGACAAACCCACTTATATATATATATACATATATATATATATATATATATATATATATATATATATATATATATATATATATATATATATTTCATGAACCAATGGACGGGAGTATGAGCCCACCCAATGTTTTTCAAAAGTTGGCGCCACTGAAATACTTTCTGTTGCCCATGTCCTTGATTCACTTCTAGTGACTGTATGTATGATATAGAAGACACATTCACAAGGTACTTTCATCACCCTTCACTTAATGTGTGTCTTATTCCCCAGAGCTGGTCTAGACACTCCAACCTCTTTTACCGCTGACCTACGCCTGAGCGTTGTTCATAGGCTATAACGCATGTGGTCAGACTTGAAACCACCCAAATAAGAGATTGCTGATGTGGAACATAGACGATAAGGAAACCCAATGCCAACTTTAAATAAAATCAGGTAAACTGATATAACCAAGTGCCAGTATGTTTATTTAATCAGTGATAAACGCAATTATGATAGGCCCATGCATAAAAGCTATTTTTGTAATAGATCTCCGAGTTAAACTCCAAAAACAAAACGTGCTGGCAATAATAATAATGATGCAATAGACCTACGATTCGCTGATATCTCTGTTTCAATTTAAAGAAGCCTTAAAGGTTATGTATGAATAAAAAGTCAATATGAAATCTATCTGTCAGGAATTACGTTTGGTATATTGCTGCACAGAAACGAATATAAAAAATACTCACATTAAAATATAGCCTAATGTAAATATCGGTAGTCTACATAACCATAGAATACACAATAAAATATCAATATTCAACGGCTAGTTGTTATAAATCGTTTATTTACATTATTTAAATTATTATTTAGCCCACAGTGACATCGTTATGAAGAAACAAATCAAACACGGTTGCTAACAATATCAATATACGATTGGCAATTTGTTACGTTTTTTAATATATTGAGAGCCATGAAAGAATATTCAATACAAAATTAATATTGATATACTAGTTATTTCGGTACCGGTCAACCGATTTGGCCCTAATTCAATAGGCTTGTACCCTAGAACGTCATAAGTTTCATGGAAATCCAATAAAGCATATTTGAGTTATCCGCGCCTTTGTGATATATTACCATAAAAAGGCACTAAATTGGGTATCATTCCGGTACCGCCCTACCGATTTGGTCCAATATCAATAGACGTCTTCCCAGGGACATTATAAATTCGTATACCAAGTGTCATGAAAATCCGATAACGCATATTTGAGTTATCGCGCCTTTAAAATAGACACTAAATTGGGGTTTACTCCGGTACCGGTCAACCGATTTGGTCAATTTTCAATAGGGTTCTTCCCTTGAACATTATAAATGTATATACCAAGTTTCATTAAAATCCGATTAAGCGTATTTGAGTTATCGCGCGTACAGACACACGGACGGACGGACATACATTTTCCCTCCCCACACAATCTCATAAAGTACCATACTGGCACTTAATAAATGAAGAAACCTGAAAGTTTCATGCACTAGAATATAGAATAAATAAATAAATAAATATGTAGGCTAAATGAAACTAGATTCAAAGCAATTTATGATGGAATGAGAAATGTTTGTGTATTTTTAGTGTACTCGAACAAATATTTATGTGTAATAAAATCAGGTAAACTGATGTAACAAAGTGCCAGTATGTTTTTGTTTAATCAGTTATGACTGCAATTACGATATGCAGAATATATATATTTTTTAATTGATTTCCAAATTAAGCTCCAGATTTATTCATTAAGCAGGGCTTTCGGAAAAAGAAAGGTCTACCATCTCGGCCACCTGGGTCATTTTAACGGTCTAGTTGGATAAGCGCATGTAAATCAATAGTGTTTTTTGTCAAAGCTGCCTGTATTTTAATTTCCAAGGCCTTATAAGATCACAGTAAAACAATAGGCTATGTTGTCAAGAAAACTGATTTTCATTTTTTTTTATAAATTCTTTCGAATACGTATATTACCATAAAATAGGCACTAAATTGAGCATTACTCCGAAACAGGTCAACCGATTTTATCCATTATGAATAGACGTCTTCCCATGGACATTATAAATGTGTATACCAAGTTTCATAAAAATCCGGTAAAGCGTATTTGAGTTACCGCGTCCTTAAAATATACACTAAATTGGGTTTTACTCCGGTACCGGTCTACCGATTTGGTCCAATATCAGTAGACGTCTTTCCACGTACATTATAAATGGGGTATACAAAATTTCAGGAAACTCCAATAAAGCATATTTGAGTTATCGCGACTTCTTATATATTAACATAAAAACACTAAATTGGGCATTATTCCGGTACTGGCCAACCGATTTGGTCCAATATCAATAAACGTCTTCCCATGGACATTATAAATGCGTATACGAAGTTTCATAAATATCCGATAAAGCGTATTTGAGTTATTGCGCCTTTAAAGTAGACACTAAATTGGGTTTTACTCCGGTACCGGTCAACAGATTAGGTTCAAATTCAATAGGGCACTTCTCATGGACGTCATAAATGGGTATACCAAGTTTCATGGAAATCCGATACAATCTATTAAAATAGGCACTAAATTCGGCATTACTCCGGTACCGGTGAACCGATTTGGTTCAATATCAATAGGGTTCTTCCCATTGACATTATAAATGTGTTTTCCAAGTTTCATGAATATCCGAAAAAGCGTATTTGAGTTATGGCGCGTACAGACACACGGACGGACAGACAGACGGACAGACATTTTTCGTCCCCACACACAATCTCATAAAGTACCATACTGGCACTTAATAAATAAATCTAATATATAAAATCGAAAGTGTGTATGTAGGCCTATGTATATATGTTTGTTCCCTATACAAATCTACATTTCTTTACCAATTTACACGAAATTTGGACACATACCCAGTTAAGCCCGGGAAGTAACGCGCTCAACATTAAAATTGAAACAAATCAGTACTTCCCTTGAAAATTATATAATTTCTGAGAATATTATACTGAAAAAATGAAATGCTGTTCAGTTCACATGACAACAGTGTATTGTTTACTCTGATTACATAGGGCTTTGTCAACTATATAATGCTGGACTTCCACGAATTATGATTCCATCGACGTATACATTGGCGAAAATAATTACTGAAAAATGAATTCCACGAAAATAAAGCACAGTGTGATGCAGTCACATAACTTTCTCTACCCTCGACATAAGAAATATTTTCTCACTTCACATTTTGATGTAGAATAAGAGGTCGTATTGCAGGGACAACTTAAGTGTGTGAGTATGCTATATCAGAAGTAGGTAAATAATCCTTTCCGCTGATACGTTCTCCATAGCTGTAGGCTTTGTATTAGTTGAGATTTATCATAGGCCCTAAGCATGGGATGGAACATTTTGAGTCCTATGCTCGCAGTATATTATGTCCCGGGTTTTAGGGGACGAAAATGAAAATGATACTGCATTTCTCTTCTATTTCAGCCCCGAAACGGTTGTAACATGAGAATGAGAAATAAAATTTTCCGTCAAGCCAATACAATCCTATGTAATTTATGTTTCTTCTTATTTCAACCCCTCCCAAGCATGATGTGTAGAAGCAACGGAATGCAGCATTCGACATCCTCTATGAGCCATAAAAAGCTATTTCTAGCGTTTTCTGATGGAATAGTTTGAGTGTGATAAATCTTTTTCTTCATTTCAAGTTCTACATACATATTATATAAGGACCTAGAGTTTCAAAATCGAAAGTCCTCCATAAGTTAATTTCAAATTAAAAAATACAAAGCCCGGGCGACGCCGGGCCTTTTCAGCTAGTATGTATATAAAACTAGATTCAAAGCAATTTATGATGGAATGAGAGATGTTTGTGTAGAGAGAAGAGTGGGAATATGCCTATTGTTTATTTGGATTCTATAACAAATGGAACACACAGAGTTAATTCCGTGCGGGAAAGAATATTATGAAATGTGTACTATGTTTACATTCATTATATAATTATAGTGTAATATTAATCAATATTATGCGATGTACTGGGAATTAGCAGCTTAGTGACATCAGCTGCTAATCCCAAACCCAGATCACCCTTCCCCTACTGTCACCCAAATTATTTGTTTATACTCACACAACAGAAATCCAGAGCTCGATCCAATCTCAAATGCTCACACAAGATTCGAAAACAAATCAATTTCATTTGTGCACGTACGTTTTGATTCTGCTGAACAGCGAGTTATCTCACTGGTGCAGTATTATCATCATGCGACACTAGTCACTAAAGAATTAATTTTGTTGGGTAGCAAATATTACAGATCAACGCAAATAATTTCATTCTTTTATTGCAGCGAGGCAGACATAAAATTCATTAATGCGCAGACTTCAGTAACGTATTCAATGAACTGTACAGATTACGGAAAAATAACCTATTATTTTCACTGCAGCTAGTGATTTTTACACGAGGAGGTTGCACCGTTTTTTCCAATTAGAAAAAAAAACTAATTACTGGACTTGCTCTACTCGTTCGTTCATGTGTCTATTAAGCACGTGTATAGGAATTGAAATCATACAAGTATACGTATACATAGGTTTTAGGTCTACATTACAAAATACAATAGAACAGTATATTTGGGCTGTATTTACTACTGAAGTTCATTTCTTGGGAAATCAATATCCATATGTTTTCTTACAATGCAGCATTTTGTATAATGGGTTGCTTTTATCATAGTCAGGGATACAGCGTTACGAGTTTCTCATCCATAGACGCCAAGTCTCAACTACTTCTACTTCCTTCACCTGCCATCTATTTAAAATTGATCAGAGAGTTCTGATTCGTTGTTTCGTTACGTTTCGCAAATACGAACGTAAAGCTTGGAGTTGGGAAGGTTCTAAGTCAACGCTTAATTTTACATTATATTTAAAATGTATGCGATGCAGTGTGAATGGTCCCATTGAAAAACATGGCCCCAAACATTTAAGTTTATGTTACGATTACGGTTGATTTTCAATAAGAATCGCCCATTAAGCGTTATGTTCAAGAACAGCCCGAGTAAACCCGGAGGGACAGCTTGAAAAGGTGCAGTTCTTTAAAGCAGGGTTTTGAAAATTTTTTGAAATTGTAATGAAATTAGGCCTAAAGGCCCTGCAATGTTTAACAAAAGACGTTTCTTTTACAAAAGACACTTAAATGTATTTTATTTTAAGGCAGTCTGCATGTTTTTGTTTTATAAGCTACTAAGCTGTAATACCGGGAGACCCAATTAACTATGAACCAACTGTGCAGTGTTTTTTCACTGAGTGTGTGGAGCTGCTGCAATCAAAATCACGCTACTGGCGCTGACTTTGATCTGCTCTGCAGTATTGCGTTGACCAAGATGCGGCGTAGTTCAGTTAAGAGTAATTTATTATTGTGCCCTTATTTAGTCACAATTATGGATCAGATTATGTTTACTATTGCGCAGCGTGTATTAATAACTTACATGATTCGTATGTGCTAACGCAGTCAACTCGTCAAGTGCAAATAAGATTTGCAAAACAATTCCCGGGTGTAAAGGTTTCAGGCCGTACAACAATCCATAATCTGTGTAATAAATTTCAGGCCACAGGTAGTGTTCAGCCTAAGAAACCTAACAAGCAGCGTAGGGGTCTTACCGAAGAAACGCAACGTGAACTACGGCGAGTGTTGGATGGTTGCTTAAAGAAGTGGCAAAATTGTATGGAGAACGACGGTGGCAAGTTTTGCACCTCCTTTCATAACGTTGGTAAGCAAAGGCTTACATAGTTAAGGACATTGTTGTATGGTTGCATCAACGTCACTCTATGATAGCCACAGACTGCAACGAGCGCCGCCATCGCGAACCGGAAATGCACAGCGCAGCAGGTTCATAGTTCATTGGGTCTCCCTCTATTTAACATCGTATGGATGGGCGTTTTCTTCTAATTTCATAAGTACGAATATTTTTATACTTCGAGGTCCGTCGACGTCGAATTACCGAGGCTCTACTGTAAAATGTGGTCTTAGAGAGTGTAAACCGCTGCCTAATTGTATGAATCGAATTCTGTAAAGAAATAGTTCAAGCTACTGGTCTGTTAGACCTATATAGATTTTTGCAGTGGAGGGTACTACAAGGGAATGTGACAAACGACCTCCTAAAACAGGAGAGTCAGGGAGGCTACAATTCACTTTAATTTCTCGGGAAGGGTCGCGGGGTCAGGGTGCAACTGGCGGACGCTTGAGACATATGGGGTGCCTGTGCGAGGGCAGCCACACTTCCTGCAAGAAGAACGGCCAGTTGAAAGTTTGAGACCGCAGGGAAGTGGAAAATGTATAGCCGTATAGCTCTCTCTATAAGATAGAGAGGTAATGTAAAAACAACTTTATTTCAGATAAACTGTATGAAATGATGCTTTCAAGATTAAGTTCAGTGTTACCTTCATTAGACATGGGCTTAGAAGCAAAACAATCCTATGGGGTAGCTTAGAAGGGACTGGCTGTATTATCTTTGCCTAATATCTTTCTTTTTCCTTTATTTCCTTCTTTCTTCCTTCATTTTCCTTTCTTTAGTTCATATTTTCCTTCTTTACATAGCAATAAAGAATTATTCCTCCCTTTTTATTTATTTCTTAATTTTTTATGCCTTTTTTATTGATTCTTTCTTATTATGATCCTTAATTTCTTAATGTTCCTTACTTCATTTCATTTTTCGTTCTTTCTTTCGTTCGTTCGGGCTTTCCTATCTCCCTTGTTTCTTTTTATTTTCATTTCTTTCCCCCAGTATTTCTTACAGAATTCAGTTTATTCGCTTTTTCTGTCTTTAATTCTCATATGTTCTTCATTTCTTCCTTTTTCTTCTTTCCATCTTTTAAACAATGATCAACACTAATTAATTCCTGGTTTAAATTTCCCTTCTCTAATGGTCGTTTCTCCATATAGCCTATCCATTAATATTCAGGTTAATTTGTCAGTACTTATTGTTTTCTTTATTTGATAAGATTATAGTAACCACTCTTAACCTATTCTATCTTATTGTAGTACAAATATGGGAACATTTTAGTTGTATACTGTTTAATAATTGCAATTTATGGTGCGTCATTGTCATTCCACTATGGACTTTGCGTGTTTAGGCTTTCTAGTATAAGGTATAAAGAATGAAATAAATAAATAAATAAATAAACACAGAGAAAATAACTTTAAAGAACATAGCTAGCCAATCAAGGTCAGTCGACAAAAGATAATATTTTATCATATGCATGATTTTAAAGATAAAAATAATTTTACGTACATGCACAGGCAATTATGAAAGCTGAGAAGAATGAAATTAATTTCAAATTTAAATAAATAATGGAAAAATAATTTACCATTAGGGGAAAAAACAGCCTCAATAAGTACTGAAAATTTGTATTGAAGTGTAGGCCTATTTATTAATAGAAATGATTGTGGACTATTGCTAAGGATTCACGCGAATTTATAATGAAAGATCATTAGATCTGTCTGGAAACCAAATCGCCTGAATATACTGATTGAGAATTGCATAGTGGTAGAACCAAAGAGCAGTCTAGTGACTTCCGGTTGAGGGATGTTATATTTTTCAGAAAAATAGCTAGCCTACAACACGGTTCAAAGTGTTGTTGTTTCTACTTCTGCAGCCTTCTTATTTCCTTTTTCAAGTCTTACTGTTGGATCGACGATATATCGTTCGTTGTTCGGCTTGTCAATTAATATAATGCCAGCTCTTTTTGTAGACACTGGGCTGGAGTGGGTACCTCGAAAACAATTAGCAATAAGCATTTGTAACTTTATTGCGGCGATTAATTCTAAGATCTTGACATCAGCCAAGCGGCAGAAAGTGCGACGCCAAAGAAGAAAACAAAATAGTTGCATATATTATATAAAGAAAGTGTTAATAAAATATGTACACCAAATATTATTAACCATGGCAGTAACATTTTGAATACCCAAAAGAGTATTTTAATTTGGTTTTGAACTTATAAGTATGTAACTTATAATTAGTTGAGTAATTTAAATTTTGACATTTTCTAAAAAGAAAATGTACTGTTCCTTAGAAAGCATCACCTAAAATGATGTTGCCAATTATAATTTTCCCCTTATATATGTTCTAAAGGCTGGACCACAATGTTAATTTTTAATTAAAAACAACCAACTTAGTTCGGCTAGCATATATATATATATATATATATATATATATATATATATATATATATATATATATATGCATGCACTTAATGCATTAGAGAGTATGCATTTGATAGTGGGTTTTATTCATTACATTCTTACACAGCATTTCCTATGCAGCCCATAATTAATATTCTGAATTGGATTCGTGTGTTGTTATTCTGGATTATAGGTCTAATAGCAGTTATTATTAGGCCTACATGATTGATATGTCTTATGTAATAAATTAGAGCACTGAATTGTATGCAGCCCCTGTAATGCGTTCTGCTCTTGGGATGTATATTATTCAAATGGATAGATAAATAAATAATTAAAAAGAAATATCAAATCAGATATGATGCTCACTGAGGTCCACCCTTTAACCCGCAACCAGTAATCAGTAACCAATTAATCACTGACTTAGAAATAACCTCTCCAAGGCTTAATATAGTTACTTTATACTGTTAGCTGCTTTAAGAGAAATTTGTAGGAAAAGCTTTGCTGTATTTTGCGAACTCGCGTGATACCAGAATTCGAATGACGTCAGTAGCCGTATCTTAGTAATAATATTCAGCATAAGAGAGATAAGTGGAAATGTAGCTGCTGGCCCCTCGGTAGAGAATGAAGGGTTGCGAACTATATCCTTAACTGGATAGTTCACTATTATCGCTACATCTTGACGAATGACCCTGCTTCCAACTCTGACCCTTCATCCTCAGTTATCTCCCACATTTCGTTGATCCGTGCATCAGTGACCCATCTCCTACATCAAAGAAGGCTAAAATATAAATGCAGCACTTTCCCTTAAATCCAAATATTCTGTAAAAAGGCATTATTTCTGTTATTACAGTGTTTTCAGTTTTATCTTACTGAAGAATATTACATTCAAGTCTTTAGGAAGAAAATTGATCTTGAGCTGGGAGTCGAACCTAACATCAACTTCTTAATAAGCAGAACTGTACTAAGCTACACCTAGGAAGTGCCAAGTGTGTCCAGAACTTCGTCTTAAGCCGATTCCCCACTATCCAATTGTTTGATTCCAAAAGTTGTATCAAGTATAATTTATACACGGTTATTTCTGACTCTACACGAGAGTGCGGTTTGATCCAGTATGCTGTCAGCTATTCACCCGAAAAAAAAAATCGATCACCACTACAATCGACACAGCGGTCGATTGCACACTGACCGTATTTTCTACCGAATGATTTTCAAGACACAGAGTTACATCTTTTCAAAGTTAATTTAAGCGAGAGAGAGAAATAGTTTTGTTGTTATAAGGGATACTAACAGATCTGATCTAAGAACTATTTAATTATTAGTCCCCCCAGGGTTCCATTGTGAGACCTGTCTCTTTGTAATAATATAATCAGTGATCTCATAAAAAATATCATAACCTTCTCAGTATTGATGTAATGATACTAACTTTTTAAGAAGTCAAAGTACGGTACCTCAAAATTAACTTTTTAATATTTAGAAATTATCATTTTGATAGTAAAACAAATGGTTTTCTGCTAAAGTAACTTCTTTTAAACCAAAACAAATTTGAATATAGAGTTTTTCTTTTATTCTTAATGTAATAAAAACTATTAAATTGCTGAATATATAGTAGTTTTAAACAGTGAGCTTACATGGAAGTAGGCTATCATGGCTCCACCTTTGGGACCCATCCCTTTGTAATAACGATCAATGATCTCACTAAAATATTATAATGCTTTCAGTATTAATGCAATGATACTAAGTATTTAGTAGTCAAAGTACCCAATATTTTCTTTTCCATATTCCCAAGTTATCGTTTTGCTATAAAACTAGCAGTGGCGGACGCAGAAATTTTTTTTCGGGGGGGGATTCAAATAGGTAGAAAGAATACTAAAAAAATAAATCAACTTACATATACAATTAGTTTATAAAACTGGCCACTTAGAGTACATTATATAGCCTTTTTTTCAAATTTCGAGGGGGGGGGGGTGTAACCCCTTATCCCCCCTGCATCCGCCACTGAAAACTAGTAGCCTGTATCCAGTCTTTAAATTGACCACTATAGTATAAATGAATTAAGGCTAATGACTCGTGCTAATGACACTCATGGTCATTGCATTAGAGTCAGCAAAAATATACATAACGGTAACTAAATTATGACTTTTTTACTTTTGCAAACTTCATATTGCGCTATAACTTTTAAATTACATAATAATTTTCCAGTGCATGCAAATGGGCAATGAAATTAAAGTAAATTTCATTAACATGATAAAAAGGATTTTCTAAGCGATATTACCTCATTGCACACAAGTACGAATGGTAGAAACAGAACTGTGCATAAGTATTCGTACAGCTCAACTGAAAGGAAAACTGTACATTTCTGTCATTAAGAAAATAACAAGAACTTATTCTCATTGATGGTAGCAAGGAAATAAAAAGTTATATAGTATGTAAAAATATAAATATTCTTTTTTAAATTGCATCAGCTTTAACATGAAAATATCTTCCCTTCTATACCTTTTAGCATCTCCCTACTAGATGTCTTGTTTTTATTTAATATAGTTACAGTTTAAAATAAATCGGGGTGAATTTATTAAGTGCCAGAATGGTACTTTATGAGAATGTGTGGGGGACGGTGTCTGTCTGTCTCTCCGTGTGTGCCTGTACGCGCGATAATTCAAATACGCTTTATCGGATATTCATAAAACTTGGTAGGCCTATACACATTTATAACGTTCATGGAAAGAAGCCTATTGATATTGGACCAAATCGGTTGACGGTACCGGAGTAAAGCCCAATTTAGTGCCTATTATATGGTAATATATCAGAAAGAATTTATCAAATGCAAATCAGTTCTCATGACAACATATTGTTTTGCAGTGTTTATATACGGCTTTGGAAGCTGCAATACAGTTAGCCATTACCCACATATTCCTTCACACAAGCTTATCAAACTAGACCTTTGTTCTTCCGTAAGCCCTGTTTAATGAATTGATCTCGAGCTTAACTCGGAAATCGATTGCAAAAATAACTTATTTTATGCCTATCATAATTGCAATTATCACTGATTAAACAAATGAATTCTGGCACTTTGTTACATCAGTGTACCTGATCTTATTTAGTATTGTAGAAAATGCTTAGTTAAGAGTGATACTATTTACGGTCCCAAAACAGGGAGACGAACAATCTAATCACTCGGTCTTCAAATGACAATAACTCCCACCTAAACACAAATCCCTCTTTGTATTGACTGATTGATTTTTCATTGTCTTGAGCAACAATACGTTGCTTTGTACATTGTCAAAATACATTATCAATTTACATAAAAACAAGCGTTTAAAATAGGCTATTTAACTTGAAAGCTTGAAATATATTTGAAACACTAACAAAATATGTCCTTGTATCACAAAAAGAGTTGTCAGTAAGTCACTTTTGTAAATATTAAAAAAAAAAAAATGAGCTCTTTGGACATTTCATGTAAACTTATTCAACATAGAAATAGCCATGCAGTCAAAACATTTCATGGATTTAACTCCGGGGTACCATAATGTAATGACTAACTCTTGTTGGATAGTGATGGGGTATGACAATGAATTTAGGTTCTCCTTTAATATATATATATATGTATATATAAATTATATATATAAATTATTAATGTTTAAAGCCGTCAAGATTTGATGATTTAAGAAGAGGGGTCTACAATGAGCGTCGTAACAGGATTCTCATGAAATCCCAATAGCCTTCTTTTGAAGTAATAAGGGGAAACGGAATCGCCTATCTTTACAATACTAAATACAATGTAACTTTTCTCAAAAACTACAAAAGCTAGGCACTTTATATTTTTACAGTTTCTAGACACGTACACTATAGGCTATCAGTACTGAAAAAATGATTTTTCATCAAATACTTCTTTACTGAAATATGATTTTTTTTTCTTTATACAATTTTTATCAACATTTTTAAGTACCATAAGACCTGTAAATAGTTCATAGATTAACCGATTAAAAAAATGCATGGTATGTAAGATATCTGAATAAACAAATCCTTAAAATTTCAAAATTGTAAGTTGGTAGAAGATGAGAAAATGTACCTTTTATGTATAAAAAGTAAACTTACGGGAAATGAGCTTAAAATTAAAACCTCCCTGCTCCAAACCAAAAAGAAGAAAAAATGAGAGAATTTTAATATAATTATGTAAGGTACATCATTCTAAAGCGGTTAAATTCACAGAATAAAATACAATAATAAAAATAAAATCTAATTTTTCATCCAAAAATCGATTAAGCTTCAAAGTAAAAACATCTCGCTGTATAGTCTGAATCTTCTCAGGAAAAAAAAAAAAAGCGTGGATAGAATTAAAGTATAAGATGCATCATTTTATAGAATAAAGTCCAGGGAATAAAATAAAACAATGAAAAAGCTATCACAATTTTCACCCCAAAACAAATTCCATTTCCCCTTAAAATCTTTGCTATGCCAACTAGGCCTACATTGCCCCTAAAGCAAATATAGATTTTTTTTTAAAAGAAGCTTAATCAGCGTTCTTCAGGTATTCATAGGGAGTAAGTCCGTGAAATTCGCGATTCTTGATAAAAGGAATTATTATTCTCAATTCGACAGATATTACCAGAATTTCATTTTATTGCCTCCTCAGACCTCCACAATAGCACTTTCGTATCGCGAAGTATCGCACATTCACATTATAACACGAAATAACGCGAATTCACATAACGCGAAATGAAAACATGACCCCAGTTTTTAGATGAATTTTAGGTAAAAGTTTACGAGTTTATCGATAGATTCGCGACTGCGCAGCAGGAGTGAATTTATATGGTGAAACTCGTCAACTTGAGTTGGATTTATTAAGACTATTCTATGAATAAAAAAAGTAACGGATTATACAAATAATAAGTACTTTCGTGCTATAGTATATATACAAACAAAGCTAACAGCTTCGAGATCACGGCATACTATGAATCAATTCGAGTTACCATGTTGTGATCAGAGCTACTAATGGTGCATATAAGACATAGTTAAATTCATTCAGGTAAGCTAACAGCAGAACAGAATAAAAGCACACCAACTGGCTTACACCGTATCGAAATTGTGTTTTTACTCGATGTACATTTATATTATTTCAATTTCCAAACAAGATATGTTGTATAAAATAATCTGTTATCGTACTGTTTAATGGCAGAATGTGACGTATTAATCACTGCACACTGACCCTTACGTGTCCAGTAACGAGCTGACCATTTTATCAGGTAATATCCCTTCCTCATATTAATAGCAAGCATATTATAAGATAAACGATCGTGATTGGTCTATATCTGAGGAGTTGCTAAATGTTATTGGTCAATATCAAATCGCGGCATATGAGTGGAATAGTCATTTTAAAACATTACTTTCGTAATTTCTATGATTTCCTTGTGCTGTTGACAACAAATGAATGCATCGGCCATGATGGCATAGCAGAATGTTTCTTATGGTTAGGCAGAGCAACAACTTATCGCTCCAAATTAAACAACACACCGAGAAAGCCAAAAGGAAGAAATTTAGGATCAACCGCACCCCAAGTGCACTCTGGCACTGTCATAGTCAGCTCCATAAATATTAAGCTCTTTGCCAATGCCATTTTTAATATATTAAAAAAATATATAAATTCAATTTGATTTTTTTGTTTCATCAAGATTGTCTTTTCATAAAATCCAGTACAACAGCAATTCCAACTTTGTTTCCTGAATTATTGCTGATATGATTCATTATGACTTTATAAAAAAAATCCTACAATAAACTAAAATATAAGCAACCGGAAGTTCAAATTAAGCTGATTGTGACACTAATACTAATGTTAATTTTTGAATTACAAAACTTGTATTATATAGTCCTACATTATTTTTAAAAATAATACTACCAAATTGTAGAAATTTTAAAACGAATTTCCCTTAAAATAATACCACTATAACGGACTTGTAGGTATAATTATTTTTAGGTGTTTCAATAGACAACTTACTACAGTAGTAAGTTTATTAACTGGCGATGACTTGACGTTAGTACAACACGGCATACACGAGTCTGAAAGTAAACAACACCTGACTAATACCTACAATAAAGGATGTGATTTATGCTGAAGTGAAAGTACCGTTATCTTAGTAATAACTTCCTAACATTGTACAGAACTATACGTGTATCACGCTTATACGTATATTATTAAGATGCTATGTTTGAAGTCTCAATAAATAGAGAGAGTAATGATTAGAGCGGGGATTTGTATATAATTTCGTATTTTACTCTTTATCTTTAGACTGTTCGAAACCACAACTGCCATGGTACGTCATATGGCTACTATTTTAGTGAAGTTGCATTTTACATTTAGTAGGCATTGCAAATATTCTTGTTTAATTAGTTATTACTAGGGTCCGGATGTTTAAGACCTGAAAAGGTGTAAAATATGACTGTAAATATGACCTTAAAAATGATTAAATATGACCCAAAAACCCTAAATAAAAACCTAATAAAATAACGTACTTAAAAAAAAAAAATGTTCCAATCCAAAACGTTTAAAGACATCAAGTGAATTCGATCATATAATCACTTTTCAAGAATTTTGGGTTTGGGTTTACAGTTTTACTTGTAATGAACTTATATTTTTAAAGAATTTCCTCTGTTTGCTTACTTCATGAGCTCCAAATACTCCTAATACAGTATTTTGTAGACCTTGCGTGTCGCTATAAAATATGAACAATTGCATTAATTTTAAATTTAAGTTACCTATTAATTTGGGATAAACGTTAAATTAATGAAACAAATTTCAAATTTAACTCGACCATTTAGTGAATATACTGTATAATTGTGCTCCTTTACCGAATTTATAACTGAAATATGACGTTAAATTACAAATTTGACCAAAATATGACGAAGATCGCAAAAATGACCAAAATATGACATTATATGCAAAATAAAAACGGTCCAATTATGATAAGAAGCGTGCAATTCGTGTTTAATTTGTGTTTGCAGCGAAAACGGAGGTCAGAATAAAAATATGACATGTCATAAACATCTGAACCCTAGATATTACATAATATTACATTATGCAACGAACCTATAATGACATTTATTAAAACACGAGTATGTTTTTATGATACGAGCAAAGGAATAATAATAATAATAATAATAATAATAATAATAATAATAATAATAATAATAATAATAATAATAACAATAATAATGTTTTATTTAACCTATCAGGGCAAGTTGCATACGAGTGTCTTTGTTCGACCATAATTAAACGTTTTAGTGTATGGTTTTGAGAATACCTTGTAATTTATCAAGCAAAAGACTCTGACAATAGTTGTAAGTAGTTCTCGTCTTTTCAGAAAGACTGCAGGCTACAAGGCATTCAGCCACAGGGCTTCGCTTGAGCTTTAAAGCCAAGCTATGCACATTAAAACAGACGAAATGAACTCAATTTAGTATGATATTAACATCAACACGAATAGAATTGATTTTATTTTAAATACAGGTTGTTTATTACGCTGCTCCTCAAGGTTTCAAGATTATTCCGTGTGTAATAATAATCGTCATTAAATGTTTAAATTTTGAGTTTTTAGATTCGTAAAAAAATATTGATAGAAAGTTCTCGTAGTTATTATATTTTGCGATTAATGGCAGCTGATGGCGTTCGGTCCAGTCGAAGCTTGTCCCTGACTGTTTTTTTAAACGCAGAAGAGATGAACTAAATTTAGTATAATATTAAAATTAACGCAATCAATAAATGGCAGCTGATGGCGTACGGTCAAGTCGAAGCTTGTCCCTGACTGTTTTTTTAAACGCAGAAGAGATGAACTAAATTTAGTATAATATTAAAATTAACACAAACAAAATTTATTTTATCTTAAATACAGGCTGTTAACTATGCAGTTTCATTTCCTGCTCTCAAGGTTTGAATATCGTTCCGTGTTCGATAATAACCGATACCATGCATGGGTTGTAATGAAAATCTGTTTCGAAATAAATATCATTATGATATCGTTGCGTCACATGTAATAAGCTTATTATTGCGGTCAAAAAAAATTACATATCTAGGCTAACAGGTCTCGTTTCTATATAATCACGTTCAATATCACCACCTTATTCCCTCAAAAAATCAAACTTAGGGTTGCTTGAGAATAATAATAAGATATTTCAGTAATTAATCTATTTTATTAATTGTGCATCTGTATATGACCGTATATAAAAGCCAAGTCAATAAGTTATAAAAAAATGACGTTTAAAATTATATAGCTGTTTATATTAAAAAATCAAATTCACCAAAGTGATATGTATAAATGTAGTAGATTAAAACTTTGGCTTGTCAATATTATTCTAAAATAGATCTAGGCCTATTATAGTACACAAAATTAAAAACCTTTAAGTTATATACACCAGTATTAACATCAAAAACTTCACCAAATGATATATGAAATATGGTATGTTAAAACTTGGTTTGTCAATAATATTCTAAACTATTTTTGACAAGTAAAATCTATTGAGTTACATATATATTAAAATGTTGTCCTGAAAACATATACACTGAATGCTGTGAAGTATGTTATCTGTTCACAGTTTAATTCACTTCATATGTAAAATATGTACTTAGGTTATGATGAATACTATTTATATATTTCTATAACTGTAAATTGCTTTATGAAATTTAAAACTGAAGCCACAGTAAGGGGATTAAAATTGACAGCTTTTTAAGAGGATGGCTAGAGCAAGTAAAGAGACCTCTTAAATGAGTTTTACCAAAGATTCAATTAAAAAGAAGGATACATCTTTTATAAAAGAAGACTTTATCAAGTTTTTTAATACTAAAAATGTTTGTAGAATATTTGTTACAACTTATAATCCTTTTTAAGTAAAGAAATAGATATATTTGCTTCCAACTAGCACGAAATGTCGCACAATTTTCTTGTGCTTGAAAGAAATAAATGGGTAACATTGAAAGATCAGTTTAACCCTTAAATGAGCAAAAATCATTTTCTCACACACCACTGCACAAGGGTGGCTTAAATCTAGGGCCGGTTGTACTGAGTCTGGACAAAGGAATAATGTTTACCCTGCCGCAGCAAGATTTCGCAGTGTGTATCAAATACTAAATGGAGACATTACTGATCCGTTCTTTTCTCTTGTTCAACCCCGTAACTGTTGTAACTGTACCTCGTTACATCATGATTGTGACGTTTAGGCTAATAATCATTTTCTGCTTATGAGAACATTCCGACTGATAGGCTTTGAAAAATCTAATGATGCATGATCGTCTCAAAAACGTAATAATAAAAAATGGTATCATTATGTGTAGGCTTTGTATTACCTGTGAAAAATGAATATTGACCAAATGGCGATTTATTCATATACAGCTCTTTTTAAAAGTCCTAAACATAAGGAAGCTTTGTATCATTTATAGAAAATGAGAAACAAAAATAAAATTTACTTTATTTTGACATGGAAAAAGTATATAAAGAGGTATTGCAAATTGCAAAAACGTTCATATAAATATACTCACTTTTGCTGTTTTGTGCATACACTTAGCTGAATAGAAGAAGATTGGGCCTATTATCTGGTTTTCGAGTTCCCCGACCAGAGGCCATATTTCACTTCATCTGAATTTTACTTTAGCTTTCTGAACATGGTAGCTTTTTAGGCAAATGATTTTTCAACTGCTTTGTTTCTATAGACATCTGAGGTGCTTTTTTCACCTTCCTTCTGATTTGTTTGAAATCTCTCGTTTATCTTTCTGCATTGGTTGTATCTTTAAGCTTTCTGATCTTAGAAGCTTTCTGTATTTGTCTTTCATGACATACGTTCGTGTTTCAACTTTCAATCTGAATTTGTTTATCGCTCTTAGCATTTAGCCATCTGTTCTCTCTGGAAAGACAAAAGAACGAATGCATCAATTTTGGAAGAAATCAATCCTGGAAATTCCCTAACTGCAATTGCTATTAAAAACAAACTAACATATTTCGGTCATCTGCTCAGAAGAAATGATTCGTTGGAAAAAGACCTAATGATAGGCATCACACAAGGCAGCAGGAAACAAGGCAGACGTAGAATTAGATGGACAGACGGGATTAAGGACACCCTTAAGATGGAATGGGCACAGATCATTAGGCTTGCAGAATCTAGATCTGAATGGAGAGATGCTGTTCAACAGGTTACGAAACGCATAACAAGAGACAATGTTAGGCTGGCACCCTAAACTGCTGTGCATATCCTATAAAAGGGGATCTCCAGAGATCGTTCGCGATCTACGGACCTACTACTACTCTCTCTGGCTTTACTTGTATTCTGAGTAGACTTTGGATTTATGTGTTCGTCTTTCTCAGTGTCTCGATCTGTTAGTTTCACAGTGTTCTCAGCTTTACGTTTTTATTTGCTCTTCGATGAATTAAAACAGAACTACGACTCTCAAGATCTTATACAATTTTCCTATATTCCCTCTGCTCCCAGTTCAATGCAACATGTGTTCTTTCTTTCATCGTTTCTCATCAACAACTCACTCTTATGCTTTTGTTATTTGCCATCACCGGTACTCGTCTCGTCTGGACCATATTTGGTCGGAGACACCCTTCAACTTTTGACTTAATACCTGAATTTATACTGCCGCGCCGAAACAAACAGTTCAGGCCTACTTCCTCCAGTTCCTTTCCCGACGACAGGAACCAACGCCGAGGCCCAAGGACAACAAACCCCGGTCGCCAGCCCTGCCGTCTTAGTGAATCCGAACCATCAGGCCCTGTCAGTCGGACCTCCCCATTACGGAGCTAAGCCCCTGCACATGGCCGTGCAGAAACCCTCCAGCTTGGCCCGGTTAGAACGTGGGCCATCACGTCCCCTTAAAGTCTCGTCACGTACCGGTTGGCTTATAACTCTTTCTGAGCACACCTTTCATCTGGTGGTTTCCAATCTGCGCTTTTTTTTTTTTTTTGTATACCGCGCTTTCCGTTCGGTGTCTCTAGCAACACCTAGGCCTCCCCGCCTTCTGGGTCGGGGGCCTCTCCGTAGCAACACCACCGGCATCCAGTCATTGCCGGGATCGTTGGGTTTCACGCCTCCCCCAGCTATGGTACCGGTCATGCGCACACGACGACCCCCCCTCCTCATTCCCTGAGTGAGGGAACCACTGCCACGTCGAAGCCAACACCAAGTACGGTAAAACCTGGGCCCCGGTCGGGCGCCTCCGAAGAGGGCGGCCCCTAGGGGACCCAGACCGGCTCAATTGGGAGGGGAAAGAGAAGGTTGAATTTGCGGAAGTTTCGCACGGATTTACTAGTTCATATTTATTCACAAAGCCTAGCTGAACTATTTGGTGCACACTGTTTCGCCTTTAAATTAGTGATATATTGTTTTGGATAGGATATAACTGTTTAACTTTTACAAAGGAAAAGAAAATGGCAAAGAACTTTGATTTTAATTCAGAATAAGAGAAGAAATGTATTGTCGTGGAAGTAATCATAGTGGAGAGTATTTTCTTTGCATTCCAACATGGACATATTCACATAGGCCTACTGTGTGAAAGATTGAATTCGCCAAATAAAGCATAAAGAAACAAACTACTCAGAAACCATCTGTACTTACAATGAATAATGCAATTTAAAGATAAAAAGTATGAGAGCTTTATATTTTAATTGTAGAATAGGGTAGATATTATATATATATATATATATATATATATATATATATATATATATATATATATATATATATATATAAATATGTGTGTGAATATCGTGTAAAATCGGACATAGAAATGCAAATATGAAAGTACAATCCTAAGGTATAAGTTGTATATATATTTCCATTAGTCTAGTCCTTCTGGTGGCACCATGGCCCTGGGGTCGACTCAGCCGCTGACGTAGAGTATCTAGAGCAATTCTGCGGGTAAAGGTTGCGGCTGACAATTTCACTACCTTTAAGTGCTGAACGTTTGAAAATCTTGGAGCCTAAGGACCCTAAGGACCCTAAGGACCTTCATGGCCTATCACTTGACCTTTTTTACGATATACGATAATAACCCCATGAAGATGACGTAAAGAGAATTAGTTCAAAGTTTTCTTGTAACAAGTATTTTTGAAAAATTTCTGGTATCCGATAAAAATAAAATTTTGTCTTAAGTAAATAAACTTGCAACTCAATTTATCTTCGAGATTATCTTTCCTTAAATAAAGATAATCTCGAAGGCATAAAATCAGATTTTATCAAACAAAACCTGTTGTAAGAGGAGTTTGGTTTTGCCAAAGAAATACAAGAAGGTCGGGTTTGCTTGATATCAGGCAGATTATTATTGATCGATAAAGTGGATATCTGGTGGAAATAACATTATTCATTCAGCAGGTAGCATAGCTAGCAGGCGCTTGTTTCTGCATAATGCAGATCCGTGGCCATGTTCATCTGCTGGGCACAAGTGCCCTTCTCATGCATAACTCATACAGGGATTTTCACTCCTTGACTGACGTGAATAGCACTGAATGTAAAGTATACGTTTTCCGCACTCAGTAAGCGCGAAGATATATTTCACGCACACGTTAGCTATGTCCACAAAGTGATAGTTAGCAAAAAATAAATAAATTATAGTGGGCAATACTATGAGTAAGGAGTAATTCCGTGAAATAAAAACTGACATGTATAAAGCAAGTACGTACACTAATGGAGCTCGGAACAGCTAGTCTGTATCCTTGTAGAATGTTCCAAATAAACTGCTTAGAAAGAATTCAACATTGGGCAGCTAAAAATGTTAAAGCGAGAATAAAGCGCGGAGATTAAAATTTAAGGGAACTTGGTTGGGAATAATTCTGGAAACAAGGTTGGCATTTTTATATAGAAAATGCTTGGAACATAAGGCATGGGTAGGTCACAGCTCAAGTAGAGAAACCAACATACCGTGGCATGAAAGCTCTCGAATTCAAAATTAAATGAAGACCTCAATTAACGGATGTAGGTAAATTTTTCTTCTTAAATCAAGCAATTTAAGATTCTTTATGAGTCGACCTTCACTGAATTTTTAAAACAAAATAGGAAAAAGTATAATTAGCAAAGCAACAGGCATTCTTAATTATTGTATTAAAATGTTTGTTTCACAATTATTAATTGTTGTATTGTTAATTAATTTCTGTAGATATATAATGTTATTAATCGCATTGTTATTAATTGATCTATTAATATAACCTGTTTTCATTTTTTATACATCTTCCTAGGGGTGAAGTAGCCTATACACACATAGACCTACACATATGTTATAAAAATTTTAACAAAAGAGATAAAACAAGAGATCTAGAGCTCTACTACATTGTGCTCTAGATCTTTTCATTCGAGCTAAAGAAAAAGCTTCAACAGCACAGAAGTTTTTGCTGATCAAGGATATATAGGTAAGTTACAAAACCAATGTTTATTGGAAACAGGATGTTTATTAACAATTGCCAAGAAATAAGTTGATACAGGATTCAAGTTTAGTAAGCCTGTCTCACTCTAGCACATTCTCGTATGACTTAGGAGTGAGACAGACATACTGGTTATTGTTTATTTTAGGTTTCTTTCTTAGCTCATCTCGGGCTTAGTAAAGTTTTCTTGCTTGACCGACCTTAGGATTTAAATTTGCGACTTTCCATATCATTAGTTCACAAATTTGCAGCCTCAGTTGGGTAAACTATTTATACAATGAAAAAAACCAGATGTCGCAAACAAAATGTAGGATAGACCTACTGTACGAAGTGTTTGGTTTTCATACAGGTAGGCCTATACAATATAGTCGTCTGGGCAAATCGTTAAATTCTGCAAAGTAGTAAAACATTACGATTCAACCAAATGCACAATGCGCTGCATCCATTTGCAGATACATTGTAACATTAAAAAACGACGACTCAAATGTGGAATTGTATTAAATCATGGCTACAAAACAAATTATTTCCTTTCCCTGAGATTTACTTCCCCGTTATAGGACATATAGGCCTATACAGGCCTCTATGACCAGCTAAGTAGGCCTCGATAAGAGATAGCTACAGAGCTAGGATTTTTATAGGCTTAGTTTTATTTGCAAAATATGTACACAGATATGCAGTTGGTTGGTTGGTATATGATTACATAACACGGGATGTACTGCAACTTAGGCTTGTGACCGTCACACGTGTGCCGGAATTTTGTCCCACAGGAGTTCTTTTAAATGACAATAAATCTACTGACCCGGACTTGTCACATTTATGCATAGATAAATGCCGTCGACCTGGGCCGGGATCGAACCCACAACCTCGGGCACAGAAAGCTAGTGCGATACTGATTGCGTCACCCAGGCCGACACAAATATGTAGTAAAATGATACAGTATGTTTAAAGATATTTATAACCTTAAAAATAGTTATGTAATATCACTTACTATGCCATTTATTTATTGTATTTAAGAGGCAATCATGCACTCGATTTTTCAGCACAGTGAACAATTAAATATTTGGTTTAACTTCTGTGAGGTCTCTAAGAAAGAATGCTCTTTTAGGCGGAAAATTACTTTTCATCTTCACATGAATTCACGAGAACAAATTTTAGGAAAGGAATATTTTGTGAGAAAATACTTTGGAAGGATCGATGATGTTTCCATTTAGGATTCGTCACTCTGCGAACTATTGAATATCCAGGGCTCTTTAAAAAATCCTTCGTCATCTTTCAATCGCTTGTAAATACTAGTTTGAAAGGCAATCAACATATCTTTGACAAGATTCAGTAAAATCTGCCCTGAATTTAAACCACCCATGTGCAGTGTTGTAAGAAAATGTGTTCATGTTTTTTAAAAAGCTTATACCACAGTTAATTGGAATCTCGGATAAACCCAATTTAAGAAGTTTCTTTATTTATTATGGTCGTCGAATTAAAAGGCGGTCAATCTTATAGGCCTACCTCTTATTGCATCATGAAAATATGAAAACGGTTAAATATGTAATTTTATGTAATTGCACAAAAATATTGTCGGCGGTTCGATCCCAGGTCGATGGCATTTATATGTGAATAAATCTGACAAGACCATGTCAGTAGATTCATTGGCATATAAAAGAACTCCTGCGGGACAAAATTCCGGCCCACCGGTAACGGTCACAGGCCTAAGTTGGAGTACATTCCCATCGTTAAGTAACCATATACCAACCAACCACAAAAATATTTAAAATGCCTATAAATATGTAAGAATAACCCATGTAAAATGAAACTACGCTATAATAGTCGCCATATGGTGTACTATAGACATTATCGTTTTCCCATTGTGAAGGCATAGATTACATAGAAATACCGTTCTACATAGTGATCACCTCCGATACAATACGAACGCATAGGACGTGAAAACATCAGTCGCACACACTCATGCCAAACAAAACGCGGATGGGATGAAGGATATAATAACGGCCATATGATAAGTGGGAACCACGAGGGCCTTAAGATTCCCTGTATTCGTCTCACAAGTGAGGAAAAATCCCGGAAAACCCCCATCTAGGAAAATTGAGGATAGCGGACGCATCCCTTACTATTAATAATTCATTAGGCCTACAGTGAACTATTAATAGTTCAATAATAAATAACAATATTAATAATAGACTAATAATATTAATTTAGGCTATTCATCATATAGGTCTATCTACGTTTATGACATAGGCCTTTATGTTTAAGTCAGTAAATAGCACTCTGATGTTTGTGAGCCGGGTCATGGCCCTTCTTTCGGTACGTGTGCAATCATCTGTCAATGATGAGTTTGCGGAACAGATATTCTTTCTCTGGTAATTCCTCCTGCCCAAGGTCTGCAAAGTAGCAATTTGAAACAGGTAATGAAAGATCTCGATGGAAGAAGAACGGCTGTTTACGTGAATGTTGGCTTGCTGAAGAAATGTATATTTATGCCAAGAATCGATGATTTATTAAGTTGTAATAGTGTAAATTCAAGATATAGTAAGATTTTTATGGAAGTGTTACTGAACTGGGATGGGTAATCACCTGTTGTGGTCATGCCTGGACAATGTAGATAATGTTGAAGTGAATGATCTTAGTGGTCGAATGGTTAGCAGGCTTGCCATCCAAAATTCAAGGTTCAAAGCTGGCCCAGAGTGTGTTTTTGGGACGTAAAATCCACAGAATTCCATTCATACAGTATGATTCCAATGTCCTGAATCAGTCCCATGGTACGTTAAATAGTTTGATATTAGATGTCGCTGGATAATAAACCGACTGTTTCAGGCATACCGTCCCCTTGTTCCATTTTGTTCCTTCCGCAGGTGAGTGGCCAATCCTCTTTACTATTGTCCATGAGAGAATGAAGGAACGGTATAGTAATCTTTAATCAATGTTGTATATGTGTATAAGTACTGAGTGTTCAGTAGATAGAAAAATATTACCCTAACTTATCATACGATGTACTAGGGTTCCAATATTGGAGATTAAAAAGTAGACAACTAAACATTATTTAAAGTAATAGACCTAGGTAGTCCTACTAGGTCTTCTAAATTCTAAATAACTCTTTACAATTTTTCAAAATAATATTATCAACGAAAAATATAACGGTTGATATTTTCTTATAACGTAGACCGTACCATGTGGTTTTTATATGCTTTATAACAATAATAATGGTTATTATGTAGCCTATAATGTTTATCTTCAGCACGAATATTATTCTAAGAACTAGTTTGCTTGGCCTCATGCTAATTTAATTTATCACCTGCTCCATTTTTTTAAAGGTTAATATAATATTTAAAAAAGAATTTCTACAACTATGCCATACTTCAGAGCCTTATGATTTCTGAACTGTTCATCCTACAGAAATATCATTTAGATAAATTTTGTAGGAAACTCTATGTAGTTTAATTTTGTGCATTATCTGTTTTTGCTTAAACCCATTGTTTTTGGGCCATTTAGGGAAAACTGAAGCAACATTAAAACGTGCCCCCCACCGTCCACTCACCCCCAATCCATGGGGCTTTTAGTATGTTGTTTAAGACACTTACCCCCACATCTCTGCCAAATTTCAAAGCAACATGATTTTTTCTTCCTAGTTTTCCTTTGTTGCCTGGACTGTAATATATTTTCCATTACATGTACTGTGTTGTGCTATGCTGCAGTGCCCCTTTGATAGGTGCACTGCCCTTTTAATTGGTGCACTGACGTAATCGTTTGCATGTTTTTAAGGTGACAGGAATGCCATCTTCAGTTCAGAACACGACTGTACGGACATAGCTTTACATTTTATATGAATATCTCGTCTAGTAGACACAGGAAGGAGAAATTTCAGTTTGTTGCTTTAATTTTGGACTCTAGTATATATGACAACAAAGTATACATTTTATATAGACGAAACTTTTAAAAAGTTCGTTTAACAAGGAGATTAAACAAATCCCAATTTACTGAGCCTATAAAATTCTAATAAATACATATATATTCCGTGGCGCTACATCCCTGAAGGGACCCGGCCTACCACTCGAGCACTGCGTCATCTACCAGATACAGATGGATTGGGGGCATGTGGTCAGCATGTCAACACTCACGGCCGTAAATGGAGGTTTCCGTGACCGGAGCCGCTACTTCTCTATCAAGTAGCTCCTCAGTTTATATCACTAGGTTGAGTGCACCCCGTTCCAGGCCTCCCTACCTCAGAAAAATCCGAGGAGGTACCGGGGATCGAAACTGGGCGTGCGGATCTGTAGCCAGTGATGCTAACCACGAGGCCACGCATATATACACACACACACATATATATATATATATATATATATATATATATATATATATATATATATATAAAGAGCTAATAAGAAGGTTCTGACACCGTATGCGGGTTTCTCAGCCCCTTCTTTTTGGAATGAACAAAACAACTTTAATTTGTTGTTGCCGAATGATATAGTAGACTGCAGGTAGTAGGCTATTATATCTCGGTCTTTAGATTTACATAACATTTGGTCGAAAACTATTTATGATAAGTAGTTGCGTATTAACAATTCCTAGAAACTCTCCTTCAAACGCCTAGCGATTCTTTCATATCAATCCCTGTTATCATTTTTCCCTGCCTACCATTATGACGTAGGTCCTGTAAGTTTGGAAAGCCCTGTTATGGTTGAAGCCACTCGCAACCACACTCGTTTCGGTAATAAGCGGATTTAGGGTGAGGGGAGGACTAGATTGACGCTGATGGCTGTAACATTCGGTCTCGTTAGCATCTCGGTGATCTCTTCTCTCGTGTCAACCGCATTAAACATCCAATATAACCACTGAACTCTGGGCGCAGCTTCCAGTTCCAATTAATCCTGATGTCCTCAGCAGGTTCCCCATCAACGCCCATCGAAGTTTATAATTGCAAGGTATGATGGGAGTGCAACCTCCGTGGCAAAACGTAAGTTTACATTTTTATGACATAATCGTACCCTATAAAGAAAGCTAGTCCGAAAGCAAGAGAAATAGCATACCGATCCAATACCTCCAATAATGGAATATGCAGCAATGGGTTGAGTTCTTTATAGGTCATACCAATTTGATGAATTAGAGAAAATTCAACGCAGGGCAGCTAGATTTGTTAAAATCGGAAGTGGACAGGACGAAGATATGGCTAAAACATTAGCTTGGAAATGGCTTGAAACAAGAGTTAGGAAATCAAGATTAACCATGCTGGTGAAAGCATACGTAGGAAACAAAGCTAGGTCCCATATAAAATACCGTTTAGAAGGTCCTACGTATTTAGTCAGATCGGACCACAAAATGAAAGTCCAACTTCGAAAACAGAAAATCCAAACTCAAAAACAAAGAACAGACGTGGGAAAATTTCCCTTTGTAATTCGCACAATTGTAGAAAGGAATAACCTTCCTGCAGCAGTTTTCATGACAGTCCTCTAAGAGGGAAACATTTTAAAAACAAACTAAAATATTATGTTCAATTAGCAGTTAGTTAATATGCTCGAGAGTTAAGGAACCAATGAACTATGACAGTGTTAACTATAGTGATATGATAAGTGATGTTCTCACTGTACGTTATTAAGTGCCAGTATGGTACTTTATGAGATTGTGTGGGGGACGAAAAAATGTCTGTCCGTCTGTCTAGCTGTCAGTCTGTCCGTCCGTTCGTCTGTACGCACCATAACTCAAATACGCTTTTTCGGATTTTCATGAAACTAGGAAAACACATTTATAATGTCCATGGGAAGACCCCTATTGATATTGAACCAAATCGGTTCACCGGACCGGAGTAATGCCCAATTTAGTGCCTATTTTTATAGATTATGGCGCTTTTCTAATAGAAAGGCGCCATAACTCAAGTACGCTATATCGGATTTCCATGAAACTTGGTATACGAATTTATGACATCCATAAAAAGTTCCCTATTGAATTTGAACCTAATCTGTTGTCCGGTACCGGAGTAAAACCCAATCTAGTGTCTGTTTTAAAGGCGCAATAACTCAAATGCGCTTTATCGGATTTTTATGAAACTTCGTATACGCATTTATAATGTCCATGGGAAGATATCTATTGATATTCGACCAAATCGGTTGGCCAGTACCGGAATAATCCCCAATTTAGTGCCTTTTATGTTAATATATGAGAAGTCGCGATAACTCCAATATGCTTTATTGAATTTTCCTGAAACTTTGTATACCCATTTATAATGCACATGGGAAGACGTCTACTGATATTGGACAAAATCGGTAGACCGGTACCGGAGTAAAACCCAATTTAGTATCTATTTTAAAGACGCGGTAACTCAAATACGCTTTACCGGATTTTTATGAAACTTGGTATACACATTTATAATGTCCATAGGAAGACGTCTATTGATATGGGATAAAATCGGTTGACCTGTTTCGGAGTAATGCCCAAATTAGTGCCTATTTTATGGTAATATACTTAGCCTATTCGAAAGAATTTATGAAAAAAATGCGAATCAGTTATCTTGACAACATAGCCTATTGTTTTACTGTGATCTTATAAATAAAAATAAATAAATAATAAATAAATAAGCCCGTCACAATCCCTTATAGGGCAAGGGCCTCCTACGATGGTAGGGCTGGCTCTGTTTTACTCTCCCAAGGTGAGCTATTTCCTTGGAGAGTTGGGTTTTTGCCTCCTGGTGGGTTAAGACCTATATATTAACAACACTTTCCTAGGAAACTGTTTTCCTAATTAATTAAATGCTCTATCATTTGTTTCCAGTTCACTTTTTCTGTGACCTATCCTGACCATCTCGTTTCTGCCTCCTCCCTGAACTCTTCTTCCTTTCCTAGATCACTGTTTTCCTAATGATTTAAATGTTTTATCACTTGTTTCCAGTACACTCTTTCTTTGGCCTGTCTTGTCCATTTGTCCAGAGAGAGAGTGATCTTATAAGGCTTTGAAAATTAAAATACAGTTAGATATGACCAAAAACACTATTGCTTTACATGCGCTTATCCAACTAGACGGTTAAACTGACCCAGATGGCCGAGATGGTAACGTCTTGGCCTCACATTCTGAAGTACATGGTTCAAATCCCGAAACCGGCCAATTTGACTTTCATTGTATTTTTATGTGAGTGTGCGTTTGTCAAGATATCACAAATCTGTACAGTTCAGCTGATACTGGAAGATTTTAATCTGATTAAAAAACTAGACCTTTGCTCTTCCGTAAGCCCTGCTTAATGAATAAATCTGGAGCTTAACTTGGGAATCAATTTAAAAAAAAACATATTCTGCATATCATAATTGCAGTCATAACTGATTAAACAAAAACATACTGGCACTTTGTTACATCAGTTTACCTGATTTTATTTGTCACTGAATTTTGTGAATGTTGACATATATTAAGAATTTCAAGTTGCAATACATTTAGATTTGACAAATAACACTATTCTTTCACATATGCTTATCAAACTAAACAGTTAAGCTGACTGAGTTGGCCGAATGGTAACGTCTTGAACTTGTATTTTGGAGGTCCCTGGGTCAAATCCCGGTGCCGGCCGATTTTACATTTTTTTATGTTTTATTTTTATGTGAGTGTGCGATTGTCAAGATATCATTAGTCTGTAGTTCTGCTGACGCTAGTCGATTTTAATCTGATTAAAGAAAAAAAACTTATTTTCTGCATATCATTATTGCAATTATAATTGATTTAACAAAAGGATTTATTAAATAATTCCTAATTAAATGTGCTTAAACTTTTGGATGTTGTTGCGAATAATTAACTCTTAATGAAATGGTCATTAAGTATGGGATATTTCTTTCAAACCACTTAGGTCATGAAGATACATAGAGAAAACATTGGAAATTTATTTTTCGTTCATACATAGAATTTATTTTTCATTCTCATCCCAGGAATCTGAATATTGATATTCTGCCAGAGAATTGTTCAAAACATACCGAACCAACTGTTATTTCCAGATTCAAGCCGGTCAATAGCACTTAGTAATTTTTTCCCACATAGAGAAATACATTTTTATAAATAAGTTATGTACACGTTGCTAAGATATTACTAAATTCTTGTACGCCATCAAAGAATTTTGTTGCTAAGAGATCGTTCTTCATTTTCGGCGTGGATCAAAATTAGTAGTGAATTGAGAAACATTCCTTTTTCTCAAAAGCATATAAAATGGAATCTCCGAAGACTTCAACTTCCGAAACCACACTCGCTAGGCTTAGAATTCAGGTATTTATAGCCTGTGGTTTTTGTCCTGGTTTCTTTTATAACTTCGGCATGAGTGCTGTATTCTTGTGTGGGTTTGCACCTGTGTTGATGTGGGTATTTAAATAATTTTATTTGTAATCTGGGAAGCGTATTTCTTGCGTGAAACACCCAAATTAGAAGACAAAGCGTATAATTTTAATAAAAAATATTGCTTCATTTAATATTAAAGAGCCCATTATATCCATGTAGGAGATAATGGTTTAAGAACTTCTGACTTTTATAGCCTATACGTTATTTCAAACCGTATTTTGGAATGTTGCCTAATGGTATTAGTGCTTATGTAATTTTAGCACAACGTTTTTTATGAAGTTATAGGCCTAACAGCGCGTCTCATGTTGTACTGTAAAAAGGTAAAGTGATCCCTATTACAGGCCATGGAGGCCCAGAGGGTTCCAGGAGGTTGAGGCTCCCAGATTTTTAGACATCGGCACATGAAGGTGGTATGGTTGTCAGCCTTACGCACCGGCCGCCTTTACCCCCAGGATTGCTCCTGGTACTCATTTCTGTTAGAGGCTGAGTCGACCCCAGGGCCATAGTGCCACCAGAAGGATTAGGCCAATTGAAAAACTCCAACGACCTCATCGGGAATCGAACCCGCGACCTTCCGGTTTGTAGCGCAGCGCCTCAACCACTACGCTACGGCGTACCCCATGTTGTACTGTAGATACGTTTAAATTAACAAGTCATTTATTGATAGCCTACAGCAGAGGTACACAGAGTTCCTCGTATAACCCGCCGGCCGCGGAAGAGTTTCATCAGGTCCTTAGCGTAGAGAAAATGTTGATACGAGCGAACAAAGATAACATCAACCTGCATACATAAATGTAGTAGACCTGGTCCGGGATCGAACTCTCAATCTTCCGCACAGAAAGCCAGCACGATACTGACTGTACCAAAGCCGACTCACTTATTTGTAAACTGATGCAATCCAGAAGGAATAAGTTCAACAAAGGAAGCCTTGTTCGGTTTATAACATCCTTCCAAACAAATATATTGAAAATCTGAGTCTGAGCACAAAGATATCTGCGTTTGAGACTATGAGAATGTTTGGAGAATCCATGTAATTACATCTGTTTCTTGGAGTATTGTAAATATAAATAAAGTCGCTAAGAAGTTCACACAAAATTAACCTAAAATGGCGCAATGAAATAATGTGTGTTCACAGAATCGACTGCTCAGTGGGAGGGAATCGTTGGGTCACGTGGTGCAGGCAAGGGCTGAAACTTGATGGCGGTCTATATGGTGATCAGCAAATAATTTTAGCTGTAATGAAATTAGATTAGACCATGTACCGTATTTTTATTGAATATCCAAAATTGGATTAAACCCTATTTCGCCCGAAGGTATATTAGGGTTAGAGATAATGAAAAAATGAGTTAACAATAGTTATTTATGAAACAAGTGGCGAAAACGAGATTTTCTATGTTCGCGAAACGAGCCCGTAAGAGCGTGTGTAGCAATCCTACGAGCAAACTATAACCATTTTACCATGTGTAACATACAATATGTTTTAGACAGACGTTAATATTTGTGAAATACAAATTTTATTGCATGCCGTGCAGCGATATTGGGAACTTCCAGCCGTCCTGCCACCTAATATGCACTTGTGCAGCACGGCTTTGATTTTCTGGTGCATGGCTCCCAACATATTATGGGATGAAGTGGACAACGCTTTTCAGCGACCTAGGATTACCAAAATATGTTTTCTTATCGAGGCTAGTGTTCACGGAATGACAGTGATGAAATTAACTGCTTTACTAGAAATTCTTATAAGATAGAGAATAATTTCTTTAATATTAAATGTTGTTATTTGTTTTAATTTGTGTTATTTTTTTATGCATAAGTAACTTAATCGTTTTAGAACTTATTTTTGAAGCACTATGCCATAACAAGGTAAGTAAAAAATTTGAAAAGTTGTTCACGACTTATATTAATGATACTACAGAAACCTCTACATGCAGGCATAAATTTGGCTTTACGCAATTGGCTATACAATATATGAATTCAAGGTAAGTGTATATGCATTGATTTTATTTAGGCGCGCAACATAGGCTAACCAAGGTAAATTGACTTTCCTTCATATTGCAGAGATAGCCTATCTTTATATCTTCAGTTATCATTGATTTAAACTAAGGGAGTATATATTTCTGCGAGTCAATACCCTGGAGAGATTTCTCAATACTTGATATGAGTACTTTAAGAAGAGTTCGTTTTAATACATTTTAGAACTGTTTATTCGGGTTAATCTCAACGACATATTCCACCATCAATTTCACTCACCTGAAACTAAGTCACATATCACAGATTTATTGCTAGCACATTATTTGCTAATATTGACAAATATGATACCATATTACTCAATTATAAATATTATATAGGCCCTTTTACAGACTTTCAAGAATTCTAAGAAGAGGTGAATAGCTATTTATGTATCGAGTATACAAAACATGGCTTTAGCCAAAAACATGGGATGTAGATTTTTACAGCTTATTCCTTCGGTAGAACAATAAAAAACTTTCAACAAAAATATATTCATCGTCCTAGTTTCTTCTGCTTAAGCTACTTGTCTATTTCCCATCTCCCTGGGGCGGGTCTTTTGAATATATTAGGTAATTCTCCCCTCTGTGTCACGAAACTGTGTTCTTCGAGCTACGAGTTCTGCCCAACCATGTCTACATGATTATTAGGTGTTAGGCTATATAGAAGTTGAATATCATCACTAAATGTGTCCTTCATTCCCTTTTCATTCATCTCGGTATTGTCTGAAAATTGTTCTCTGTAGGTCTACCTTGTTCTCGAATATTCTGAGTGTTTTGTTCTGAATTGTCGAAAACAGAATCTAGTTTCGTATCTACAGAGCACTACTCATAATATGATTGTTTTACATAACCCAAATTTCAGATCCGTATAAAGCTAGAGAGGTTATATGAGCCCTGGATGGAGCTGCTTTGGATGGAACGACGTAGGATAGATCGAGAAAGGAAAGAGCGGCTCGGGGTAGAGCAGCGGAGCAGATAGCAGCTCATGGTAGAGGAACGGAGGAGATAGCAGCCCATGATAAAGCAGCGGGGAGATAGCAGCTCATGATAGAGCAGCGGAGGTGATAACAACTCATTCTACAGCAGCGAAGGAGAGAACAGCTCATGATAGAGCAGCGGAAGAGATAGCAGCTGATGATAGAGCAGCGGAGGAGGTAGCAGCTCATGATAGATGAGCGGAGGATGTAGTAGCTCATGGTAGAGCAGCGGAGGAGATAGCAGCTCATGATAAAGCAGCGGAGGAGATAGCAGCTCATGATAGACCAGCGGAGGAGATAAGAACTCATGATAGAGCAGCGGAAGAGATAGCAGATCATGAAAGAGCAGCGGAGGTGATAACCGCTCATTTTACAAAAGCGGAGGAGATAGCAGCTCAAGATAGAGCAGCGGGGGAGATAGCAGCTCATGATAGAGCAACGGAGGAGATAGCAGCTCATAATAGAGCAGCGGAGGAGATAGCAGCTCATAATAGAGCAGCGGAGGAGATAGCAGCTCATGGTAGAGAAGCGGAGGAGATAGCAGCTCATGGTAGAGCAGCCGAGGAGATAGCAGCTCATAATAGAGCAGCGGAGGAGATAGCAGCTCATGGTAGAGCAGCGGAGGTAATAAAAGCTCATCCTATAGCAGCAGAGGAGATAACAGCTCATGATAGAGCAGCGGAGGAGATAGCAGCTCATAATAGAGCAGCGGAGGAGATAGCAGCTCATGATAGAGCAGCGGAGGAGATAGCAGCTCATGGTAGAGCAGCGGAAGTATCAGTTCATAATAGAGCAGCGGTGGAGGTAGCAGCTCATGATACAGCAGCGAAGGAGATAGCATCTCAGAGCAGCGGACGAGGTAAGAGCTTATGATAGACCAGCGGAATAGATGCAGCTCATGATAGAGCAGCGGAAGAGATAGCAGCTCATGAAAGAGCAGGGGAGGTGATAACATCTCATTTTACAGCAGCGGAAGAGATAGCAGCTCATGATAGAGCAGCGGAGGAGATAGCAGCTCATAATAGAGTAGCGGAGGACATAGCAGCTCATGGTGGAGCAGCGGAGGTGATAACAGCTCATCCTACAGCAGCGGAGGAGATAGCAGCTCATAATAGAGCAGCGGAGGAGATAGTAGCTCATGGTAGAGCAGAGGAGGAGATAGCAGCTCATAATAGAGCTGCGGAGGAGATAGCAGCTCATGGTAGAGCAGAGGAGGAGATAGCAGCTCATAATAGAGCAGCGGAGGAGATAGCAGCTCATGGTAGAGCAGCGGAGGAGAGAGCAGCTGATAATAGAGCAGCGGAGGTGATAGCAGCTCATGATAGAACAGCGGGGAGATAGCAGCTCATGATAGAGCAGCGGAGGTGATAACAACTCATTCTACAGCAGCGAAGGAGAGAACAGCTCATGATAGAGCAGCGGAGGAGAAAGCAGCTGATGATAGAGCCGCGGAGGATATAGCATCTCAGAGCAGCGGAGGAGGTAGCAGCTCATGATAGAGCAGCGGAAGAGATAGCAGCTCATGATAGAGCAGCGGATTAGATAGCAGCTCATGGTAGAGCAGCGGAAGTATCAGTTCATTATAGAGCAGCGGTGGAGGTAGCAGCTTATGATACAGTAGCGGAGGAGATAGAAGCTCATGATAGAACAGCGGAAGAGATAGCAGCTCATAAAAGAGAAGCGGAGGTGATAACAGCTCATTTTACAGCAGCGGAGGTGATAACAGCTCATTTTACAGCAGCGGAGGAGATAGGAGCTCATGATAGAACAGCGGTGGAGATAGCAGCTCATGATAGAGCAGCGGAGGAGATAGCAGCTCATAATAGAGCAGCGGAGGAGATAGCAGCTCATAATAGAGCAGCGGAGGAGATAGCAGCTCATAATAGAGCAGCGGAGGAGATAGCAGCTCATAATAGAGCAGCAGAGGAGATAGCATCTCATAATAGAGCAGCGGAGGAAATAGCAGCTCATGGTAGAGCAGAGGAGGAGATAGCAGCTCATAATAGAGCTGCGGAGGAGATACCAGCTCATGGTAGAGTAGAGGAGGAGATAGCAGCTCATAATAGAGCAGCGGAGGAGATAGCAGCTCATGGTAGAGCAGCGGAGGAGAGAGCAGCTGATAATAGAGCAGCGGAGGAGATAGCAGCTCATGATAGAACAGCGGGGAGATAGCAGCTCATGATAGAGCAGCGGAGGTGATAACAACTCATTCTACAGCAGCGAAGGAGAGAACAGCTCATGATAGAGCAGCGCAGGAGAAAGCAGCTGATGATAGAGCCGCGGAGGATATAGCATCTCAGAGCAGCGGAGGAGGTAGCAGCTCATGATAGACCAGCGGAATAGATGCAGCTCATGATAGAGTAGCGGAAGAGATAGCAGCTCATGAAAGTGCAGCGGAGGTGATAACATCTCATTTTACAGCGGAGGAGATAGCCGCTCATGATAGAGCAGCGGAGGAGATAGCAGCTCATAATAGGGCAGCGGAGGAGATAGCAGCTGATAATAGAGCAGCGGAGGAGATAGCAGCTCATGGTAGAGCAGCGGAGGATTTAGCATCTCAGAGCAGCGGATGAGGTAGCAGCTCATGATAGACCAGCGGAGGAGATGCAGCTCATGATAGAGCAGCGGAAGAGATAGCAGCTTATGATAGAGCAGCGGAAGAGATAGCAGCTCATGAAAGTGCAGCGGAGGTGATAACATCTCATTTTACAGCAGCGGAGGAGATAGCAGCTCATGATAGAGCAGCGGAGGAGATAGCAGCTCATAATAGAGCAGCGGAGGTGATAGCAGCTCATAATAGAGCAGCGGAGGAGATAGCAGCTCATGGTAGAACAGCGGAGGATTTAGCATCTCAGAGCAGCGGATGAGGTAGCAGCTCATGATAGACCAGCGGAGGAGATGCAGCTCATGATAGAGCAGCGGAAGAGATAGCAGCTTATGATAGAGCAGCGGAAGAGATAGCAGCTCATGAAAGAGCAGCGGAGGTGATAACAGCTCATTTTACAGCAGCGGAGGAGATAGCAGCTCATGATGGAGCAGCGGAGGAGATAGCAACTCATGATAGAGCAGCGGAGGAGATAGCAGCTCATAATAGAGTAGCGAAGGAGATAGCAGCTCATGGTGGAGCAGCGGAGGTGATAACAGCTCATCCTACAGCAGTGGAGGAGATAGCAGCTCATAATAGAGCAGCGGAGGAGATAGTAGCTCATGATAGAGCAGCGGATTAGATAGCAGCTCATGGTAGAGCAGCGGAAGTATCAGTTCATTATAGAGCAGCGGTGGAGGTAGCAGCTTATGATACAGTAGCGGAGGAGATAGCAGCTCATGATAGAACAGCGGAAGAGATAGCAGCTCATGAAAGAGCAGCGGAGGTGATAACAGCTCATTTTACAGCAGCGGAGGTGATAACAGCTCATTTTACAGCAGCGGAGGACATAGCAGCTCATGATAGAACAGCGGAGGAGATAGCAGCTCATGATAGAGCAGCGGAGGAGATAGCAGCTCATAATAGAGCAGCGGAGGAGATAGCAGCTCATAATAGAGCAGCGGAGGAGATAGCAGCTCATAATAGAGCAGCGGAAGAGATAGCAACTCATGGTAGTTCAGCGGAGAAGGTAGTAGCCCATGATAGAGCAGCGGGAAAATAACGGCGGAGGAGATAGCAGCTCATGATAGAGCAGCGAAGGTGAAACCAGCTCAGGATAGAGCAGGATGGAGTGGTTATAAGAATTTAAGAAAAATGATATTGAGACAAATCTTCAGTTTTCATGTACGGTTCCAACAACCAAACAGTTTGCAAATTTTTGTAGAGTTTCTATCAACATTGTACACCTTAAAATAAAGAAGTAGGTTGATGAATGTGGAAGTTCTTTTATTTTAGTGTAAAGAATTAGCTTCGTTGTTAAACAGCTTTGTAGTTGACACCTAAATTACGGCAAGAGTCAAAATTTTCAACCATAATATTACTCTATATAAGCTTAATTTTTTATGGTTTGGAAGATGCTCTGCCTTTGCAGTCCACTTCCAGAACAGAATCCTTGTTCAAAACGCCGGATAGAATAACTTTGTAAATTTATATAATGCTGATCAGCAATCCTAGGAATGTTTGTAGGCTAAAACAACAAATACGTATTTACATAGAAATCCTTGAACTGCTGATCAGCGTTTACAGCAATGTCGTATCAATATTAAATCATTCTGCCAGTTTTGATTTCTATCTATATCCTAGAATAGTAATATTCATGAAATAATTTCTTATTACTATATACGCAAACTTATTGGAGTAATTATAACAAGGTACAGAACAGTGCTATCAGAACATAAATTCATTAGCTCAGTCTTTAGGTAACCTCTGAGTATAACCTAGAATGTATAGTTATTTGACTGTCATCTTAGCATCTTAGCCATTTTAATATTCCCTCTCTACATTCCGAGTATTCAGACATTAAGTCACCCCTTTTATTGCTACTAATTTGTATACGGTTCGTGGCCTACTGTGCCCTATGGAACATTACGTAAGAGGCAGTTATAAATAAACTTACAAAGTATAAAATAGTGGTGTTAAACGGGCATGCACTACCATGTGTGATGAGAATAATGTTATTAATTAAGATGCATTTAAACGCTAGTTAGGTGATGTAATGCTTTGGATTGAAAATTAATAGACTCGGCACTTGATATCCCGGCAGTTCGGATTACTCGGCAACCAAGATGGGAAAAATAAAATCAAGTAAACTGATGTAAGCATGTGCCAGAATGGTTTTCTTTAATCAGTGATGATTGCAATTATAATATGCATAAAATAAGTTATTTTTGTAATCGATTTCCGAATTAACCTCCACACCGATTCATTAAGCAGGGCTTACGGAAAAACAAAGCTCTGAAGATTGATAAGCATTTGTGAAGGAATGTATGGAGAGTGTTATTTGTCAAACATACCTGTATTGCAACTTCCAAAGCCGTATATGAACACTGTAAAACAATATGCTGCCATGAGAACTGATTTGCATTTGATAAATTCTTTCTAATATATTACCATAAAACAGGCACTAAATTGGACACTACTCCGGTACAGGTTAACCTCTATGGTCCCATGGACGTTTTAAATGCGTATACCAAGTTTCATGAAAAACCAATAAAGCGTATTTGAGTTATTGCGCGTGCAGACACACGGACGGACGGACAGACAGACAAACAAACAGAGGGACAGACATTTTCCCGATCTGGAGGTTAACTCGGAAATCGATTACAACAATGATCACTGAATAAACAAATGCATTCTGGTACTTGGTTAGTACATCAGTTTGCCTGATTTTATTCTTATTGCAATTAGCAGGAGGTGCCCACAATAATTACTTTGAAAATGAAAAATTTAGAGTAAAATAATTAAAACATATTTATTGGAAAGGTGAAATCAGATGGAAAAATTCAATACCATAGCCGGGATTTGAACCAGGATATTCGGCTCTCCGTGCCACTGCTTTTAGCAAATTGAGCTACCATGACAAAATCCCGGTACAACATTAAATTTTCCAACTGACTCACCATATATTATTATATAATTTACTATTATTATTAATTATTATTTTATAAATATTACTACAGTATTACTTATTATTAGTATCATCATTATCATTATCAATCTAAAATTTATGCAGACGGCTTTACGCAAAACTGGGTAGCTCACAAAATTATGTATATCTAAAAAGATTAATTATTGACATAAATAAAATAAAAACTCTATATTCATAAAAAAATCAGGTAAACTGATGTAACAAGGTGCCAGTATGCTTTTCTTTAATCTCTGCCACCTGGGTCAGTTTAACGGTCTAGTTGGATAAGCGCATGTAAAGCAATAGTGTTATTTGTCATAGCTAACTGTATTTTAATTGCCAAAGCCTTATAAGATCACAGTAAAACAGTAGGCTATGTTGTCATGATAACTGATGTGCATTTCATAAATTCTTTCGAATACGTATACTACCATAAAATAGGCACTAAATTGAGCATTACTCCGAAACAGGTCAACCGATTTTATCCAATATCAATAGACGTCTTCCCATGGACAATATAAATGTGTATACCAAGTTTCATAAAAATCCGGTAAAGCGTATTTGAGTTACCGCGTCTTTAAAATAGACACTAAATTGGGTTTTTCTCCGGTACCGGTCTACCGATTTTGTCCAATATCAGTAGACGTCTTCCCATGTACATTATAAATGGGTATACAAAGTTTCAGGAAAATCCAATGAAGCATATTTGAATTATCGCGACTTCTTATATATTAACATAAAATACACTAAATTGGGCATTATACCGGTACTGGCCAACCGATTTGGTCGAATATCAATAGACGTTTTCCCATGGACATTATAAATACGTATATGAAGTTTCATAAAAATCCGAAAAAGCTTATTTGAGTCATTGCGCCTTTAAAATAGACACTAAATTGGGTCTTACTCCGGTACCGGTCAACAGATTAGGTTCAAATTCAATAAGTCTTTCATGGACGTCATAAATTCGTATACCAAGTTTCATGGGAATCCGATACAGCGTATTTGAGCAATGGCGCCTTTCTAATATAAGTGGTGTAGTGGTGCTCGTACTGTTCGGACGTGTCCTGCTCCTGCTCCTGCTCCTGCTCCTGCTCCTGCTCCTGCTCCTGCCCTGCTCCTGCTCTAGATCATGACTACTGAATCAAATTGGTCTACATTGAACCAAATGAAAGTGTGTAAACGCTGCAAGAAATCTGCAGTGAATGGTTTGAAATGTCAAAGTTGTTCATCAATATTCCACCCGAGTTGTGCTAAAATAACGACGAATGTTAAACATGTTACGGACGACTCATTTGTGTGCTGCCATGCTGACAAGAACAGTATTAATTCTGAAAGTGAGTGCGATATATTATTGGAGGAATCATCTGAGTGTAAGATAAATAATTTTAATATCTTAAATTATGTTGTGGAGCTGATGCTGAACTACGGCATGAAATTGAACTCTTAAATGACAAAGTGAGGTTAATGGAGCTAACTGCGTGTTCCTGTAAAAGCAGTTCTGATAAAAACATTACGTCGCCTGCTACTGCCAATAGTATTAGTGATATTGGAAACCAAAGACAAGCCACTATTAGATTAAATGACGATGGTAAAGTTCCTGGTACAAGCAAACAAGCAGGTCAGGTTATTTCTCGCAAATTCAGTGATGTTGTATCAGCTCGTGTTATTAATAGCAATGACAAAGGATCACCTGATAGTCAAAGTGCAAGTGGTCTGCACACGGTTAAAAACAATGCTGGTAAGCAAAATTGTGACAACTCAACAGCTAACAACATTCAGGAAATGTCGGACGATGGCTGGATAAAGGTCTCTTCCAAGAAGTGAACAAATAAAATTGTAATTAACGGGTCTTTTAAGGCCAGTGGATTAAAAGTGATGGAGAAGCAGGTAAGACGTAAATCAGTTTTCATTACTAGACTTGAACCTGAAACAACGTCTACAGAGGTAATGAACCACATAAAAGCACATGATTTGAGTGCTCTGAAAGTTATCAAAATGAAAACAAAGTTTGATACATATGCATCATTTTACATAGAGGTAGAAGAAGGAAACTTTCAATCATACTTTCTGGATGAAAAGTGGCCGGAAGGAAGCATGATAAGTGAATTCTACGGACAGCTTCGACCTGAACAAATACACGACAGTGAAGTTAAAAAAGATTGACATTTACCCTCAGCTCAATTAGGCCTACAAAATTATAGTGTGAAATCTGATTTTGGCCTATTATACTGGAACGTTCAAAGCTTAGTGAACAAACTTGACGAAATTGATTCACTCATTGATGCCACTAGTGCAGATGTACTATGTGTTGCTGAACATTGGCTTTCTAAAAATGATTTGCCCATTATCAAAATACCAGGCTATTACCTGGCTGATTGTTTCTGTCGTGACAATAATCGCTTGCATGGCGGTTCTGCCATCTATATTCAAAATAAATATGCTAGTACCAAGCTGGCTGATTTTGGTGCCTTAATTACTCCTAGTATTTTTGAGCTTAGCACTACATATATTGAGAATTTAAACTTACTGTGTGCTGTTTTATATAGGAGCCCTGACAACTGTAGAGATATTTTTAACATATTTTTAAATAATCTTCATGAATTTTTTAATATCGTTTTCACGGTAAAGTCTAATATAAATATTATTCTGACTGCTGATTTTAATAATGATTTTTTTATAAATAGTAATGGTACCAAAGAATTGAATAGTATTTTTAACTGCTTTGGACTTCGATGTACTGTCCATCAACCAACCCGATTTGGTACTAATGAGTCACATGGTACCTGTATTGACAATGTGGTTACAAATATTGACTATTATAATTGTTCCTCTTCTGTTATGTCAAATCCTCTGTCTGATCATGAGCCAATAATATTTATTTAAAAATTAACCACACCCAAACAACCTAAATTAATTAATGCCCCCACCAAGTACATTAGATTAATAAACGATTATAGTATTGTACACTTCATTCATTTATTGCACAATATAAATTGGTTGAATGTTTATAATTTAACAAATCTTAATGAGAAGGTTGATTGTTTTTTATTTTTGTTTTTAGATGCTATTGATAAAGCGTTTCCTTTTAATTTTGTTAAACCTAGTCCTGCTAGAAGGGCTGTGAACAAAGGCTGGTATAATGCTGAACTCTACAATTTAAAACAAGAATGTTTATATTACTATGACCTATACAAATATTTTGGAGTAGTCAGTTACAAAGATAAGTACAATGAAAGTAAACAAACATACAAGAACGCCATTAGAAGGGCTAAAATCTATTATTTCTCGACAATGATAGACAGCTCAACTAACAAAACTAAATATATATGGTCCATGGTATCCGATATCTGTAATAACAATCATGCGGCTGAATCTGCCCCAACTGAAATAAGTGTTGATGGAATTAATTCATTTTTTATTACTAAAGTTGATGAAATTGTAAGCAATCGAATACCACCTACTAATGATTTTCTTTTTTATTTGACTGACATCAACAAACCAAACTGTTCATTTGATTTTACTCATTTTACTGTTGACATGATTTATTCAACGATTTTGAAAATAAAAAACAGTTCTTGTTACGATGTTTATGGTATAAATTCAAATATACTCAAATTATCTGCTAGTTACATATGTGAACCTTTGTGTCATATCTTTAACTCTTGCTTGAATTCTTGCATATTTCCTGATGCTTTCAAGTATGCTAAGGTTATACCAGTTCATAAAAAAGGAGACAAACTAGACTATAATAATTATCGCCCTATAAGCATTATTCCTGCTCTATCAAAGATATTTGAAATATTACTCGATGATCAAATTACTCTGTATTTTGAAAACAATTTATTCTCAAATAAACAGTTTGGCTTTAGGAAGAAACATAGTACGGTGGATGCAGTCAAGTCCTTTGTTAAATTATGTATTGAAAGTCTTGAAAGCAGAAAAATTGTATTAAATAGGTTTTATGACTTAACTAAGGCGTTTGACACCGTATCTCATGATACGCTGTTACAAAAGTTGGCATTTTATGGGTTAAATAACAGTGTCATACAGTTTTTTTCAATCTTACCTTGTTAATAGATATCAAGCTGTTTTTTATAATGGTAACATATCTCATTACGAATTAGTCAAATATGGTGTTCCCCAGGGATCTGTCCTTGGCCCATTATTCTTTATTATATACGTGAACGATCTTCCTGCTGTTATTAACTAGGAAAGTTTCATACCTCATATGTATGCTGATGATTTAGTCTTAACAGCTTTTCACAGCAATGAACTTCTTTTAAATACATATTTAAATGAAATTAACGACATCCTTGTTAGCTGGTGCAATGCAAATAATCTTAATCTAAATCATAATAAAACTGTTGATCTAAAAATGAGTATTAAACAGGAAAATTTGGACAACGCCGTTAAAGTATTAGGTATTTATATGGAATCTGGACTTGGTTGGCAAACACATATGAACCACGTAGCTAGCAAACTTAGCAAATCAATATTTATGATCAGATTATTAAAGAATTATTTGAATTTAAAATCTCTACTGAAGGTGTACTATGCATATGTTTACAGCCATCTTTCATATGGTCTTATCTTATGGGGTAACCACTCTTCTGCAGAAAGATTATTAATTTTACAAAAAAGATGCATTAGATTAATATGTGGAGCTTCAGCAAAAACTCACTGTAAACCACTCTTTGTCAGATTAGGTGTTCCTACTTTGCCATCAATGTACGTTCTCGAATGCCTTCTGTACGCTAAGACGAATCTGTCTACTTTTACCACATGTTCCGCTGTTCATAATTTTAATACCAGGACTGGATCTAATATATATATATACGGATAAATGCAATTTTACTTTGACACAAAAGAATTTTGATTATATTTCTAAGAAATTTTTTAATATTATTCCTTTGCATATTAGGAACTTTCCTATTGGACAGTTTAAGAAGGCAGTTCGTACTACATTATTGGCTAACCCCCTGTATAGTGTACGAGAGTTTTATAATGTAAATTGGTTTTAAGTTATATTGTTACTGTATATTATTGCAATTGACTTTCCTATGACCACTTGGTCTTTTGGAATAAAATATCTATCTATCTATATTAAAATAGGCACTTAATTGGGCATTACTCCGGTACTGGTGAACCGATTTGATTCAATATCAATATGGTTCTTCCCATGGACATTATAAATGTGTTTTCCAAGTTTCATGAAAATCCGAAAAAGCGTATTTGAGTTATGGTGCGTACAGACACACGGACAGACGGACATACATTTTTTCGTCCCCCAAACAATCTCATAAAGTACCATCCTGGCACTTAATAACAAATGATTTACCAACATTCTGTCTTACTATGCCATCGAGAGACCAAAATAATTGTAAACCCACTTTCACGATACTAGCCATTGTGTGTTAAACAAGAATAAGTTAACCCACATGCTTACGCTTGTGCAAGCAACGTGCTGTTCGGCGGTAATGATATGAAAGATGTGCTCAAACCAGTGCTTTAGTTGGGCCGGTACGCACCGGTACTGCGTACCGGTATAAAATTATTTTCCTTCTACCATACCGGGAAAAATATGTGCTCCGGTACGTCGTACTGGCAGTACAGGAACGAGATTGTCCTAAAATACTTATTAAATGTCTAATTCAATACCAAAAATGACAAGCACTATTAAATTCTCCACAGATATGCGTTTTAATCTTCACCTTCGTGCGCATTTCTACAGTTACTTTCTCCTTAGATCACATGTTGGCTAGCCACCTTGTTTTCATAAAATGTGTGGGACCACCACTAGACGTTTTTGATCCTGCTCCATACGTCAGGTCATGACTACAAGGAGGTAATAGGTCAGCAGAAGAAACTGCATGCAGAAAATGTCAAACCGAAGGATTACATTCAGTATGAGGCGATATGGAAAATTTTGAAGTAAGATGAGTACCCCCAAAAAATATTTTCCAACTAAAGCACTGGCTCAAACTACTGTAGTTCCAAAATATGCACGACCTTTTTACAACTTCTTGAAAATTGTGCAACAGAGAGACTCGGTTAAATATTATATTGAAGGTTTTGGCAATGACATGAGCATTGGTGATGAAGGCGATAATGGAGATGCAGAAATTAATATATTTCAAATATTTCCTCACGAAAAACATATTGGTATGTATCCTATTTTCCAATTTTGGTTAGGAGCCGACTTTGGGGAGTAAGGTACCTACTGCGTCCCCAACATTTAAGTTTTTATCATACAAGGCCTATGTATACTTACTAAACATCGAATTCTTGCTCTTCCCAAAAAATATATTCAAGACTGCGCCTCTGGTTTGGAGTTTTCATCTTCTATTCAATTTTTAGTCTACATTTGAATTTCCCTTGTCGATATTTGTGTTTGCCATTATTGCAGGATGTAATTGTTATTGTCAAGTATTTATTTTGTTATGCCATGTAAGTGTATTACATTTAAGCTGCATAATACATCATTACAACAACACGTTTTCTTAATTCATTATCAATAAACTGATGTTACTCAAAAACCAGTCACCCTAATTTTATTCGCACTGCTGGCGTGAAATATTGACAATCGCACTGAAAACATAAGTAGCATGTTGTCTTTGTTCCATACTTTGAGATAGTACAGTGAGTCCATTTTATGAGGAAACCTCGCCCTCACTTCCGCATTGCCGCGCTAGCATCGCAGTTGTACAAAGCATACAAGCGGTTAGTTGCTTCGGTGTGTTGTAGTGAGACGCTTGTCTATTGTTGTCGTGTGTTACATAAGACAATAATCGAAAATGTATACGGTTGAACAGTGAATTTATTTGGTGGAATGTTACTTATTGAGAAATAACCACAGATTTTCTCGTAAATATCCTGACTGTACCAACCCTACAAAATCGTGTCTTTCGAGGTCATTTTCAACAGTATCTTAAATAAATGGTGAGTAATAAGCCTCCACATGTAGGCCTATTTTGATAATAAATTGGTTGAGTTATTCCATTTTGTATTGTTTCTAAAGTATTGATTTGCCGGTAGTAACGGAACAAGGTCCCCGCCGTGCAAGCACAACAGCGGGGAAAGTGTGAGCAGGGGCAACGCTGTTAAAAGTTTCCGCATAAAATGGCCTCCCTGTATATTTGAAGATGTATAGCCACATGTTTCTGATATTTGAGAAGGAATTTAACTATGAGCTCAATTTACTCGGAACTAAGGTTTAGTGGGCTGACCCATTTTTGCAACACCGCCCATATAAAAATCTTATTGTTACGTAACGAGTTACAAATGTTGTAAACTGAATGCAGGACAAATATTAAAAAAAATATATATTATATAATTGAAAATACAATAATAATCCAAAGGCGTCAAATTAACGTTAAACTTTTCAGGGCTGAATTTATATGTTAATATAATCTCTATCAACTAAAATCATCAGTGGGTTATAAGTCTGAAATGAACTTAGAACATTTCAATGGAACAGCTGGATTCCAAGAATAACAGTTTTTACACGTGGATGTATTTTTTTTTCATATCTATAGGAATAAGAGGTACTGTCTGTCTCTCTGTCTGTCTTTACGCGATGCCCAGCGAAATCTACTGCACGCAGAAATATGACATTTTAAACATGTGGTAGATGGACTGAAGGGTGGCCGAATGCACCTCGAAGCCAGTAGTGCTTATTTTTAATCTTAAGTAGTTTTCAAACCACAGTCTGTCATGTTTTTTATAGTACTTTTGGTTTGTATTATTATTATTGAACCCTTCTGCCTACCTCGCCATATGCTCTCGCATGCCACCAGTGGTACGCATACCAACAGTTGGAAACCACTGCATCACAAAACAATAATGACTGAACGGGGTCACCAGATCCGGTAGATTAAAATTATTCTGCTACAAAGAGAGAGTATAACTCGATCGGTAAGACCTGAGCCAAACACGTGCAGATAGCTTATCATCCGCCGGTAGCAATGGAGTATTCATTCCAAACTATACGGTTCATAATAGCCCGTAACTCCTGAAAACAAGAATAAAGTGTATAAAGTATTTGTTTTCTTAGTGATGAAATAGTATTTAAGTAATGGTATGTAACTCACAGAATATCGCTGTTGGGTCTTCACTATTGAATGCTGTGAGGCTAACAAAGGTGTTTTTACAAAGTCTGTACAGTATGAACTGGCAAAGAACATCACATGTTATGAAGGTCAGTCAGGTCTAGATTACGTCATCGTAGACTACTGCGCAGCTGTTTGTTTGGCTCAGGTCTTACCGATCGAGTTGTACATTATGGTATAATTATGTTATTTATTGCACAACAGGAATTTCACTGCAAATGAATTTCATTTATATGACCTAGAGAATTCGAAATTCTAGTATACAACATTAATTGCAGATATTTACTGAATATTATGAACGCAACTGACCAAATTAAAATGTAAATGTCGTGTGGCCGGGTTTGAACTTGAGACATCGGAAATCAGTAAAATCCAGTCAGAGTCTGCTTGCTCAGCAACTGGGCGAGGAAACAGACCTCAAGCAGTGGTGTAAATTCTCCACATAATTAGATAGGGTTATTAAGCTTTATTATGCGGACAGGCTATCACACCGTACGAGATCAACTCGTATACGCGTGCTCCTTAAACCGCGTGCCCACTCTGACGTTCAATGTATCTATCTGTTCTCAAGGGGTCCCCACACCGCACCGTGGCGATAAGATAATTTCACTGAACTAAATGTACAGCCATCTGCAAAAGGATAAGCCGACTCTTGTTCTTTAGAAAAGTAAAGTTCTATGGAGCTGTCTACAAGTGTAAACGAATTTCCAGTCATTGCTATGGTTTATTCATTTTCAATTCAATTCATATTATTTTATTTGTCATAAGGAGCAGTAAAAAGCTAGCTGTTGACATAGTCATATATAATTGCAATAAATTCATAAATACTTAAAAAATAGTGTAAATCGATAAAAATAAAAAAAGCATATTCTGAAAATTCCAATATGGTATAAAAGCATTTGTCAACTCAGGGTTGCCCACAGGGGGGGGGGGGGGTTAAGACGCAGACTGCGTCATTGAAATTTCTGGGGGGGGGGCAAAATATTATCATTTTATGAATTTTCTGGGGGGGGGGGTTGAAAATTGTTGAAAAATTAGAGTTTTATATGTTAAAATAAAAACGGTCAAGTTTTATAACTTTAAAAGGTCTCTTCTAATTCTTTAGAAGTGAATAGTCAATAAATTAGTGCCCATACCCGGGGGTGGGAGGGGGCGCAAGGGGAAAAAATGTATATTAATAATTATTAGTCAGGTGTTTTTATTTTAAGACAATTATTTGAAAGTCAGTAGAGACATAAACAGTTTGCTGAAGTTTTACCAAATCGACAACATGGAAGCAGAGTCCACAGTGGATTAGGAAAGGGGGGGGGGAGTTCAGGGGGTTTTGACCCCCAAAAGTAAAAACCTAAAATTATATATTTGTATTTTTAAAAAATATTTAACTAAACAAGATTTGTTGGTGTGTCAAATATGATATAGCAGTTGTTTTCTTCTCATAACATAATGAGTAGGCCTATTATGTCCACTATTCCATGTGTTATTAACTTTTCTTATAAACAGTATGATAACTTAGGTTTCCAACACTTTCTTCTATGAGTTGCCATGTCTTAAGAGTATAGTAAACAAATTTGCTAACTAGTTTTTCTGTGCTAAAATAGTGTAAAATGTGATTTTCATTAGTTCAATACTTGAAAATTTTCCGGGGGTGGACCCCCACGCTCAAGTAATGATTTCTTATTTACATTGGCATGTCTTAGAGTGTGGTAAACAAATTTCCTAACTAGTTTTTCTGTGCTAAAATAGGGTAAAATGTGATTTTCATTAGTTCAATACTTAAAAATTTTCCGGGGGTAGACCCCCCCACTTAGGTAATGATTTATTATTTACAATGGCATGAGTTTTGTAAACGAATTTCCTAACTAGTTTCTCAGGCTAAAATAGAGTAAAATATGATTTTCATTAGTTCAATATTCAAAAATTTCCCGGGGGTGGACACCCAACTTAGGTAACAATTTCTTGTTTACATTGGCATGTCTTAGAGTATGGTAAACAAATTTGCTAACAAGTTTTTGAGTGCTAATGTAGCATAAAATGTTATTTTCATTAGTTCAATATTTAAAAATTTTCAGGGGGTGGACCCCCCGCTTAGGTAATGATTTCTTTTTTACATTGGCATGTCTTAGAGTATGGTAAACAAATTTCCTAACTAGTTTTTCTGTGCTAAAATAGCGTAAAATGTGATTTTCATTAGTTGAATTTTTAAAAATTTTCTGGGGATGGACCCCCGACCTCCTTTTTGGGGGTTTTCCAAACCCTCCTGGTACGTTCAACCCTTCCCGAAATTATTTTCTGGCTACATCATTGTTGCACTTATTATATTATTATTATATTATTAATATAATGTTACAAAGTGGCCCAAGAAGTTAAAGTGACAAAAAATAAATTAATTAAAAAAATTGCCCCCCCTCTAGAAAATATCATATGGGCGCCCTTGTCGACAGCCAATCAGTTTGGGGGGTGAGCTATGAAGTTGGGGGGGGGGTGAGCAATGAAGTTGGGGGGGGGGGTGAGCAATGAAGTTGGGGGGGGGGGTGAGCAATGAAGTTTGGGGGGGTGAGTCATGAAGCTTGGGGGGTGGGCACCCCTGGTCAACTAGTACTCTTTTGATTGCAGTTTTAAATTTCACCAGAGGTAAATCCTTGTAGTTACCAGGTAATTTGTTATAGAATTTAATGCCAGCATTAAATGAAGATTTCTCGTGGTTACTACTTTTGGGTTTTTCAATAGAAAAGAAGTTCCGTGTGGAGTACAGTAATTATGGAAATCTTTATTTTTAACCAACTTTAATTGACAGAATGTCTGGGTACCGGAGTTTGTGGACTCGCTTCCCGTTAATACATTATTAAAGAATGATACGCTAGTTTGAACTTCCTGAAAAAGCTAAATTAAATAAACAGATTTTCTTTTCTTTTGAAATGCCATAAGCAACACGAAAGTAAGAAGTGTTGTTGGGATTAAGTTAATATCTTGTTCACTTCCTAGACATATGACTAGAAACCAGGATTCTAATGTAGAGTCAGTATTTCCCACTCTTTTCGCAGGCCCGGTATTATTTTAACGATTGTAGCCACATTGCTTGCTAATGTTTTAACCATAATATGTGGCAATATAATTCAATATTGCGCAGCATTCTTAATCTGGAACATAACTTTTAGGATGCTCATTTTTTCTGCAGCCGGTTGGAATGTTAATGAATGAAATTTGTAAATTTTAGTGTTTGACCAGGGTTAGACCTATAGCCACTGACAAAGGGACCCTGGGTTAAATGAATAAGCCAAAAAAAAAAAAAAAAAAATACACCATAGAAAATAATTTAAAATAAAATAAATAAAATACAAGAGTGCCACAATATAGGTGACTACCTCTTTCACACGCCTACTACAAATGGTGCCAGAAAAAATAGAATCAAGAACTTCAGGAAGTAGCTAGACCTTTCACAACAGGTGTCATAATTGAGATGAACGTGTATGCAACACAGAATATCCTCTTGCAATTTCATATTATTTTTTAATTATCATTTATAGGCCTAATTATGAAGAAACAGAACATTGAACAGAACAATAAAAATAGTCCCACAATTAGCCACTTGCATTAGTTACATTTTGGTGTATTATCTAATAGTTTAATAGGTGCTCATTGTCTTACTATCATTATTGTGAAATGCTGAAAAATGAACATAGAGAAAAACTGAATCTAAATGTTACATGCCTAATGCATAAATTGAACTAATATCTGTTTCCGTTTTATAAAACTCAATGCTAAATGTCCTTCAGAAAAAGGTAATAATTTTTTTAGCTATAAATTTGGGTATAGGTTTTCAGACGATATAAAGACCTCAAAAAGCAATTTTTAAGGATTTTACGATTTCGGATAAATCCACCGCTGTGGCTTAGGAGATGCGTTCGCTCCTCTCACGCAGCGGGTTCGATTCCTGGTCGGGACAAGTTACCTAGGTGGAACTTTTTCCGTGGGGTTTCTCTCACCTTTGAGACGAATATCGGATAATTTTAGGACCTTATGGTCCCCAGATACCATGTGGCCGACATTATCATCGCATCTGCAACTTGTTCGGAGTCAGTGTGTGTGTGTGATTAGATTAGTATGTCTCGTCCTAAGTGTTCCTTTTGTCTCGGAGGTGGCCTCGCATTGGAATGATCACTCATCCGGGCAGGCCTCCATGTCTTTGTATGATAAAAAAGTATACATTAGATCCATAGAAACTTCCTCCCCCGACGTCTCGCGGTCCTGTAAGGCCCAAGTGGCATGGACCGCGTCAATATACCTACAAGGGAGAGATAAAATTCAGGGAAAGAAAACAATTTCGGGTAGCCAAGTTGAGTATTTTAAAGGGATTCACCCCAGAGGCGGTGATTCGTGACAAAGTTAATTCACTTGCTGATATGTTTCAGTCGTTGCCCTCTGTTAGCCCACCATGAGACAGAACCGGAAGTGTCACTGCCCTTATCAGTAACGGTAGAGTGGTCGTGTACTTTGACAATATATTCGTAAACTAGTTATTATCTTAAAAGAAAGACTCATTCTGTGTTTAGTGACCCGAAAACTTCGTCCATTTAAAAATTAATTGGAACAATAGTTAAATATATTGTTTCCTCAATCGAATAACTGGGAGTTCCCCCTCTTGGAATTATTTGTAATTTACTTCGTAGTGAAGAATCATCACAATTATGAAATATCTGCAATGCTTTTGAATATGCATTGATTTAGCTTTTTTGGTCAAAAGTGCAATTTTTGGACTCTATTATAAAAAAATTAAGCATATCCTAAAGCTGTGGTACTATACCGCGGTCCAGGGGCCGCGTGTGGCCTGTGCTGTGCCTCAATTTTTGGTGGCCCGTTGCTGAACTTTTGACGCCTGCAAACAAACACTAACTCAAATTAAAAATATTAATAGTATTCTTAGATTATTCTTAAACCACTCTTCAGTACGTTAGGAGGGTATAATGTTAAGTAATGCCTTCAGTTATTGTAATATACGCTAATTATGATAACTTATAGTCCTATTTGCGTTAGTATCATGTTATGAATAAATCAATAAATCAATGCGTCCCGCTAGTCTTTCACCAAGAAGAAAATTACCCTTTAGTCAAAAAAGATTGAAGACCACTCCTCTAAAGTATAACTGTGCAAAACTTTATGCCGTTTGGGCACATTGAACAGGTGCTGCTAAAACCATTTTTAAATCTCAGAGTGATTAAAATGCATGCAAATTTTAATCGCTTGTCTTCTCAGTTTTAATTTGCATGCTACAGTGCGCCCGAGAACAGTCTCCGCAGTTGCTATTTGCTGGAGAGAGGGCAAGCTGCAGCAGTTACGTTGGCAACACGAGCTTTTATAAAAACAAACCGCCAGCTGTGTATGCAGGCAGGCAGAGGTCATTGTCACTTTATCAATGGGTGCATTGTCTAATTACTAATCAGTACATATTGCAGTGTGCAAGCATTTAGATTGAATATTGTGACAGCACTTCCAGCACCTGCAATGATCGGCTGTGGTGAGTGCCAACTTAACTGCTGCAGCTAGCTGCCTCTCCAACAAGTAGCCGTTGCGGAGACTATTCTCGGGCGCACTGTATTTTACCACATTCAAAATCTATATTCTCCCACAAAAATAGAGATACAGCTATGTTTTTCCACACTGTACTTTATAATGAAAACAAGAAAAAATTACTAATTTAGATTTTCAGTATAGGTCTTAGTTCTTTTATAAGAGAATATTTCGTATAATAATACTTAACTTTTTTAGCTTTTTATTTTTCTGGGATTTTTTTTTAACCAAAAGTTGCAACTGTTTCACGGACTGACCAGACCACCCACGACATTTCGACTCCTAAAGACAAGCAAAACGCATTACACCGGTGACCATTCAGGACTTATATTATAAGACTTAATGATTGATTTATCTTAAACAGGAAATGGGTCGAACCCGATTCCCGTCTCTCTGTCTCCAGACATAAATTGTCACTTTTGACAGGTTGCGTGAGGGAATACAGCGTCTTTTAACTGTAAGATGCTGAGAAGGAAGCTTTAGATACCAATTTGAGTGGACAAATAAGAACTCATGTGTGATCAAAAAGGGCATATAGGAAGTATAATTAGCCAATAGAAAAACAGAAGAGTAGGGAAAAACTTCGTTACGAGAGCAGCATTTGGAAACAAATGAAATAAACTAACTTGTCTTGCATCACGGAACGTCGTAGGGAGAGGATGTGTATTTTATCCGCGCTATAAAAATAAGATTATTAGAAATATTAGCAAGTCCGACGTAGATTTTATTAGCAGCGCGTTAGTCTAGTGAAGAAGTACTTTAAAGTGACAGTAAATTGAGTATAAGTCTTGCATCACTGAGAGTCGTAGGAAGAAGACGTATATTTTATCCGCGCTATAAAAATAAGATTATTATAAGTTTTAGCAAGTTCGACGCATAGTTGATTTAGAAGCGCGTAAGTAGAGTGAAGAAGTATATTGTAATAGAAGCGCGTTGATTGTGAAGGACAGTATTTTTCAAGTGATTATTAATTAAAGATATTTTATCCGCGCTATATAAGTAAGATTTTATACACGAAAGAAAAGACTAACATTGAAAGTAGCCAGTAAATTTGATTGAAGTGCGCCGTAGGACATATCATATATATCGCACCCCTGGTGGAAGACTGCCATAAGTCAAAAAAATTGAATTTTGAGATAACTAGTACTTATAAGTGCTTGTCATCATATCCATGTCCTGGAAAAGTGGCACAACCCAAATCGTAAAGATAAGGATTCTACAGCATATAATTGATTTTTCTTCTCACTAGCATCTGATGTTTCAAATAGCAGAAAACTGCCATATCTCAGTTTTTTTATCATACGCAAGCCCGTAAACACGAGATTATGCAGTGTTCTTGTCCGGAAGTGGCAGCAATTTTGTGTTAAAGTAATATTTACTGTTTTTCATATTGCATCAAAATCTTTAAATGCTCCTCCTGAACAAATGTTATTTTTGACTTGTGGCAGTCTTCCACCAGGGGTGCGATATATTGACATTCTGTGCAACACACGTTAAAAGCCTCCTATCAAAATTAAAATAAATCAGAGAACATTAAATATTGGATTAATAGAAAGATCTTGTGTTGTTTCTCATATTCTCCTTTAATTCGAAATTAACCACGGAGATAAGACGATCTTCTCTACTGACTGACTAACCAGGCAAATCAACTACCTCTGGCGATTCGGAACTGGTCCACAATATAAATCTATCTGTTTATTAACAGGTTGGCGCCCGTGGACCGGTGAATTTGTCTTTACAAACCGAATTGCTGGGGAGCAGTTTTCTTTGTGATTAAGACCGCAACGAAGACTGAGGCAGGTGTGGGGAACAAACATCCCCAAATCAGCCCCAAAGTATAAACAGTGTAAAAAATCCTTCAGTACATTTTTGAAGCAAGCAACAAAGAATCACACACAAAAAATCAGGTTTATATTTTAATATTTCAATTTTGTGAAAAAATCTATTAAATTAATTAATAGGCTATCTCAAAACGTATTGAGATATTCAAATTAAATTTCAAACTTCAATTTCTGTTTACATTTTAATTAAGAGTTCACAATTTCAAAATTCTATGACAAATACTTTAGAAAATCATTTATTTCGGTCATCCCTTAAATCACTGCGAACATTTATATTCCGATTGCGACATAGTAGGCTATAATAAATATAGTGTGCATGAACTCACATGTAAACAGCTTCAAGAAAGTACAGTCTGATAATAAGAACTCCACCACTGCAATGGATATTTACTATTGTGAATCTATGGTTTCTGAAATTCAGTTTTAAAATGTTTACCTTATTTAAACCCTAAGGTTAACTGTCACCTCCTAAATAATACAAGGTGCATTACACTGGACCATAATGCACATTAGTAAATTAACAAAAAAGAAAGTTCCAGGTCTGCCACTCAAAAAACAGTTTTTAACAATAATAAAGTCTTATTGCTGGTAGGCCTATTAGTAAATTTCTATTGCCTTTTATATCTTTGGAATGTTTAATACGCTTTTTATTGTTTTATATCGAGACCAAATGAGGATACTTGCCATTTGTAATCCAGTTACAATCCCAATCTCGCTCACGTGGACAATGATCGTTTTGGTCAACTTAAAGATTCATTGAGGGGTCATCTACTGTACAGGGCTCAGTTCTTAGACCCTGCTAGGAACGTGATAATTCAGCCGCGAAGTATCACGAACAGAGTCTTTACTAGTACTCACTTCAGACGAAGAAGTAAAGGAGGAGGCGCATGCATAGCTTGCTGCTCAGTAAAAAACATTTTTTTCTGTGGACATCCAGAAGCTAGTGGAACGATTAAAAAGTGTGTTGAAAAGCATGGGAACGACAGAAAAATTGTATTAAAAAGCATGGGGAGTATGTTGAAAAATAGTACAATTGTAAGGCTTCTGCTGCTGTTAAAATAAATTATAAAAATAGTACCAGAGTGCTAAGTAGGCTATAGTTAATATGAAATAGGCTTTTCAAATAAACCATACAAGAGAACAAAGACATTTTAAACGAATACTACAATTTTATTGAGATCACATACACTGTATGACAAGATCATACACACATATCTTCCTAAACGCAACGTTGGCAACATGAGAGTCAATTGCTGAAATAAATGCGATATGCAAAATAAAAGCACTCCGACAAGGCAATTCACATTGCCATAAGTAGTACTGGGTATCGGTAAAAAGGTTGAACAACAGTTATGATTAATTTATATCTCTATACACACTTCGTCTATAATTTTACCTAACTTATATATACATTTTGTACATTATACTGTACATGCACCCAATCTGTTTATAGTCGTATCAAAATTTAACTCTTCAGAGCTGATATTGGGTAATTGGATTTTTAAAAATTCGAAGTTGTAAACAATTCGAGCTTTTAGAATAGGCCCTTGACATCCCTATTACAAATTAAAACGTTTCTAATCCGAAATTGTGAATAATTCTCTCTCTCTTTTTTTTTTTCTTTCTTTTTTTTCTGGTCTCTTCAGTTTGAATTATCCTAGTTCGACTGTATAAGCATTCGTCAAGTAAAATCACTAGTGGGTTATACGTTTAAAAACAATTTGGAAAATTTTAATGGAATAGCTGGTTCCCTTGAAAGATAGTTTTAATACGTGGATAAGATCTTCATAGTTTAAAGCGTTAAAAATCATGTTCGTTCTACCGTTCAGCTCTATCAATAAAATAATTATATAATACCTTAATATCAACCTTTTTTTATTCTGTACAAAGAAAATAACTCTTTTTATATGTAATTCTACAAAATAAGATGCCGTGAAGATGGTTGTGTGAAATCGAAAGGCCTTCGCTAAATAAAAAAAAAAGGTTAATATTAAGGTTTTATATAATTATTTTATTAATATTTTAAGATAAAATAGTGGTTGAGGCTCTGCGCTACAAACCGGAAGGTCGCGGGTTCGATCCCCGATGAGGTCATTGGAGTTTTTCAATTGGCCTAATCCTTTTGGTGGCACTATTGGCCCTGTGGTAGACTCAGCCTCTGTCAGAAATGAGTACCGGGAGCAATCCTGGGGGTAATGGCGACCGGTGAGTAAGGCTGGTTCCTTGCCACCTTCATTCCGTTTGTCTAAAAATCTGGGAGCCTTAACCTCCGGGAACCCTCTGGTCCTCCATGGCCTGTAATTGGTAACACACACACACACACATATGTACATCAACAGCAGTGAAAGGTTTAACTCACACTTTTCTCAAAATGTTATTTTCTTTTTCGAACTCCGGCATTAACCGGAAACGATTCGGAGGTTTTTGCAGGTAAACTATTCCAATCTTGAATCTCTCTATTTAGAAAATAAAATTTTACAATTTTGTTATCTGAGGCCTTTATTTAATTTGATATAGCCTAACTTATGTCGTTCTTCCTGCTGTTTTAATCTGATTCTTTTATTTTGCTGTGAAGTTTTGAAGTTTAATGCATTTAAAGTGTAATTTCATAATTTTATTTAGTCACTTCCTTCGTCTGTGAAGTGCATTAATGTGTAAAAATAAGAGCGTTTTAGAATTTTTTTGTGTGAGAGAGAATAGTCCTGCCAGTTTAACACATTCTGACATGGGAATCTAAATAAGTTATGGTATAAATGACACGTCTGAGGTAGCCTTTTTGTGAAAGCTTCATTTTGCCAGAGCAGAGTACAGCTGCAGGCCTAATGCAAGCCGGAAGCATATCCGGTGTTCCGTGTGAAGCCTTCACATCTCCGCCGACAGAAGTGAGAGAGAAAAAAAACATCTCCAGAGATTATGGACCTTTTAGCACTGCGACTGGCAGAACATTACCATATCACAATGATGAAACTTGCCACTGCAGTCTAGAGATGGGGAATATTTCTTGTAACTGTTCCTTTGTAACTGTTACATGTATGTAACGGTAACGACCTGTTACAAAAAATCAAAAGTAACGGTTACCAAAGCTCCTCCTAGGATATCTTATTTTCGTCTCAACGAAAGTCGGAACCAGAAAATACTGAAAGGAGGGACCGACACAGACGAAAGTTTGCTATTATTTGGGGTGTGGGGTATGGAATATCCCAAAAATGGGGGTCCGGGGGTCCTCCCCCGGGGTTTTTGTTAAAAACGAGGGAAAAACAGGTGGTCCCTTTAGCTCATCCCACTCGAGACATCTAGACATGAATGGTGGAACTGCTAGCAGTGTTGGAAATTCTGATTCCCCCCTTTCTCCACTTCTTTTCCCCTTTCTACTATTCAATCCCTTTTCTCCTTTACCCTACCTACCGTTTTCCCCGCTGCTTGTGGTCAAGAGGTTGTTGGTGGTGTGTGTCGCGGACCTGTCGGGGCTCCGGTTGGAGGGACCGAAGGGGGTGGCGCACACGTGGCACGGTAATAAGGCTTGTTGGATGTAGGGGAGCTCTGTGGGGGCCTGCGGGGGATCTGCGGTCCGGGGCGGCCTGTGGGCTCGCAACTCATCCCATCCCGGAGGTCGGTACAAAAAGCCTAAAAGGCTTCGGTGCTTAGGGGTCGTTCCCACCCCGCCTCCCGCCTTAAGGGCGCCTGTTCAATTCAATTCAAATTACCCTACCTATCTATTCCTATCCTTTAAATTTTCGACCAAAAGAGATTCGAACACGGGACCGCTAGCATGTTAGCCTTTTATCTTACCCACTATGCCATCCAGTGATCATTACGATGAGAAGCATGAAATGGCGGAGATTGATAATTTCCTATTAATTGCATTTGTGTGAAGTGAAATAAAATCCCTTTAGGCAGGCCTAAAGGCTGAGGTAGATTTCGAAGTGCTTTTGGTTTAATTTATTGTCACTGCGCAGTTCTCTTCTTCTTTAGCCTTGGCAGTTTAACCCGCAATGATAAACCTGCAAAAAAGAGGAAAGAGCTCTTTTCAAACATTAAAATCTCGTTTTATATGAGAGCTATCGAGAAACTAGTTATTGATTTGTAGAGTACTCATCAAGAGCTTTTCAACGATACCCCACATGACGTGGTTTCAAAAAATTCGAATTTCCATCCCCCACCCCTACTCGTACCCCCAAACCCCCGAATCGTTAGTGTCACTGTGAACTTCATAGGGAGTACTCTAATTTATTCCAACAAAGTTTCTCTCTAAGCTTCATAGGGGCAGAGATATAATTTTTTTTAAATTTCAACCCCCTCCCACGACCCTCCCCCTTTGGGCCAATTTTGCTCATTAACTATTGGGCCTAAAAATAACATAATCAAATTTGGTTCAAATATCTTCAAAATTACGGCCGCTAGTGTGTAAAAATATATAAATATATAAGAATTCTGTATGGTTTCTCCAAATTTCTCAGTAGCTCTCCTTTTTCTCAGGGTTTTTTTAATACTTTTACTTTTTGTTTTGATTTTATTTTTTTCTTATTATTATTATTATTATTATTATTATTATTATTATTATCATCAGTTGTGTTGAGAAATTTGTCGGTGTCGAGCGAATGTAACTGGTCTGGAACAGAGTAACTTGTCAAGAGTTACACCCGTTACATTATTTTCACCTGCTCCAGTTACCTGACCCATTACTGTTACTCTCACCTGCTCCAGTTATTCTCACCTGCTCCAGTTACTCTGACCTGTTACTGTTATTCTCGCCTGCTCCAGTTACTCTGACCTGTTACTGTTACTCTCGCCTGCTCCAGTTACTCGGACCCGTTACTGTTATTTTCACCTGCTTCAGTTACTCTGACATGTTACAGTTACTTCTAATATTTCTGTTACAAGTGTTTTATCCGTGACTTTCGCCTCGTTCCGTTGCCTCTATTATTTCCAAAATTTGAAAAACAAAAATAAAAAAACAATAAAAATAAAAAATAACAAACATTAAAAAAATAAAAAATAATAAAAAACGAATTAAAAAAGTAATTTTCTTTATTATTATTGGCCGTAAAGATTTCATGCATAGAATTCATGCTGTCTGACATAATTATTTCTTGCTTTACATACCATTTAAAAATTTATTAAAATACGATATTGCCTTTACTGGATATTTTAAACCTAGAATGTGGATATATAGCGTGAAATATGAATTCAATAACTGTAGTAAATGATTCGACATAATAATATTGATACTTTTACTACTAATAATAAAATCCCTATAATATAAAGCCACACAGCTGACTCACTCACTGACATTAATGTTTGCCCGCTTCCAGATGAGCTAGAAACTTGAAATTTAGTACACATATAGCTTCTAGGCTGTAAACCACAGGAAAATTTCTAAAAGTATATTTTTTTTTTTAATTTTAGCCCTAAAACCCCCCGAAAAAGGGCTCGCTCACTGACATTAATGTTTGCTCACTCCCAGATGAGCTAGACACTTGAAATTTGGTACACATATAGCTTTTAGGCTCTAAACCACAGGATAATTCCAAAAAGTAATTTTTTAATTATCAGCCCTAAAAACCTCCGAAAAAGGGCTAGCTCACTGACATTAATGTTTGCTCACTTCGAGATGAGCTAGAAACTTTAAATTTGGTACACATATACGAGTAGCTTTTAAGCTGTAAACCTTAGGAGAATTCGAAAAAAAGTATATGTATTTTTAATTTTTAGCCCTATAACCCCCCCAAAAGGGCTCGCTCACTGACATTAATGTTTGCCCACTTCCAGATGAGCTAGAAACTTTAAATTTGGTACACATATAGCTTTTAGGCTGTAAACCACAGGAAAATTCCAAAACGTAGTTTTTTTATTTTTAGCCCTAAAATCCCCCGAAAAAGGGCTCGCTCACTGACATTAATGTTTACCCACTTCCAGATGAGCTAAACTAAACTAAACTCCGTGGCGCGACATCCGCGAAGGGACAAGGCTTACCACCCGACCGCTGCCTCATCTACCTATAGGCAGATGGCAGGATTGGGGAGCATGTGGTCAGCATCCCGACACCCACGGCCGTTAATGGTGGTTTCCATGACCGGTGCCGCTACTTCTCTATCTAGTAGTTCCTCAATTTGAATCACGAGGCTGAGTGCACCCCTACCAGACCTCCCTACCTCAGAAAAATCCGAGGAGGTACCGGGGATCGATCCCGGGCCGACGGATCCGTAGTTAGCGTCCCTAACCAGAAGATCACGCCCACAAGACCACGTCCAAATGAGCTAGAAACTAGAAATTTGGCACACTTATATCTTTCAGGCTGTAAACGACAGGGAAATTCCAAAAAGTTTATTTTCATGTCGATAATCAATGTTTTTTTACATCGATGGAAAACAACTGATGTATTTGCTACATCGATGTTTCTCCCCGACAGTAACAAAAAGAAGATTAATAGGCTACTTGGTTCTACGATATAATTTTATTTACAGGAGCTTAGTTTCCCAAAACATTGATTTTTTACATCGATTGTTTTCATGGAAATACTTCTGTTTATTTATGAATTTTGCCTAATTTTCTGATACCGGCCATGACCTTCTTTAAATATACATCGATTTTTTGTCTAAATACATCGATGTTTTCAGGTCGATATTATCGTCATATCGATGGTTATCTCCGATTTTAACCTTGATATTTTAACTATCGATGCTCATCCCTAATTGAAAGCTTAATTTTACAACTGTCATTTTATTTCGGGGGTCCCCAGCTTTGGCTACGTCCCTAACAGGGGGGGGGGAGGATAAAAGGGCATTCCCCTACACATAGGCGTACCGAGGGGGGGGGGGGTTTGGGGGTTTGAACCCCCCCATTGATAAAAAAAATAAAAATTGTATCATTTTTTAAAGTCTGCCCATAAATTAATTAATGCAAGTATAAAGCGTGGGAAGCTTAATACTCGTTATTTTGCGTCTTAATTTGTAACATTTTCCAGGGGTGAGCCCCCGTAAGCTTAAAATTTGTTATTTTGCATCTTAATTTTTAAAATTTTCCGGGGGAGGGTCCCCGGAAGCTTAAAACTCGTTATTTTGCATCTTAATTTTTAAAATTTTCCGGGGATACCCCGGAAGCTTAAAACTTGTTATTTTGCATCTTAATTTTTAAAATTTTCCGGGGGAGGGTCCACGGAAGCTTAAAACTCGTTGTTTTGCATCTTAATTTTTAAAATTATCCGGGGGAGGGCCCCCGGACCCCCCTCTCCCTAGGGGGTATGGAATACCCCCTAGACCCCGCGGATGTTATAACCCCCCCCATATGGTCGGCCTGGTTACGCCTATGCCCCTACAAGTGAGAAGTGATCTGGCCCTGGCGATATAAGAAAAAGTAACAGGTAACAGTTATAAATAACAGTTACTTTCGTGTAACTGTAACAGTAACGTAACTGTTCCAGAAAAAGTAACAGGTTCCCATCTCTACTGCAGTCATAGCAATTCCCCTAGGTAACCCTTTCCAAAAGAATAATGTAAACACAAGTGGAGAAGGTACCATCTATGTTCGCCATGTTAAATTTGTCAAATCTGAATATACCTTTTCTCAAGAATTGTGAATAGTAGACAATTAAATTTTCCCAATTACATTGACGGATTTTAGCAACAAAGCGATAGGCTATGCCTATATTTAGAGAACTATATTTATTTTTGCACACTTAATATTATTGCCAGTAGGTTTAAAAAAGTCAAATTCTACTAATGTAGCATCGTAGGCTATTAGAAATGTTCTGAGGTGAGTAGTTTAAGAAAAAGTCAAATTCCACTAATGTAGCATCGTAGGCTATTAGAAATGTTCTGAGGTGAGTAGTTTAAGAGAAAAGGAACATAAGGCTAGAAAAAATAAAAGTTACGGGAAAAAGATTTTGAAGTCCTACGTTACTGGTTGTTAAACCAACATTCAATCTAAAATTCACACTACTACTATCAGGCTCTCTATTTATATTGCTTTCAATCTGTTTACAATATTTCTGTCTTCCAGGCACACCAACCGTTTCTCATAGTGCTAGAACAAAGCCTGAAACGTCTCCTAATTTTCCATGTGAGCTTTATTCCAAAATGGCGGTTCAAAGATGATCGCCAAGCATTTTTTGCCTTGTTTAATGTTTTCCTTATAACTAAGAAAAAATAAATATTTTTCAGTTGTGAAAAACCTGTATTTTCTAGAAGGATTATTGTTTCATTGTAGGCCTATAACATAAAATAACCAATTTAAAAAATATCCAGTGAGTGCAGGTTTTTGACGTCGATACTTAAGATACGTTTTTTGTGGAATAGTTTGCCAGGTAAAATTGTGAAGAATGGGTTTTCGTTATTACCGTACTGTAGCGGTGTTTCGCATTAATTTGTTTTCTTCCAAAAGGATGTCTCAGGAATACTTTTGCGATTTCAAGTTGAAGACTGTTGAACTGTGAAATCAAAGAAACCCGTTCGAAATTTTGCTTTATCAACTTGAAAACTGTAGATCACCCTTTCCGATTATTGCAGAATGTAGGAAGGGAAAGCCATCCTTTATTAGTCCAATAGCTTAATGTTTTTTGGCTATGTTGTATCATTTTTCGTACTTGGTTGATCGTGGCCGTAAAAAATACAGTGATGTTCTTGGGATATCTCATGAAATAAGAATGTAAGTAAATTTGTATCAGTATCTGTTTCTGCGAATGATCTGGCTCTGGTCTGACATACATTTGTTAAGTATGGCACGTCCTAAGGTTACACTGTAGACGGGAAAAATGTTTGTCCGTCTGTCCGTCCGTCATACACACACTTATAACACCCACAGAATGAATGCCATTGATGTTGGACCAAATCGATTAACCGGTACCGGAGTAACAACCAATTAAGAGTTAAATGCTTTTTAAATAGGAAATCATCACTATATTAAAATCCTCATGGCTACCTCATTCAGTAACATAGTTGTTTGCCCACTTCCAGATGAGTCAGAAACTAGAAATATGACTGACATATAGCTTATAGCTTGTAACCGACGGAAATATTTAAGAAAGATCCGATTTTTTATTTCTTTTATCTTAGGTAATCCCATGAGAGGTTGTCGATACATTTGGTACGTGAACGAAGTTCGAGCAAATTTATCTGATGAAACTCGTAATCTCCTGTAGGATTTATAAAGACTATTCCATGAATAAAATGTAACGGAGTTTGTAATTAATTCTTAGTTTGTTGTCAATATTCTGTCAGCCGTAAGATCACGGCATACTAAATACACACACAAAATATTATTACAGAAATATCGGTATAGGCCTACATTTTACAAAAATTGTCTTGCAACTTACAAAATCAAACAAATCAAATGTTTTACCCTAGATGAGCAAAGCTCGTGTTTAGGGGCTATAAAATGCACAGCATAATAATTGAAATATAAACTTTTAATGTTACCAGAAAATTAACTTAATTTTACGAACTATACTTGTTGCATATTGCACTATTTTAATCAGTGGATATTTTTATTATTCAATTTCCAAACAAGTTATGTAGTATAAAATAATTTGTTTCATTCTGCCAGTATGTCAAGTATTAATCACCACGCGTGCGTTGATGCCTTACGTGTCCAGTAACGAGCTGACGGCTTATCAGATAAAATTGCATCCTTGTGACCTAGGAAGCATAAACAATCGTGATTGGTCTATATCCGAGGAATTGCGAAACGTTATTGGTCAATGCCAAACACGCGGCATATGAATGGAATAGTGCCCGAAAAACATTCAAAATGGCGGACGCAACTTTAAGGTCTGTGCAGACTTTCTTTGGAGGCTTGTTATAATAGTTAAATAGTAAGTCGTATCAAAAACCGATTGCGTCAGCAGTAACGGATTTTGATAGATCTACAAGTCTGATCCTATTAACTTTTTGTAGTATCTCTCTGTTATACCTTAAATTGAGTTAGATTTTTTTTTTATTTTTAGTAAAATATGTATATTTTCCTCACAATATGTAATTTTTGACACACTTATAGGACAGATAGAATCGTAAAATTTGGCAGGAGTATTGGCACATGCAACAGCCCTAATCGTGCAAAACTTGCTGTTTCTGGCTACCCCATAAGTATGTTGAAACTGACTGGATATCCGTGATGCCATTCACATCCACGTCAGCCTAATGAGGCACTTATTGACATTGATGTTTACTCACTTCCGGATGAGCTAGAATTATGAAACGTAGCAGACTTGTAGCTTTTACCCCATGATCGATAGGAAAATTCTAAGAGGTTAAAATTTTAAAATTTTCCTCTCCATAATAAAGTTTGAAATGTTTGGACTGCTTCGGAAGTTTGGACAAAAATATAGGAATAGGCTAACTGTTGACCCGACGAATTTGTTGCAAATTTATCTAATGAAACTCGTAATCTCGGGTAGGATTTTTTAAAGACTATTCCACGAATAAAATGTAACGGATTTTGTAAATAATAATAATTTTCTTATTTAAAATGAATCGACCCGAGTTCACAATGCTACCAATAATGTGCATCACAAGATGGAGGGCGTCGTAGTTGTTGCTTACATAAAAAAAATAAAAACACACGAACTGGCTTGCACTAAATCGAAATTGTGTTTTTAATCAATGAATATTTATATTATTCCATTTTCAAAAACAAGTTATTTTTTAAATATATTTTTTATTATAATATTCCGCCTTTACCCTTACCATTTAATACACAACTTATTTGAAAATGCATTTCGGCGTATGCTGCGCCATCTTCAGTTCATATAAGATGTAATGAACACCACAATTCTTCTGAAATAATGTTGTTTATAAAGATTTTGTTATTTGGCAACCTAGGTCACCGTTGTAGTCAAGTCAAATAAATGATTTTGGTCAATTTTGTTTTCATTAAGGATGTTACTCCTATTTTTATAAATTTGAAAGTTTTCCAATGTATTTAGTCTAACACTCTTATCACATATATGTAGGACTTCCATATGTGATAAGGGTGTTAGACTAAATGCATTGGAGAACTTTCAAGTTCATAAAAATAGGAGTAACATCCTTAATGAAAACATAATTGACCAAAATCATTTATTTGACTTGACTACAACGGTGACCTAGGTTACCAAATAACAAAAATTTTATAAACAACATTATTTCAGAAGAATTGTGGTGTTCATTACATCTTATATGAACTGAAGATGGCGCAGCATACGCCGAAATGCATTTTCAAATAAGTTGTGTATTAAATGGTAAGGGTAAAGGCGGAATATTATAATAAAAATATATTTAATATTAACCCTTATCTGTTGGAAATGAGTTATTTTAAGTTATTTTTTATTAAATATTGTCTTTTCTTTATGCTCATGGCAGCACGTGATGTATTAATCACTCCAGTTAATGCCTTACGTGTCCAGTATTAACGAGCTATCGTTTTATCAGATAAAATTGCATCCTTGCAATCCGAGGAAAGCTATTATAAGATGAATGATCGTGATTGGTTTATATCCGAGGAATTGCTAAACGTTATTGGTCAATATCAAACACGCGGCGTATGAGTGGAATGGTCTGTTGAAAGCCGCTCATGGCATTACATTACGTTGCTGATCTTGGAACCGTGAGCCATGTAAAATTCACTGCTTCTGAAAGCTGAGCATTTAAGGGATGGAAAAAGTTTTGATTTATAAAAATAAGATTTCTGAATTTTACTGTTAAAAAATGAAACATAACGGTACCCTGAAACATAGGCGTAACCAGGCCGACCATATGGGGGGGGGTTATAACATCCGCGGGGAATGGAATACCCCCAGGGAGAGGGGGGTCCGGGGGCCCTCCCCCGGAAAATTTTAAAAATTAAGATGCAAAATAACGAGTTTTAAGCTTCCGGGGGTCCTCCCCGGAAAATTTTAAAAATTAAGACGCAAAATAACGAGTTTTTAGCTTCCGGGGGTCTTCCCCGGAAAATTTTAAAAATTAAGACGCAAAATAACGAGTTTTAAGCTTCCCACGCTTTATACTTGTATTAAGTAATTTATGGGCAGACTTAAAAAAATTATACAATTTTCCTTTTTTTAATCAATGCGGGGGGGGGGGGGGGGTTCAAACCCCCCAAAACCCCCCCTCGGTACGCCTATGTCCTGAAATATAACTGTAGGAAATTGTTTGCTTTTTGGCTGCATGCACTAGTTAAAAATCTCCATAGTCTTTAAACTGCCAGTAGTGCAAACTTTAATCTTCTATTTTCTCAGTTTCAATTTTAAGTTAGTTTGCCTCGTTAAAAATCTACTTTGTCCCACATAAATAAAGTTACAGGTATGATATTTTTTTACAATGCACTTTAAAATGTTTGTAATAAAAATCACCAATATATTTTTGTGTAGGCCTTTTGCTCTTATTAAAAATCATATACTATAACTCATATTTTCTTTAACTTTTCCTTTTCTGACTAATCGTTTTAACAAAAAGTATAAACTATATTTTAAAATATCTTTATTCATACTTTAGTATATGTTTAAGGAGATAAATTTTAATTCTGATTGTAAAAAATAAATTTAATTAATATTTCAACACAAATTGAGGTATTAAAATTAAATCTGAAACTTCAATTAAACTATGTTTTAATTAAGTGTGCAAAATATTAAGTTCTAGAACAAATTATTTAGAAAACCACTCTCAATACTTTGGCAATCCCTTAAGGCAGAAATTCCTTTAGAAGAGTCCTTAAAACCCCCAAAATATGCATTTCTATTAGGTAGTTCCCTGTAGGCTTATGCATGTCACATGTTGTAGAGAGAAATATGACTCCAGCATGTGTATTCAATCAAGCCTGGGCAGCAACTTCAACAGCAGCTGCTAAACAGCCAGCACTTGTCTAATTTATGTTGCATGGAGCAGTGTTCACATTCATGTCCTAACACAGTGTCACATGACAGCCACGATGTGGTTAGTCATGTGGGAAATGTGACTCATGTCAGCCCTTACAGTATATTATTGTTCTTTTAATTTTGAATGTCAAGTCAGCACCTTAAAATACAACCAATATAACATAAATGAAAGAACTTTGATAATTAATTCGTATCCATGCATAGGGTTTCGCATTTCTGAAAACAGGTAGGGTATTTAAAGTGTAAATTTTCTAGAATTTTTATTTTTTAAATATACCAATTAGCGTATTTTTTTGAATCGAAATCATATTTCAAATACTTTTTTATTTAGGAAATTACCGTTTTATACATCGAAATCATAATTTGATAATCTACCTTATACCATGAAGCAAATTTTCTTTACTATGCGTTAGCTGGAAGCGGTAAACAACATTTTGTTGCAGTATGTTTATTTCATGGGACGATATTTTAAGTCTGAAGGAGGAGCCAGACCAAGAACTAGTCGTCATTGACACAATGTGTTAAAGCATTACAGCATTTTGAAAATTATGAAGAACTATCCCCTCCCCTATATATACACAGTATATATATATATATATATATATATATATATATCACAGCCTATGATAATATGCCTATTAAAGTGGTTAATGCATTATAAATGTTTATTTCGTGACAGCGTGAGAAATAAATAAATAAATAAAGCAGCACACCCTAACAGAACTATCCACGAATTAAAATAAATGAATAAATACTATTTTTATTTTTGCATGGCACAAACTAATTTCTAACAATTAGCAAACTAAACAATTTGAAGTATTTCACCATTGTAAACTTCACCTGCTAAACAACAGTCACACAGCCACAGACACCACAGACATTGCGTGTTAGAGGAGCTAGAGCAACGATTGGCTAAAACACAGGGTACCAAAACCCATGAAAGTCGCTTTAGGAATTCAAATTATGTCGACACCATCCAAATATTTCCGAACAAGTACTGTTTTTTGTTGTTAGGGAAACCAAAATAATACAACTAAATAACAAAATATATAATATATTTTTAAATTGATAATAGAATTGTCCGCATCAGATTTCCGGAAATTTGGCGTCCTGGTCTATTTATTTACACACCTTTTAAAATTGTAATCTTAATATCGTTAATTTTTTACAGTTTACAGTTTCAATTTCTGACAAGAGACATTTGTCTTATTGGTCATTACTAAAATTAATGGCTTTGCCTTGAATTAATGTTCGAGATTTGAAATAGGCCTACACTAAATGTTTCGAAGATAGATAGATAAATAAGATATTAGATAGAGCCTCCTTAAGATTTCGCTTAGGAAAAATCATATCAAATTATATAATTCATCATTATAGTTATTAGATGATTCGTTCCCAAGCAGCACTCGAAAAAAGTAATCGCTTTTACATTATCCGGTCCAAACAGTATTTTGCGTTTATGTTCTTTAAGTTTGTATACGTTGGTCAAAATCTTTTGAGACAGTGGAATGGGTAGATGATTTCCAATCTAGAACTAGCCCTAAAGTAAACAAGTAAGTTTGTCTTACTCTTACGTAGATAGGAATAGATAGGAGTAATGTGCTAGAGTGAGGAAGACTTACTTTTTTACTTTAGGGCCGGTTCTAGGGAGTACAGTAGGCCTATCTATCCATTCCACTGTCTCAAAAGACTCTGACCAAAGTATGTACGTATGGGATATTCAACATAAAATCACATGTACAGTAAATAAACTTACATATTTATTAGTATTTAATCTGAACACTGTTTAATAGCGGCCATGTTAATATAAATTCTAACCCAAAGAAAAGCTACGGTAAAAGGAAAAGGGTAGTGAGAAATCGCTGAGAGGGAAAGATGAATAATGCATTGGTATTGAGACAGGTGTAGGGGCTTTGATGCGCTGTCAGATTTTGCAAGTGGGGTGGCGGGTAATCAGGCGTTGAAGTGTGTGAACTGTGTAGCATCTGAAGAACTCGGTAACCCAGAGGTCAGGAAGACACTTTGTTCAAGAAACAAGATAACCTTTAAAAGGAAAGTTACATTAACTGTCCAGAGAAGTTACGCAACTAATCTTTCACGTTATTATTCAACTAATATAATTAGAAGTCAAACTTTTCCTATTAGCTTCAAATAGATTCAATTAGTTTTCTTTCTGAACATGCAAGATTACCTGATAGAAGGATCTGTATAAATTAAAGACGAATAAATTGTAGGATAAGTCGTATAAGAATTAAAAGTAAATGTTATAAAAGAGTAATCAATTTAAATACAATACTCACAGAAGGTTAATAATAATAATAATAATAATAATAATAATAATAAAGATGGTGATAATTATAATAACTGTAATAATAATAATTATGATAGTAACAACTATAATAATAATGATGATAATAATAATTATTATTACTGCAATCAAATAGTCATATTATGAAGAATGGAGCAACGGTGGAATGATATAAGGGCAGGGGAAACGAGAGCACCCCGAGAAAACCTGCCTCGACCCCTTTTGTCCACCAAAAATTCCACATAGTTACACCGATACAAGCCCACAATAACACACTTTGCCGAAAATTTCGCTATTATTTAAAGCATTGATTTGTTCAGTTAACATTTTTTCTTCGTACATCTATTACTGGGGGTAAGCAGTGGTTGAGGCGCTGTGCTACAAACCGGAAGGTCGCGGGTTCGATCCCCGATGAGGTCATTGGAGTTTTTCAATTACCCTAATCCTTCTGGTGGCACTATGGCCCTGGGGTCGACTCAGCCTCTATTAAAACACGTTAGATTATTCACGTTCTTCAGCCTTGTTATTATTATTTATATATAAAATCTCATACCTTATTCATGCTAGTAGTAATTACTTTAAACAAAATTGTGCTTACCTTTCGATTTATCCAACAGAATAAGATTTTAACGCTCCTTATTTTTTCCCCAAAACATTTCATTTCCAAATTATTTTTTAATAACTTGCATGGATTTGTATATTTATTATTTCTGTGTCACTGTAGGTCTGTTTTTTTCGTAATATTTCTCTATTTTTTTCTTTTATTTTGAAATGTACGTCCGAACATGAGGTCTGCTCAATAGGAAGGGTCTGTACTTCTTAGCTCAAGAATTTAAGTTTCTATGTTCCGTTCGTATTAAATTGAAAAACATATTTACATCTACTTAAATCAAATTTTATCTTTAAATTATATTTATAAATTTTAAATTCTTATTATTGCTGTTGTTTAATAATAGTGAATATTAAGTAAATAAAATAATATTAATTACCCGACAGAAAGCAAAAGTTTTGCGGGATTTAAAACAGGTTGCATACTTCCCTTTCGGCTGGGAAGTAAATCCACCCGTCGCATGCCATTAATTTAGGCTACATTAACCTCCAAATAGTTCATTTGCAAAATTAACTGGCTCTAATATGATGTAATGGTTGTAATTTATATTTCCTCTCTGCTCCGTCTAAGTGCTTTGCTATGGTAATACTTGAAATATAAATTACCTCTCTCTGCTTATTAAGCTCTTTGCGGTTACGTCTTTAGTTCGGTGTCGCGCTCTAGTGGGGAGCTCGAGCATCTTGAGCCTGGCGACGACCTTGCCAGATCCGCCGAGTGAGTTAAAGTGCACGGTTGTGGGGGAGTCGCCTGGAGATTTTCTCTCGTTCCTGTATGTGAGTACCGACATTTTACTATGGCGTAACCTTAATTTCAATTTTTGTGCCTTCAGCACACATCACATGTATGTAAAAGAGAGAGAGCAAGCCTTAAAGTACCTATTGTCAGTTATATCCAGTAAATTCAGTGACCATGTAAAAGATTCAGGTCTAGCAGAAAACTTATTTCGTGATTGGCTAATTGCCATTATAATGTTAAATAATTTGTGGAGTAGGTAATCTATGGGTGAAGCAATATTAGGGGACCCATATGCTGTTTCAAGTTTTGATAGTATATCAGCGCAGTTAATCAATGTTTCAGAAGGATCCCGGAAATTAATCTATATGCAAATAGACATGTTACTCACGTAGAAGCCCAGTGGCGTGATAGTCATGTTTCATTAATTTTGGTAACGCCTACTTCTATAAATGATTATTACCTTTTCTTATAATGCATTTTGATTGAAAGATTAAAATTTCTTAGACTGCAGATTTTTTGTAATCATATGTTACTTTCACGCAATGTTTTATGATCAAGGAAAGGGGCGTTTCTTGTACATGCATCGACGCCATGTTAAAGTTTTGTCCAGAAATAATTCTTGTTACTAGGCGCATGAGACATATAATGTAATTTTCCCATTATTTGGAAAGAGTAATATTTTCTTAATCAAGTTAATGTTCACGCTTATGTACCTTAAAATGAAATTTGGAACATTAGAATTCTGATACAGGTAAATTCTTGATTATAAGTTGATAATGTATTTGAGGAAAATTCCCACTATTTAGGATAGGCCTATTCCGTCTTGCTATTGAAATTGTGAAGTTAGTGCATATCAAATTAACTTCTTGTGGCCTGTTATGTTACTTACGAGAGTTCTATTGATGGTTTTACGGGCCTAATGCTTTGTAAATTTGTTCTTGAATTTGATCCCGGTAGGCCTATACATTTCTAGTACATTCCATTTCATTTGGTCTAGCTCTTATAGTTACCCCTTGATATTTAGTAGTTCATTTATTAATTTTGCTTGAGCTTTCGGTCGCCTCAGTTAATTAGATTTTCTGGCTTTCTAATTTTTCTCCCTTTTACATATATACACAATTACATTTGCCCTTTGAATGTGCGATTATTATATACTGCATTTTCAGTTCGAGTCTTTCGTCAAGCTACTTAAGGTTATTCTAGGCCTATTGATTTGGAACTTTAATATTGCTGGTTCCTTACATTTTTCTAAATTTATTCTAGGCCTACCTTTTTCTAACATTAGGATTTCTGATATCATATATTTTTCTGAAGTTATTCTAGGCCTATTCATTTGGAACTTGAGTATCGCTGGTAACTTACCTTTTTCTAAATTTATTTTAGGCCTACTGTTTTCTAACTTTAGTATTTCTGATACCATATATTTTCCTGAAGTTATTCTAGGGCTATTGATTTGGAACTTTAATATTGCTGGTTCCTTACATTTTTCTAAATTTATTCTAGGCCTACCTTTTTCTAACATTAGGATTTCTGATATCATATATTTTTCTGAAGTTATTCTAGGCCTATTCATTTGGAACTTGAGTATCGCTGGTAACTTACCTTTTTCTAAATTTATTTTAGGCCTACTGTTTTCTAACTTTAGTATTTCTGATACCATATATTTTCCTGAAGTTATTCTAGGGCTATTGATTTGGAACTCTAATATTGCTGGTTCCTTACATTTTTCTAAATTTATTTTAGGCCTACTCTTTTCTAACATTAGAATTTCTGATATCATATATTTTTCTGAAGTTATTCTAGGCCTATTGTTTTGGAAGTTTAGTACTGCTGGTACCTCACATTTTTCTAAATTTATTTTAGGCCTACTCTTTTCTAATATTAGTAGTTCTGCCACTTTATATTTTCCTGAAATTATTCTAGGCCTACTATTTTGGAATATTAGGATTCCTGATACCGTTCTTTTTCTAAAATTATTCTTGCCTCATTGTTTTTGAACTTTACATTTTGTCCTAGTCTCATTTCTAAAATTATTTTGGACATTTATTCATTCTTAGTGAGTATATTTTGATACCTCGTCGGTATTGATATTTCCTGGTCGTTTAACGTTGGCCTACATATGTTGATTCAACTTACTTGAGACTTTCTTATATTCACTATTACCTACTTAGCGTTTTCTGACATATTCAGATATCTAGCCTTCAGCTTATTATTCTCGACTATTTTATTTATAGTTGTTTGTCCAGGATTATTGGGATTAGGTATTTAGTACAGCTTTCCTTAAATATAAGATTCATTATTTGGAATTGAGGTTTCAATATAGGTGTAATAAACTTGAAGACAAACATATACTGGTTAGGATATATTTATTGTTTTTTATGATATATAATATTTATTAATATGGGTAATTATTGTTACTTGTTGAATTGTACTCTGCCTTTATGAGAGATGTTCCATGATATTTATTAAAGTTGTTACTTGGTTGAATTCTACCTGTTTTCTATGTGGTATTGCAAACTTGCCCTCTACTCTGCCTGGTACGAAAGAAGTCGATCTCCCTCTGAGGGCATTTCCTCATGCTTCCCCTGTGCTCTTCTGTAACAGATTAGGCATCCTATAAATTATTGCATTATATATATATTATTCTCCTTTTGCATTTGGACTTATATCTCATTTGGTATTTGGAGATAATTAAGTACAGTAGCTGGTTAGGTTATAGGATTGACCTTTTGCTGTTTTTCATTATCTAGCAACTTTTTCAAGTAACTAAGTAATCATTTACTTAATTTATTTAAAGAGTTATACCGTAATAAAACCCATTCTATCGTTGCATGGTAGCAACTCTTTCGTCCGAGGCGAGGGAAGTTATATATGCTTTGCATATATAGGTGTATGCTACTATATATACATATATTTGTATTGATTGTTAATTCCTTTTGCGATTCTTTTCACTCGCCATGTTTTTTGAATTTGCATTTTTCGTGGGAATTTTTTTTTGGTGACTCCTCCGCCTATACTTACTATTTCAGTCACCTTCTTAGTGGAGCATGTTTTGGACAAATCTGTTAGGCGTTGCCACATTTCTCAAATCAAAAAATGTTAAGTCTTAAGGTTTGGATCTTTCTGAGCAATGGTTGCTGTATTGAGTATTAATTAGGTAAATGATGATGTTTATGAGATGTGAGTGTATATTAATACATATGTTTGTAATTTTGTAATTGTCTTGTTAACTCTCTTTTATAATGTTTGTAATATGTTCTATAAGTTTCTTCAAGTTTTTTTTGCCTTAGTAAATTGTCGCTACTTACTCTTAACTTGAGAAATCCCTCCTCGGCGGTCTCCTACCCAACTAAGTATTATGGGGGCCCCCTATCAATAAAATTACAAAAAAAGTATCCCCTAAAAAGGAAATGACACAAAAAAAAAATTACTCAAAAAAAAAAACATTGCACTAAACAAAAGAAAACCGCCGGCGGTACGGTAAATATGTAATGCTTAGGAAGGCATTTAAAAAACATTTCCATTGTAAAAAAAAAAAGGAAGTAACAACAATAAACTGATTAAGAAAAAAAAAGAATAATATATATATATATATACATTTTATTCGAATAAAAGAAGAAATCTCTAAGCAGTTTTATAAAAAAAAAATTGGTGCTAGTTTCTCTTCAAGTACGAGACTATATTAACTGATATTGGACAAAAAGAAAACTATCAGTTATCTCCTGAAAATTTGGACCTCTTTTCCAAAATGAGTGATCCTCCCAAGACATTTTCTTAGCCAACAAAAATATCCCATCTCGCAGAGGATGTACTAGTCCCCTCCCTGTGAGCATGTGTGATCCTCGCTCATGATTCTGAACATTTTGTTGCATGTTCGAGCTGCTCCGTGGAGATGTATTCTACATGTGCTTTCTGGGACCTGGAAGCCATCAAGTTCCTGCTGGTTTGTTTGGAGGCATTTGGATCCATGCCTCTGGACACTACCTTCCTATGGATGCCTCAGGGGGAAGGCCTCCCCTACTTCATTTTGTCACTCCATGTGGGTGGCCGGAGACATCCTCTCTCATTTTCGCCCAGCAGTCGTCGATCATAGAACTATATGTGGTGTTCTATACTCCTCGCCCTCATCATCTCCAGCTCATCGAAATCTGGTGTGTCAGCTAAGTATGGACCTTGCTGATTTGTCACCTTGCCGAATATGGACATTTGGCAGCATTTTTGGTGTGCGCTGTATATGTTATTCCTGAATCATGAAGAGAACTATTTTTGGCTATGTAATTCAAGATTTAGACACTTTTTTGGACAATAATTTGGTAACTTAATCTATAAACGCTTCTATGTGTATAAAATATGTTCTTAAAATTGCTCTGTGCGAAGAAAAACTTTTCAAGAGAATGATTCATCAAGATATATTATTATGGTATTTTGAAAGACTAAATTATGCAAGTTGTGTATGGATATGTCATGATCTAATTGTGTAGAGTGTCTTTGTCTTAGTATTAATATTTTGGGGGATTACTTAATAGTTACCTATTGCTTGGTGTTCTACTTCACTAATTTTGAGTATTTAAAAAAAAAGTTTTGGTAAAACTTTTTTTTATGGGACAGAGGGGAGTATTGTAATGGTTGTAATTTATATTTCCTCTCTGCTCCGTCTAAGTGCTTTGCTATGGTAATACTTGAAATATAAATTACCTCTCTCTGCTTATTAAGCTCTTTGCGGTTACGTCTTTAGTTCGGTGTCGCGCTCTAGTGGGGAGCTCGAGCATCTTGAGCCTGGCGACGACCTTGCCAGATCCGCCGAGTGAGTTAAAGTGCACGGTTGTGGGGGAGTCGCCTGGAGATTTTCTCTCGTTCCTGTATGTGAGTACCGACATTTTACTATGGCGTAACCTTAATTTCAATTTTTGTGCCTTCAGCACACATCACATGTATGTAAAAGAGAGAGAGCAAGCCTTAAAGTACCTATTGTCAGTTATATCCAGTAAATTCAGTGACCATGTAAAAGATTCAGGTCTAGCAGAAAACTTATTTCGTGATTGGCTAATTGCCATTATAATGTTAAATAATTTGTGGAGTAGGTAATCTATGGGTGAAGCAATATTAGGGGACCCATATGCTGTTTCAAGTTTTGATAGTATATCAGCGCAGTTAATCAATGTTTCAGAAGGATCCCGGAAATTAATCTATATGCAAATAGACATGTTACTCACGTAGAAGCCCAGTGGCGTGATAGTCATGTTTCATTAATTTTGGTAACGCCTACTTCTATAAATGATTATTACCTTTTCTTATAATGCATTTTGATTGAAAGATTAAAATTTCTTAGACTGCAGATTTTTTGTAATCATATGTTACTTTCACGCAATGTTTTATGATCAAGGAAAGGGGCGTTTCTTGTACATGCATCGACGCCATGTTAAAGTTTTGTCCAGAAATAATTCTTGTTACTAGGCGCATGAGACATATAATGTAATTTTCCCATTATTTGGAAAGAGTAATATTTTCTTAATCAAGTTAATGTTCACGCTTATGTACCTTAAAATGAAATTTGGAACATTAGAATTCTGATACAGGTAAATTCTTGATTATAAGTTGATAATGTATTTGAGGAAAATTCCCACTATTTAGGATAGGCCTATTCCGTCTTGCTATTGAAATTGTGAAGTTAGTGCATATCAAATTAACTTCTTGTGGCCTGTTATGTTACTTACGAGAGTTCTATTGATGGTTTTACGGGCCTAATGCTTTGTAAATTTGTTCTTGAATTTGATCCCGGTAGGCCTATACATTTCTAGTACATTCCATTTCATTTGGTCTAGCTCTTATAGTTACCCCTTGATATTTAGTAGTTCATTTATTAATTTTGCTTGAGCTTTCGGTCGCCTCAGTTAATTAGATTTTCTGGCTTTCTAATTTTTCTCCCTTTTACATATATACACAATTACATTTGCCCTTTGAATGTGCGATTATTATATACTGCATTTTCAGTTCGAGTCTTTCGTCAAGCTACTTAAGGTTATTCTAGGCCTATTGATTTGGAACTTTAATATTGCTGGTTCCTTACATTTTTCTAAATTTATTCTAGGCCTACCTTTTTCTAACATTAGGATTTCTGATATCATATATTTTTCTGAAGTTATTCTAGGCCTATTCATTTGGAACTTGAGTATCGCTGGTAACTTACCTTTTTCTAAATTTATTTTAGGCCTACTGTTTTCTAACTTTAGTATTTCTGATACCATATATTTTCCTGAAGTTATTCTAGGGCTATTGATTTGGAACTTTAATATTGCTGGTTCCTTACATTTTTCTAAATTTATTCTAGGCCTACCTTTTTCTAACATTAGGATTTCTGATATCATATATTTTTCTGAAGTTATTCTAGGCCTATTCATTTGGAACTTGAGTATCGCTGGTAACTTACCTTTTTCTAAATTTATTTTAGGCCTACTGTTTTCTAACTTTAGTATTTCTGATACCATATATTTTCCTGAAGTTATTCTAGGGCTATTGATTTGGAACTCTAATATTGCTGGTTCCTTACATTTTTCTAAATTTATTTTAGGCCTACTCTTTTCTAACATTAGAATTTCTGATATCATATATTTTTCTGAAGTTATTCTAGGCCTATTGTTTTGGAAGTTTAGTACTGCTGGTACCTCACATTTTTCTAAATTTATTTTAGGCCTACTCTTTTCTAATATTAGTAGTTCTGCCACTTTATATTTTCCTGAAATTATTCTAGGCCTACTATTTTGGAATATTAGGATTCCTGATACCGTTCTTTTTCTAAAATTATTCTTGCCTCATTGTTTTTGAACTTTACATTTTGTCCTAGTCTCATTTCTAAAATTATTTTGGACATTTATTCATTCTTAGTGAGTATATTTTGATACCTCGTCGGTATTGATATTTCCTGGTCGTTTAACGTTGGCCTACATATGTTGATTCAACTTACTTGAGACTTTCTTATATTCACTATTACCTACTTAGCGTTTTCTGACATATTCAGATATCTAGCCTTCAGCTTATTATTCTCGACTATTTTATTTATAGTTGTTTGTCCAGGATTATTGGGATTAGGTATTTAGTACAGCTTTCCTTAAATATAAGATTCATTATTTGGAATTGAGGTTTCAATATAGGTGTAATAAACTTGAAGACAAACATATACTGGTTAGGATATATTTATTGTTTTTTATGATATATAATATTTATTAATATGGGTAATTATTGTTACTTGTTGAATTGTACTCTGCCTTTATGAGAGATGTTCCATGATATTTATTAAAGTTGTTACTTGGTTGAATTCTACCTGTTTTCTATGTGGTATTGCAAACTTGCCCTCTACTCTGCCTGGTACGAAAGAAGTCGATCTCCCTCTGAGGGCATTTCCTCATGCTTCCCCTGTGCTCTTCTGAAACAGATTAGGCATCCTATAAATTATTGCATTATATATATATTATTCTCCTTTTGCATTTGGACTTATATCTCATTTGGTATTTGGAGATAATTAAGTACAGTAGCTGGTTAGGTTATAGGATTGACCTTTTGCTGTTTTTCATTATCTAGCAACTTTTTCAAGTAACTAAGTAATCATTTACTTAATTTATTTAAAGAGTTAAACCGTAATAAAACCAATTCTAACGTTGCAATGACAAAAATAGTTTCTCTAGGATCTAAAGCCCTTCTTTATTGGTGAACTGGAAATGTAATTATTAGGGCTGAAAATCGATTAAAATTTCTAATCGAGTTAACGCTTGACTTTAATCGATTAATCGACCGATTAATCGACTGATTAATCGACAAACTGGTCGGTGTTTTAAACGAAACCAAAGTGTGCATTTAATATTGTTTTACTCGTTTAATAACTACTACACTACAGATAATCAGAAGAAATCCTAAATTAATTAATACCATTATTAGTTAACTAGTGAGAAAATATACACAAAACTTACATTTCCGAGTTTGTTGACTAAAATACCCTTCAGGTTTCTGAATAACGGGAATTGTTTGGACACAATAGGCTGAATGACACATGATGTGCGAAGGCCGGAGAAGCGAGAGAAAAGAGTTTGGTCATTTGACCCATTTCTCGAAAAACGTTTTTCAGAATTCGACTAAACCGATTAATCTGAAAATTTAATTGATCGACGATTAAATGTTTGATCGATTAATCGAGCCGATTAATCGATTAATCGGTACAGCCCTAGTAATTATGATTCTCATCAGGCAGTTTAAAAATTAGAATATGTTATGAAATCCTACTGTACAATGTCTTTATTCTTTTTATTTATTTATTTATTTATTTTTCTTAGTTTTACCTCTCCCGTTATGGGAAAGTTTATGCGGCTCACGCCGCCAAGAGGATCTTTGGATCACAGAAATACTTTTTTGGCCAGGCAAGGACATAGAGATCCTCCCCAGAAGAGTGATCAACCCATTACCGGAGCCACCTCCAAGACAACATGAACACATAAGACGAGACACACGAGTCGTCTACACGCTCACTCTGAACAAGGCGCGGATGGGATGAAGTTGATATTGACGGTCAGATGATATTCGGGGACCATAAGGGTCAAACGTTGCCCGACATTCGTCTTGCAGTTGCAGGTGAGGAAAACCCCGGAAAGATCCCACCTAGGTAAAGATCTCGCACGATATATGTGCCGATGAGACTGTTACTCGCTAGAGAGAGACATGCTATTGTGCGAGAAAGAGAGGTAGCTTGGCCTTTACAAATAAAAAGGAAGGTACTGTTGTGCGAGAGAGATAGGTAGCAGGCCAATCGAAGCTACAGTCCCCACGAAAACATAATGCAAAGACATAAGCAATCGGCACATATTTCGTGCGGGAACTTTAACTTATGCCGACTAGGATTAGAACGCCACAGCGGTGGTTACAGTACGATGCAATCGTGAATAAATCATTTGACAAAGAAACTGGATGAGTGGTTACGTGAAGGTTCAAGAATGCTTGCATTTTTTTTATTATAGGCCTACATTTTTCCATTCTTATCATTCTTTGAGAATAACTCTGCAAGTAGTCCGTCTTCCGCAAAGGAAAAATCCTTGCAAATTGGCGTAGTGGCAAGTGTCCGGAAATACACGCGAGGACACCACAGGACATTCTGTTACATTTGATGCATGGTCAGCGACATGTAACAAATTTGTTACCGACTAGGATATCCTGTGAAGGAATGCGCTTCCATTAAACTTACAAACTACGTGCTACAGTACTAACGAAGTAGCAGTAGAGTTTGCCATTTGAAATTTGCATTATATTAAAAATGGACAAAAAGTTGAAACGAAATGTATAATACTGATAATTCACATAAACCTTTCCTTGTTTTAATATCATCTATACTTTATATTTAAATAACTTGCAATCCTAAAAGCCTTGGCTTTTCTAAATGTTTCTGAAATACTGTAGGTTAATTCCTATTATCGTCTTTACTATGGGAACAAAAACTCTTCGTTGTTTATCGTAGGTATAAGAAGTATGATCTGAAACATTCACTTGAGTTTTTCTTATTTATCTTAAGGTGGTCATATACTCTATTTTTCCTAAATTTAATATATTTTATTTATTTTTATGTCTTCAAATAGATAATTTAATATAGTTTAAAAAATGTCTGGTTTTTGTACGTAACGCTAATAGTTCACATGTAAACAAAATGAATGCATAGGGGAGTTCAGCTGATAGCCTATACCCTACTGCTTGTTAATTAAATAAGTTATACATAATTTCCCGAACAAAATAGCCTATACCTACTAATGTTTGAGTTTCCGCTCATTTTGATGGAGCTGGGACCTTCTGTGACCTTTCTCATATGATAAGTTGAGTGTTTTATTTAGTATTAGTAGATAATAAACTTCCATGATCCAGTGACAAACGGATTATAAAGCTGAAGGTCAGCTTCTATCTTCATTATACCTCTTAGGGGTTTTCTGAGGTACGAAATTCTGGAATGGGGTGCACACGGCATCCTGAGAATAACTGAGAAGCTACTTGATAAAGAAGTAGAAAACCATCAAAAACTGCCATGTGACTCGGTATGATGTCCATATATCCCCAATCTGCCTTCTGCCAGTGAGTCGAAGGTCGGAAGGTAGATGATGCAGCAGTCGGGCGGTAGGCACTTTCTTCATGGAATATATATATATATATATATATATATATATATATATATATATATATATATATATATATATATATATATATATATATATATATATATATATATATGTGTGTATAAATCTCCGAGTAATCATAACGCTGAATGGGTTTCGTAAATGCTTTATATATACCGGTATATAAGAAGCCTGAGATATATTAAAAAATTATTTTGAGTTCTGCAAGGAAAATTTGTCCTGCGCTGAATTGAATCCGGGTTTTCAGCTTTGTAACCCGACTCCTAGACGATTAGGCTCCCATAAAATATACTCCTTCCCATACCAAATATCCCTCTAGACCCCTTGATCTTTTCAATGAGATGAGAATCTGTCGTTATACATATAGACTGCAGTATTTTTAAAATTTGATCCTAGTATCGAAATTGCTCGGGGTGAGTTATAGACGAGCCATCAAAATTCGCTGCAAGAACTGGCAAGGAATACCAAAGGAGTTCTTTTTAAGGATGGGTGAAAAGACCTTTAACTTCTTAGCCCTGAAGCGACCTATAATATCATGGAAAAAGAAGCATTTACGAAACCCAATCAACGTTATGATTACTCGAAGATTTCTAGCTACCAACAATTTTTTGTATGCTTCCAAGTGTTTCTTTCTATTTTTTATAATCACGAACGGCATCCAAAATTGTTTCGGTCATATTCCAAGATTAATAGCTACGTGGCCACCACGACCACCGGTTGTCATCATTATTCAACTGAATAAATATTTTATAAAATATTGGATGAAGAGTCAAATTATAGTAATAGAACATTCATAAAAAGTTTTCCTATATTGTCATATTTATTTCCAAACATCTTTTATAAAAGTTCTTTGTCCAAGAACTTGTATAGTGTCATACAGTCACAAACAGCCATGCACGTACAATGACTGCATACTGATATATCCGTATCTAGGCTAGGCCTGTATCATTTTTATAAGTTACTAGAATCTTCATGCTCCATCTTATTGTACCCTCTATAGACATAGCCATTCAATAGTCTATTCGTAAAATTATGTTGTAAATTGTGGCATCCGGTGAGAGAGTGATCTATGCCAGAAATAACGGAATCTAGATATTTTGAGATTTGTTTTGGTTTTCTAATGAGAAAAAATGTTATCTTAACACTTGATTTATTTCTTCTTATCTGAATTTACATATTTCAAAGTGTTCACAAAAATTAAATTCAGATCACAGTGCCAACCCTTTTTCACCTTCTTAGGCCCTATTATGACTGCGAAAGGACAACACACGACGTTGCATTGAATTTAACTGTTATATATGCTACTGAGTCAATTTATTTTCTAATGCTATTAAATAGTACTAAAAAAACTAAACTAAACTCAATGGCGCTACATCCCTCGAGGGACTAGGCCTGCCATCCTAAGGCGGCATAATTAACCATAGGTAGATGGCAGGATTGGGGGCATGTGGTCATCATGCCGACACCCATGGTCGCTATTGATGGCTTACTGAATCAGAGCCATTACTTCTTTACCAGTAGCTCCTCAGTTTGAATCACGAAGCTGAGTGCACCCAGTTCCAGGCCTCCCTACCTCGGAAAAATCCAAGGAGGTGCCGGGGATCGAACGCGGGCCTGCAGATCTTTAGCCAGCGCCGCCACCTATAAATCTTACAATCATGCTGTCCATCTGTTCGTCTGTATGTCAGATTTTCTGCCCCGTTTATCTCTTATTTTCCTAAATGAATGTCATTATGTAGGTGGTTGCGAAAAGGCTTTTAGTGTTTCATTAATTTCGAAATCTTACCTTCTATCTGATCCATTCCCCTCTGTCACGGGTTTACCTACCTCCTCTAGCTGTAGACATACGTATCTTGGATATTCCAAATACATCGCAAAATGCCTTACTACGTACCCTGTTTTGCTGTCAACGGGAATTATTTACATTATACGTAAATGAAACTTGTCTTCTACTTGAAGCTGCATTCACCCTCTTCTTTACGTAAATGCTACTACATTCTTGCCTACTTATCAGTCCAACAAAAAAGTATTTTGCGCATTATAATAACCAATTTTATAAAATTCACTGAAATTGTATTCTTTTCAGTGTCCATAACAAGTGGCATTTACACCACTTCCCATTAGCTACAACTGCTCTCTCACTAGAGTTACACCCAACATTTTGCTGCTTTGCCGCAATCACATTATTTCTTTTGTCGCTAATGAATTCTAATCCTAAATTCGTACACACTTTAGCTTTTTCTTTTCCACTTAGACTCATTTTTCACTAATTTTTCGTTTTTCGCAGCTTTTAATAACAAGTTCTTCAAAATCAACCATGATAGTATCAACTGACAAGTGCCTATAATCAGACCTGCCTTGCCGCGCAAACCATAACATCTGCATATCACGTTACTATTACTTGCGAGCTGGCATAGCCCACTCTCTCACTGTAGAAACGCGATTACCTTCATTTATGAAAATTAACTTTCAGGAACCCACACAAACCATTAATATTAGGTTTACAATTACACGAGTATGTGTACTACGCAGAGGTGACAGTAACTCAAATTTGAAATTTTTGGCATAGGTCACTCTCTCACTGGATGCCACAATTGCTTTTTCCACGACAGTATTTCTTCGTTCATTTCTCATGGTGGTAACCTGAATTTCCTACACCCAGTGCCGTTAACCTAACCTGCCTTCTAATGTTGCCTTCTTCGTAGCCCACGTGCGTCAAAACTTCTAACTTTTGATGGTTGTTGCAGACGTGAAATAATTGCTAGTTGATTTTTAAAATTTCAGTCTTACATATGTCTTTATTTCTTTTGTTTTTAGTTATTGATATTGACTTACGATTTAATTCATCCATGACGCGACTGATGCATCTGCGCAAACTGATGTATCGTTCCCCAACAAAATTTAAATAGTTACTACTTTTTAAAGTGGGTACCCCTTGCAGGCCATCTTTAACAGCTGTCAACAATTATTATCACCGTTATTTTTATGTAAATAATATTTTTACTAGGCCTATTCGCTGTCTATAAAAATAGTTTGCAATACGCATGCCTTACGTGCATTTAAGAATCTCAGTTCGTCTTTCAATCTCTTCCTTGATTCTCCAATGATACACTAGCCACTCTTTTATAACAATGTTCTATAAGTTTTATTAGTAACTAGCGTGTGCCCGCGGCTTCGCACGCGATAATTATTCCAAAAATTATAAATTAAGAGCATAATAGTTAAATCATTATATTTATTAACACCTAAATCACGTGGACTACATACCACGATTAGATAGCGTCGCCTGGTAAAAGCGACCTCAGATTAGAGTTCCCTGGCCCAGAAAACCCCTGCATAGTGAGTTTCGTCCAAGTCGAGCAATGTTTGACCATATTTAGGCCTATATTGAATATCCCTCTTCCGTGTAGGTTGAAAATTTCATACGTCTGCGGGCCTTGATATTCTAAACAAATGAATCGTCAAGGATGGACTTACAAAATCAACCGATCGCCCGCGATAATTATTTCAAAAATTAAAAATTAAGAGCATAATAGTTAAATCATTATATTTATTAACACCTAAATCACGTGAATTACATACCACGATTAGATAGCGTCGCCTGGTAAAAGCGACCTCAGATTCGAGGTCTTTGGCCCAGAAAACCCCTGTAACTTATAGTGAGTTTCGTCTAAATCGAACAACGTTTGACCATATTGAGGCCTATATTGATTATCCGTTTTATAATAATAATAATAATAATAATAATAATAATAATCCTCTTCAGTGTAGGTTGAAAATTTCATATGTCTGCGTGCCATGACATTATAAACAAACGAATCGACCAGCTTGAGCTACATCATTCAAGCGATCGCGATAGTTTTATGTCCAAGAAATGACAAAAATAGCCAAAGCCTACTGTAATTGATTTGACATTGAATGGTATTACTGAAAACTGATGCTTCGAAAACGCAAAAAATACACTTTTTGGCCCGTTTTTCTCCCATAACTCACGAACGAAAGGAAAAATTAAAAATGTAATATGCCAGAAACCTTCCCGGGAATGCACTCAACAACTTCCCAAAGTTTCATGGCGATCGGATGAATGATGTAGTAATTCATAAAGGACAGACACACACACACACACACACACACACATACATTCATTTTTATATACGAGGGGTATTCCGAAAGTAAGTTTCGTCAATGTATGGCAGGAGCGGCGTGTTCACCAGGGGAACCAAACAAACGCCAGACGAATCCCCACCCGTGGCTGGTTCCACGACGGAAGTGGCGTCAGCGGAGGAGGCATGACGCAGGCGCACTGCGCCGTAGAAGAGCGAGTCGCAGCAGACTGGCGTGCCCGCGGGTATTAGTGTACCGCTCACGATGGCACGAGAGATTTGGCGCCACTGCCATGTACCGCTATCTCCCCTCTTTCAAACGAGCCATTGCTGCAGCCGCTGAACCTTTTATTGTCCGAGATAGAGCTGTTTGAAATTGATCTCCCGATTTCCGTCCCCGCAAAGTGCGGCCTCCACGAACCCATCTCGCACAAACCTTATGGAACATCAATTTGTCACTCAAAATGGTCTGTATGGAACCTTTAGTAATGTCAGGAAGCTGAGGTGGAGCAGGCTGTGCGCCAATTCCTTGCATCGCAGGGCACCGAGTTTTACCACAGTGGGTTCTTCAAACTGATCGCACGCTACGACAAATGTCTCAATGTCGCTGGCGACTATGTCGAAAAATAGTGCACGGTGTATAGGTCATGCTGCCATGCTGTATTGCTTTTGGGTCAATAAAGTGTCCGTGTGACAAACTGACGAAACTTACTTTCGGAATACCCCTTGTATATAGATGTCAGGAACAAGACGTGTTCCGTAACTAGTGCTTCAATGCCATGGGATCTGGAGTGCAATCGACCCTACAGTCTTTAACTGAAATGTATAGAGAGGGCATACACAGCTTAATATTATGCAGATTCAGAGGCCAGCAATAAGAAGTGCTAATTTCCCTAAAGGGATATTGACAGAAGATGTTTCCCATATGCCCCATTTCCGGAATACTCTGTGTTATTACACTGAGTTCCGGCTCTTCCTCATTTTCTACGTTTTATGCCAACCAATATTGGTAAAACCGTAAAGATGAACATCTGTGCTACGAATCCGCGCGTATGATTGGAAAAATCTACTTTAATTTTCGAAATTTATTTACAGGCGAAATTAAAAAAACGGGTTATCAAAGAATCACTTATCCAAAGATGAAATTATATGAATAGTATATTGCGATACAAGTGCCGTAAGGCACGTTTACGGGTCGAGGAAACAGATTGAAAACCCGAGGCGCAGCCGAGGGTTTTTAAGTTTTCGAGACCCGTAAATGCCTTTACGGCCCGTGTGTTGCATGCTATTTTTTGCACGACGGTTACTTATATCAATTTAATTATATTAATTGTGATATTACCTGAAAATATTATGTAAATACATTCTTGAAAATAGATGTTTATTTCAGAAAGTGATTCGCATGTGTTTGTTGTTATGGGAACCGAATATTTGTCCTGGAGGCTTTGGCCATAAAGGCTTGTATTATGAAGTGTATCGTAATGAATTATGACGTATCGCTTGAACCGTAAGTAATTTAACCTCATCGCAACGGCCATAGCAACAAGACTGTGTGGGAATGTCAACTTACGATCCATGTAAACAACTTTCGTAAGTAACACTTACTAGCTAAGGAGTGCAAAAAATTATTTATAAAATTGTGATTATTTATTATGTTTGAACATTCTAACTCCGTAAGCAACTCTTTTTTGTTTTTGTTATTTTTAGTACTGTTCACTCTTTCGAGAATTTAAGTAAATTCCTTAGAATTGTCAAAGTACTTTTAGGAAAGTAAAATGAAAAATTGTCAAAATATTTTTATTAAATGATCATGTCTAGCAATATATTCATTTCTAAAGTATTATAAAGTTGTAAAATGGGGGACAGTTAAAGAACTCAGTTTTATTCCCTTGAGAATAATTATACTATCTCTGTAAAATTCTGAATGTGTTATAAAGAGCCAGGTTAAGATTCTTACACAAGTTTCTATTAAAATATTTTTGGAGTTAAAAAGTAATTATAATGAATTCTTGATTCTTTACAAAAAATTGCATAGTAAGTTACGATTTTTTCGGGGAAATTAATAGTACCCGTACAGAGAAAATAATGGCTAGTTTTATAGTAGCCCTATATTTTTACTTCCTCTGCCCGTACCATAGGTACTATAGGTAGAGGAAGTATTGTTTTCGACCCTAAAATTCGAAGTTGAGTTTTTAGCATATATACACGTTTCAAGGCCCCCTGGGAAGTTTGTGAACAGGCTAGCTCCGAAACGGAGAATCGTATGAAAACAAAATGACATATTTGGGTCAGGTACCTTCTGAAGATGTGATTCGAAGATTGGCGACAAATTTTCCTTATTTTTAAGGGGACTTTACATGAAGAAATTTTCGTTTTTCGCGATTTTCTCGAAAACGGCTCTAACGATTTTCTTTAAATTTTTCGCATGGATTGCTTGTACCAAGAGCTAAAACTTTTATTTGAAACATTTTTTCGAACAAATTCTCTGAAGTGTAGTTATAAGCAACCCACTGTGAATACGTGCTTTTTGCAATACGGCTTCTTGTAAATCGTACGAAAACAAAATTTTGTATTTGGGTTAGGTACCTTCTGAGGCTGTGAAGATTGGCGACAACCTTCTCTAATATTTAAGGGGACTTTACATGAAGAATATTTTGTTTTTTTGCTATTTTCTCATAAACAGCTCAAACAATTTCCTTTAAATTTTGTACATGGATTGCTTATACCATTTCAAAAACATTCTCTGAAGGATGGTTGCAACCTACCAACTTGCCTGGTGAACAACTCAATACGCGGACATTTAATGCATTTTATTCTATATAAGCACGTGAAGTGAGAAAAATGTACTGTTGGCCCTGCTTACAGTAAAGAAATATCTGAGGGCAATATTTGATAAATTTCGGAAATTATTCTTAACAGCGGAAAGTTCAATAAACGTTTGCAGTCACTTGTTTTTTTCCCATAGCCTGCGTTTTTAGTCGCAACATTCAAAGAAGGGGCTATAAGATATTTATAGCATAATTAGCGTAAATGCTGCAAACTTTTATTTGGGCAGAGGAAGTTATGTGACTTTCACATCAGATTTTTGTACATAATTTTGACTTAATACTCACCAATATAATGTAAAGTTATAATTTACATTTTTTTAAATCGATAACTTAGAAAGTTCAATCTAATTACATTAAAACTTCAACTTTTGTTATAAAACGTAAAAGAAAAATCCGCTAAAATTTTGAATACAGCATTATCAGTTATAGGACAATAGTGATTGTGTTGTGATTTGCCTGGTTATGAATACTAAAGATAACTTTTCTGCAAGCCTGTAGAGATTATTCAACTCGAGAAGAGACTACAGAGAGCGGGTTGCATAATATCTCGTTTTGGTCTAGTGGCAAGAGAGGGTTGCCTTGGAAACCGATTTCCTGCTTCTACGTTCCGAGTCATACGCCCCACTAGAAACATGGGAAACGATATCCTAGGTCATTGTTCAATTTTAATTTTTCCACTGAATGGTTACAGTAATGGTCTGTGTATCCTCTTATTAGTAGAGGTGTGTGGGCAATTGAACTCAATCAAAATGTTCGAAGTTGGGATCTATCAATCGAACTATTTTCAAATCATTAAATTACATTAAGTAAATTCTTTATGTTTCAGCATTTCATTTTGCATTCAGTTTCGGTAATATTCATTTATAATTAAATAATCATATGCATTGGAGATTAATGGATCTGTTATTTGTCAAGAGAAGGGAAAATGATTTCTTGTCATTATCCATATTTCTAATAGAAAATTCTGTAAAGTGTGAATGAATGAGGTATCGCTAGACATTGTCAGACACTGTCTAACTCCAAATAGAAGTTTAATTAAATTCGCTACACGTCCTATGCTGATATACCAATGGACTTTGGATATACATTTTAGGTTTTGAAACAGATTATAACTTTCAACAAGAATTACAAAATCATAACTGCAATGAAGGAAAATAAATAGATCAGTAGTAATAGAAATAATTGTGATATTTACTATCTACTTTGCATAGTTCATAGCACTTGTAAATATTGGCTATATGGAAGATGGCAAGTGCATTGAACTTTATTTGTTTTCATACGTAAACTAACCTTAATGTTATTGTGTACCCGAATTACTGAAGGGAAGATAACGACAACTATATATATCGGTTACAGTTATTCTTAGACTGTATCTTTCAATAATGTTTCTGTCCTTATGATATTCATAATAATTTGAGATTTGTTCATCAGTAAGTTCAGTCAAATTCTTTACAAAACGATTTGGTTGATACCTAGGGACCGTATATTTTGGTAAAATAAAATGACTTATTTAGGTATTTAGGTGTTGTGAGTAATTCGCGAAATAAAATATTTTATACAATTATACTTATGAGTATGACACGGAGTTCTGTACGCAGTGTGTGTTTTTTTATTTTTCTAGAACCACGAAAAATGCCATATTTGAGGTTATAATGTTCTTTAAAACCAATGGAATTCATATGTAAACTCAGTTCGTTGTTAAGAAATAAGCAAAATGAAAGGAAAATCGTGAAGAAGTGGGTAATTTATATGCACAAAAGGGTCAACTAATCTGGATAAGATACGAAATATGTTGAATCACATTCTTTACCGTAATCTTATATAGGAATCTCAAATTCGGCACACAGATAACAGAAAAGGAGTGTATCGTGATCACTGAATTTCTAATCTCTGCTGTATCAAACCTTTGCTGTAATCGACCACAAGTACCGGTATCGATAACTTTTTGGCAGCCTTAGAAATAGCAGAAAAGGAAGCATGCTATAAGAAATTAAGGAGAAAATCGCAGTAAACAAACTATTACGATTTTGTATAACATGTTTGTACACTTTCTCAAATTGAGTATGAATGGGATTATTTCACGCTTATTTGAATTTCGCACAAACGAACAAATTTCGTGTTATTTCGTGGATTCAATTTGCTTAATATTGATATTTTTGCATGTAAAAAAATAAAGCTAAATATAGCTAAAAAAAGCTGTTTTGTGAAATTTCATGCGTATCGCTGTAGCCAAAAAATGGGTCCCTATTGATAATAAATTCATAAGCAGAAAGAGGGGGATTAGAAGGCCTAGATAAAAAGAGGAAACATGTGAGGAAAACCCCGGAAAACCCCGCCTAGGAAACTTGTCCCGACCAGAAATCGAACCAGGGCCCGCTGCGTGAGGAGAGCTAACGCATCCCCTAAGCCACAGCGGTGAATTTGGCCATGCTAACGCTAAATAAAATAGGCAAGGAATATAATTCTGTTTTTCACCGGCAGCCATAACGGTCTCCACAGATAACCGAAAGAATTATAAAAAAAAAAACTTTTTTGTGTGTAAAAAACTTGATTTTAAATTCTGAAAGTTACTTTGAATTCAAATTGACCAACAGTTAGGTCATAGTAAAGTTGAAGATCGGCAAGGAACATGATCCGGTTATTGCCACAAGTCATTAAAACGATCACCAACTTGAATAGTAGAACATTTCGAAACGGCAAGGTCGTATGTTCGTTTCATACATAGAAACCATGTTCTATCAAAATATAAACTTTGTTAGTTGCTTAGTTTTTTAATTGAAAGAGTACCAAACAGACTCACAGAAACCACTATAATTTTAGTAATTAGTACAGATTATTAGTCCTGAAGTGAAACTGTTACTGAACATTCTTTTGAGTCAATCTTTATACTATAGAAGATGCTTTCATTCGTTTGATAGACGTACTTGCTTAAAAATGGAATCTTCTTTTATTCAAAGTTAGACTAAAATCACACGAAAACCCCGGTGCTATTTCGATGATTCTGTTCGTTACCAAGCGTAACAAAATGTATATTAAAATCTTGCCACGAACATTATTATTAATGAAATAAAAAAAATCATGTAAATTGGATCGCTGGTTCTCGAGTTATAAGTGTACTAACGGACAGACAGACAGTCAGAGAGACGTTGCGTTGAATGTTGAATATGGAGTACTGGCGTAATTTTTGGGGGCTATGTTGTAGAAACATGCAACGAATCCAACGCAAATGTTCTGGATCTCAGCCCAATGTCTTGTTGTTATATTAAAAACATGTATAATGGAGCCTACCACACTCTATGATATGACAAAACAGGTGTTGAATGTTGTAAACTGTCATCTGGAGAGCAGCCAACCACGGCCTTCCAGAATATTAAATGTTTATTCCTACCAGAGGAAACGAGGAGATCTTAAGGAAATGTACAACAGAAGATAATAAATTCTACAATTTTCTACAGACATAATTGAAATTTTGATTAAATGATTGTTCATATTATTTTACAGCAGCAGTTAAATTTTTCTATTATTATGACTTTGACATTTCACTTGTTATTAACATATGTTATGTAACCATTCATGTAGGTCTTTCTCCGCAATAAAATGTTAAATATTTGAAGTTTAAAGTAAGAATAGAGCATTTTATTTTTAACCATGATCCTTTAGAACAACCATGGGCAAACCCCTATCCATTGACACGCAACCCGCAAAGTTAGTAAACTACATATAGTTCGAAAAGATCAGCTAGATGGAGACACAAACAGACAATAAGTGCAGTGGCGGTAGCTCATTCTTTGGGAAATACTAATTTCACTTTATAATTTACAGTACAGTTAACACGTATACAAACAATATTGTATTTTTAATTATTCTTTTACGTGTGCAATTATTTCAATATACAAAGGCTTAGAATGTGCTATAGGCTAATGCCTTCCCAATCGCAACTGTGTCGCGACCCATCACTGCTTGTAAAGAGATTATGACTCACGCATGGGAATATTTCCACCACATGCATTGAATTCCGCAATGCCATCTTGTGTCTTATGTTGGAAAGTTAAGAACCGCTTGTGATTCGCGAACCAGTAAATGCCCATGTATGCTTTAGAAGAAGAAGAAGAAGAAGAAGAAATGGTTTATTAAAACTAAACTGCTTGTAATACACGAGGTGCCATAGGTTTACATAACCTGAAGTTCAGTCCTTTTATGGACAATTAAAAAGTAGGCCTATAACTCCGTAATGTTGCATTGCTATCTTATAGGCGCTGGAAATACCGTATACGAATTGTAGACAAAATCTTAAGTGTAATACATAACTTCCCCTACCCTTAATACATTCCAGTATACAGTACACGGCTGCATTGCAGTAGTGCGCATAATTCGCGAGCCTAGACAAAATATTGTGTATGAGATCAGTAGCTTATAACTATCCTTCAGAGAACTTACTGGGATTTTTTTTTTCAATTAAAATATAACACTATACAATCTTCTCTGTGAACTGACACCGAAACAGTATTTCAATAATTATTTTCACTTTCCAATTGAGTAGATTCTATTGTTTCCAATATTGGAAACACAAACAGTATGTTTAGAAATTTGAGAATTAGATACTTCGCTGCAATTTGGAACTTGTATTCTACCGTGAAATCCGTATCAGTAGGCCTATATTGTTTTAAAACAAACTTGTTGGTACATTTAGGCAGTTGCCAGAATCATTTTGCTATGATTTTGACTCATTCTTGGCAACCACAATTGATTTTTGCTCTTCGCTGGATGATTATTTGATGAAGAACTGTGTTTAAATAAAATATACCATACTTTATTAAATAAAATATACCATACTTTATTAAATAAAATATACCACATTTTATTACACAAGCATTTAAATAAAAAACGATAGCTATCTTTGGGACAATCCAATCTGCTATGACGAAGGCATTGCAGTAATGAACAATTCATGATTTCAGTCAAAGAGACGGAAACACATTTTCCCTTTCTTCAGAACTGCATATTTTATAGCCGTCCGCATTGTGACGCTTTTATTGGATACTCAATAGCAGTGCATCACATTTATGGATTATTCAAATGAGCTGAATATGTGCTCCGGCAGATGTCAGTGGGAAGAATACGCTATCCCTGTAAAGTGCCTTGTTACTCTTGAAGATGTCTCTCTTGAAGCAGGGGTACCGGTATCAACGCTTGAGTGAAGAATTTGCATAAACATTCATTCAGACTCAGTCTGCATCCATCAGTAACGCAGCAGTGATTCCTTCAGTTGTCTGTCTTCTGCTCTAACGCTGAACTATTTTTTATCGTCTCGTGTGTTTGCTGTCACTTGCAATCTGTTGTCTTGTAAAAAGGGTTGAAGAATAAACTACATGATAAGATGACTTCTCCTACCCTTGTCTAATCAGTTATAATGATACAAGAGTGTGTTCCAGCTCCTTAAACTTAGTTCTTAATTAAATGACTGCAGCAGTTTCTTTACTTGTAAAGCTAAAAAAAAAAGCCTAAATTGGAGCGACGCTGCAATTTATCGTCCCAAAAAAAAATACAAAATTCTTACTTAAACCGGTATTGATAGATCAGAAATTCCTCAGGGACAATTATTATAATCTGGGACAGACGGTCCCTTAAGTTGGTTGGTTAGTTAAGTTTATTAATCTTGAGCATTAAAAAAATATAATGGACTCAATGCAGTCTGTAGCCGGTCATTATTTCTATGCCTATATTACACTACAATGTCACATTTCTATGTTATAGAAGTTAAATGTCATTATATAATTAATAAAATAATAGCATTAAATACGCATAGTATTAGTCTAGATTGTTTTATAGAATTGGGATCTGGGGACTCTATAGAAACAGTTGGGTGCAAGATATAAGTTAATACTGCATAAATATTGTAATGGAATCTTAGCCAATTCAGCGCCAAAGAAAAAGGCAATGTTGGCATTTGGCAGGTGTAGTAATAGAGGACAGAGGAGAAGTTACAAGAATTACGAAATACTGACTCAGATTTTTTAAAATGGAGCAAGATGAATTGCTTCAGATCTGTTACAGATTTATGGAAATTAACTTAAATAAAGTAAATTGGGCTTCTACTTTAAAGCATGAATTAGAGAAAATTGGGTTGGGCTATTTGTGGAAAGATTACAAAAATGGAAGGAATGTAATAAATATATTAAGACACAGATTAATGATATAGAAAAACAACATACCTTTAGCTCCATGAATGACGAATATTGACTACAGTATTATAGAAAATTAAAGCTGTTTGGGGCTAAGAACCCTACGCATCATGTGATAAAAGCTCGTTTAATTTGGGGAGTTGGTAAAACTGATATGGGCATCATCAATCCTATGACGACATCTGTGTCTAGGAAGAAGCGGACAATACGTACAAATAGTTTATGGAAACTACAAAACTTGCAATTTCGCATTATGAGTCATATGAGATGTTCTATAACTTAAAGCACAAAGAGGGGTAGGGTCTATAAGCTTAATAGAACAGGAAAAACGACTGTAAATATACAAAAAAATAGCAGAAGCTTATATGGATACTTTTGTTTTTGCAAATTGAAGTAGCAAATTTCTGAAAAAAAAATTGAAATATTTCATCATCAATTTTTTATATGTGCATTCCGAAGTTCTCTGAGTAAAAAATAGATATATAAGCTTTCATGAACCACAGATTATTGTCTCTGTTGGACATTACATGAGAATATTATAGGAGAAAAATTCCTCCGACACTGGGACTTGAACCCAGGATCTTTGGCTATTCGCGCCAATGCTCTACCAACTGAGCTAAGCCGGAGTTCAATTCACAGCGCCGGATGGAACCTCTCTCCTATGACTGATTGCCCTAATGGTCTTCCTCACAGACAGACAAGTTATGTCATATGCAGTACTGTGAGGCACACTAATTAGTGATTTTTGTGACCGGGCTCCCACTGTTATTGTACAGTTGACATTCAAGATAGATATATAAGCTTTCATGAACCACAGATTATTGTCTCTGTTGAACATTACATGAGAATATTATAGGAGAAAAATGTCCAACAGAGACAATAATCTGTGGTTCATGAAAGCTTATATATCTATCTTGAATGTCAACTGTACAATAACAGTGGGAGCCCGGTCACAAAAATCACTAATTAGTGTGCCTCACAGTACTGCATATGACATAACTTGTCTGTCTGTGAGGTAGACCATTAGGGCAATCAGTCATAGGAGAGAGGTTCCATCCGGCGCTGTGAATTGAACTCCGGCTTAGCTCAGTTGGTAGAGTATTGGCGCGAATAGCCAAAGGTGCTGGGTTCAAGTCCCAGTGTCGGAGGAATTTTTCTCCTATAATATTCTCTCTGAGTAAAGTTTTTGGATCGCTGTAGTATCACTTCTTATCCAAACACTCAAACATGTGTTTTTATTTCTTCTTTAATATTAATACAATAGAACTGCATAGAACTGCTGTGGATCCATTTATTTACAACAATGATGAAATCTATATTAATAAAAATTAATTTACAAAAGGGTTGTTGCCGCATCACTTGAGAACGGCTCGACCGATATGACTGATTTCTTTTTTGTTGTGTTCGTAATTGTCAGGACAAGGTTTGTATGAAAGAATTTTTTTGGAAAATCCATGGGAAAAGTCGGAAATGTGAAATGAGGCAGAGTTAGAAAGTTCTGCTGTCAATTGTTTACATACCGAAAGTATTGTTTACGGTGTTCACATAGGGTTTTGGAAACTATATTATAATACTGGGCTTTAACAAATTCTGATACTACCGATGTAATTAATACATTTGTGAAAATAATTCTTGAAGAATAAAATCCGCGAAAATAAAGCAGTCACATAACTTTCTCTACCTTCGACATGGACAATATCATTTTCTCACTTCACATTTTGATGTAGAATAAGCGGTTGTATTGCAGGGAAAACTTAAGTGGTTGTTAGTGAGTATGCTATATCGGAAGTTGGTAACAAATCCTATCCACTGATACGTCACTCATAGCTGTAGGCTTTATATTAGTTGAGAAATAGGCCTAGGGATGTTTATCAGAGGCCCTAAGCATCTAAAAGAAGATAAAATGGGATGGAACATTTTCAGTCCTATGCGCGCAGTACATTATGTCCCAGGTTTTTGGGAAGGAAAGTATGAAAGTAATATTGAATTTCTTTTTTACTTCAGCCCCGAAACGGTTGTATGGTAATACGAGAGTGAGAAATACAATTTTCTGTCAAGACAATACAATCTTATGTAACCGGAATTTATTTTTCTTCTTATTTGCACTCCTCCCAGGCATGGTGTGTAGAAGCAATAGAATGCAACATTCGACATCCTCTGACAGCCATAAAAAGCTATATCTAGCGTTTTCTGAGGGAAATAGTCTGAGTGCCATATGTCGTTCTTCCTCATTTCGAATTCTACATACATATTACATAAGGACCTAGAGTTTCAACATCGAAAGTCCTCCAAAAGTTAATTTCATATTACAAAATACAAAACCCGGGCGACGCATCTCTTCCCAGTCTCCTTAACGTCAACTATGAACTATGACGAGCTTAAACATAATGACTGAAATTCAACCAGGCCCGAGAGGCATAGTTAAAAATAAAAGAGGTAAATCTTTGTGAAGTGGACAGAAGGAAATTATATTGAATGTGTTTAATGGATTAAAAAAATATATATCCAGCACTTGCGATTGAGGACGTTGTAAAATTGACATCTGAATTCACCGGTATATCTACCAGAAGTATCTGGAAAGTGCGTAGTGAATACAGAGACTCTGGTGTAGTGAAAACTCCTCCAAGAAAGGCTCAAAAGCCGCGTAGTGTTTTAGATAACATTGATGACTTTGCGAAAAGTGCTATTCGAGCAAAAGTTCATCAATTCTTTTTTGATAACATATCGGTACCTCCAACTGTGGATAAACTTCTTTGTGCTGTCAATGAGGATTCCGACCTACCTAATTTTAAAAGAACAATATTTTATAAGTTATTGTTGGACATTGGAATGTAATATATAAAAGAAGTGAGGTTAATGTTATAGTAGATCGTGATGATATTGCACTTTGGAGAAGACGATATCTTAGAGCTGTACGGCAATACCGAGCAGAGGGTCGAAAGTTTTATTTCTTAGACGAGACATGGGTAAATGCAGGACACACCACCCCTACAAGAAGACAAAATAGGATGGAACATTTTCAATCCTACGCCCTCAGTACAGCCTATTATGTCCCAGGTTTTGTGGGAGGAAAGTATGAAAGTGGTATTGAATTTTTTTAAATAATTTCAGCTCCGAAACGGGTGTATGGTAACATGAGAGTGAAAAATAAAAATTTCCATAAAAACAATACAATCTTATGTAATCGGAATTTATGTTTCTTCTTATTTCAACCCCTTCCATGGTGTGTAATGCAACACTTGATATCCTCTGTGAGCCATAGAAAGCTATATCTAGCGTTTTCTGAGGGAATAGTTTGTGTGTGATAAGTCGTTCTTCCTCATTTCAAGTTCTATGTAGACCTACATATTATGCAAGGCCCTAGAGTTTGAAAATAAAAAATCTTTCGTAAGTTGGTTTCAAATTACAAAATAAAAACCCGGGCGAAGCCGGGCCTTTTAAGCTAGTATGCTTTATAAAACCGTGCGCCATTATAATCTGTATTCAATCTTAAGTATCGCGTCTAGAAGACAATCACAGCGACTCGATAATACCGTTTTATTCTGATCTAATTTTAAAGAATAATTTGAAATGTGGGTAATAAATACTTAAACCTAAGTACATACAAGGTGTTAATAAATAACACCGAAATATTTTACCTGTATATAGAGGGGACTTAGACAAGCAACTTTCATTAGGCGATTTTTGCTCTATGACGTAAAATGAGTATGCTACAGGGGTGCTCATAAATGAATAATTACGTGAAATAGGGTTAAAATGTTCATTAAATTGACTTCATGCCTTCCTAGTGAACGATAAAAACCTGACTCTTAATCATTCGTCAACAGCTATATCATAATTTAGTGTTTCCATTATCTGCAAAATTTACAGACTAATCACATGACTGGTCGCCACTGCATTAGTCTTTTTTTAATTCATAACTACTGACTATAGTTTTAACAGTGAAGTTCCTTTGTTTTGCATTTTTTCTAATGTTAGAAGTCAGTGGCGGCCATGCCCTGGGAGATTTTATGCTGTAACAGGAAAAATTGAATCCATAAAGCAAAAATCTCCTAATAAAAGTGACTTGTCTATATCCCCTCTATACACAGGTAAAATATTTCGGTTTTATTCATTAACACCCTGTATAAACCTGTTATATATATATATATTATATATATATATATAATATATATATATATTATATATATATATAATATATATATATATTATATATATATATATAATTTGTTATCATTTCGGAGCTAAAAAACCATAGAAAAAGGGCCATCTCGGTTTTCAAAAGAGTATAAATAAAGCTGACTTTTTAAAAACACTTATGTTAAGTTGATGTGTTCTCGTATCCTCTATATCAGTGGTTCCCAAACTTTTCAGTCCGCGGACCCCTTGAAAAAAATTAAAATTTCGCGGACCCCCTCTGGGTTTTGAAACAAAAACTAAACACTTACTTTGATTCAAATGTATTAAATTCAATAGACAAAATAACAATATCAATGGTATCAAATAGAGTTTACTCCTTAATGTGAACAGTGAAGCTGCTTTTGATTAATTAGCACTGCAATGTTAGGTTTAATGTCTGATAATTTCAATATTAAGTCACTTTCAACTTCATGTTTATTTCTCAACTTAGATTTCAAGTACGTGAGGTGGGAGAATGCTGTTTTACATAGATAAGTAGCGGGGAACACAGTTAAGCACTTCAAAGTTACGTGATATCCTATTTCTTCTTAAACCACCTGCGGACCCCCTGAAACACCATCGCGGACCCCCAGGGGTCTGTTCGGAAATCCAAACTGATAAGTGGAGAAAACAGTTTCTGATCTATAGGCCTGTATTATGTGAGTTATTTCTCTAAATGATAACAATTATCTATATTTATTAAAATCTTTAAAAAAAATGATAATTTCCATTGAAGAGAGTACAATATATATATATATAGCCTATATATATATATATATATATATTATATGTACATACATATATATATATATATATATACACACATATATATATATATATACATATATATATATATATATATATATATATATATATATATATATATATATATATATATATAGCTCCGAAATGATAACAAAAGTGCTCAACATGGCTTGAACGGTTTTGAATATAGTATATCAATTCGTGTCTTCATAATAAACGAAATGATTGGTTGATTAATGGTTATTTAATGACGGTTGCTCTGAACTCAGGCCTGGGTGGTCGAACTCAGTTGGGATGGTGTTGATTAGGCTGGTGCTGCTTGACCAGCTGCATTATTTGAAGTAAGATAGCAAACAGATCGGTATGTGGCTTCTTCGCTTCGGATGTTGTAGGGTTTAGGATTCGGTGGCGAACTGCAACATAAGTAACACTAATTTAAAACCAGTTCACAATCTGAATAGTTCAGTGGAGATATGTCATAACACCATCCTCTTCAGCATAAGGCCATGAATCTCTCATGTGAACTATTCCGATTTAAAAGAGGAACATAAAAACGCTAGAACCATGCAACTTACGAGTATAGATGTTATGCAGGGCTTCCCTACTGCAGCGTCGCTTCGACTTTCTTGCCATGGACCCCCTCCGTAAATCTTCAGGGCCCACGACCTTCCTCGCCATGGAACCCCTCGGTAAATCTTTTGGGCCCATGACCTTTCTCGCCATGGACCCCCTCCATAAATCTTCAGGGCCCATGACCTTCGCCGGGACGCCGTTTCGGTACTCATAAGGAAGAAGATTGTCTTAGCCAGTGATCTGTAACATACCATAAAAAATCTATTTAAAATCAGTTCACGATCTGAATAGAAAAAAAAGTATAAAAAAGTAAAGTGTTCCCTATACAGGCCATGGAGGCCCAGAGGGTTCCAGAAGGTTGAGGCTGCCACATTTTAGACATTTGGAACATGAAGGTGGTAAGGTAGTCAGCCTTACGCATCGGCCGCCTTTACCCCCAGGATTGCTCCTGGTACTCATTTCTGTCAAAGGATGAGTCGACGCCAGGGTCATAGTGCCACCAGAAGGATTAGGTCAGTTGAAAAACTCCAACGACCTCATCGGGGAACGAACCCGCGACCTTCCGGTTTGTAGTGCAGCGCTTCAACCACTACGCTACGGCGTACCCCCTCACGATCTGACTAGGTAATAATAATAATAATAATAATAATAATAATAATAATATTTAATTAGCCATTACACAGTATCGTGCAATAGGCTTTGTCGATGTAAAAGTTACATATGATTACATAAATATATACACGTACAGTGAAAACTAGACATAGTGTATGTAGGTGATTTATCAAAAATTCATATCAATAAAACCAATTTCAAAAACTTCGTCAATAGTATAAAAAGCCTTAAGAGTTAATCATTCACGCAATATCCTTTTAAAACGTAACAAACTTATACTCCTAGCTTTAGAAGATAAAAGATTAAAAAGCTGAATACCAAAGCCCTGCCAACTATTAAAAGCTTTCGATGTACGACAATACATTGCATTGAGAACTCCATAGGAGTGAACATCAGACCGTAGAGAATACGTACCGGTATTTTGTCTTTCTTTCATATATATACAATATATATGTCTTAAAATATATGTCTTAATATATCCAAGTATATATATATATATACCTGGAAAAGTTAAAATATTGTTTTCAATAAAAAGAAGTTTACAATGATCATAACTGGCTTTTCTACTTATAATACGTACAGCTGCTTTCAGCTGTATTTGAGGAATGCCCACATAAATGTACTCCATACAATAACTGACAATGAAAGGGTGAATGGTATACATTCTTCAGAAGATTACATTTACATACACACAAGCACATACAAGATCCTTGACAATTTATTACAGATATTAGTTATGTGATCATTCCAAGAAAGTTTCGTATCCAGCACAAATACAAGCAATTCACTGGAGATACGTCATGGCACCATACTCTTCAGCATCAGGCCATGAATCTATCAAATGACCTATTCAGATGGTAAAAGGGGAGCAAAAAACGCAAAAACGATGAAACTTACCAGAATTGGAGTTGTATGGGGCTTCCCTACTTCAGTGCTGCTTTGACTTCCTCGCCATGGACCCACATCTTCAAATCTTCAGGACCCATGACCTTCGCCCAGACGCCGTTTCGGTACTCGTAAAGATGAAGTATGGCTTAGTCAGTGACCTGTAGCATACCATAAAAAAGAAAAAAACCAGTTAACAATCTACATAGTTCACACGAGATAGGATACTACACCATACTTTTCAGCATAAGGCCACGAATCTCTCATATGACCTATTAAGATGGTAAAAAGGAGCATAAAAACGCCAGAGCAAAGCAATTTACCAGTAAAGATGTTATACAGGGCTTCCCTACTCCAGACCTTTCTCGCCATGGACCCCCCTCCATAAATCTTCAGGGCCCATGACATTTCTCGCCTTGGACCCCCTCCATAAAACTTCAGGGCCCATGACCTCCGTCGAGACGCTGTTTCGGTACTGACATCGATAAACTCTGCATCTTCGGTCGGGTATCTTCGCCGATGATGTTCGCTTATATTGCTTGGTGTCTTCTTCCCTTCTTAATGTTGACAAAACCAGTCCAACGCCGGGACGCTGCTTCGGTACAGGCTTTGAATATTTCCTCGTCTTCGGCCAGCAACTGCAACGTATATAAAAATGAAATAAAAACCCGTTCACAATCTGAATAGTTCACAGGAAAAAGACCACGGCAGTATAAGGTCATGAATCCTTCACCTGAACTATTCAGTTAGAAAAAGGAAAAAAGACTCCAGAGCAATGCAACTCACCAGTATAGATGTTATACAGGGCTTCCCTACTCCAGCGTCGCTTTTCCTTTCTCGCCATGGACCCCCTCCATAAACCTTCGGGGCCCTTGACCTTTCTCGCCATGGACCCCTTCCATAAATCTTCGGGGCCCAGGACCTTTCTCGCCATGGACCCCCCTCCATAAATCTTCAGGGCCCATGACATTTCTCGCCTTGGACCCCCTCCATAAAACTTCAGGGCCCATGACCTCCGTCGAGACGCTGTTTCGGTACTGACATCGATAAACTCTGCATCTTCGGTCGGGTATCTTCGCCGATGATGTTCGCTTATATTGCTTGGTGTCTTCTTCCCTTTTTAATGTTTACAAAACCAGTCCAACGCCGGGACGCTGCTTCGGTACAGGCTTTGAAGATTTCCTCGTCTTCGGCCAGCAACTGCAACGTATATAAAAATGAAATAAAAACCCGTTCACAATCTGAATAGTTCACAGGAAAAAGACCACGGCAGTATACGGTCATGAATCCTTCACCTGAACTATTCAGTTAGAAAAAGGAAAAAAGACTCCAGAGCAATGCAACTCACCAGTATAGATGTTATACAGGGCTTCCCTACTCCAGCGTCGCTTTTCCTTTCTCGCCATGGACCCCCTCCATAAATCTTCAGGGCCCATGACCTTTCTCGCCATGGACCCCCTCCATAAATCTTCAGGGCCCATGACCTTCGCTGGGACGCCGTTTCGGTAGCAAGAGATCTGTAACAAACCATAAAAATTTAAGTTAAAACCACTTCACATTCTGAATAGTTCAGTGGAGAAAGATCACGACATCATCCTCTTTAGCATAAGGCCACGAATCTCTCATCTGAACTATTCGGTTATAAAAGAGGAACAAAGGACTCCAGAGCAATGCAACTCACCAGTATAGATGTTATACAGGGCTTCCCTACTCCAGCGTCGCTTTTCCTTTCTCGCCATGGACCCCCTCCATAAATCTTCGGGGCCCATGACCTTTTTCGCCATGGACCCCCTTCATAAATCTTCAGGGCCCATGACCTTCGCCGAGACGCCGTTTCGGTAGCAAGAGATCTGTAACATACCATAAATTATTAAGTTAAAACCAGTTCATAATGTGAATAGTTCAGTGGAGAAAGATCATGATACCATGCTCTTCAGCATAAGACCATCATTCTCTTTTATGAACTGTTCAGTTTTAATCCATTTGAATGAAATATATGTTTAGGACGCAAAACAGAAGCTAATAAAGCTAATAAAGACTGAGGAGTAGATATACCGATACTTGTATTTGTAAAAATATTCACATGGAGCACAATTCATGAGCCTTAATTGGGGGACTTGTGATGAAAAAATGGACCAAAAAGTGTTTTTTTTAAATTCCATATCAATTCAATTCAATGTAGATTTATTAAAAACATCATTGCACTATGATGTCTGATAGCTGATCGGCAGCCATTTTACTTTCTCGCATATGCGTAGTGTAAGAAAGTATTGACTCTAACGGTTGTAATAAAAATGCAAAATTTGGAACCTCCTATTTATGACTAATAAAATAGATATATTTGTTTTTATATAAATTTACCTAGAGGGTAGTTTACTTGTGTCCATTTTCGATTTACCTGCATAAAACATCTTTATTGTTTATAGGCCTAGCAATGATTTTACAACCAATTTAAACCCCTTTTTGCGTTTACTGAATACTGTGATTTTTACATTTATCAGGTTCAAAGTGTAATAAGTAATAACTTAGGCGTTATTAAATATAATTACATGAAATTTTCAGAGACTCTTCAGGATGTTTTAATAAACAGATCCACCATATTGATTTTCAATATTCACATTATTGTTCACATTAAGGATATGTAATGTATGATATGTTTACTTCCTCTGCCCGTACCATAGGTACTATAGGTACAGGAAGTATTGTTTTCGACCCCAAAATTTGAAGTTGAGATTTTAGCATATGGGTGATTCTTCAAATGCGGGAAAATTTGTGTTCCGGAGTGATATTTACCTTCAAATTCAACTTAAAAAAAATTAAAATAAAAGTTTGTTTCTACCACTTCCATACTATAACTATCACTTTGAAATGTCACTAACTTTAAATTCTGATATTCCAAAATCAAATTTAATTCAATGAAATGTCATCCACATGCCCTGTCCCATACCCTGGTTTTGTATATTCTAATGCATTTTTCCACAAAACAAAATGTTATTTCCTTTTCAACTTTCTTCCTTCCAATGAGTATGAATGTGTGAAGAATATTAACCCCTAAAAAATAAAATGAAATAAAATTGTCACCCCACCTAATGAACATAAAGAATGTCCCAAGGGTTTTTGGGCATCCACAAGGCTGAAAAGAATGGAATTTTTTTCTGCAGAAATGAGAAATTTGTATAACTGGCAACAGTGTTAGAAAGTGAGGTTGAATTTTGCTTGCTTACAAACAGTTTGGGATTAACAAAGGACCTTGCATCATTTTGAAGGAAAGCGTTTTTATTCCCCGTCATTAATATGACTTCTAGAAAGTAGGCAGAAATTGAATATTAATTAATTTTGATTATGCACTATGATAAACCTACCAATTCAAAGTACCTGATTAAAGTTCAGCCTACAGAGGTTTAGGAATGACTTCCTGAGAACACTTAAACTCCTTTTTTGTCATCCACATGACTGATTTTTGTGTCATCCACATGCCTCATGAAGGGGTATGTGGATGACACTCAAGTCATGTAGATGATAAATGTAGGGTACTATTGTGTTTGAGGTGTTTGAGACCTGTACTTAAAATCTTAAAACTGATTAAACGAATTTCTGCTTGATTCCCCCCCCCCCAAAAAAAAACCCATAAAAGCATAGTCTAGTTAAAATTACATTAATTCCGGAGTATGCACACAAATTTGCAAATTTGGTGCAAAATCAACTGAAGCACCCTGAGAAAAATATGAAATTACATAAAGAAAAGCAGATTGTTGCCAAAGTTAGTCATTAATGTGGTTTTCTGCCATCCACATGTACACGGATGTCATTCACATGGCTTTAAAAAATTAAAAAATAAAATAAATAAAAATATAAACATTTAACTCTGCTGGTGTCATATTATAATCAAGTAACCCTTGAAGTATTTTAGTATTTTTTTTTTTAGATTTTTTAAACAAAGTAAAAAATTTGGATTTTACACACTCCAAATTTTCCCGTATTTGAAGAATCACCCATATACACACGTTTCAAGGCCCCATGAATCCAAAAATACTATTTTTGGAAACATGTCTGTGTGTCTGTCTGTGAACACTCTAGCTCCCAAACGGAAAATCGTGTGAAAACAAAATTTCGTATTTGGGTCAAGTACCTTCTGAAGATGTGTGCCCAAGAGTGGCGACAAGTTTCTCTTATTTTTAAGGGAACTTTACATGAAGAAATTTTCGCTTTTCGCGATTTTCTCGAAAATGACTCTAACGATTTTCTCTAAATTTTGCACATGGGTTGCTTAAACCAAGAGCTAAAACTTTTATTTTAAACATTTTTTCGAACAAATTCTCTGAAGGGTAGTTATAAGCCACCCACTGTGAATACGCGCACTTTGCAATACGGCCTCTTGTAACGGAAATTGTATGAAAACAAAATTTTGTATTTGGGTTAGGTGCCTTCTGAGGCTGTGACACGAAGATTGGCGACAAACTTCTCTTATATTTAAGGGGACTTTATATGAAAAAAATGTTGTTTGTGATTTTCTCAAAAACTGCTCTAACGATTTCCTATAAATTTTGTACATGGAGTGCTTATACCAAGAGCTAAAGCTTTTATTTGAAACTTTTTTCCAAAAAAATTCTCTGATGGGTAGTTCTAAACTACCCACTGTTTGTAGAAACTCTGTCTTGCCTGGTGAACAACTCAATACGTGGACATTCACGGCCTCTTATTCTATATACCTGTAAGTACGTGAAGTGAGAAATATGTATTGTTGGCCATGCTTACAGGAAAAAAATATCTGAGGGGAATATTCGATAAATTTGGAAATTATTTTGAATGGCGGAAAGTTCAATAAAAGTTTGTTTTTTCTTCTATTTTTTTAGTTTATCCATAGCCTGTGGTTTTAGTCGCAAAATTCAAGGGAGGGGCTATAAGATATTTACTGCAAAATTAGCGTAAAATTGTGTCTTGCGATTCTGTAAAAGGATATGTGAATACTGATAACTTTTATTTGGGCAGAGGAAGTTATGTGACTTTCACATCAGATTTTTATGAAATTTAGAAAGTTAAAACTTCATAATGTTTTTAAATATCCAAATACGAATATGAAAATTTAGCCTGGTGGATTTTTATGGCGTTTATAGTCTTTATTTCAAGCCCCAATACTAATTACTTTGTGAAAGTATGTAGAAGTTATGACATTTTGCATCCGCACCTACATTTCTAATGTTTTCTTACTGTGGGTAACGAACCAGTGGTCCTGAAACTGAAATAAATGTTTTAATCCTGATTTGTATCCTATTTGAACATAAACATTCATTGCAATATTTCCTGATAGAAAGAAGATTGAAAATAAAATGTCATAGGCCCCCTTAATGAGCATATTTTAAGAACATTTATTTCTTCCCGCCGCACCTCCGTGGTTGAAGACTTGAGCATGAAAATTTAATCATGCCTATAGAGATAAGTGCACATATTTATTATTATTGTTATTGTTATTACCATTATTATCATCATTATCATTATTATTATTATTATCATTACTATTATTATTATTAATGTTATTGACGTACGTCGTGGCGTAGTGGTTCAGGCAATGCGCTACAATCCGGAAGATTGTGGGCTCGATTCCCGATGAGGTCGTTGAGATTTTTCAATTAGCCTAAACCTTCTGGTGGTAATATGGTCTGGGGTAGACTCAGCCTCTAACATAAATTAGTACCAGGAGCAATCCTGGGGGTAAAGGCGGCCGTGTTCCCAATGTCTAAATTCGGGGAGCCTCAACCTCCTGGAAATCTCTGGGCCTCCATGGCCTGTATAGGAAACACTTTACTTTGACTTTCCATACGGGCAATCTTGCATTTCTCGGTTTTTATGTACTAATATGACCTATATAATAAAATTTGTCTACATATAGAATATTTTGAATGTTCATCAAATTGTGGGCCTGGATGTGTTAAAGAGGAACATATTTATTCCAGAGCGATCCAACTCACAAGTACAGATGTTAATACAGGACTTCCCTACTCAAGCGTCGCTTTGACTTTCTCGCCATGGACCCACTTCCCGTAATCTTCAGGGCCCATGACCTCCGCCGGGACGCTGGTTCGGTACTGAGTTGGAAGAAGTCTGCGTCTTCCGCTGATGACTTTAACATAATATAAAATTTAATTTTGTTTCTATGGTTTTAATAAATATCATGACGTTGCTCAGGAAACAGATTGTATTTTTTCCCTCTAAAATATTATTATAGGCCTATGAATATTTTACTTGTAAACTCGTTATTTCGACCTAAATACAATAATGCGGCAACAAAGGTGTCCTTTTCAATTCGGAGAAACCATTTATATACCCAATACACAGTTTGTATTCATGAACAAAACTAATATTAGATCATACAGTAATCTAAAGGACTGGAACAGCAAAACTGTAAGTGGCTTATCAGCTATTAATAGTAAGTCAAATAACACTTTAATGCAGTCTGTTCCAACAAACGATACAGAAGCAAGGATTTCAAATCCTGACCCCTTCACGCAACAAGATTTGTCACTGGAAATGTCCTGTGATATTGAAACTAACCCTGAATGGCAACTTGTACGCTGTAAGAAGCGTAAATTAAATGAAAAGGAAATTAGGCTCACACCAACTATTACTGCACCAGTGCCTGTGCATAATCAGTTCGATACACTTACGGACGTAAATGACAATTCAACTCCTACAGAGTCTTCCTCGGCATCAGTGCCAATGAAACCTCCTCCTATTTTTATCCCAGATGTCGTAAAAGTTCCAGAACTATTAAGTTGCATTAAGCAACAAGTTCCTGAATCAGATTTCTCATACAAAATGTACAAAGATGAAGTTAAATTATTACCAAACTCTATAGAAGCTTAAGATCGTAGGCTTCCGCGGCCCGAGTTGACAATAAAATCTTCTTGGCTTCCGGGTATCTGCCGCGTCATGTTTAAGAATTCTGCCGACGTTTCGACCATCTTGCCGTGGTCTTTATCAAGGCTACTACAGCTCGCTCCAAAACGTCTCCTGTATATATAGAGGCAGTGTATATTTCCTTCCCAGCCAATCACATCTCACTATACAATGCTCTGTTGTGATTGGTTCCAACACATGGAAGGAAAAACGGTCCTTTTCAGGAACAATTGTTTCCAGCAGGACGCAGATGTTGGGACCATATTCTTGATAATTTCAGGCCTTCATCCCGGTTGATGTTGTTCGGATGCATGACGCGGCAGATACCCGGAAGCCAAGAAGATTTTATTGTCTATAGAAGCTTATAGGTCATTAATCAAATTACTCAATGACAAAAAAGCTATGTATCACACGTACCAAATAAAACAAGAACGAGCTTTTAGGGTTGTCCTTCGCAATATGCACCATTCTGTAGATGTACCATCCATTATTTCGGAATTACAGGAACAAGGACATAGGGTTCGCAATATTTACAATATTCGACACAGAGTTTCCAAGGAGCCATTGCCTCTATTTTATGTTGACCTTAAACCCCAGGCTAATAATAAAGATATCTATAAAATTGACTCTTTGATGCATGCAAAAATTACATTTGAAGCTCCTTATAAAAAGAAGGACTTAGTCCAGTGTATGCGATGCCAGATGTATGGGCACACAAGAAAGTACTGCAAGAGATCTCCTAGATGTGTCAAGTGTGGAGATTACCATCTATCAGAAACATGTCGGAAGGACCGTTCTACTCCTGCAACATGTGCTCTTTGTTCGGGAAGTCACCCAGCCAATTACAAAGGATGCGCAATTTATCGGGATATTATAAGTAGGATATATCCGACTACCTCGAGACCAGTAACTTCACCTTCGTCCAGAAACCAAAGCCAAATGCTGCAGATTTTCCGCCTTTGCATTCTTCCTCACATCCTCCGTTTTCTTCCTCCTATAATTATGCCCAAGCAGTCAAACACAATGAAATTGATATCGCAACCATTATTCAATAATCATTCCTCAAATTTGAAAATCTACTCAAACAGCAAGCTGAACAAATAGGATCACTACTTAACCTGCTCTCTGTCATTGTGTCCAAAATCAAATAATTATGGCTTGCATATGTAACATAGCTCTCTGGAATGCAAATGGTCTACTTCAACATCGACAAGAAGTAATATTGTTCCTACATGTTAACAGCATAGACGTAATGTTAATTTCGGAATCACACTTTACTGATAAAAGCTACTTAAATATACCAGGTTATACTGTTTATAATACGCAGCATCCTGATGGAACTGCCCATGGTGGAACAGCAGTCTTGTCCGTAATAAAATTAAACATCATTGCCTACCTGATTATAAGACAGAGCACATACAAGCTACATCTATTATGTTAACAGAAGCATGGGGTCAATTAGCACTTACGGCTGTTTATTGCCCACCTAAACATAAGATAACGCAGCAAGATTTTTCTACATTTATTAAATCTATTGGAATGAGATTTATAGTGGGTGGAGACTATAACGCAAAACATCAATATTGGGGTTCTCGTCTTAATACAACAAGAGGTTCAGAACTTTTTAAAACTTTGTCAGAACTTAACATTCGAATAATGTCTACTGGAGAACCAACTTATTGGCCCACTGATATAAATAAAATTCCAGATCTCTTGGATTTTTTTCTAATCAAAGGAGTGCCGTTATAAAAAATGGAAATAAAAAGTAATTATGATTTAAACTCAGATCATTCTCCTGTATTAATGACTCTGGTCTCTTCTGTTATTGAATATTGTCCACCTCCAAACCTATATAATAATTTCACAGACTGGAAATATTTTAAAGACAGAGTACAAGAAAAATTATCACCGCATATGCCTCTTCAAAATAGCACAGAAATCGACGAAGCCATTGAACATCAAACAACTACTATACAGCAAGCTGCAAGGGATTCGACACCTCCTACTGGTAAGAAACATTAAAATAAATATCCACTTAACATCATAGAAAAAATTGAAGAAAGAAGAAGGTTACGACGTATATGGCAATGCTCTAGACAACCCGAGAATAGATGTGCATTTAACAGAGCTTCCCGGCAATTGAAAAGTCAATTACAGTCTTACCGAAATGAATCCTTCACCCAATACTTCCAATCATTAAGCCCGAATGTGGAATCAAACTATTCACTTTGGAAAGCAACAAGAAGACTGCAGCGACCAAAATCTTACATCCCACCCATCAGGAACAGTGACAACACCTGGGCTCGCAGTGGGAAGGAAAAAGCAGAACGGTTTGCAGAACATCTAGCAACGGTTTTCGAACCTTCTACTCAAAAGAGCTCTTCTGAGGACGACATTATTAAGTATTTGTCTGCTCCACTTCAATTATCACCCCTCATTAAACCTTTCTCTTCAAGTGAAGTTAAAAGGACAATAAAGAATCATGTTAATCCTGCAAAAAGTCCAGGTTACGACCTAATTACTGGTAGAATCCTACAAGAATTACCGAAGAAAGGATATGCATTTATTACATCAATTTTTAATGCTATTCTCCGATGTAGCCATTTTCCAAATCAATGGAAGATAGCACAGATAATTTGTATTCTTAAACCTGGTAAACCACCCACTGAAGCAGCATCCTATCGCCCGATTAGTCTCTTGCCTGTACTCTCCAGAGTATTTGAAAAATTGCTCCTGCAACGACTAAAACCATTGCTCTCTGAAATAATTCCTGACTTTCAATTTGGTTTCCGAGAATGCCATTCTGCTGTTGAACAAACCCATCGCATTGTTAACATTGTACAACAGGATTTTGAATCACGTCGTTACTGCACTGCAGCTTTCCTGGATATTCAACAAGCATTTGATAAAGTCTGGCATATGGGCCTTCTGTACAAAATAAAACTAAAACTTCCTCATCCTTATTATCTGCTGCTTACATCATACTTAAGTGATCGACATTTTCAAGTTAAAGTTAAAGACGAACTCTCCATATTCCATCCCATAAAGTCAGGTGTCCCACAGGGTAGTGTTTTGGGACCAGTTCTGTATCTTCTTTATACACATGATCTACCAACAACAGAAAATACCATAACTGCAACATTTGCAGATGATACTGCTATTCTTGCTTCAAATGAAAATCCTACTTTAGCCTCAGGATACTTACAGAATCACTTAGATTTATTACAACGCTGGCTAAATCAATGGCTCATTCAGGTAAATAGTTCAAAATCTCGGCATATCACTTTTTCTTTACGCCGAGAAAAATGCCCAAGAATACAAATAAATAACGAAGAAATTCCAGTTGTAGAGCATCTAAAATACCTTGGTTTTCATTTAGATGTACATCTAACCTGGAGACATCACATTATTACGAAAAGCAAAGAAGCCAAACTAAAGTTTCAACAATTGTACTGGTTATTAAATAAGCAATCTCAGCTATCCCTGTATAATAAAGTTATACTTTACAAGACCATAATAAGGCCATTTTTTTTTGTGTGCCCACCCTTGCCCCCGGAGTGCCAAGCAATTAAGCCTAAACCTCCGGTCAAACCAAATTTTGGTAACCATATGTGATGTGTGTAAACCTATTGTGCCCTTATGCACATCCGTAGGGGATGTTGATGGTGTGACGTGTTTGGGCTGTGTACTTGTGTCTTTGTATTTTGGCGTAGGATAGACCTACGTGCGGATAGGTCTTATGTGCAATATTTCCCGAGTGTGTTTTTTTAGTGACTTGTAGTTATGTATTCTAGAGATTTGTAGTGCGTGTATCTGTTTGAGGGGATTATTGACCAGTCCGGCATTCGCCTAAGAACGAGGGAAACCCCTCAAAAACCTCGTTCGGACTGGAGTAGTGGCCAAATGACCGTCTACTTTGATGTGTTAATTTGCTATAGACTTTTCAAGAAGTGCTTTTTTGCAAAGGTTTTAAGTGCTGGGAAGGTGTTTTTACGCGTCCAGAACGTGAGGTCCGGTGCCCAGGCTTCCTCCTCTGCCCTGGCGGCTTCGTGGAGGAGTAGTCGAGCTTCTCGATATCGAGGACAAGTATACAGCATATGATACATGGTGTCTGGTTCGCTGTCCTCACAAGCGCATAGATCGTCGTCTGTGAGATTGAAGCGGATTAAGATAGCGGAAAAGTTGCCATGGCCAGTTAATACCTGTGTGACGAAGTGGTCCAGTTTAATCCATGGCATTTTAAGTCTATTTCTGATACTTGGGAAAAAGTCACGAGTGATGCTACCATTTTGGGCAACTGCCCATTTTTGCTGCCAAATATCTATTAACTGTGAGTGTATGCGTTCATAAAGATGTGATCGATCTAAGCTCTCAAATTCCCTTGGTCCGATTTGAAGGGCACCTAGTTGAAAATTAATTTGCTTACGCACTTTGTACCTGGCTATCCTTTCCTCAAGCAGGAGATCAACAGGAAGAACACCAGCTATGACTGGTAGAGCATCATTCGAAACAGTGGAGTAGGCTTTAGTTATTCGCAAGAGAGAATGTCGCTGGGCAGATTTGAGTTTACGGATGTGATGTGTGTTAAGTTTAGTGGCCCAAGCGTTTGCAGCATACGAGACAATAGCCTCAAAAATAGCAGAGTAAAGTATACGGTAGTTAGTGAATTTGTATCCCCACTGCTGTCCAGAAAGTCTGGCTAGGGCCTGAAATAGGTTGTTAGCTGTAGCACTGATTCTTTGGATGTGAGCGGTGAATTTATTACCTTCTTGTAAGGTTATACCCAAATACTTTGTTTCTCGAACATATGGAATCCGGTCTTGTCCTATCCTGATGATTGGAGGGTGATTTCCTATTTTCCCCTTGAGGAGCATTGAATTTGTTTTAGTTTTAGAAATCTTTAGCTTTGCTTTGTGGGACCAAGTTTCCAGAATTGTTAGTGCCCTATTAGCTTTGCGTTCGAGATCTGTTCTGGACTCACCTTCGATAATAATTACAGCGTCGTCGGCGTAGGCTATGACATCTGCGTCTTGAGTCTGTTGAAGTTGTCTGAGGGCTTCATCAAACACCAGGTTCCAGACCTTGGGTCCCAATACTGAGCCTTGGGGACACCCCTTGGACGCGGCCTTTGTGAATGAATGAAGGTTATCCCTTAGCGTTATTCGTCTGGACCGAAAGTAGTCACTGAGGACGGCATATATGTTCTGTGGACAGTTTATATTACGAAGTCTCTCCAGGGCGTGTGGCCACCAGACGTTGTCAAATGCGCCTTCTATATCTACGAAGATGGTGAGCACATATTTAGAATTAGATGTGGTTACTATTTGCTGGAGCAGTGAAGCTGCATCCTCAGTACATTTTCCAGGGCGGAATCCAAATTGCCTGGGCGAGTATGATTCTTCTAGAGAAGTGTCTATTTTGGAAGCTATGAGATGTTCAAAGATCTTTCCCATGACAGGGAGAAGACAGATTGGTCTGTACGATTTGGCCAGAGATGGATCTTTGGTGTCGTTTTTCAGAATAATTTTGAGTAGTCCCATTTTCCAGGCGTTGGGAAACATACCAAGGTTAAGACACGCATTGTATATCTGGAGTAGTTTCTCTTTAAGGAGCGGGCCTCCTTTCTTAATGAATTCTGGGTGGATTTCATCAATGCCGGGGGCTGTTCGATTTTTTGTTCGGTCTATAGCTATTTCAAGATCTGTTGTATCGAAAGGGGTGGCGTTGTACTCATTCTGGTATGGTCTTCGCGCAGCCCTGCGGAGTATCTGCTGTTCTAGAGTTTCGCCTACATCGGAATCATCAGGGACTAGGGCGTCTGTTAGAGTGGTGGCCACAGTGTCCCACGTGTCGGCAATTGTGCCGTCTGGAGTACGGAGACTATGGATGACTGTGCGCGGGTGCAGTCTTTTCGTCATAAGTTTATAGGCAAGCCCCCATGAGTTGAGGACACTTTGCTCTGTGACAAAGTTCCGCCAGCTTTCTACTTTCGCGAGATAAATCGCTCGTGAGTATTCTCTACGTGATCGAGCGTATTCTGCGTAATATCTGTCCCGGTTAGGCTGTTCGCGAGCTCTATTGGCTTTTTGGAACTTTCGCCTTTTCCTGTTAGTGTCTCGCCTGAGTTGATCAAGAGCATCGCTCCACCAAGGCACAGCTTTCTTCCCTGGGATTGTCATGGGAATACTTTTTCGTGCTGCTTGGGAAACGGCAGCAGTGAGTTGATGCACCTGATGAATTACTTCCATAGTGGAGTTTAGGGGAGAGTTGAGAGAAGTTAGGTTAGTTTCTACGTTATTATAGAAAGCTTGCCAGTCTGCATTTTTGAGATTATAGCGCCTGGCATGTCGTATTGTATTTACAATGGTATCTTCAATAACTATTTCTAGAACATTATGTGCACTGGTTCCGATTTCTGGCTTAATGATCCATTGAACATTGCGGCGGCACATGTCTCGTGAGATTAGCGAGACATCGATGTGCGATTGGCCTAGCCTAGTTTGGAAGGTGGGTTCAGTATTCTGTCCATTGAGTGTAAACCAGTCCATTTCCGCAAGGAGCTCCTCCATAAGCTCTCCATTATGGTCCGTGTAAGGGACACCCCATAAGGGGGATTTGCCATTCGCATCAATACCGACAACAATGTTGGCTTGCGATCTTCCTATTTCCCTTAGCTTGTTTAAGACTGGATCAGGGGGTTCAGCGGGTTGGAGGTACGCACTAACTAGCGTAAATTCGCCGATGACAGTAGCAATTTTGACGCACGTTAAATGGGGGATGGAATAGTGAGTTTGCTTAAGGCACTCAATTTCCGGGTTTAGGATTACTATTCCCGTCCACGGGTATTCGTCAGGGGAATTTCCAGTGATGATTTGATGACAACAACTAAATCCAGTGATTTTATTCCCGTGGTATGCGTACGGTTCTTGTAAAAGAAGGATATCTACGCTGTGTGTGTGAGCTTCCGCGCGAATTTGGTCAGTGACTACTCTTCCATAATAAGGCCAGTATGGACATATGGACTTCAGCTTTGGGGCACTGCCAGCAATTCCAATATTGATATCTTAAGAAGATTTGAATCCAAATCTCTTCGCCGACTTGCTAACGCACCGTGGTATGTTTCCAATGCTACATTACACCACGACCTGCACATCCCTACTATTAAAGAAGAAATCACCTTGTACAGCATTCGATACCAGCAACGCCTAAAAAATCATCCCAATTCCCTAGCCATCAATCTATTGGACAATAGTTACTCAATCAACCGTTTACATCGATATAAGATTTTAGACTTGGCATTCCGATTCAGTGACTTACCTTAAAGAGTTGTTATTCAATGTCTTACCTTAATACTGATGCGAGCTGAACTACTAACTATTATGAAACGATGTCCAACCACCTTGAAAACCGGAAGTCAAATAGAAGGTCAATCACTTTAAGTTCTAGAACTCAATTTTTTGAAATCATGCTAGAACTCAGTTTTTTGAAATAGTGCTTATAGTCAAACTTACGTGGTCTGTTCAAGAGTTGGAAATGCAAACGAACTACATATGTTAACTCCAAATGGAAGGACACTTAATATAGTTTATCCAGAAACTCTATTAGGAAAAATTATTTTGTTTTTTTAATATAATATCGGGCCTTCTGTGTTGTTTTTCTGTAATTTGTACCAACACCAACCTGTATGCTACACATTGAAAGTAACCATATAATTAAAAATAAAATGAAGAAATTCATGTAATGTATGTGAAAACGATGTCAGTGTTAAGAAATATGTTTTAATTGTTAAACAAATGTTTTATAAAATATGGAGATTGAGTGAATAATGGTGGCAGGAGTCGCAGGCACCTGCTAGTATAAGCTAAACCTGGTACTTCGATAGGGCAAAAAAAAGTTTTCTACCATTTTTTTGCTCATAACTCGTGAACGAAAGTGTAAGTTAAAAATCCGGCATCAAGGTGCATTCAGACATCCTTCAGTCCATCTACAGTATGTTGAAAATTTCAGATCTCTGCAGGCCCTAGATTTGGCTCTTGAGTCGCACACAGACAGACAAATTGAGATTGATGAAGAAAGATTAAAAAAAAAACTTAACTTTATTGAAGTCATTTAAACTTGTATGATCTTTAAGTGTGTATATGTCTGGTGTTTGCCTTTGCGAACAAAGAAACCATGAAAAATCCTATTCAATTTGGTTAGCAAGGGGTTTGAGTTTTAAACCTGTGACCTCTTACCTCTGCCACCTCACTTGGATTGGTTTTACTTATTGTGTTCATTATGACATGGGTATATTACATTTCGTCCGCTGCCGTGGGTGAGTTGGTAGCTTGACTACCTTTCACCCTGGCAGCCCGGGTTCGATTCCCAGCCGGGTCAGGGGTTTTTCAGTGGTGGAAAATTTCCTTCCTGGGTTCAGGACTGGGTGTTGTGTTGTGTCCTTTCATTCCCATCCCGCGAGAGGCAATGGCAAATCTCCGCGGTATCATCCTTGCCTGAATCACCTCGGACGAGTCGTGGTCATCACCCTGTGGCTTCGTCCCAGGTCTGGACCTGCCTTCGGGCAGAACACTCATCATCATCATCATTTTACAGCTCTCATATCATGACTGTGACATTTATACCATTTACTGAATGTTCATATTTGAACAGATTGTAAATCTGCAGAATAAATTAAAAAAAATAAAAAAATAATAAAACAGTGATTTTATGTCTAAACTGTCATTTCATAATTTTAGAAAAATGTATTAATTCTGTTAATATTTGTACGAGTATTATGTTCTCTGTGTCTGTCCCCTGTAGCTACCAATGTTTTCCTGACATTTATGTTATTCCCTTTATTGTAATTTTTTCTCTTGTAACTCAGTTTTTTTTATCTTGTTAAGTTGCGTTGGTAGCTTCGTAATATGCATCCCGGAGTTGGGAAAGCTGTAGTATGTCCTAGAAATATAACTATCCAGATATATGAATTATTTGTGAGATGTTTTTTTAATCACTTCTAGAAAATTTTAACTTTTTCAAGGGTTTTGGTTATACAATCCAACTTGGCATCAAGTTCTTCATTCATTTCCCTTGAACTTAACGAACTGGCCTCATCTGTAGGAGAGGAGAACGCCATCCATTTTCACTGAATGCTCCCAAACTTTCAGGGTTGAAAGCCTCTTTTACTAGCTTCATTATCACAGTCAGATTCTGGTTGAATCACGGATTAATATTATTTGCAATATCTTTGACTCTTTGGACCACTAAACTGTGATTAATAGCCTGTGAATAATGACAAATGGTATTTTGCCGGCCGGGATTAAAATGTACCAAAATAATAATATAAAGTCTACTCTTATACAATTTAACGTCCCTAAATAGCGTGCACCCTCGCTCCCTTACTTCGTGAGATATCGGGTATACTCGGCGATGTTCGTCTCTCGCAGTCTAAACTTTCACGAAGAGTACAAAATTAGGAAAACCGTTTCTTTATTATATAAGGCCTAAGTGAAATGAATACAATGAACAAATATTTTAATTTTATTTTTACTTACAATTTTCATAGCTCTGAACCACATACATTTTTAATGAACTGCCGGTGTAAATTTCTTAAAAATCCTGGAGTCAATTAATAATGGCGGGTGAAGCCGCAGGCACCAACTGTAATATATTGATAGTTTAACCCAGGAAGTATCGCAGCCAATAAAAATCCAAACAAACCATTCCTTCCCTTGAAAAATTATATAATTTCTGAAAATTACAATGAATTTATCAAATAAAATTCACATCATATTCATCTGTCAACAAACAGTTGAGAAACAATACGTATTATGTGTCCACAGGTAACTTTGGAACTACGTACATAATCGAATCTGAGATCGCTTTCCCAGGCGGCGCTTTCTAATCGTGGAATTGTACTCTATAGCCAGAACTTTAGCTGTTTCATTAATTATTAATGGTTTAGTTTATGAATGATTCGCGTGCAAGTGTTAATAAATATAATGCTTTAATAATTAATATACTCTTAATTTTTAATTTTTCAAGTAATTATCGTGGGCTAAGCCGCGGGCACCTGTTAGTATATGACAAAAAAAATTGATAAAATTAGTATAATATAATAAATATCTTACATTTGATCATATAATACTTTTATCGTATTCTGTGACAAAGCAAATCAAGAACCGTCATGCGGAAAGTGGGAGTGGGATCCCACTGCAGTCCGTGCCGGTTGCATAGCGTTATTTCTGCAGTTGCCGAATATTGTGGGATAAGGCGAAGGATAAGGTGAAGGCGAAGAGATGAACAGAGAAGGGGAAGGGATAGATAATGGAGCATGTTGGGGGAATTAAATTTGGAAGAGTCCCGAGAAAACCCCAAAAAGTCCCGACTTCATGTACTTCGAACACGGCTCCAGATCCGTGGTCGTTGAAAGGCCCGGGAAGGCAAAAGACGTCCATATATGGAGTGTGCCGAAGTTGGTTGCTCTGCATGGGCGTCGGCATGAGGAGGGCAAGGGGGAGAACTGCCTCTCTCTGGAATGCCTTATGGATTCAATTATTTTTGGTACCGGTACTCTTTGCCTGAACCTGCAGTTGTTGCATGGATAAAAAAATGTATAAATATTAATAGTTGCTAAACTCATTACAAAATATTTATTAAGTTCCAGTATGGCACTTTATGAGATTGTGTGTGGGGACGAAAAATGTCTGTCCGTCTGTCCGCCCGTCCGTCCGTCCGTGTGACTCAAATACGCTTTTTCGGATTTCCATGAAACTTGGAAAACACATTTATAATGTCCATGGGAAGAACCCTATTGATACTGAACCAAATCGGTTCACCGATACCGGAGTAATGCCCAATTTAGTGCCTATTTTAATAGATTATGGCGCCTTTCTATTAGAAAGGCAATAGAATGGCACCATAACTCAAATACGCTGTATCGGATTTCCATGAAACTTGGTACCTGCATTTATGACGTCCATGAGAAGTACCCTATTGAATTTGAACCTAATCTGTTGACCGGTACCGGAGTAAAACCCAATTTAGTGACTATTTTAAAGGCGCAATAATTCAAATACGCTTTATCGGATTTTTATGAAACTTCGCATACGCATTTATAATGTCCATGGGAAGACGTCTATTGATATCGACTAAATCGGTTGGCCAGTACCGGAGTAATGCCCAATTTAGTGCCTTTTATGTTAATATATAAGAAGTCGCGATAACTCAAACATGGTTTATTAGATTTTCCTGAAACTTTGTATACCCATTTATAATGTACATGGGAAGATGTCTAATAATATTGGAACAAATCGGTAGACCGGTACCGGAGTAAAACCCAATTTAGTGTCTATTTTAAAGACGCGGTAATTCAAATACGCTTTACCGGATTTTTATGAAACTTCGTATTCGCATTTATAATATCCATGGAAAGACGTCTATTGATATTCGACTAAATCGGTTGGCTATATAGTACCGGAATAATGCCCAATTTAGTGCCTTTTATGTTAATATATAAGAAGTCGCGATAACTCAAATATGGTTTATTGGATTTCCCTGAAACTTTGTATACCCCTTTATAATGTACATGGAAAGATGTCTAATAATATTGGAACAAATCGGTAGACCGGTACCGGAGTAAAACCCAATTTGGTGTCTATTTTAAAGACGCGGTAACTCAAATACTCTTTACCGGGTTTTTATGAAACTTGGTATACACATTTATAATGTCCATGGAAAGACGTCTACTGATATTGAATAAAATCGGTTGACCTGTTTCGGAGTAATGCTCAATTTAGTGCCTATTTTATGGTAATATACGAATTCGAAAGAATTTATGAAATGCAAATCAGTTATCATGACAACATAGCCTATTCTTTTACTGTGATCTTATAAGGCTTTGGAAATTAAAATACAGTTAGCTATGACAAATAACACTTTTGCTTTACATGCGCTTATCCAACTAGACCGTTAAACTGACCCAGGTGGCTGAGATGGTAACGTCTTGGCCTCACATTCTGGAGTTCCATGGTTCATATCCCGAAACCGGCCAATTTGACTTTTTTTTTGTATTCTGCATATCATAATTGCAATCATAACTGATCAAACAAAAACATACTGGCACTACACCCGAGCACGAGCAGTTTGCTCATTCGGGTGTATTTCTAAATAAATATTTGGTGCTTTTCTTTCTTTTTCTTTTCTTAAAAAGTATTATACTTTAATTTTGAAATTTGTAAATTTTTTTGTTTATTTGTGTATTTTTGTATTTTTATTTGTATTTGTACATAAGTTTGTAAATGTAATTTAAATAAAAAAAATAAAACATAAAAAAAACTTTGTTACATCAGTTTACCTGATTTTATTTATTCATTGTGGATATTCAATAAATAAATAAATATTTTGTAATGATTTTAGTAAGTATTAACATATAATAACTGCCTCAGAGTATTTATAATAATCAGTCACAAAGTCACCAAAAGTCCCTAAAAGTTACTAATCTGTTAACTTAAAAACTTCGAATTCAGCTGGGCTTCAAAACACAGGCCGGGAAACTATGTGAATATTAATGTATTTAGCCTAATCATTTAAAATTGAGGTCCGAAATTGATTTTTAGTCAATCATAATAAACTATCGTTTGTATCGCTTGAAGCTCGTATTAACTTCAATTAGGAATTCGCTCACAATACTCTTATTTAAATTATGTCGTAATACCACCAATTGTTCACGATAGTAAATCAGTTATTATTACGGTATACATTTCTCTATGTCTTGAGTTTCCCCCTTAATAAAATTCCTGGCAACGCCACTGCTTTGCTGTTGAATGAGAGGAGGCTGCTATGTAGGCCTACACCCCTACATAACAGTCATTTCGTAATTCAGTATTGGAGAGGTTATTTTAACAGCTATGGATCCAATGCTTTTACGAGGAAACAAGGCATAGTCTGCAACTTTCTTTTCATTAAAATATGATGTCTGTGTGATACTTATACTTTATCTAAACGGTTCAAAAATTTATCCCATATCATTTTTTTTTTACTCTGGTGGAAATTGCAATATTTCATACGATAATATTGCCTTTACCACAAAACAGTTCTATTAAAAGTGTATTTTTTATTAAATTTATTTTGTTTATTTTCTATGTGAACTACTACACAGGGTCTCCGAGAATGAATGATATGGTTTCGTAGGGTTCCTGTGAATTATATATTATGTTTAATGAATTAAAAAGTGCTTGTAATTAATTCATGATTGCGTCCATATTTTCTGTCATGTTGTCAGAAGTAACTGTTGCTAAATTATTTATTATTTTGCGTTGTTGGACAAGTGCTTGAACGATGTTACATAGTCAGCAGCCTCTTCTCCAGATATTGTTGTATGTTATACCAGAAATAAAAATCTGCCTGTATAGAAGTGCTCTTGTTTTCTTCAAACGGTTTTCTTTGTGTGTCTACTTTAAAATGTTTACCATTCAAAATAAATGTTGCAAAATATGTTGCTCAAACTTTCTCGCATATACGTGTTAAAAGCTAGTACAGAAAAAAGTAAATTATAGAGACAATTAAATTTTATTTATTACATTTTCATAAAACTAACAAGTATCTAGAACGGAAATCATTAGCGCCGATCTTTGTGTTCGATGCTTTTACCGTGAAATAATAATAACAATAACAATAATAATAATAATAATAATCAATGGCAGAGGATGGATATATTTTCTTTTTCTAAGTAAATCATGCTTTGACAAAATTTATTACCTGCCCATAAAATAAACCAAGTCCTACAAATCCGGCGTTTGCCTTTGCGAATGAGGAAACCATGCAAAACCCAAGTCAATTTTTGCGGTCACGAGGTTTAATTTGAACCCAAGACCTCTTCCCTATTAGCCTATACCACCTCGTTGTAATTAGTTTTCGTGTGTTCATTGACCGATTTCAAAACAATAGGTAGATTACTATTAGGTAGATTTCGAAGAAAAATCTACCTATTGCAATCGATACCATGTCAAGACTTTCGAAAAATTCTTCCATATCTTTACGTTTCATGCCTCCCTAAGTACAAAACCACCGCCCGTTCAAAAAAAAAAGTGATATATATATATATATATATATATATATATATATATATATATATATTTATATCTTTGCACGCTATCGGTCGTAATTTTGAATATATTTGAACCAAATTTTATTATGTTATTTCTAGGCCCAATAGTTCGGACAAGTTCGTTAATGAGCAAAATTGGCCCAAGGGGAGGGTCGGGGGAGGGGGTTGAAATTTTGAAAAATTTATATCTCGGCCCCTATGAAGTATAGAGGGAAACATCGTTTGAATAAATTAGAGTACTCCCTATGTAGTTCACAGTGACACCAGCGATTCGGGGGTTTTGGGGGTACGAGTGGGAGTGGTTGGTGGGGGGATGGAAATTCGAAATTTTTGAAACCACGTCTTATGAGGTATCGTTGAAAAGCTCTTGATGAGTACTCTACAAATCAATAACTGGTTTCTCGATCGCTCTCATATAAGGAGAGATTTAACACTTTGAAATCTACCTCAGCCTGCAGGCTTGCCTAAAGGGAATTTTTTTCTTGTTACTATGGGTAACAAAACGTCATTCATAGTTTTATTGAGATGTATGTTCTGAAATTCGCATTTAAGCCGTACTTATTTCGTTTTTACCTTAATATCTGTTAATAATAATAAATTAATTGCAGCAAAATAGCCATTTACAGATTTCAGAGTCACATGTTTGCATATTCACTTATTGATTTAATTCTTTTCGGGCATTGTTCTATGTGGTATCGCTCACAGCCTTTATTACACAGTTCACATACAGTTAATATCTGTTAATTGCACTAAGAAATGTGTTTCACAAAAAATGTTCACTTTAATTTTCTCTACAACTTTACTGTGATTGGTTTTCATGTATCGCCTAATGTAATGGAGATTGTCTAGAAAAATTGAAAATGGATACGAGTAAAGTACCCCCTAAGTCATTTTTGCAGAAAAACGGACATAGCCATTTTATTAGTCATAGATAAGAGTTTGCAATTTTAAATTTTAATTAAAATCGTTAGAGCGAATTTTTCAAAAATCAAAATTTGTCAAAACATTCAATGAAAAGTCCCCTTAATATTTCAGTTATAAAACTCAAATTCTGGGTGGTTCGATAAATTTCGAAAAAGTCCTTAATTCAAAAAATGAAATAAATACAATGAACCGTTTACCTGGTTAGCTTGCCCACAATGGATAGACGGAGAGACAGACAGACAGACAAACGCTATTTCAAAAACTTTTTTCTGTTTCTAGGCATCGTGAAACATGTATTTCCGGTGTTATCTCGATTTCGATTTTTTATCACGTTCACAATACTTTCTCTATACTACGTACATGCGAGAAAGTGAAAGAACTGCATGTATCTTATGGTTGGCGGAAAACAAATATGCGATTAATCATATTAACAAGTAATCGTGGGTTACGACGGCAGTTCGCACGCCGGTACAACAACGATTCTAATGTTTGTATTAATCCCCCACACCTTCGCTCCTGAATCTCCTCGCAGTGTTTGAATGCCAGACTTTTGACATAAAATCAATAAGAGTCGGATATAAAATGTTTCTGTACTCCAGTACCTTTCATTGCTCATCTATGCCTCAGCGTTGTTAGTGCATGTGGTCAGACTTGAATTCAAACCAATAAGAGATCGGCTCGCCCTGGACAAGTGTGGAACACATAGTATAAGGAGATTCAATGCCTATTTTAAATAAGGAAAAACACTCAACCATCAAAAAGTTTCCGTGCACTCAACTGCACTTCATTCGGAAGAGATTAAAATTATGAACGAAGAATCGGACAAGTAATCGTGGACGAAGCTGAATTTTGGAAGATGTCTGTCGTGGTGTTAATGGTCGCCATACAGCAATATTGGTTGTTTGGAAACTGAGTTAGTGAATTCATTAAAAACGCTTTCACTTCAATGCACATAATACAAATTTCACGGGATTCGAATGAAACCCCACCATTTACCAGGGAGACCCTGTGTATATGACATATTAGGCTACTCTGGTATGTTTTAATGAGTAAAATAGAATGAAGACGATAAGCAAATACAAAATAACAAGAAAACCATTATCTTCTTACACTAAGAAGTAGGAAATGATTATCTCACAACATTATAATTCTAGAGTGATAGGGAAAAAGCGAATAAGTCAAAATACAAAAGTTTTAGGAGAGACAAATAACGATTTATTTCACAGCATTTTTACAATATTTAGATCAGTCCACCCAGATATTTTTACATAGTAGAAGATACTGTGTAAAAATATCTGGTGGACTGAACTAAATAGTGTAACAATGCTATGGAAATAAATTATTCTTGTGTCATTCCTGAAACTTTGGAATTTTGATTTATTCGCTTTTTCCCTATTTCTCTAGAATTATGTTGGTCCTGCCGTGACTGGCAGTTGGTTGAAATTATAGGTTGGTGACTTTAAATGTGATTTCAAGAGTATTAGAAGCCTTATTTCAGCATCTAATAAACTTAATATCCTAATAATTATTTACAAAAGCATGGATTTAAGGTCATAGTAACATAATAGGCTACGTAGTTAACAGTATGTTGAAATTATTAGCATTGTGGTGGTATTATTCGGTAGTTTTATATATTGATCTACTCAATTAACATAATGATTTATAATTATTGCAATATGAAAATACACTGTAAGATATAAAAAAGCAGCTTAAAAAAGGAATTTTCAAAATCAGCAATGTTAATGCAAATATGACAGCATAAAAATAAATAGATCGTGGTCCAAGTTAATGAACAAATGCCAACCAGCACTCAAAATTAATTTCACAGTACAGACTTAAAAGGCACGAATATGGTTAATTAAAGTCCAATGGAAAGAATTTATGTACATCGTCCACGTGAGGACAATAATCCGTGAAGAAATTAAGATAATCTAGCTCTTCTGTTGTTAGAGGCTTCTCGGGTTTTGGAGGTTTCTTCTTTATTGGAGGAGGTTCTGACCTGGGCATCAACTTCTTTCCTCGTCGTAATTGCACTGGAGGTGCGAGCGATTTTGCAAGCCTAGTCCTCAATTTTTCCATCAACTTCATTTTCATATCGGCGTCTTCAGCTTCCTTCATGATACGTTTATCTTCCTCGTATACTTCAGATTCTGTTGTTTTCACTATATCGTGAGGCAAATAATCTAGTTTAAGGAGCAGAGATTCCATCTGCATTTCTATACCTTTCATCATATCGTACAAACCTAAATTGCTATCGTTCGGTGCAATACAAGTCTCATACACGTCTTCTACAAATACATGAAGACTCAAAGAGCTATCCGCCACTACCAAGTCCTTATACAAACCATTAAGTAACTCGTTGGCCTTTTGACTGAGAAACTCAGCTCGCTGTTCTTCCCATTTAATGGCTTCCTCTACATCGATTATTTTATCCGATATATAATTGGCCTCTGCTTCGAAAAGCTTGTTTGTTTCTTCAAGAGCTTTACGTATTGTGTTAATTGGGTCTTCCATTTCTTCTGAATGCAATAAACAATTCAAATTTTGAAGCTCTAATTCCTGAAATACTGTGTTCAGTTCGCTCGGATGTGTGAAGTAAAGTTCTGGTTTCTTTGCTGAAGCAGTATCTGAAAGGAACATGCCTATCAGTTCTTCCAAAGAATCTCCGGAACCAGTAGAATATGAACGATATCTTCTAAAGAACCCAGAGAGATTACTTTCAAGACTGGCATCATCACTTCCTCTCCGGTGTATATAATCATATTTCTGCCTCCAGTGCATAGGGCTAACCATATACAAGAATCCCTGGAACATTTTACAATTCCGCCACTTTTCTTCCAGTACGTATACCTGGCATTTGATTGATCCCAGTTTTTTATTTAGCTCTTTAACTTCTGAGCTCTTTTCTTGTGTTATGCGAGTCTCGTCTTGAGATTTGCGAAGAAGATTTAATGATTCATCGTGGTCTTTTGCGAGGAAATCATTAAAACTGTCAACATAGGTCTTAAGGTTTGTTCTTATGTCGTCTATTCTAGTTTGTTCGATAATGTACTTCTCTTCAATTTGCAATGCTTCGTCGCGTTGATATCCAACTCTTAATCGAGTCTTTAAAACTTCTTGAACATCTGCAACATATCTCCTAATGTCAAGTTTCTCTTTGATAGGACGACCCTGGACAATCTTAAAGTAATGTGGATCAATATTTAAGAGTGCAGGTTGAATAGCTTCCTTATCTTCTTCCAAGTCTGGAGTGTAGAGACGTTGTAGAAGGTCCTCATTTTGACGAGTTCTGTAAGTGGGTCTCTTACTGACGTGATATTGAGCCTGCTTTTCCCTGAAATGTTTCTTCCAGTCTTTTTCTAGAACTTTGTAACTAACTTCCTCTGTATCTTTAGGAATCCAGAATGGTGTCGGTTCTTGTGTGACGTCACGCATAGTATTCTTATCAACCCCCGTTCCTGCGGTGAAATAATACAAAGATCGTTCGGTAAATCGTTTGTTGAAAATACATTCTAGTAGCGATGGTTTCGTAACCTTTCGGATGAATTCAACCTTTTTCTTCTTTGAAACCTCCTTCTTCCTCTTTAATTCTGTCACACAGGGTGGAATCAAATTAGACGCCATGATGTAGGTGGAATCTGCACAGCTACCTGCAATGAAAATAGTTATAATCAATAAGATATTCTCTGGACGAATCTTATATTATTACTAGCAATTCGTGCTAGCTAAAATTTAGCTAGATTTATAATGCTGATATGATTATTTAAAAAATGATTTTCCAGTGCGTAGTGCATCTATTCTGCCACAGTACAGACAATATTATAACAGGGATGATTTTGAATTTTGTTGGTATAAAATAGCCTATTTACATTTACCAACTTGTATTTTCACAAAAGCTGATACAAAAACACTGTTGTAAACATAAACATTATCGGAATTAGGGAAAATCTTTCCCTTCCAAGTTCCATGGAGTCTCGGATTTGTGGCAGCTTGGCAATAGTTTTGTAACGACAGAATTAAATTGTCCAATAGTCTTCCCCAGAAATTAAAAATATTTCAGTGCCTGCTTTAAAGGGACGGTTTAGCATTGATTCCAAACCCTCTTGACGATCCTTGCCTAGTACCGAAGATTATAAGCATGAATCGGCAGGTTTTTGGTGGCCTTATGGCTGGCATTTTGCCGTACAGTCCGGGTTTTCAGTTAATTGTCCGCCATCCGGCACTAACTCTTGCTGGTCATTAATTTGTCTTCTTGTTTTGATGTTGGTAAGTAAACCTATAACTACATAAGAATTGCACTTTGTACGTCCACAGCATGGACAAAATATTTAAATCGTCCGCAAGTGGAATTGTTCGAAGCAAAGCTCCAAATTTGCAACAATTTACCAGAAGAATGCTTGGCCATGTAAGCCTACAGCCATGTCTGAACAATACTATTACTATTCGGGAAGGATACAAATGAAAAATAGTCATTCGCATTCATTAGTTCTTCGTAATTTTTAAAAATTCTGTAAGTTTCTTTTAGGAGATTAATCTTAGGAAAGTCTGCTGTTTTGTATGAAGCAATTATATGAAGTGAAGAGAAAATATGCAACAACAAAAAATGCACGATAGTAAGAGGGGTCAAAATGCTAGTTTTTAAGTTCTTAAGGTAGGTCCTCTCCACATATTATTCTCTAGTTTTTGTAAACATGTCCTCAATTTTCAACACTCGGAAGTGGCCATCCTATCAGGTTTAGTGAAATAATTTATTTCTAACCTAAGCAAAACTTATACAGTATGTAATACCTAATATCTAATTACCTGGATAAAATATTATTTCGAATATTGCATCACTTAGTACAGTAGAATTATTTAATTACACGTTTTCCCCTCGATCCTTGTGAAAGAAACTCACCGCCTTCAATATACTTATGCTGATAGTAACAATGAACAAATCTCCGATGTACGATTTCGATAAAGAGAATTTCTATTAGAAAGGGAATGTGCATGAGTTATGTCACGGCCTTTCTTTAATATTATTATTCAATATTATTTAAAGTATTACACAGTATACGTATTAATACAGTAACGAAATTTACTCAATTTTTCTGCCAGACGAACATGCGCGCTCATACGCCTAGAGATCTCAGCGGCCAGCGGCCATAAACTAACACTAGGCTACAGTAACTACTGCGAGAAGTATGCAAATAAATAGGAGTGTTGTATTTATTAGAACAAGGGCATTATTGTCATGCTTTAAATTACAGTAATAATAAAAGAAGAAATCCTGAATTGCATTTCTTACTTTCCCAAAAGATCCAGAAAAGTAAGAACAAAAATGCATAATATTATTTTATTGAAGGCTTGATCTTGACACGTGTTCTGGTGTGATTGTTTCAACTTACTTTAACGTAATATATATATATATATATATATATATATATATATATATATATATATATATATATATATATATATATTTCATTCTGTTGTAATTATTTCTAGTGTAAAAAATGGGTCATTATTGGTCGACAGGAAGACCTACTAACAAAAGATGTAAAATATTTTTGTGAAAAATTGCCGTCCATGCATGGAACATGTCGAAAACAGCCAGTTTATGAATTCCTATAAGAACTCGTTAATTATAACGGCTGTACCGACGGTGTTCTCAATTCCAAATGCTTCAGGATTTTTGTTTTGTTTAATGGAGTTCATCCTGCAGTAATTGAGGTTATAGAGACCTACAATTGAAGTCGTATGTTGCCATATAAAATAAAGAAACAAAATGCACTCTCAACAATAAAGTGCTGGATGAACAGTGTGACAAACCTACATTCAAAGACTACCATTTAATATCATTATATATTAATTTAAATGACGATTTTAAAGGAAAAATACTAGGCCTAGATACAGTTCTTAACAGGAGCCTATTTAGGTATTGTTTACCTGTTTTTAACTAGAATACAATACCTGTTTTATTATTTCTTAAATTTAAAATCCAGATTTTAAATAAAGAAGAATGTTGTGCATTTTTCTCTCTGTATATAACATAGTTTGTGACGTATTTTTCAAATTATTTGATGGGATGAAAATGTAGTTTTAATTACTAGCCGCATGGAGTGCTAGCGTCGTCCAGTTAACACACAGTTTCCTTATTGTATTAATACTTATACTGTGGTATTAAGCTGCCGTGGGTATATACTACATTATTTATCCTTTATTTACTTAGGAATGTATACCCGGCTGCGAAAAAAATGGGCGGACTCTGGCTCAGTAGAAAGTTAAAGTTCTATAGCGAGGTTCACAAGATGTGTAAACGAAGTCATTGCTGTGAAGTTTGTTCACAGGAACTTGACAGTGTATTAAACTCAATGATGTGTATCTAGCGCACAGGTAACATCTATCTATCCGAAGATTGTGAGTTCGCGGATAACCGACCGGCCACATTTCACTTGCTAGTTCCAGTGCCGTATTTAGGCAGACTAGGTAGCTGCCTAGGGTGGCAGATTTGAAGGGCGGCTTTTAAGCTGTTACTGTTTTTTTTATATTAAACATTTTATTCATAACTCTTCAAAATAGTAAACTAATGTAACGCACAATGAAAAAGAAATAAATAACATTGACAACAAACGCTCAAATTTAATCAACGACCTAGTTCCATTGTTGTTTTCAATGAAATTTGAACTCTCTTTCCACTAAACTCTGACATTCTGATATTATTATTATTATTATTATTATTATTATTATTATTATTATAGTTATTATTATTATTATTATTATTATTACTATTATTTTTAGCCTACTATTTCAGTTACAATAGGCCTAATGCTTATTGTAGGTTACTTTGTGGTACATTCATGGGCGAATAAGGGGGCGAAAATATTTTTCTCTGCCTAGGGGCGCTTAAGTAGTTAAATACGCCCCTGGCTAGTTCAACACACGAAGAATACACAGTTATATGATGCCGAGCGAATGGTTTCAGCTTGGACTAAGTTACACGACAACTCTGTTCTGTTTCTTTCTTCGTTATCTTTATTCCCTCTTTCTACCCTTTACGAGACTGAACTTACTATGACCTACGATAGATGATGTTAGATAGCTAATCAGAAATCATCGTCAAAATTATTTGTCAGTGATTTTTCAGTGAGCGGGGGAAAAGTAGCTATGGCGTCCGCTCAACGAAAGACAATGGATCTCGAAACAAAATTAACGGCAAAAAAAGCAAAGTATTAATTTTTTTACTAAATAAATACACTGAAATACAATTTACTTCGGTGTTACTATGTAGCGTGTTACGGTTATACTTCCGCATTAAATAAATTCTTCTGTTATGTGACTATATTGCTTTCTTGCGTGCAAATTTCTTAGGATTCCCCTCGGTGTAATAATAATAATAATAATAATAATAATAATAATAATAATAATAATAATAAAATAAATAATAATAATAATAATAATAATAATAATAATAATAATAATAATAATAATAATAATAATAATAATAACAATAATAATAAAATAAATAATAATAATAATAATAAGAATAATAATAGTAATGTTTTCTTTTACCTTGTAGAATTAAGGCCGTGAGGCCTTATCTTCCACTCAACCAGGAGGGAAAAAAGAAGAAGTACAAACAACTTGCCAAATAATTTGTAATACAACATGTGATAGACACCTTTGTAATAATTCTTATAGTGTAATTACAAGAATGTAACCCTCAGATAACAATATAATTCGCTATTGCCCGCAAATATCGTTACAAGGACGTTTCGCTGAATACGGATATGCATTTCAGCATAAATAGATCATCTTCAGTCCTATATCAGTTGGGTCTATCCCAAATAGATTATTTTACAATAATTGACAAGACATCACAAAAATGTCAACTTTGTAGAAATGATATAACATAATTATATAGCTAATACTATAGTGAAATGGACTAGCTATGTAAGGGTACCGTTAAAGGAGTAGAATATATTGAGAGTATAAAGCGGAATTTGAATACAACATAAATCTCAATGAGTATGCACTATATAAACATAATACTCTTATTCTAATATCCTTCTCAGAACAATAGGTAAAATTCTGAAGATCTTATAGAATATACCTGGCAGCCGAACAAAGAGCTCTGGTGAATATTTGGCACTTTAACAATTTAGTTTTTCTTAAACTGGTTACAGAAAAAATAACCAAAGTGAAAAGGTTAATGCTCTCATTTATTTAAAGCACTACATAGACGCGCCCGGCGTCAATTGCACGCTTGTCCCCTTAATGTGGAAGAATTCCTTCAAAATGAGAATTATAATTATACAATGTACTAACCTTTAATCCTAGATCTAATGACCGCCTGAGAACGAGAGAACACTCATTTACATTTCAAGGAAGAAAGTTTTATTATTATTATTTTTTTTTATTACAGTCCATTTCGACAGACTATATTAAAATTTAGTCTGTTACTAAAATGCTATAAAATATGGCCGTTCTTTGTACAGACACTAATTTGTATTCTTAAAATGCATAGTGGTCTGGGCTATAGGCCTATATAAGAAAATATATTGGCCATGAGTTACAGTTTCGAATTATAGTTATTATGGATATGGATTTAAAGTTTCAACTATGTTAGTAAGTAAAGTAAAGTAAAGTGTTCCCTATTACAGGCCATGGAGGCCCAGAGGGTTTCAGGAGGTTGAGGCTCCCAGATTTTTAGACATCGGCACATGAAGGTGGTAAGGTTACGCCTTACGCACCGGCCGCCTTTACCCCCAGGATTGCTCCTGGTACTCATTTCTGTTAGAGGCTGAGTCGACCCCAGGGCCATAGTGCCACCAGAAGGATTAGGCCAATTGAAAAACTCCAACGACCTCATCGGGGATCGAACCCGCGACCTTCCGGTTTGTAGCGCAGCGCCTCAACCACTACGCTACGGCGTACCCCATGTTAGTAAGAATTACCCATTTTTTCGCTGATTTGACTTGTTTAGTCCACTTTATTAGAATAAAGAAAAAATGTCAGAATTATTTCGAAATCTGTACGTTATTTGAACATGTATAAAGTAAAATGGATTTTGAGATTTGTTCTTCGTATTTTAATAAGTATTCATTCGACTTTTTTTTCCTCCTTATTTGTTATTACAACGCGGATTCTGTTTGCGGTCAGATATCAGTCATCCCGTACTTTTTAATCCTATAACAATCTAAGTAAATACAGTGATGTGATTCTTAACTTAACATAATTGTTCAATATTTATGTAATCTTGAGTCTTTATAAGGCATATAGGCTATTACTTTGTAAAATATTTGTATTTGGTCTGCACATTACTCATAATAAAAAAAAAGTTTGATTAAGTAATAAAATCAATTATCGGAGCGGAGTCTCAGAAAAGCGCTTGGTTTCTGATGGGAGTTCTCAGATATGTACTTTCGATTAAACAAATTTTAAACATAAGCATATGACCTTTTGACCCAGGTCATGACTGAGCTCGATTATTCTTCGATTGACATCAATTTTTAAGCATAAGCACATAATCTTATAAGCCAGGTTGTGGTGCAGCCTGATTTCTTATTTTCTCTTGTAGGGCGATTTTTTTTACGCATGGAAAGGAATTTAGAGCGAAAGGAGTTTCTACTTGCGAACAGCAAGTAGAAACTCCTACATTTCTGGTAAAAGCTATGAGAAAAGAAAATGTGTGAAAACTATTTATAGCCTAAATAGATAATGTACCATAATTCTATTGATGAAAATTAGTCCTAAGCTGGAATAAAACCAGGGTTTTCCACATTCAAAACCTTTCAGTCCCATTCCAAATTTAATCTAGACTTCTATCGATCTTGCTACCTCGCTGCTGATGTTCGAACATGTAGCGTAGCGATGTTGCATTGGACTCTGATGCTTATTTATTATAGGTTTCAAGTTAACCGAACTTCATATTCAGTATTAAATTACAGGTTTTCCGTCTTAACTCACTGAACTCTATAAAGTAAAATTTTTCACTGAATAATACTATACATAGTATACACAGTATTCTATAAATCAGTGTTTCCCAAACTTTACATTCGGCGTAACATTATTGTTCCGCGAGGTGTGTTTCAGTATTCCGCGATGGTCTCAGTGATCTTGGTGGCATTTATACGTAATTAAAATTCCTTCTAGAAGCTGATGTCTATTTTTTCGACGGGAACTAACCGTTTCATTCCGCCAGACATGGACATATAGCAACTAGATTGTCACCCCTGTTTATCATAAAATCTGTGTACAATGTTGCGACAGGTAGTGTCGACGGCCTGCTCTTCCCTTCTACTACTCTCAATATTGATAAAACAATGTGTTTCTTTCTTTTGTAACATATCTGTGTGAAACGGAATTTTCGTGTTTCTGAGAAAACAAAGTACAGAAATATACGTAGGCCTAATGCCTACATGAGGATCATGATGGTAAGCACCAAATACATCAATTATATTGAATTTACAGATTCAATTTTTATTGTTGTATTAGTAGCAGGGAAGAGACCACTTAAAACACCTGAGACGTGGGAGGATAATATTAGGATACATTTAAGGGAAGAAGGATTTGCGAGGGATGGTTGAATGGAGATTGCACAGAATAGGACTGAATGGCGGGCTCATGTAAACGCGGCAAAACCTTCGGGTCCCATAAAATAGATAATATTCCTTTAACTTACTTAGGAATTCTCTATTGCATTGAGTAAATATTATTAATAAGGCCCAAATTTTTAGGTTTTATAAACATTGTTTTGGTTTTTAAACGTACTAAAGTAGTTTTATTTTAGTTTCTTTACCATTTTCAAATGATTTTTTTAAAGTTTCACTTTAATTAATACCATAAACACATTAAAAATATACTAATTCGTTTTATTTTTACTTAAACTTCCATGGCTCTGAGCCAAAAAAACTTTAGGAATACTTTTAGCTTAGTTTTAGAACTACCCCTGTCATTTCCAACTCCACCACAAACTCAAACAGAATGTTTTTCAATTAATCAATCAACTTTTAAAGTACCTCACTTTTGGCGTCTTGCTGGAGCAAACACTGCGAATAAACTTTAAATGTAAGCTTCTTAAGAATGCTTTTAATTTGTTTCTAAAGAAACCGTGGATTTCGGTTCACTTAAGATTTCCTTTATCGAAGCAATGGGGTACAAAATGACAAAATTGCATAACGCAATGCTGTGTTTTATCTTACAAACTAATATATTGGCAAGAATAAGCAATCTGCAAAATGTAGGCAGACATTTAAAAAGTAAATTTTAGTAGAACAATAATAATTATATTAAATATTATAGTGTTATTTTATCGTATTTTACTTGAAAAGCAGTTTTAGCTATTTTTAGTTTCTAACGTCTTATTTAGGCATTTTTAGGCTTTACAAGATTGGCCTACGTGACTGCCATGACTATGAAATGGATAATTATGTTAAAATTTCACGGTTAGGTAGCAAGGAAGAAAACAAGAATCCGGGCCCTAATTATTAGCATAACTTTGAAAATTGTTTGAAAGTTGCTGTCTTCAAATTAAATTGAATAACTTACGAAACAAAAGAAAACAACTAGAAAATCATAGTAAAACAATTTTCATAACTAAACAACTTGTGTGTGTTTTTAAAATTGTACCATTTATTTTAAGCTATCCCAAAAAAATTATGATTTTGACTGAGAATATATGTATACGTAGTACTTCAGTAAAATAAAGTTGAAAACATGTCATTATGTGCCTCCTAAGTTCGTTCAAGTTTCTTCGTTCCCACGGACCCCAGGGAGTCTGCAGACCAAAGGGTGGGGACCCCTGTAGTAGAATATTCTGTTTTCAAGTCTACATTGGAACATTACCTACTTTTATGTCAGTGTTATGTAGTAGTTCTCGTGCAAAGGCATGTATACTAGTTTTTATAGAGCATGCTGTTTCTACTTACAATTGACAGAAGAGTAATAAAATGTTGATCTCCTGACTGGAAGTATTGTGAATAATATAAAATTAAACTAAACTAAACACAGCTCAGGACATTCCACCCTGCCACGTGCTTCGCCTGGTCGTACCTGCCCGTTCCGTCGCGTGCTGGGGTGAAAGGGGTTGCCTATCTCCATGGGGCACAGCCGCAGTAAAATTTATCGTACTGGTACAGTATTTGCATTTCCTATCAGCGAGATATCACAAAGTCTTACTGAATTGATACTTCTGACGATAAAAAAAAATTAGCTTAATGAGTTCGGAAGAATAGTCAAACATTAATTTTAATATAATCTTACAAGATTTTTGATAGCATACAATCAATCAAAATATCTTCGTCGTGTGTAATACGAACAAAGTTATTTAAGATGAAATATAATTATCTTTATATTGAAATAGTATTAGTATAGTAGATCACCTACGTGGTCTCGTCGCTTAGGCTACTACGAATCCGCAGGCCAGCGTTTGATCCCCGGAATTTCCTCGATTTTTTATGAGATAGGGAAGCCTGGAATGGGATGCATTCAGCCTCGTGATTGAAACTTAGTGGAAACCATCGTTAACGGCCATTGGTGTCGGCATGCTGGCTGCATGTCCCCAAAACCTGCCATTTGTCCAGGGTAAATCACGCAGCGGTCGGATAGGAGGCATAGTCCTAGTTCAGGGATGCAGCGCCACGGCCTTTGTTTTTTTGTCGACTTGTTTCAGAAATAATGAGTTTAGGACTGAAGTAAGATGTCTTCTCGTTAAAATGTCATTCAAATTACAGCAGAGTCCCGCTAATCCGGACCCCGCTCGTCCGGACATCGGGTTATTCCGGACGGGATTTAAAAACAGAAATGTATTATTGTTTTTTATACTGAACAATCAACAAATTTGATTTTTAATCGCAAAGATTTGTTGTTTTCTTAATTGCACATCAGTTCATAGGTTAAAAACTTAGGTCCTATGTATTAAGCACTGCCTTCTAAACTGTAATTCTCGAGACGGCGGTGGTATTAAGACTAAAATTAAGTCGTATGAAAAGTTATATATCCATGGAAACAACATAATTTTTTATGGTTTTAACCTCTAAAGCTTTTATCAATGTATAGTAAGCGCATTTTAAGGCAAAACACATTTAATCCGCACTTTCGGCGATCCGAATAGGATCCGGTCCCATCTTGTCCGGATTAGGGGACTCTACTGCATTTATTGTAGTGTAAAAGCATTTGAGTTCTTTGAAAAGCTACTAAGTCTACATAGAAAACAAGTTGTTTAGAGAAAAATACTCTGCGAAGACTGTGGTCTGGAGTTGACCGAAATGTTGGTAACGTTTTATGGATTGTGCTTCTGATTCTACATCAGTGTCCGGCAGATGCTGCAGTTGTGACTTAAGAGCCAGTCATCCTCAAGAGATTGGGAGAGCGAGCAGTTGAGTTGTATTGCTGTTAATACGCACCAGCGCAGTGGCGCTCAGTGCAGCAGTAAAACTGGACGGGTTAAGATGAGCCGTGATGGTGTATTAACCATGGCAGAGATAATTTAGAGCACTCAAAGTAAAACTAGACTTATGGAAACGCCAGCTCACCCTCTGAGACACGTCACATTTTCCAAAGTTGTCTACAGTATGTCATCCAATTACAGACATGAATAATTATGTGCAAATATTAGAAGAACTGGATCAAGAATTTGATTGCAGATTTCAAGAGTTTGCAAAACTCCAATCCGATATTTGCATATTTGCAACACCATTTTCTGTGGATATTGACAGTGTTCCAACGTCATTGCAACTAGAAGTCATTGATTTGCAAAATGAGATTGAAATGAAAGACCGCTTTCAAAACAAAAAGGATCTATCTATATTTTATAGAAGATTTCCCCAGGCAAGATTCCCTCGATTACAAATATTTGCTGCTAGAATGTTGAGTATATTTGGATCGACATATGGATGTGAACAGTTCTTTTCTTGTATGAAGATCTGCACACCACAACATAGAAACCACCTACCTGATCAGAACTTGAAAAATGTTCTTCGTTTGTGTTAGCCGGACTATGACTCCTATTCTAATATTGCAAAATTAGTGCACGAGAAAATAGGGAAAAAATCTCGACAATGCCTTGAGCTTGGGCACGGTAGTGACACAAAATAAGGGTGTGTATCAAAAGTCTGAATAGGCCTATACTTTGCACACTGCTCACAAGGTGTATAGTTTAATTGGTATATTTGGTACATTTAGTATATTTTGTGTATTTTGTATAGTTCGTATATTTTGTGTATTTTGTATACTTTAACATTTTTCAGTTTCCGAGTAGACAAGTTTTGCAGTACTGCTTAAAGTATTCTTATGTTTTAGGTATTTGTATGTTTATAGCAGTTTCGGAGCCTCATTTATATATGTGGACGCTTCCGCACCTGGATGTATTATGAATTTCAGATTAGTGTAAGTAGGGCCTATATTAAATTTAATTACAAACAAAACTGTTCTGTTACATTGATTTATCACAGTTGTACTATTTTATTTTCGTACAAATGTATTGTAATTGTGCTATTCCCATACTATCTACGAAGAACGGAACGCACTCTGTCAGTGGATAGGCGTCGTACCACCACTGGCCTGTCACTGTTCTACATCCAGTGCTGAAGTTGGGCCGGAACGGCGCTCCGGCAAAGTAAAAATCTACTCTTCATCGATACGGCATAAACGCATGAAGGAAAGAAATACATATGAAATCGGCGTATATTTTGGCAAAACTTTTTAAATAAATTACCATTACTAGGGACATGATCTCCTGTTTTTGTCGCAACAGTTGCCTTGTCTGCGCGGTTGCCGTAGATTTAATGCGTACGTGACGAGGTTGGTTGCTATTGTGATGTATCCTATGTTATTCATTAAAAAGGTAATTTGATTATAATACTTGGTACTATAACATGAAAAATAAATAAGTAAATAAATTAATTAAATACCTGCATATAAAATTTCCAACTTCAGCACTGTCTACGTCGTTTATGGCCGCCAATGAAGACGAGAGATGGAATTGCTTGGAAAGGCAAGGGAATTGCGGGTAAATCCTGTGCGGGCAGTCGTTTCCCACTGCTCTCTTCCCTGATAGTGAACTCACTAATTGATTGAAAGTTCTTACCTTCGCATCCCACACCTAATTGTACGAAAACTAACTTGTAATTGGACAATTATCGTGACATGACATTGTAAATAGCAACGTAGAAGACTCCTCAATTCTCATTACTCTGCGTGGGTATGACGCAAGTACAGAAGATAACAAGATGCAGAGTATGACGTAGGAGTATTATCATTTGATGTGCCGGCGCGGTGGCTCATGCTGTAGCGCGTGAGCCTGGCATGCTAGCGGTCCTGAGTTCAAATCTCGGGGCCGGCGGGTGTGTCATTCGTGGTGGACGAAGCCGTGCCTTGGGGGTTTTTCTCGGGGTTCTCCCGTTTCCCCCTCTCATTCCGCCAACACTCTCCACTTCATCTCACCTTTCCCCCTTTTCATCATCATCCCGTTTCCACTTCCGGTATCGGGCCTGCTTTGGCAGTCAGCGCCCTTTGGGGGCCTCTCCCCGCTGCTTGTGGTCAAGAGGTTGTTGGTGGTGTTTGTCGCGGACCTGTCGGGGCTCCGGTTGGAGGGACCGAAGGGGGTGGCGTGTGTCGCGGACCTGTCGGGGCTCCGGTTGGAGGGACCGAAGGGGGTGGCGCATACGTGGCATGGTAAGAAGGCTTGCTGGATGAAGGGGAGCTCCGTGGGGGCCTGCGGGGGGATCTGCAGTCCTGGGCGGTCTATGGGCACGCAACTCATTCCATCCCGGAGGTAGGTACAATAAGCCTGCGGCTTCGGTGCTTAGGGGCGTTCCCACCCCGCCTCCCGCCTAAAGGGCACTTATTCAATTCAATTCAATTATCATTTGATTGCAAGGGCAGTAATCCCGACTGTAAATCTCTTTATTTTCTTCTTTCTCTTAGTTTAAGTAGTGAACAATGCTCTATATTCGATTAGTCTATCAAACGATCCTAAATATTTCAATTGCAAGTTTCAGACGGAGGTGATCCTGAAAGGTCTTTTGTGCCGACAAATCCGATTAAAATGACAGCTTTCACTGTATTGTATTCCTGTTTAAGACAAGATCTTTATCAGCCTTCATTCGGTTTATGCAATTCCAATGGTCTAGACTCAAATCCCGAACTTGGTTGGTTGCATTTAGCCTACATAATTTATGAAGGCTGGTCGAGGTTTCAGAGAAGAATAGATTTTATTACTCCACACGTACAGCTGGCTGCAAAAAAGGATGGGCTCCCAGTAGTTTTAACCCTTAAATTTGCAACACTCAATATCTCACGTAATTTATAAACCAGAAAACCGTTAACGGAATGATTAGGCCCATAGTTTAGACCTCGAAACTTATTCGGTAATCAATTTGACGTAGGCTAATACTGGAATGTTTCTATCGATTTCTTTTTCGTTACTTTTTACAAATTTAAGACAAACTAACGTTTCTATACGATACATTATCAATTTAAGAATAAAGTTCCACACACAGAATACTACGCATGCTCGTCTCGTCATCGCCTGCATACACAAGCTCGTAGCAACTAAATGATTAAGATTGGCTGTATTTCGTGTAAGAGCCTGATTTTTTTTTTTTTATCGAATTGAAGATCGATTCTGTATACACTAGGTTAGCTGAAGAATTAAATAAGAATATCGTTGAGCAACATAAAATTTGTTGTGGGGACGTATGTTCGTCCCAAGACGCCGAGGCCTTACAGGACCGCGACTTGTAGAAAGAGGGGTTATCTGTTTTGACCAAACAAGGACATGGAGGGCTTCCCCAAATATGATCAGCCCAATGTCAGGGCCACCTCCGCGACAACACGATCATATACAGGACGAGATACACCAGTCACGCATACACTCTGTACAATGCGCGATTGGGATGAATGTGATAATGACGGTCAGATGATATCCGGTGACCACAAGGGCCTAAAGTTACCCGACATACCGTCTCATACCGTCTTACAGGTGGGGAAAACCCCCTTAGATGTCTTTATTCGGAGAAAAATATGAAAAAATTGTAACAAGAATGTTGACCGGCACAAATGTTGGAAGTTCGTAGAGACTTGAAATAATTACGATTTCTCATAATGCATTCCGTATGTCTTAGAGTTCTGAATTTTATGTAAATTGATTCATGAAATGGTATTTGAACTTTAACTGTACTAAAACAGATTTAAATTTATTTCCTACAGTCATTGTCAAAATACAAGAAGAAATGCCATCTTTCGTTTCGCTGAATCAAAATGTAAGACGACCAAGGGTCAAAACTATGGTTTGAAATTGTATAACTATTTTATTGCTGAGTATCCTGAATATGTAAATTACAATCTTAAACATTTTAAGAGGAAAATAAAAGAAAGTTATTAGATAATATTAGAATATACTTATTCTGCAGAAAAAAGCTGTAAGAATAATTTCCAATGCATCATTCGATGCTCATTATTCATCAATTTAGATATTCTTACAGTCTTTAACCAATACATTTATAATTGTCTTGTTGCAGTAAAGGCAAATCTAGTTAATTACAGTTTTCAAAATTCCCATCACAGCTATCCTACTAGGTTTAACTATTTGATAGTCAAATCCAATGTAAGATTGACAAAATCTAAACAGTGGTATAATAATATGGCAGTGGACACGTTCAACAGATTACCCAGAGAGGCTCACACGATTGGCTTGACCAGATTCAAAAAGGTGTTAAAATCATGGCTTATTGCTAATCCATTTTATGACGTTAAAGAATATTTTAATGCAAGTGTGAATTTAATGTTTTGACGGTAAGCACGAGTAATTTCAAGGTTTCATTTTCACTTTCGCATCATGTTCCCCTGCATTTCATATGTGTTATTTGTGTTATTGATGTGTAGACCTACTTTATAGGCTATGATGTAATTAGCTCTTTGCTGTTTTTACAGTCTGTAATATAGGGAGGCTTATTTTTTTGTAAAGACAAAGCCATAACTGTATGTTCAGTTTTAAAGGTGAATAAAGATTGATTGATTGATTAACAACACACTTTAATTTTGTTTGGTCTTTCGATGTTTCAGTCCAAATTAACTTATTCTATTTTTTGTTGTAAATGCTATTTTTAACCACTGGTTAATGCTAAAAAAATATTTTTATTTACATGTACTCATAAATTTAGTACTTTTCCGTATATAGTATACTGTGCAGTGGTATGTAATTATATTTATATTAATCTACTATATCCCCTAAACACGAGTGTTGCTCATATAGGGGAATGTTTGGTTTTAGTTGTTTTTACTTATATTAAATATGTAATAATGATAATAATGTAATGTAAGTAATAATAATCTTTGCTTGAAAAATAAATTTTATTAAGAATAAGAAAAAAATGGGGTACAGCTTTAACTGCCTCAAATAGTGTAAAAACAGAAATTTGATTTCTTCAGACGATTATCTGCATTTTTATTTACTTCTGAATCTATTTAATCAATATTCCAGAAAGACTTGTAATATTCTTTCCATTCTTAATTTTTAATATTTTATAAGTTGGCAGTGGCATATAGCCTATCACCTTGATGTCAGAGAAATGGCCTACTTATCTGAGTAATGGGGCCGGAAGAAACAATAATGCCTAACCCTTGATCGAAAAAGATGAGTATTAAATATGGCCTATTAAAAAGAACACATTCAGATGAAATAATTCTTAGATAGGCTAAGTAATAACTTTAGATACTTTCTCAGATATCCAGCGTTGCCACATTATTCAATTACATGACTTTCATCCAGCAGCAATGCTTGCGGGAATGCATCTACGGTATGATTTTGTAAAATCTTAGTGAAGTGGCTCAGGATCGCAAACATACATTTGAGAGGTCGCGGGTTCAAATATCATAGCTGGCAAACTATGTGCTGGATTTTTCGGGGATCTCCCAACTCGCAAAGGCAAATGAAAATGCCAGATTGGATTTATTAAACAGTCACAATGAAGGTTCTTTATCCGCTCTCTGTACACACGTGTGTGTATATTATCTTGGAAGATGGCCCTGCGTTGTGCTAATCGCACACCATAAGTCCGTTCATGACTTGTGACCACAGATTTGTTTCTTCTTCTATGGCCGTTGACTTGTAATTTCCACACACGAGGGATTAAACTAAAAATCGCAATAAAAATATGTTTTGCAGTAGGCCTATGAGGATAATATTTTAGTGCATACGCAATGCGTCCAGTGATAAAATCCTGAAAATGCACGTTTATAATGCCCAAATGTACCATAATTTAACTTGTGCCTCGCGTCTTTGCGTTCTTTTCAGAAAAGTAGAACTATAACAGCTACTTATTCAGAAAAAAAATCCTTCTAGTTTAAAAAAATCTTATGTGAAACTCACATAGCCTAAGTTCCTCTGCCCAAATGAAAGTTTGCCACTTGGTACAGTTTTATACATTATGTATGACATTCTCTTAATGTAAATTGTCTGTACAAATGAAGAAAATGTCGTTACCACATCGTATCGCATCCCTGAAGGATACATAACTCAAATAAAATCTTATTAATGCACTCTTGTAACTTTCTTTATTCTAAATGGTGAAAACATTTTTATCACTTCAGATTCTGATATAGAATAAGAGGCCATAACGTATAACAAAGAGCTCGCATTCAGTCGTTTTGAACTTGGTGCAAAGCTTTAAATATTGTTCACCAGGCAAGACTGGAGTTTATAAAACAATGGGTGTCTTATAACTAAAAGGTAAAGTGATCCCTATATAGGCCATGGAGGCCCAGAGGGTTCCAGGAGGTTGAGGCTCCCGGATTTTGGGTATTCGGAACGTGAAGGTTGTAAGGTTGTCAGCCTTACGCACCGGCCGCCTTTTACCCCCAGGATTGCTCCTGGTACTCATTTCTGTTACAGGCTGAGTCGACCCCAGGGCCATAGTGCCACCAGAAGAATTAGGTCAATTGAAAAACTCCAACGACCTCATCGGGAATCGAACCCGCGACCTTCCGGTTTGTAGCGCAGCGCCTCAACCACTACGCTACGGCGTACCCCGTGGCTTACAACTACCCTTCAGAAAAAAAATTGAGAAAATACTTCAAATAAAAGTTTTTTCTCTTAGTATTAGCTCCCCATTTATAAAATTTAAACAAAATCTTGTGAGCCGTTTTCGAGAAAATCGCGAAAACAGATTTTCTTTATGTAAAGTCCCTTAGAAATAAGAGAAAGTCGTTGTGAATCTTGGCATAGGCGTAACGAGGGGGGTTTTTTGGGGTTTGAACCCCCCCCCCCATTGATTAAAAAAGGGAAAATTGTACTATTTATTCCATTATTGTGATATGTCACCTTTTTTTAAAAATCTGCTTATAAATTATTTAATATGAGTTTAAAGCGTGGGAAGCTTAAAACTCGTTATTGTGCATCTTAATTTTTAAAATTTTCCGGGGAGAGGACCCCGGAACCCCCCTCTCCAGATGTTATAACCCCCCCCCCCCATATGGTCGCCTGGTTACGCCTATGAATCTTGGTGTCACATTCTCGGAAGGTACAGTCGGTCAAATAAAAAACGTCGGGCGGTATTTGATTAAGTATCACGAACGAGCATATGCGCATGTACAGGAAGACTTAAGGTTAGGTTCACACACGCCTCTTGTCTATCCATGTATTTTCTTGATTATTTAGTCAGTTTTGTTCCAAAAGAAACATGTATAGAAGGCTGTGGCTATATGCCTCAAATCCGCCATATTCTTGGTTGCAAATTTTTATAATAATAATTAATAGATTCGCGAGGAATATGTTTATTCAAGGAGCATTTTTTTAAGATTTTATTTTATAATACCGGTACTTCTAGTGCAAAATCAATAACTTACGCTCAACTTCTGCAACCAATCTTAGCATCGAAATACGCGTCCGGCCAGATCAACGTTTGCTATGAAAACTTCCGGTCGCATTATAGTCAAGTTCCCTCCTCTGAGCTGCTCTTTCATAAATATTGAACCTTCTCGCTGCTTCAGAGACCGAAAAATGCAGGTCAATTACAGCCCTAACTACACTTTCTCCCACGTTAGCATTTGTATGTGGCGATGACACAAAGCAAAATGAATTATGACAATGCATTAAGTTGAATATCGTGTGTTGCGCTTTCCGCGATTTTCATTTTTCCCCTCCTTGTTCATATTTTCCCTCCTGCCGCATGGCCTCATATGTTCCGAAAATGACCTGTATTTTGTGTTTTTTATAGGAAACTTGTGAACTAATGCGTCAAAACTTTAATTTTAACAGCATACGAGTCCCGACGTTTTTTATTTGACCGACTGTACCTAACCCAAATACAAAATTTTGTTTTCGTGCAATTTTCGTTCTGGAGCTAGGCTGTTCACAGACAGGTACACCCACAGACATGTTTCTGAAATATCATTTATGGATTCAGGGGACCTCAAAACGTGTATTTTTGTTAAAAACTAGAATTTCGAATTTGGGGGGTTGCACAAAATATTTTCTCTACCTACAGTACCTATGGTACGGGTAGAGGAATTAAAAATATGAATTCACAAATAGCGGTCTGTTCAATTGGATATCAGCGAGTTTGTTCTTGTTGAGGAGCTGTCCTCGTACGTCTCTGAAGAGAAATAGAGTAGGCCTACTTCAATATGAGGGAATATTCTTTCTAAAATATCAGTTAAACGTTCTGATGTTTTTAAACAGTTATACAATACCATTTCTAGAAACTGCAGTTTGTTTCTTTTTTACTGTGACGTTTCATATCAAGTGATACAGTAGAAGTCATTATACTCGTAACCAAACAACTCACAAAAGCAGTTCATTTGCCTCTTATCTTGACGTTTCTTTTCTACTAAAAGCTGAAATGAAATAATAACAGCGTTGCCAGTGAATTTCTCATTCTTTGTTGATATCTGTGGAGAAAGAATCAGACAAGGCAAACTGCTAGATTCTCCCCATTAATTAAACTTCTCTTTGTGAGAAGCTACTGTTAATTGCATCTATTTTTGCCTTTCAACTCTACCAGCTGCAACTCAACACGCAGCAGACTGCTACTGTATGTACGTTACAATTAGCCTGTAGAAATAGAAGTAGCAAAGAAAATAACCTGAAACCTGTCTATTTTCAGAACATTATCATAACTTACAAGTAATTAGTGCCAGGGCCTCCACAAGGGCGGTGCTGTCGTTGCCATAGCAACGGTACCCATGGGTCAAGGGAGGCAGCAAAAAACAAATGAATGAGCCACATGTGTCCCATTCAGGGCTAGGGCCTCCCTCTGATGAGGGGTAGCTCGGTTAGAATCTCATATGGTGAGCTGGTCCATATGAGCTTGGTAAACACTTCACTTTCACTAAACTTCTTCCAGCAACTCGGTGTGTAGGCTTCTCCAGACATCTCTGTTCTTTGCTACGCTGGACCAGTGTACCCCGGCACGCTTTCTGAAGAAATCTACCAACCTCGTTCTTGGTCTTCCTCTATCCCTTTTGCCGATCCTAGGGTCCCATACAGTAGAGATGTTTCCCCATCTGGTACCTGGAAGTCTCGCTACATGGCCACCCCACTTCCACTTCAGGCTGCTTGCGCACTGGGCCACGTCGGTTAGTCCTGACATCTTTCTCAGTCTTTCTGTTGAAATTCTGTCTCTGAGGGATATCCCCATTATCCTCCGTTCCATCTTCCGTTGGCAAGTTTTCATGCTATTCTTCTGAGCTGATGTCAAACTCCATGTCTGGCATCCATACAGAAGTGAAGGGAAGATGCAGGATTCTAGTGCCGCTAATTTTAGTCTTTTGTTTAATGATCTGTCCATCAGGATGAATTTCAGTCCCCAGAAAGCTCTCCATGCTGAGGAGATTCTCCTCTTTATTTCTTTCCCCATATGGTTTTGGAATGATACAACTTGCCCCAAGTAAATGTACTCTGACACATATTTTAGATCTGATCCGTTAATCTTGATGAGTTTTGGTTGTCTGTTTGTCATGACTTGTGTTTTCTCCATGTTCATGTGTAGTCCGGACATTCTACTGCGGTCACTGAGCTCCTGTAACATTTCTTGAAGGTTTTCTGCCGTTCTGGCAAATAAGACTATATCATCAGCGAATCGTAGGTTGGTGAGTCTGTAGCCATTCATTACAATTCCAAATTTTCTTCCCCATTTTATCTTACGAAATATTTCTTCCAACACGCTGGTGAAGAGTTTAGGGGATATTGGGTCACCTTGTCTTACACCTCTGTTTAGTTTGAAAGGTTCCCCTTTTCTTTCTGTCATCACTGTAGCATGTGAGTCCTCGTATAATTTCGCTATTAGTCTTATGTACTTTTGTTCCACTCCATGTTTAGTCAGTGCTTGGAATATACTTGGGTGTTCCACAGAGTCGAAGGTATTAAATTTATAAATTTAAATAGTAGTAATAAACAATTCAAACATAAGACAAAATGTGTGTCCAGTCATCATTAAGTTAAAATTAGGGGATGATATAGAACGAAATGAAATGGATAAAAAATTATAACATTGTTTGTGTGTGTGTTTATGTATGCTTATGTGCGAGAATGGCTATTGAGTATTGTGTGCGTTGAGTATAGCCTATAAGACAGTATGATTACATGAAAAGCTATTACAAAGAAACATAGTAAATGCTTATTGTGTGCTTAAACGTGAGGTGATGAATGTCATAGTCAACTAAACGTGTTAGGAATGAAAATGAAACCTATGTAGGCCTAGAATGTTAGGCCTAAATTAATTCAAAAATTTAAAAAGTTAAGCAACATAATTTACATACAACATCATGCAATATAACGCATCCTGCGCTGTCAGACGAGACATTGCTTCTAATTAGTGGCGAAATGCTTGAGTAAATTTGACGTAATAATTATTAATCTGCAATCTCCGACAACCAGTGATAACCGGCGGTAGGGCGTTCCAGATTCGGGCAGTGACTATAGCGAATGAGGCAGAATGCATAGTGAATGAGGTTAGAGTGCACAGCGAATGCGGTAGAGTAAACAGTGAATGAGGTAGAATGCACAGCGAATGAGGAAGAGTGCACAGTGAATGAGGTAGAATGCACAGTGAATGAGGTAGATTGCACGGTGAATGAGGTAGAATGCACAGCGAATAAGATAGAGTGCATAGTGAATGAGGTAGAATGCACAGCGAATGCGGTAGAGTAAACAGTGAATGAGGCGGATTGCACAGTGAATGAGACAGAAGGCAAAGTAAATGAGGAAGAGTACCAGAGTACCACAGTAACGGTACTGTATAGCCTATACTTAAATGAAAAGGGAAAACACAGCGTTGATTCCACAGAAAATGACGAAAGCTTTTGAAAGCAGTTCTTGGAAGTTAATGCAAGGGAATATTTATATTTTGATATGCAACGTATTTACGAAGTTGGCAACAGCTTTGCGTTCCTGCTTAACGATTTTGTTTACGCACAGAATTAGAAGCAACACTCTCTAAAGTTGCCAGGAAAAACACTGCATATCAGCTGTTGCTTCGCAATGAATGAGTCAGTCAGGACCGAATAATTTAATTCCATCATCTCTAGAAACGGTCACCATTGCCATTCTCGGTATTGAATTGAAACAGATTAATTTTTTAAAACCTATTTTAAAATAGTGATATTTATCCATTATTGATCTGCCATGGAGAACTTAAAACATAATACAAATACCCTAAAATGGCATGTAACGAGTTATATCAGCTTCAATCCTTAAAAATCAACCTTTATGCATATGAGCTTCAGTTCAATTCAGATATCTCTTTTAGTACAGTCACAGTATAGCATCGATTATCCAAATACCGATCAACAGAAACATCGGTTAACCGAAAGCGTTCCGGTTGGCAAATTCAAATTTGTGCGCTTGTAATGTACATAGGTTGAGTGCACATTGGCACATGTGCACATCGGCACAATCGCATTTTCGTGCACATCGGCATATTATTTTTATCTCGCAATATCATCGTGCTCATTGCCACACACCCTTCGTAAGGGTGTACATAGAGACAAAGTTGGAATTACATTATCGTATTGAATGCAATGTAGTTCACAGAAAGACAAACACTTCCTTTTATTATTATAGATACATACTGTGTACATTGATATTATGATTGTATTGTTTATAAATCATTCATGAAGTATCTGCCTGCGATTGAATGAGACTTTGAATTAACCTAACCCAACCCAACCTAACCTAACATAACCTAACCTAACCTAACCTAACCTAACCTAACCTAACCTAACCTAACCTAACCTGACCTGACAACCTATCTACGATATCAACGGTCGGTTTCCTTAGCTGCGGTAGCTAAGGGGTGCTGCCTTGGAGCCGTGGTGAAGGAGGCTGTAGGTTTGAGTCTCTATGTCCACCCCTGCCCCCAACGTGGTGTGTGGCGATGGGCACGATAACCATTACAAGATAAAAATACTATGCCGATGTGCACGAAAATGCGACTGTGCCGATGTGCACGTGTCCCAATGTGCACGACACCTGTACATAGGTAGAAGATAGCTAGCGCTGTAGCGTTTCGGTCTCCATAGAAAGGAAAAAGAAAATTTTAACTTTTTCCTGAATTGTAGATCTACTTAAATTACCATTTTTAACTTGTAAAACTAGGCTGGTCAGTTGTCTGTGTTATTTGTAAGACATGTGAAACAAAATATATTCATGTTTGTATTTAACATCAGTGTTTCTTTGTTTCATATTGCTTCATATCGGTTATCCGAAAAATCAGTTACTCGAACGCCCCCCTACTCAGTTGTTTCGTTTAATCGATGCTGTATCTGTACTGTTATTTTTTTCCTGCTCCAAGAGATGACTAAACAAAATGTAGAGGGATTCTCACTCATTGCATTGTGATAGGTGGGACAAAGGGGGTAGAACGTCTAAGCAGAAGTAACAGTTCAGTTAGAAAATATTTGACTTTGTTTGCTTTGAATGGGTAGCATTCTTACACATAGGGCGCTTAGCATTGTGCTCACACAGCGAAGACATGTGCACTCTTCGAATATTGCTCAACAACGCATGCACCCCTTAATTTTCTTGTTTGTGTTACATGAACCCAACTGCACATCTTGTTGACATCTGTTATAATTATGTTTGTACGTAGAGAAAAGGTTTTTACATATTGTAACATTAATTTAGTTTTTATTTCTATAGTAAGTTCTGCCAATTTTCTAGTTTGTAACAAAGTCACATTGTGACGAAACTGAGGGCGGTAGAAAAAAAACTGAGGTCAGATATGAAATCAGCAACAAAAAACCATAAGAATCGCTTATTAACTTTAAAAAGTTTTTAAAAAGTATTTTTTGTTGGTCTGTGTAATTAAACAAAACCAGCACCATCACTGTTTGCTTTTTTGTTCATTTTTGTCTTATCCCTTCAGTGAGATTCCTATAACTTTTGAAAAAATAATGGTCTATATTATTTACAACTTTTTTTAGGCAGAAAATGTTCTCACAAGACAACGGAGATAGCTGATTAATCTGATTATTGGCACTAAACAATGTTAAATCATGATATAAGTTCAAGGAGCAAAATATTGAAGGCAATAATGCTTTATCTACAGATTATTAACATAAATCAACTTTAAACACGTTTAGTTTATTAATTATTCAGTAAATTTCAGATTTTAGCTTTTAGTTGACTACCCAATTAGCCTATAGCTGGTTTTATAACATCTGTCTTATGGAAAACATTCCCTCATTTTATGAAATAGTTGCATAATGCAGTTTCTATATGATCTGTACTATCCACTTGAACTATTCTATTAGATATTAAACAAGAGGCAATATACTTATACAGACCAAAACTAGTTACTTTATTTGGAAGTCCCTCAATTAGTATAGCTCTTGTACCTCTTAGAATATCGTGTTACGAACAAGCAAGCAATTTGGTGCGTAGGAATGTTTGATTCTAGTGTGGTTGTCCTGAGCAGGTCTCTGTTCAGTACACCAGGGATTGCCTTTAAGGCTTAGCCCTACTTGGAATGCGAAAGATAATCACAGGTAATCAAACATAGTATTTTCAGGTGGGATTTACATGTTTTTTAGAGAAGTGAATTGTATGGCTAATAGACTAATAACAAGCAAAACCTAGCAGTAGGCAAGCTTTCTGGTATTGAATGTCGTGTTTCGGACATAAAATTACAGCCTATTTTTTATAAGTTAATCTCTAGAATAATGTAACATACATTAACTCAAATTAGCACAATACAGGTCATATTAAGTAAAGAAATTGCCAATATGAGAATATAAATGTGGATTTAATGGCATTCGCTACGGAAAATAGTCACATTTTGGATTTGTCACGATGAATAGTCACAGCTTGAATTTGTCAAGGCTTGAAAATAGTCACAAAATAGACAACAAGTCTATGATAGTTTTTTATGATGTGGAAATCGTTACAATATTTTGAATTTGTTACAATGTGATAACTGTTAGAGTTTTGTTTTGTAAATTATGAATGAAGTCGCCTGTCAGCGTGCTGATTGTTTTAGCACGCAAATAGACAAATTGTAACGAGCTTTCCGCTTGTAAGAAGCATTATATACAATGACACTAGAGACTGTTGAGGAAATTTTCATTTACTTATGATTCTAAAATCAATTATTGTACTACTGGATCTTCAATACCCCATGTTTTATTAAGAATTAAAACTCTGACATTGAGTTCTTGGTTCCTATGGAGTAGTCATAACAACAAGACAGGTGCTTGTGTTGCACGTCGCTCCCTAAAACTAGTCACAAATATATTGTGATATACATTCGTGTTTTTAAATATTACGTAAATAATTATACAGTATATTTTACAGTATATTGTAGGCGGTGGGCCCCATGAACGCCCCTTCAATGGGAGAGGTTAAACTAAAAGAAAGAAAGAAAAAGAAAATAACTTTTAGTTCTTGTAAGGTGGCCTAAAAAAGCTTTAATAAATATATACAAAATAAGCCTTATTAATCCCTTATAATATGGGCAAATACCTCCAGAAAATCGCAGGGTGAGTTTCCAAAATTTGCTAGATAAGCTAGTCCTAGGGAGTTTGAGCGTTTCAATTCAACTTTTTGAAATGTATTTGAAATCTCCAAATCATCAGTTAATGTTTAACTTGAAAAAGTTCAGCAGTTATATTTAATTGTTCGTTAAAAATGAAAAAAATCATGGATTAATGACCATACAACAACAAAAAAGACAGGTAAATGAAAGTTAATATTGCATGCTAACTACAGGTTAAATTTTTATTCAATCGGCCCTAAAAAAGCTAATAGAAAATTCAGTCGTAATGAATGGATATAACATCTTTGTTTACTTAGAATAGGCTACTCTCTTTACAAATTCGCTTCTTGTTTCAACTGTTGTAAATTATGTTCTTTGCAGATTGTACCTCTGAAAATCGCCAATCCTAATTATTTCTTCCAATTAATTCCGATACGTTACATTAAAAATTACAAGAACTGAATATTTTAAATTCTTTTGAACGACATTATGTAATGTTTTTGTAATTGAATCGTATCAATGACTTCTGTGCGTACGGTCGGGCTGGGAATAAAATTAGATTGTGGCGTGCAAAGAACACCTTTTTCCTCCAGCCTCCCACCCCTTACCAATAATCCATCACCCTGCCTTTGCAGAAATCCTTTCCATAGGCCTACACTAGTTTTCGATTTTATTTTTACTTCTGGTAAGAACGCCTTAAATACTGCATCAGACCCCCCCCCCCCACTTTGTAGACCCAGCTCCGGATTTAGAAAGCATTGACAGTTTTCAAGGTTTTACGATAATAGAGGAGGAGTTTGTCACTATGAAAAATGCAGAATCGAAATTTGCAGGAAATTCATATTCATTCTGTTCAGCACGGTCTGATACTGCATAGGACTAAATTTTTCGAAATGGTTAGGGGCAGTTTGTTGCAGTGGGCATACCAATAATGCAGTGGATTGTATCTTAGATTCCAAGAAAAAAAAATCCTTGAGACTAGGCTTTCAAGTACTCACCTAGCTGTAACGTGACATCTAAAAAGTTGGTCTTAATGTTTAGCTGAGTAAAAAACTGCAAGCTTTTTGTGGGAAGTGGAAATAAGTTGTAGCAGCCCTACTGTATGGAGTGATTTATGGAGATATGGAACAATTCTCAAATTAACAGACAGTTTCTCTTGACTGACATTATCCAGTGTTCCACCTTAAATGCGAGAGCATGCATTTCATGTTGATTACCTTGGAGGAATGGTACGTGAAAATTATGTATGTTTCCATCTATTTCGTGTTTCATATAGTATACACAACTCCCAAAGAGCAAAGTTCATATTACTGATGAAATAGTGGTACACACAATTACAATAATCAGTATAACATAAATCAATTTTACGTACGCTGCGTACATACAACATAATTTGACAAAATTTATTTCACTAAAGTGATTTTCTTCTTATGATGCATTTTCATTTACAATTTAAAGAGATCGGTAAATAAGCTGAATGATAAGTGATTTAATTATGTGGTAATATTCATTTCAGCACACTGTGTTATAGCCTAATGAAATTGTTGGCTTTTCTTCTGTGTAATTAATTCTCAGACAATAAACTGATAATTCATTCCACTTAAGTTCTCTTGGTCCTCAGCCAAAGAGAATTGCACTAAACTGATTGTAAAATCACACTATAATATAATATCATATCATATATTATGATAGTTTTCTGCTACTTTCATATTTAAATTCACATTCATGTATTATCTCGTTGCTGTTTCGTTTCCTCGATAACCTTACTATTATTACATTACTAACATGGCTAGATTTGGTAAAAGAAAACATTGTAATTAATTATAAGCAGAGAAGCTTTGCTGATTTAACCGAAGGACTGTTTTTTTATTTAAAAAAATCCATAAATAAGAAAATGTCATCTTTCATATTTTTGCTCGAATTTAGAATAATAAAATCAACTAAACTGACATAACAAAGTGCGAGAATGCTTTTGTTTAATCAGTGATAATTTAAATTATCATAAGCATAAGATAAATTATTTTTGTAAACGATTTCCGAGTTAAGCTCCAACAATGAACAAGATGCAAAATGTAGACAGATATTTAAAAAGGTAATTTTTAGTAAAACACTCTACTGATGATGCAGGAACATCACCTGCGAAACGGCCGCCCAGAAGTTTAACAAGGTAAATAAAGTGTGTTACAGAAAGTATTTCAAATCAACTATTATAGCAATAATTAGATTAATTACACATATAGTTAAAGTAGGCCTATTTTAATCAATTGTAATTAAAGAGCAGTTTTAGCCATTTTTAGGTTTTATAACCTTGTGACTGCCATGACAATGAAACATAACTGTGTTAAAAAAACACAGTGTTCCAAATACACCGTGTTGTAAAATAATGGGCGGGGTTTCTACGTTGTTTAATTTCCCTTACATGCAATAGGCCTATATAAGAACAAACCTTACTTGGGATTAAAGAGAAACTCTCCGAGTTTTCATACCATACCTTACAAATGTTCAATGTGAGCACCATTCGTCACACGGCACACATCTAGCCGATAGTGGAATTACTCCCAAACGTTGGTCAGCATATCTGTAGTGATGGACTCAACAACAGCAACAATCTTTCTTCCCAAATCCGGCAGGTCTACGGGTAGCGGTGGTAATACACATACACATACCCCCACAGAAAGAAATCACATAGTGTGAGATCAGGAGATCGTGGAGGCCATCGGGATTAAAGCATGTCATTCGGACCGGCACGTCCTATCCATCGTTGTGGGACAACATCGTTTAACGAATCTCGAATATTATGAACATCATTTTGGAAAGAGCAATTACCTTTCCCTTAGCTAAATTAGCTCGAACCTCAACAAACTTCATTTGGCAACAAGACGATGCTTCTCCTCATTTTATTCGTAAACCTAAGTTTTAAACCTAAGAATCCGGGCCCTGATGATGAGTTTATTAAATTATTTGATTATGTTCTGGTACATTGGATATTATTAGCAGAGCGGTGCGACGAAACACTCAGTTCATACTAATACAATATTCATAAAGCGTACAGCCCTTAATCGTTATTCAGAAAGCAGACACCTGCATTGTTTCACACTGATTCAAAAATACAATCGATTAATGTGATCGCGAGTGATCATTCGTGCTAAAAACGCTTATGCACGGGTCATTGTGTTTTGATATCTATTTATGCATTCCTCTCAAGTCCAGAAGTCGCTATGTTTTAACGATCGCAGCATATTGCTTGTGGGCTGGCATTATAAGCGCCCAGGAATAATAATTTCACGATAATCATGATATTCAATGATCATTCACTGATACGTTACGCATACATACCTATATTGAAATACGAGTTATTACCAGGTTCATTTTCAACTGGAATCACAGATACTATCTGAGGTCCTCTTAGGCTAAGCCTCGTCGTTAATTTAAGCGTGTGGAAAAAATGCACGCTGTGCCCTTCGCTAAACTTCTTAAGGGGCCTCAAACACTGGAACATATTTTTTATTATTTAAAGAGATAGAGTATGTTATTCTGCACATAATTCTGATTTTTTTAGACAAATTTAATTTAAAAGTGGCATTATTCAGTCTTTTTCTTAAGCTGTGCATGTGCATGTAGGCTATAAGTGTTTGTCACAACTTTAGGCTCGTTTATCCGATAGTTACAATTTTCATTACAGAAAACGCAATATCTCAAGAACCATTCGTCTGACTTCACTCTTTTTATACAAAGTCGTCCTTTGTGTTAATCTACAAAGGGCGCACTTCAATTGTTAACATCTGATTAAAAATTATTAAATGGGAAATAAAAATAGGCCTATCTTTGAAAATAAAACAAAAATTGTAATGAAAATATAAAAAATGGTATATTTAATAGATTGCTCATTGAGGTTCACCCATCAGAAAATGATCTCAGATTTAAAGGGAAAATCATACTGGCGATTACTTCTTTAGTTGAATTTACATGATATCATTGTTTGATAAATGATGAGGTTATAATTAGGTAATCCAATTAGAGATTACAAGTTTATCGATATATTTGCGAGAACGAAGTTCGAGTAAATTTATCTGATGAAACTCGTAGTCTCGAGTAAGATTTATTAAGACTATTCCATGAATAAAATGTTACGGTTTTTCTAAATAAGAATAATAATTATCTTTTGTTTCTGTTTTCTATATTTTTTAAGTTATGGCATCACGGTATACTAAATGAATGAACAGTCTATGAATCAGTTCGGTGAATTGATTCGAGTTCTGAATGCTATTAATAGTGTGTACCACAATTGGAGAGCGTCGTCATAGTTGCTTGCATCAAAACGCTATAAAAGTACCCGAACTGGCTTGCACGAAATTGCGTTTTTAATCAATGAATATTTATAATAATTCAGTTTCCAAACAAGTTATGTTGCATAAAATAATGTGTTTTATTCTGTTCACTGGCGGCAAGTGATATATTAAACACTGCACTTGATGCCTCACGTGTCCAATAATGAGCTGTCGTTTTATCAAATAAAATTGATTCCTTGTGACCCTATGAAACATATTATAAGATAAACGGACGTGAAGAGTTGATATCCGAGGCAATTCAAAACGTTATTAGACAATCGAATACGGCGTATGATTGGAATAGTCTTTAAGAAATACATATACTCATATTGATCGTTTGTTAGATGTGTTATATAGGGCCCGGATTCTTAAATTGTTTTGTTCCTTGCTTAGGTAACTCTCATAATTTAACATAATTATCTGTTTAGATTTATTGGTAGTCACATAGTTCAATCTTATAATACCTAAAATTGGCTAAGTAAGACATCAAAAACTAAAAATGTCTTAACTGTTTCTTTAATTAAATTACAATATAATACTTAACAAACTAATAACATGTAATGAATTAATATAATTATTGCTTTTCTACTAAAATTATTTTTCAAATATCCGTCTCCATTTAATCATGCTGATAATAGCCAGTAAATTTGTAAGAGAAAATACAGCATTGCATTTTGTCATTTTGTCATTTTGCACCTCTTGTCCCGGTAAAGGAAATCGTAAGTGATCCGAAATCACCGGTTTCTTTAGAAGCAAATTAGAAGCAAAAAGAGTTTATATAGTTTGTGATTCAGAGCCATGGAATAATAAGTAAGAATATATTTTTCAACGTTTATACTGTATTTATTAAACTGAAGCTAAACAAAACTTGTTTCTAAATTGCAAAAAACTAAACTAAAACCATTTTAATATGTTTTAAAAGCTAACACAGCATTTATAAAAACCTAAAAATCCGGGCCCTAACTATATAAAACTAAAGCTAAATTCCTGCAGAATAAGTGTACAAAATTGTATGAAAATCTCTCCAGACTTAGTTAAATAATTATTTAAGATCATGTAAAAAGAGAGTTCGCTACAGTATAAGCCACCTTAATTTTCATGGCGTCTGAAAGGAAAATCAAAGAAAAAGGGAAATGTTTATTACTATCATCAGAAGGGACAACTCATTCCCCCCCCCCCCCATCGGACAGCTCTGATTACTACATTTGACAAAACATCGATACCTTCAAAAATTAATCAGTACAAGTACCTAATTTTAACAAGGAGCATTAGGCAGATATAATCTGAGTTTGCTACTTTTTAACAACACGCAAGCGTCTAAGTGGGATGGGAAATCTGTGTACGCTCTTCTTATAGTAATAGGCCTATGTGTGTTTCATATAGTCTTCAGTGCGATTACGATATATTCCTTTATTAATATCATGTGCGCGTATTTGAACAAAGAGGCGTAAAGTGCGCTTTTAATAACCATCGGATTTTGAAGCTAAAGATTTTCTCTCTTTCAAAATATCAGAATATGTTTTATGGTATCTTCATCATTAAATCTGGCCTATTAGCCTATGTTGAATAAAGAGAATTACTTAATTTATGAGAATCTAATAAGTTAGAAATAATAATAGTAACAACATTAATAATAATTTATTGCCAAAGAGCAGTGTCTTCTTCTTCTCAGGGTATACATGCATATAACCCTTATATTAACAAACCACATAGAATCAAAGTATGTTATCTATATTAAATCTCAGAAATTCATCAGTAGAGCAAAGTGGTTTTAATCTCGTTCAAAAGAAAACCGTTGACCGCTAACTAGTGTTTAGCTATAACTTACTTGCTTACTCAATGGCAATAGATAATTCCTCAGCAAGCTAAAGGATTATCATCTATTTTATGGAACCCGAAGGTTCATTGCTGCGCTTACTTGAGCCCGCCATTCAATTCTATTCTGCAACCACTATAGTTTTGCCTGCTTTCTTGCATTTGCTAATTTCATGCACTCATCATCGAACCACGGTTTATTTGGTTTCAGTTCATGCGGACCTAATTTTTCTTTTGTGGCTACTTTAATATAGCCTTTAATGCATTCCCAGGTTTTATTGATATTCATATCACCCGTAGCTTCTTGTTCTGCAGCATTTTGTTTAGCTAAAACTTATTAAAATTAATATAATTTGCATTATTTAATTCATCCAAAGCTTTCTTTTTGGTCCTTAGGGTGGTATCGTCGGTATACAAGACTGGGGCAACGGATAGATTATAACTAAGATCATTATCGTTACCATAAACAGGAGGTGGTCCAATATTGAATCTTGAGGCAGGGCATAGTTTATATCTTTAAGTTGCGAGTTAGTATTATTTATTGTTTCTTCCAGTCAAATAAGATGGTAAAATGAAATAAATATACATCATTGGCACAGATTTTTGTGAAATATCTGATGCAATCAGGTTTCATTTTTATTCCAATCATACGTAAATATGTACAACACAAACGAGAAGGAAGTACGGGCACTGGCTAGGACTCCTTGTTTGGCCTGACAAGAGTTTTCTTCTCAGGAGCTGCATACAAAAAGAGTAACACGACCGCGACTTGAGCCTCTGTACCCGCTGTTAATTGTGGAAGACAAAACATGATCTGGCCTCACTTGAATGGTTGTGGTATCTCCATAACGGGCTGTACCAAGTTCAATGTTCCACACACCAAATTTAGGTCTGTCCCTTTCACTTCAGTACACCGTGATGTTACAAAATATCACTTCATTTCTTTATCATGATTCACATCTTCAATGATTGGAGTAGGCTACACGTTGGTACAGTTATTGCGCTACAAGCCGCATGATCGCGGATTCTGTCCCCGAGGAAACTGTGAGGATTTTTCAATTGGCAGACTCCTTCTTACATCATAAAAAAGAAGGAAAATTTTCATAATCGTGGACTCACATTTGGGAGGCCAGAGTGTGTTCTTTAGGCGTATTCTCCCACACCCAAAGGCGAAACTAGATTGGAGTTTACTTTCAACTAATCCTATGTTTCTGTCCGTTATCTCAGCCGGTACTCGGAAATAAGTACTCTAAACTAAACTCCGTGGCGCTACATCCCTGGAGGGACTTGGCCTACCCCCCGACCGCTGCATCATCTCCCGTAGGCAGATGGCAGGATTGGGGAGCATGTGGTCAGCATACCGACACCCACGGCCGTTAATGGTGGTTTTCTAGACCGGAGTCGCTACTTCTCTATCAAGTAGCTCCTCAATTTGGAATCACGAGGCTGAGTGCACCCCTACCAGACCTCCCTACCTCAGAAAAATCCGAGGAGGTACCGGGAATCGAACCCGGGCCGACGGATCTGTAGTCAGCGACGCTAACCACAAGACCACGCCGGCGGACAAAGAAGTACTCACTTACAGATATACGAGTAAAGAGCGGATGAGTTGAGGACTTCTGGAGAATTCCAGGAAAACATCAAGCCAAATGCCTGAAAAATAAAAAAATAAAAAATTATCCAGTTTCAGTTAGACTGAGATTATAAACAAAGCATACACATCGTCCTGTTTAGATTTTCATGTTGGACAACCTATTCAGTTCACTTTCTTTATGGTAGCACTACTTTGACTTTGAAGGTCAGATAAGTTAATACAAGTGCAAGGGAATGAACCAAAAGCATTTAAATTTCTTCGCAACAATGGTAAAGAGTTCTTTTAGTCTCACAGTGATGACGTGGACGAAGATACTCCTCGAAGTAACGTTAGGATCATTAAGAGATTAAAATGAACTACAACTAATTTGTTATTTGTAAGTGTGTAACATGAACATTCTAATTTGTAGGATATTCAATAGTTTGTAATAATTAAGTTACCTGTTGGCGAAATCAATTAATTTCCTACGCACGGTTAAAAACGATTTGGGCCTAAAACATACGGCGTATACCGCATTTCGTGTGAATGGGCAAAGCAAAAATTGGCCGGACATCACGCACCATTGAACAACGATGTAAAGAGTACCGACGCGATGGTGCAACGGGCTCTTCTCTGAAAAGTCAGCATTAGCCGAGCACACCATTTTCTGGTACTCGGGACCTGGTCATGGAATTAATTTCGCCAACACAAAGGTGCTTTCCGAATCACCTGGCTATTAGGATAGGCTGATCAGAGACGCCATTGAGATTAAATTTGACCCATACAAATTCGATAGAGACGGAGAATTTATCATTAGTTCCATTTGGAACGGATGCTTTCGTTCAGAAGATAGAAGAGAAAGATTGGTCCTGATAAAGGCCATTTAGCCGCAGATGAAGGATGCACCATTATTGGTCGACGCACTCAACTTCTCGATGCTTCCTAACTGTTCGATGCCGTGTTCGCGAAACTTCGCTTTATTCCCTGACTGGTTGAGTACTTACGTCCACTCGACTGTTGAGTATTCTCCGAAGATGGAGGAAGCGTGTTCCTCTGAAACGTCGGAGTTTTCCAGATTACTCACCAGACTGAAGAGCTACATTGTGCTGTTTTATTTCAACCTTTACGGCTACGCTAAATCTACGGTATGGCCTAACTTACATGTTCAGTGAATCATATACAACATCATCAATTGCCAGTGCATTCTGTGAAATCAGATTATATTTTTTAACATTAATTGTTATGTGATTATAAACGACAGTTTAATGGTAAAACTAATTACTTTGCTAAATTCCAGTTTTCTGGCTTGTTATCAAGTGCGAAAGTTTCGTACTGCTTTAGTAGTTAATTTACAAGTTAAGAAACCCTACGTCAGTATTGTAAGCTTATAGTGCACGTAGAGGCCTCTGATAGATGTCAAGGACAGAGGCCGGAGAGTATTAAATAAGTGTCTGTTTGCCTTACAGGAGGAGGCCTTTCCACCAGGGAGTCATATGTCCTGTCTGGGCTTTTGTCCCTCACCTAGAGCCAATGGTATGTAAGCTTTTCAAAGGGCAATATAAAACCAATTAAGAAAAGAAGGAATCTTCATAATTTGTCAGTATTATGTTACCACTCAAATGGTATAAACATTATGTATCATATTATTTATTTATTGAGCACATACGAAACATGTATGACATCGCTTAGCTATTGTTTATCTCTTTCAATTTGATTCACCAAGTTCTTATTGTTGGAGTTATTTATTTGCTGTTAATAAGGACCGTATACGGAATGTGATATCATCCATTTCCCGCGAAATGTGTGTAGATACGGGCTTTAAATGTTACTGTTAATCACTGGTTTTTATGTGTTGAACATGTTAGCGAACACGTTGAGACGATATGGGAAAGCTTCTGTCACATTTAATTTCCTACCATTTGAGTGGTAACATAATATTGACTTGTCCTGTTTTTAGAGGTAGGAATGTAATATGTAGGTACATGTAAGGATATAGGAATACATGTAACTTCTACAGGTATATAGTTATTTGAAATTTGTATTAATTAAACGAGATAGAATAAGATTAATCTCGAATTGAATATAAAGGGATCTTTTAGATGGGATCCCTGAGGTGGGATCCACTTAGGGAATTCACACAGGCGACCATGTTTGGTGTTGGAATGAGTACGCTTGTCTTTTTTCGGATACGTGTTCCTTTAATTAACACTGATAAGGAAGAATCTTATATAATAGCCTACCACTGATAACATCACTTTTCTATACTGATTATTTATTATATAAAATTCTCCTTTCCCGTATTGAAATCAACTTGCACGAACTTCTGTGAGGACATAACAATTGTTTCGAAGAATCGTGAAAAATATTTCTTAGACTGCCATGTAAACACTCTATTGCCGTATTTTATTCTATACATTATTGATTTTGGAAGTGATAATTTAATATACGGGACCAAAATCTACTACAGCACTTCCAATTCGTAAGTTCGTAAGTTCACGAACCGATCATGTGTAGGCTCGATAACAAGTCATTTTAGCATGGTTTAGAACAAATAGTACGCTATATAAAAATTGCATTTTTTCAAGAAGTGTTTAACCACTGAAACGCCTCTTCATCGTTCAATGAGTAATTAACTAATGAACTGAAACGCGGTACAAAGAGTATAGCCTATTAAGCTTTTATAGTACTTCCCACCCTCATTTTATCAGCAACTGAAGCTAAAATACCGAATAATGCAATCCTAAGTCCTAATTGTCATCAGCAGCCACAGACAAGGACAAGTGTCGTGAAACTGTGTTCAACATTTCCTCCTTTTAAAGGGGATTACAATACACATTGGAATTATTTGATATTGTTGTTATTATCTCTATTATTTTTTTATATTATTACTAGTTGAAAAGGCCCGGCGTCGCCCGGGCTTTGTATTTTTTAATTTGAAATTAGCTTATGGAGGACTTTCGATTTTGAAACTCTAGGTCCTTATATAATATGTATGTAGAACTTGAAATGAAGAAAACGATTTATCAAACTATTCCATCAGAAAACGCTAGATATAGTTTTTTATGGCTCATAGAGGATGTCGAATGCTGCATTCCGTTGCTTCTACACATCATGCCTGGGATGGGTTGAAATAAGAAGAAACATAAATTACATATGATTGTATTGGCTTGACGGAAAATTTTATTTCTCATTCTCATGTTACAACCGTTTCGGGGCTGAAATAAAAGAGAAATGCAGTATCACTTTCATACTTCCCTCCCCTAAAACCCGGGACATAATATACTGCGAGCATAGGACTCAAAATGTTCCATCCCATGCTTAGAGCCTATGATAAATCTCAACTAATACAAAGCCTATGGATAATGTATCAGCGGAAAGGATTATTTACAGACTTCTGATATAGCATACTCACACACTTAAGTTATCCCTGCAATACGACTTATTCTACATCAAAATGTGAAGTGAGAAAATATTTCTTATGTCGAGGGTAGAGAAAGTTATGTGACTACATCACACTGTGCTTTATTTTCGTGGATTTCAATTTCAGTGATTATTTTCGCCAATATATTACATCAATGGAATCATAATTCGTTCAAGTCCAGCATTATATAGTCGCCAAGGCCCTATTTCATCACAGTAAACAATTCACTGTTGTCATGTGAACTAAACAGCACTTCATTTTTTTTCAGTATAATATTCTCAGAAATTGTATAATTTTCAAGGGAAGGAGTATTTTGTTTGAATTTTAATGTTGACCGCGTTACTTCCCGGGTTTAACTGGGTATGTGTGCAAAATTTCGTGTAAATTGGTAAAGAAATGTGGATTTGTATAAGGAACATACATACATACAAACCCACATATCCACAAACACACATTCGACTTTATATATTAGATTTTGTTAACTACGATCTGTATTGGTCGTCCGCGCACACGAATCTTCCTGCTGTGATCCACAAGTATCCAAAACATCGTCTTCTATTTCACAGTTATTAACAATATCTGCCAAATATCCTATGTAATTTCTTTACCCTCATAGTAGCGGTGGCAAGGGTTCGATTCCTGCCCAAGTCGAGGATTTTTTCAGAAGTGGAAAATCTCCTTCCTGGATCAGGACTGGATGCTGTCCATCATCCTTGCCAAGTAATCCAAGTGTCGTGGTCATCCCCTTCATCATCATAGTGGTAATTAGTCATGTTAAAAAATACTTGGACGTAATTAATAAAGATAACTGAACATCAACAAGTCCGGAAAATTCACACTTCAGCTACACTGGGTGAAAATTCACCAATGCACTATCAAAATAAAAAATAAATTAAAAAAAAACACAACCTTTGAACACAACCTTTCTCCATATAGACACTAAGTGCAGACTGAGGAAAGGGGAGCATACCTGGAAGAAGAAAGGTCATCACAAAATTGCAATCATATACAGTAGCAGGAAATGCAAAATTCCCTTGGGCGAAGTTTCACCCTGAGTAGCCTTTAATATCCCTAATAAATGCTATTTACTATTTACGAGTATTTATTATTCTTTATTACTATTTAATATAATTATTATTTTATTAGTACAGTGATAAACATCCCAACATGAACTTTAAGCCCTAATCTCTAGAGCGACTGGTTCAAAATACACTTCTTCCAAATTGCTTTATTAATAACTATGGTATTAAATAACAACAAAATGGCATGGATTTCTGGAAATGATATACAGTATTACTAAGACGTGATAAGACATGATAAGGACAGTCTAAAAAATTGTACTGTAAGTCTGTGAGCAATTAGTTTTCGTCTTTCCTGAAAAGTATTTTTTTTTTTATTATGGACTGAGTTCATTTTTATTCACTACTTATCATAGTTATTTTGTGTTTATGTGTTCATTCAAATATGTCAAACTGTGACATAAACAGGTTGCTATCAACAAAATTTTAAAAAGTGTAATCTAGATCTGAGTCCTGCAACATATGTGATATTAATAAGTTAATGTAGGCTACAGTATCCACGTCTCCGTAAATGGAAATATTATCTTATTCTATCTTTTATTTTGTTTCGTACTAATATCGATGTTAATAAAACATGCTTATGGTTTGATGATCCCGAACGAAGAACCGTTAGGCGTCACACCTGTTCATGTGGGTGTCGGAGCGTAGGTGGTACACACTTGATTCTCCGCTCCATCAAACCAATAACCATACAAGGCTTTAAAGAGAAACGAACCTTTAACCTGTGTGAATAAAAACGAATTTCAACCTAATTTCTTAGTTTTATGATACATTGCGTTCGAAATAAAATTAATAGTCTACGAGTTATATTTTATCGTATTTTACTTTGATAGACCGTTTTCAGTTTTACAATGTATTTCATTTTTATAATACATTTACAGTTCTACATTATAGCCTCTAGCGGAAAGCTTATACAGAACTGTAAATAATAGTTTTAAAAACATAAAATGTCTAGAGGAAGATAACAGATAGCATGGATAGCAGAAGATCTGCAACGAAAGCAAAGGACTTAGGTTGATTTTTAGACTCAGGGCAACGTCTCTCTTAATATTATAAAGTGTTTTGTTGTTAGAAAAAATATTCTACGTAGTGCCGGTATTTCATAATTTTACGACAACTTTCACGTTTCCCAAACTGCCTCGTTACATTTTCTTTCTATTATTAAAGTTTATAATTGAACGAATCCGCTACATATTCTCCTATAGGCCTAACTAAAAACGTTGGGCTGACTATACGTAGCAAGTTGTAAGAATTTAATAATTGTTTCGAATTAAAATTCAGTGTATAGAGTGCAGTAATTAAAATTGATAGTCGATTTAAATAAAAAGCTAGAACAGTTCGAACAGAATTTTCTATCTAGATTTTTTTAAATCGAGGATTTCTGAAAACTTGCAATTGGACATTGCAATATTCCAAATCGCAAAACGCGAGGTACACTTAGGAAGAGTAAGAGTAATACACTGTGCTTCAGAAACTCTTGAAGACATTTGAGCGAGGTAATAAAATGCTTAGGAGCAAATTTTGAATTTGACTTAAAGAAAATTATTGGATTATCTACCTTAAGCCAAAGTGAATGCAGGGTACTGGCTTTCCTAATGATCCTCGTGATGATGGAAATTACTACATGTACTGTATTATTATTATTATTATTATTATTATTATTATTATTATTATTATTATTTACGAATGAAGAAAACATCACGTGCAACTATGAACTATGCAACTATGAAGTTGCAAGAATAACTTATGTTTTTAACTTGACATTTACGGAACAAAATTCTTAAACAAAGTATTGCAAAAAAAAGTATGCTATGAGGATTTTGTGCATAATAAAATGGAATTATTCCATATTTCAACAGAATTCCCTGCTAGAAATTGAAATGAATTGCCTTTCTACTTTTAACATTAATGTATTTTGGTTATACAAATTAAAAATAAAACATCTCGCCCCCATAAAGCCTTACGTCCTGATCCCCCATAGAGGGCGGGGATGGCAAAGTGCACAAAGTAACTAAGCAGTGTAAGTGCAGAGTCTACATAGATGAATAGGGGCAGGAGCGTCTATAAAGAAACACGAACAACAACAACAACAACATAGATGAAGACTTCCCTATAGGTTTTGTAACAGTAAATTGATCATCAGTTATGTAGAAATTCTTCTCGGGACCCCTGAGGATGGAGACAGCATCAGTAAACTGCAAACTTCTCACTTAGCTGCAAGCCCGAAAAGAATTTCGACGTATTTAAGTACGCCAGAGAAACCTAAAATCATATGATAGTTAAAATCAATAGACTATTACTAAAGTGGAGCATTTTGCGAATATAAAGGAATAATTTCTTCATCTTACTTTTTTATTTGATTTTCTAATAAAATAAGGTAAACTGATATAACAAAGTGCCAGAATGTTTTCGTTTAATCGGTGATAATTGCAATATGATATGCAGAAAATAAATTATTTTTGTAATCGATCTCCGAGTTAGTTCCAAATCGATTCATTAAACAGAGCTTGCGGAAGAACAATGGTCTAAAGTTTGATGCTTAACCTCAATTTATGCTCGTGAACGTGTCAACATTTCACAAAATGCACTGGCTGAGAACTCCGCTTAATGTGCTTAGGCCAAATTATTTCACAGTAATATATAGGCTACCTTCTGCATATAACAATATTCATGTAGTGCTCATTTCAGCTTGAACAACGAAATAAACAAACATCTGACTGCATTGGAGTCAAGGCCCTCAAAGATTAGCAAAGCGGCTTTGTAGTATAGTCATGATTTCCCATTTAAAAAGCATGTGACTTTTAATTAGTCGAAACTCCGGTCAACCAATTTATTCCAAAATAAATAGGCATTTTTTTTTTTTTTTTGACAGGCGTTAAAATTTGTGAAGTAATAATTTTTAATACGTATGCTGCAGCCATTTTTTAGAGCTTCAAAACTGTTCAACTCTCCTGCCATCTAGTAGACTATGCACTTGCGCAGACAGAGGTTATTGATTTCTCGTACATGGCTGCCAATGTAAGAGATGGAATGGACAACTTTTCCAGCCAACAAATATGACATATTTGCTACCACAGTGCGAAATTTAGCGTTACAAATGCGTAATGAATTTTAACATTTTCAATTTATAACAGACTGAATCTATTTAATAATCATATGCAATTATTCTGAACGAAAACAGTATTTTCCATGCGAAGCAATCAAAATTGGCCACCCTGTAGTGTCATAATTTTATAACACTCAGTGACATAATTTTCTCCTTTTAGTTAATAGGCCTATCGAGTACCGTTAAAAGTGCTTCTTTTACCTTCGACTGTCTAAAAAAGTATTTACATTCTGTCTAAAGAAAGTATTTACGTTCTGTGTAAAAAAGTATTTACGTTCTATCTATAAAAAAGTATTTACGTTCTTTCATTGCAAACTTTTATATCCTTACTTTGGGCAGGGTTAGCCTTACTACCATAAAACAAATCCACAATATAAGTTGATTTTACTTTTATAGAGATATATAACACCTCAGGCAATAAATTTGTCACTACCTTTTTATTGACACTTGTAAAAACCGAATAGACTCTGTAAAGTAAACAGTTTTCGTCATTCTACTGTGAGTTTGGCTTCAAGTTTTCAATTAAAATGGGCGGAAGAAGTCAGCCCTTTATTATTATTAGAAGTAACATTTCAAACCCCAGCGCAATTTTCAACTCCAGATGGAACCATGAATCTTTCTCTTTCTCCATCTCGCATTGCCACCCTTCTAAGATGAAGCCATCGTATCTCACAAATACGTCTTTCCCCCAGCGGGATTTCTGAGGGAAACTGGATAATGGCGTGTTATTACAGCAAAAAGTTGACGGATGGTGACATTAAAACGAGTAATCGTATTTCCTGTAAATCTTGGACATTTTTCAACCTGGACAAGCAAAACAGTCAGTCAGAAGAACTGTAATGAAAACACAAGTAAAGCATGAGCGTAATAGATTTCTTTCGTACATAATTCCATGCAGATGTATTCGTGATATATTATGTAATGTGTGGATAGGTTTAGAACATCCATATTACATGAAAGTCTATCTACCAGGTACTACCTTTTAGCTACTTCCCACAGCCCTTCAACTATACATCTTCATTTATATGGTGTCGGTTCCCGTCGAACTCTTAACAATAAAACTCAATAAAAACATGTGTTTTCTCAATTTCTAATTATGTCCAGGGCCGTAGCAAGGTCCTTCTGCGCCCTTGGCGTGTTTGATAAATCTTCACCCTCCAATACTGGGGGGTCTGAACAATTTTCTTTTAAATTTCTGTAAAATTGTTTATTATTTTAATATAAAAACACTGATATTATCAAAGAAAAACTAAACCTCTATTTGAAAATGAACTAAGTGTTGGATTTTCAAGGTACTGAAACCTTATTTTCTGACGAATGAACTACTTAAAAAAGAATTAAATAATAAAATCTAGTATCAAAAGTAAATTACATAATAGGCCCGAGGCCTACTAAAATGTTTAACACATTAATATAGGTAAAAGTATTTTTTTAGAATAGTTGAATCACTTTCATCTCAATAATAACGTACATTTTAATTTTTATTGTTATATCTTTCCATACCGTTCATGATTTATGTTATCATACTCTGTCAATAAAAAAAAAAACTTGTTAATTAAAGAACGTTGCATGACTGCTTTTTGTTTGTAGACAATCGGTATAATACTACAGATAGTTCACGTGCAGTAATTTTTAATAACTTGAAAGATTTCTTCCATTAACGTGGAATTTTTATTGCTTGATAAATTGCACCAGTCTAAGAAAAGACGGGATTTTTCATGGTTGATTTTGCGCCCTCTTTGTACCTGCGCCCTTGGCGGGGGTACATCCCGCCACCGCCTAGCTACGGCCCTGATTATGTCTATGTCTTTGAATGTCTAAAACATAATCTTCAATACATATTTTTCTTTATAACCTTTAAAATTCTGTTTAAAGGAATAGCGTTCTGAGATTATAAAAGGAAATATTATGTGAAACGGATTACATCCTCTACCCTTCTTAATACGAGGGTAAGCCAATAAATATCCGATCGTTTTGTTTAATCTATTGTAGGTTGGCTGCACCGCTTTGTGCTCGCGCACGTCAACATGTTGTTCATTCATCTCCGCTTGTGGAATATTTTACCGTTATGACTCCACTGCGTGTTGTGCTGTTGCACATTAAACATGGTTGCACTGCTCAGCGTTTGCACCAAAGAAGAACAGCGTGCAGTGACCCGTTTTTTTTTTGCCTGTACCAGGAACCGAAATCCATCGAAGCCTTTCCACACAATATGAGGGCAATGTTTTACCACAGCGAAACGTGTACAAATGGATTGAAAAGTTCAAAAATGGTCGGAAAGTGTGAAGGAAAGGGCAGTGCGTATCATGATTGAGACAAACCGAACAGTGACTGTCGATGAAGAGGCAAACCATATGCAAATTAGCCATGGTTCTGCATATTGCATTATTCATAACCTTAGGTAACATTACGGATCACTACACGCTGTTCTTCTTTGGTGCAAACGCTGACGGTGCAACCATGTTTAATGTGCAACAGCGCAACACTCAGTGGAGTCATAACGGTCAAACATTCCACAAGCGGAAACAATTGAACAATTATTGTCGACGTGCGCGAGCACGAAGTGGTAAAGCCAACATACAAAAGTATAAACAAAAAGTGCGGGTACTTAATGACTTGCCCTCGTATAATTTTAGAGCAATAATCATAATCATTCTTTTCACAAGTATGATGGATAGTTTCGTCAAAAATGTCATCTCAATAACTTGAGTTTTGAGGAAAATTGTTTTAAATAATAGAAGTTAAAAGCAATTAATGATAAACAGTCACTAATGTTTAGAAGGGAATTAAAATTCACCTGCTGCATGAACTGGACCCTTCTCATTGGCTATCCTGGATTCTTCTTTGTCTATGGCAGAGGAAGTGTGAGAAATTTAATATAAAGTCTCAAGGCAACGACTGTAAGTACAGTACAAGGGGTTGGCTAATTGGACTAATAAATATAAGGGAACTAGAAAAGTTAATGAACGTGGTAAACTAAGTACTGTATATGCTCACACATTCCGAGCCATAACTCCCAAAATAATATATAGGCCTACATTTTTAAATTTAACTATTCCTACTTAAATCAGTTGCATTGATCACGCGTTCATTTAGCAATACCATAATAATTCATTATGTAACAGATACGAGGGCTCAACCGGACCTATAGGAATTGCTGATGAAAATAATCAGTTAAGTGAACTGAAAAATAATTTATGTTAATTTCATTGCATCTTGCTTTGTTACATTTTGACTAATTCCCCTCATCAGAAGTAATTGATATTAAATTTGCTATTGATTGAATTAACAGACCATTACTTTCTTTCATTTTTCAACAATAAAATGTGTACATTATTCCTTTAATTAGAAATATAAAAGTGGTTTCAATTAGTAATAATAATCTTACAGCAAGTGTATGTTGTAATATATAATATACTATTTATTGAAATCGTCAGACCACTAAAATTTAGTAGATCAGGGAGATCATAACGGATCCTGAATTCTGTGTTAAAAATCAGAGGATATTAGTATAATGGTAAACAAATACAAATTTATAAACAGAACAGTTGAATTGTGTCCTTGGACAAAGAAGACATTTTACTGATGGAGAAAAATATACTAGAATATAAACTAAAAACATGTTGAGTTAAACAGAAAGTTTAGTAGGCCTACATAGGCTGAACATTTTACCTTTAGTCAAAAATGGGACATTGGAAGAGTTTAAGTTATATTTTAATGTTGGTATACCACGTTCGTTCCATAACTAAGCCACCATATCAGGATCCCTGAAGATGGAGACAGCGGCAGCTTCTGAAACGTCAGATGACACCAAAGTCTCACCTGGATGCGAACCCGAGAAGAATTTATACATAATTATGCATTTATTTATTTATCTGAATAAATAATAATAGTTGAAAAGCGCACAATGTGCAAAGATTATTATCAGACAGACAGAACTTTGCTTTCAAGGTACGCTGTTCACTACGCTATACTATGTGAATGAGAATGATTTGCGATTATTGAATAATAAATTACACTTGATCAATATGAAAGTAGAATATAATTTTTATTAAAAATGGTACAAAATAGGGAATTTAATTAAAGCGATGGGACGGTCAAAAATCCAAAATTAACGGTACTGTTCCATACAAAGTGGTAGGCTACGTATGGTTAATCTACTATTACGTCATCTAATGCAATCCGGTAAAATGACGAAAATCTGATGTGAAACTCACATAACTTCCTCTGCCCAAATAAAAGTTAGCCTCTTAGTGCAATATAATAATTATTATGTATGACATTCTCTTCATGTAAATTGGTTGTAAAAATGAAGAGAATGTCGTTATCACATCACATCACATCCCTGAAGGATACATAACCCAAATAAAATCTGATTAAAACACTAAAACACTCTCGTAACTTTCTTTACTCTAAGCATGGTCAATACATCTTTCCCATTTCACATTCTGTTATAGAATGTACTGTAAAGAGCACGTATTCTGAGTGGACGGCTTATAACTACCCTTCAGATTAAAAAAAAAAGAAATATTTCAAATAAAAGATTTAGCTCTTAGTATAAGCACCCCATGTATAAAATTTAAACAAAATCGAAGAGCTGTTTTCGAGAAAATCGCGACAAACTAAATTTAAAAATAAGAGAAAGTCGTCGCCAATCTTGGTGCCACATCCCCAAAAGGAACCTAACCCAAATACAAGATTTTGTTTTCGTACGACTTTCCGTTACAAGTGGCCGTATTGCAAAGAGCGCGTATTCAGAGTGCGTGGCTTATAAGCAGGGCTAGGATTTATATGTAATTACATATTTCTTAATTTCACATATAGACACATTTTTTTCACTTATCTCCATCTATTATGTTGTCCTCTATTCAAATTAAACAAATTTATTTTACATATTTTTCCATATTTCAGACATTAGTACATATTTATATGGAAAATAAATATTTGTCCATATTTAGTGATTTTAATGCAATATTCGTACATATTTCATTCTTAAGAGTAAAACTATATAAAAGTGATGTTTTCAGTGACAGAAAATATGGCAGCACAGGATAAGTTTACAGTTATGTACAGAAATGGATGTGTGAAAAATGATATGTGTTACATTGAATCAAATTTTTGTAATATAACAAATATAATTCAGAAACTACAAAATGATAATCTCACATTACCAGGAAATATTTACATTGTGAAAAACATGATTCATGAACTCAAATGTATACGTGGACATTTAGCCGATCTTATCAAATGTAAAGTGGACAATGTGTTTTCAAGAAATCCAGGCTTTCAAGAAATGTGTAAAATCAGTGCAATCTTAAGTAGCTCGTCAAATGTAAAACTAGAATCAGTGAATTTTAAACACTTAGTCACTTCGTGTGCAGTAGAACGAAGCTTCAGCCAATATAAATCACTTTTGAAAATTTAAAACAACATTTTGTTGCATACTGTTATGATAGCAGAAATAATCAATGAATGAATACAAATAAAGTGAGTGATCTGAAAAAAATGAATAATTTAATTTATGAATCCAGTATTTGTAATGCATTTTTATAGGTTCTAAAAGTAACAAAATGTAGTGTCTAGTGGTTAAATTTGTTTTGATGTCCATATTTTACAAAATATATTTGCATATGTACGTATTTAGTCATTTTTAGTACATATATATGTACATATTTTAACATTTTAAAGTACATATATATGTACATATTTTGACATTTTTTAGTACGTATAAATCCTAGCCCTGCTTATAAGCACGTTTTCATAGCTCTTTTACATGTTAATTTTGCAAGTCCTTCCATCTCCCTAACTCGCTACGGAATGAAATCGCCTTGATTGCTTTGAAACCTTCAATCGGCATTTTAAGGAACCATCTTCGCTGAAAACAAATTCATTTCATCACATTAAGTTACCCTGTTCTATGTCAACCAGTTACTCTACACTTACTACGACAGTAAAATTGTATATTTTTATTGATTGAAAATTATGTTAATTTTATTTTTTATTTTTTGTATACTTTGTCGCAAGGCAACCTCTAACTAGAGGAAGTAAACACAATAATATAGTCTACCAGAATTTTCAGTGTTGCGACGCTGGAAAATTGGCCACATTTATTATTATTACTCATTTACTGTGTGCATGTTGATTAGATTATAGGTCAAAATATGTAATTATAAATATTGGTCGTGGCCTCACTTGGGAATAAATTGTATTTTAATTGAAACGATCATGTGAATGGTGGGAAGGCTCCAAGTACAGGCGATAGCTGGGAGACGGCACCATACTGCACGCCACCTCTGTAGGAAATCAGACGTTACAAGCGACGAGTCTCAAGGGGGCGTAGCTCAGATGGTAGAGCGCTCGCTTAGCATGCGAGAGGTACCGGGATCGATGCCCGGCGCCTCCAGGTTTTTAGTATCTGTGTTTCAATGTTGCATGAATCTAATGCCATAACATTATCATTTGTGCTACATTATAATAACATAACAAGTAATGACAATAGAAAAATAGTCATCGTGCTTCTTCGCTTTTTTCTTAAATTAATGATGTGCTAAATAGTTGTGTAACTAATGGGATTCATGGTTCCCCGAAATGTCTCTTTTAGACGAGTTAATTGGACAAAATGTGTCAAGGTTTGTTATATATTAATATTATTGTTGTTAATGTTATGTTTGGGCCCGGATATTTATAACCTAAAAAAGCCAGAAACATGAAAGGCAATACGATCTTTAAAACAACAAAATATGACCCAAAGAAGGCCATTATGACCAAATAAACACATATTTAATGAATCACACAAAATGTCAAACATATTTTGTTTTTTAAATCATGCTATTTTTCAATGCATTGTCGCATAGCATCGCAATAATTGCTCGGTGATTTACTGCATAGGCGACTTGTGAATCCAGTAAAAAATAAAATCAGGTAAACTGATATAACCAAGTGCCAGTATGTTTTTTTTTTTAATCAGTGATACACGCAATTATGATAGGCCCATGCATAAAAGTTATTTTTGTAATAGATGTCCGAGTTAGGTCCAAAAACAAAATGTGCCGGCAATAATAATAATGATGTAATAGACCTACGATTCGCTGATATCTCTGTTTCAATTTAAAGCAGCCTTAAAGGTGAATGAATAATAAGCATATGAAATCTATCTGTCAGGAATTACATTAGGTATATTGCTGCACAGGAACGATAAGAAAAATACTCACAGTAAAATATAGCCTAATGTAAATATCGGTAGTCTACATAACCATAGAATACACATTATAATATCAATATTCAACGGCTAGTTGTTATAAATCGTTTATTTATGTTATTATTTAGCCACACTGACATCGTTATGAAGAAACAAATCAATGAAGGCTGCTAACAATATGAATAAACGATTGGCAATTTGTTAAGTTTTTTTAATACATTGTGGGCCTTGAAAGAATATTGATTACAAAATTAATATTGATATACGCGTTACTTCGGTACCGATCAACCGATTTGGCCCTAATTCAATAGGCTTGTACCCAAAAACGTCATAAATTCGTATACCAAGTTTCAAGAAAATCCGATAAAGCGTATTTGAGTTATCCACGCCTTTGTGATATATTACCATAAAAGGCACTAAATTGGGCATTATTCCGGTACCGCCCAACCGATCTGGTCCAATATCAATAGACATCTTCCCATGGACATTATAAATAGGTATTCCAAGTTTCATGAAAATCTGATAAAGCGTATGTGAGTTATGGCGCCTTTAAAATATACACTAAATTGGGTTTTACTCCGGTACCGGTGAACCGATTTGGTCCAATTTCAATAGGGTTCTTCCCATGGACATTATAAACGCGTATACCAAGTTTCATTAAAATTCGATAAAGCGTATTTGAGTTAGAGCGCGTACAGACACACGGACGGACGGACAGACGGACATACATTTTTCGTCCCCCACACAATCTCATAAAGTACCATACTGGCACTTAATAACCTATATTACCAATACAAGACGGTCAGCAAAGAGCGTGCCAATAAAACATTCACAACGGATCTCTTACAAGCATTCGACGTCTCAACAATGACACCCAGACCTTGTGGCTCCTTATGTAATAATAATAATAATAATAATAATAATAATAATAATAATAATAATAATAATAATAATAATAATAATAATAATAATAATAATAATAATTCTTTCTTTCTTTATCATAGTTTAACCTCTCCCTTTTAGGATTTAAGCGACCCAAGCCGCCCGGGCTAATAATAATAATAATAATAACAACAACAACTCGTTGGCAATGGCCTGTCGGTCACCAGTATAGGCCTAAAAACAAACCGTGTTTTCTTGTATTTAATTTGCTCGAAAATTACCAGCTTGCAAAGGAAAAACTTATTCCTTATTTTTTCTTCTGCTAATGTGAAAGAAAAATTAAAGCAGATATTCTTATCAACTGAAGCACGGTTAGAGTTTAGGGACTCTTTTCCTGAGAAAAGTAAGCCTACTAACTTGGAACATATGTATAATCCTAGGGTTATAATATAACAACTAAGTTTGACTCTGGATCCATTCATTAAACCTCAAAAGTGAATATTTATAAATCCCACTTTCGTACAATGTAATAGTCCATCCTCTTAAAGCTATAAAACAAATTTCAAGAATGAAGGAAAACATATTTTAAAATCCATTTACCAGTCATCTAGATGATGAAGAAGTAGAGGAGTCTGGTTAAATCTAAAAATAGGAAAGCTCCCGGAACAGATATTCTCCCAGTTGAGTTGTATAAATATGGGGGAACGTTATTGAAACTTCGATTTTGCATTTCCTAAATATCTGTTGGAAAACAAAGGATAGCAAAAGAATGGCAACTAGCTAAAGTAATTTCAATCTTTAAAAAAGGAGTTAGAGCCAAATGTGGTAATTAATGGGGCATAAGCTTATTGAACACGTCTTATAAAGTTTATTCACGAATAATATGCAATAGATTGAAAATAATATCAGATAATACATGGAAGAACAAAATGACTTTAGGAAGAACAAGTCATGCATCGATTAAGCTTATATATGAGCTTATACAGTATATGAGGGGTCTATTGCAAACCCAGCTATCTCCATTTGGATAAAAGATAGAGATGCTAACTTCTAATGAAAGTTTAATGCATTTCCTATTTCATATGTAGTATATTTGTTACAAATCTGTGATCCTCCCTTACGTGATTTCCAACACATAACTTACACTAAATATGAAGTAGGAAATGCATTAAACTTTCATTAGAAGTTAGCATCTCTATCTTTTTTTCAGAATGGAGATTGCCGGGCTTGCTAATAGACTCCTCATATTCACTCTAAAACAGCTGATAGAAAAACTATGTAAGTTCAATCTAGAAACACATATAGCTTTCATAGACTTTGAGAAAGCATTTGATCGCATGAACCTAAATAAACTGTGGAGAATTCAATACAAACAAGGCTACCCAGAGCATTTAATAAAAACAATACAAAGTTTATACGTAAATAACAAAGTTATTATAGAAATTGATGGAAAATTTAAAAAATCAGGTAAACTGATATAACAAAGTGCCAGTATGTTTTTGTTGAATCAATTATAAGGTAATTGCAATTATGATATGCAGAAAATAAGTTTTTATAATCAGATTAAAATCGACCAGCGTCAGCAGAACTACAGATTTGTGATACTTTGACAATCGCGCACTCACATGAAAATAAAAAATAAAATAAAATAAATCCATGTCAAATCGGCCTGCTCCGGGATTTGAACCGGGGACCTCCAGAATACGAGTCCAAGACGTTACCATTTGGCCAACTCAGTCAGTTTGATGGTGTTGTTTGATAAGCATATGTGAAGGAATAGTGTTAACAGTCAAATTATACCGGTAGACAAAAATAAAAAAAACATGTGACTTTTAATTAGTTGTTACTCTGGTACCGATCAACCGATTAGGTCCAAAATTAATAGGCTCTTTGCCATGGACGTTATAAATGTTTATACTAAGTTTCATGAAAATCCGATAAAGCATGTTTGAGTTATGGGGCCTTTTGTTATATAATACCATCAAAATGCCCTAAATTGGGCATTATTCCGGTACCGGCCAACCGATTTGGTCCAATATCAACACGTCTTTCCATGGACATTATTAAATGTGTATACAAAGTTTCATGAAAATCCGATAAAGCGTATTTGAGTTATGGCGCTTTTAAATAAAAACCCTAAATTGGGTTTGACGCCGGTACCGCTGGACCGATTTGGTTCAATATCAATAGGGTTCTTGCCATGGACATTATAAATGCGTATACCAAGTTTCATGAAAATCCGATAAAGCGTATTTGAGTTATGGCGCGTACAGACACACGGACAGACAGACAGACGGACAGACATTTTTCCGTCCCCCACACACAATCTCATAAAGTACCATACTGGCACTTAATAAATCAAGGAGTTAAAAAAGGATACAGTTTGTCTCCAATTTTATTTAATTATATCTAGAGAATGGAAACTCAAAGTAAGTTACATAAAGTACATTGGACAAAGCTCATTGAACATGTTACTGTTTGCAGATGACGCTGCTTTCCTTTTGATAAAGAAGACAGATTGCAAAAAGCGATTTATGAGCTAAATAATATTAATAAACTCTACAATATGAAAATTTCAACCCCAAAAAACTAAAGTAATGTCATTCCACGGCAAATTTCCGATTAGAACAAAAATTATAGAAAATAAATGCATCGAACAAGTGTCCCATTTTAATTACCTTGGTTGTGATGTCAGTTATGAAACAGACCAGGATATTAATAAGAAAATTAATAAATTTCAAACTATTTGTGGAATTATCAAAGGACCTTAAAAGGAAAAACTAGAAAAGACACACAGCTCAGGTTTTATTCCAACATGGTACTTCCTGCCTTGCTTTATGACAGTGAAACATGGCCGCTAAGAAGCAACACTTTAGCAAACTCCAAGCAACTGAAATGCGTTTCCTAAACACCATCTTAGAAATGAAGCTGTCAGAGAAGAATTAGGTATTTTACCAGTGCAGGATAAAGTAATGCACTATAGAGAAAACTGGTTGCATCATATTGAACGCATGTCATCTAACAGGATCCCTAAACAGGTATCAAATTATAAACCAATTGGACAAAGATCAGTAGGACGGCCTAGAAAACGCTGGAAATATGTGAGACCGGAACAGGCTGAAGTCTAATCCCTGATGGAAGTAGATGATGATGAATCCAGTTACCCATCAACATGTAGGGTCTACTCTCACAAAATACAGTAAGGGTAATTCAATCAAGGAGGATCAAATGGGCTGACATGTTGCGCACATGGGGGAGTAAAGACAAAAGTATTGACTGGGAGATCCGAAGGGAAAATACTTGGAAGACCTAGACGTAGGTGGGAGGGCAACATCAGAATAGATTTAAGGGAATTAGGGTTGAATGGCGGGCTCATTTAAGCGCAGTATTGTACATCCGGGTTCCCTCAAATACCCTATATAATATTTCTCTAGATCGCTTAGGAATTATTGTCTATTGCCATTGAATAAATAAGTAAGCATATATTATAACTAGACCTGGGATTTTAAGGCAAATGCCTATTTTGTTCCTTAAGAGAAAACATGAAAATTTTTAAATATGTCGACGTTTCATGATAATTCACTTACATTTATAGAGTTTTATAGTGCCCTAAAATGCCTATATGGTCCTTTAGAGCCTATTTCATTGTTTTAGTGCCTAAAAATGCCTATTTTGTACATTTAAAATAAAATTCTACTTCTGTAATTTTTACAAACATATAATGGACATCCCTGAATGAAGAGCAGAATGGCAAAACAGCAGGGGGTGGGTTGTTCACACAAACTTGATTTTCCCAGACAACTTTCACCAAAGAAATGCTGACTGACGGGGGAAGGGGGAGGATTAGCTCAAAAGAACAAGTAGCAGGTAGTAAGACAGGACACACTGTGTCAATTCGCCAGTGAAAGAACAAGTGAAGTGTTTAAGTTCGTTCGTGATGCCTAAAACAAAATCATCTAAGAGCTTGCTTATACAGCAATGGCTTACACAATATCCAGGGATGGCTTTTGTTGACAAGATTATTTTCTGCCAGTACTGCTATAAACAGGTATGTGTATTTTTCATATTAATCTAAGACCAAGGTTTTGTCGATATTGGCTCCTCTAATCAATTTTAGAGACCTCGTCCAGGTGGCATGTGTTCGATTTCCAGTACCGGCAGTAATTTAGAAAGCTATGAGGTCTGGAACGGCGCTGACTCAGCGTCGTGAGGACAATTTGGAAGCTACAGTGAGCAGTGGTCATGGAGGCAACGCAATACGGCTGAGGGATGTGTCGTGCTGACCACACGACCACCCAATATCTGCTGGCCATGAGCTGGGCAGCAGCCGTTATTGAAAGCCAACTTTCTTAACTGACAAAATAAACTTTGTTGTTCTTAATTAACTTTAGAGTAATAGTGGCTTAAATGAAATAGTTCAAAATTACAAATTTTATTGAATAGCTATTCACCTTTTCTATTCCTCATTTTAGTCTCTAATTTGCATCACCTTTATTGTGTTTTAGATTTCACATGAGAAAAAATGCCACCTTCAGCAGCATGCAGATAGTGCCAGTCATAAAGCGAAAGAAGCCATGAAAAGTAACATTATAGCATTGTCTAAACTTAGACAAACTCATTAGACAAACTCTGCTCACACAAACTATATCTCCCACAACCCAAAATGGTTTCTATGCTGATATGTGTAGAGCCCTAGTTGCAGCAAATATTCCCTGGAAGCTGTGCACAATCAGGTTTTCAGAGATTTTTTACAGAAATACACCAAGCAGCACATACCATCAGCATCTACATTAAAGAAAAACTACTTAGATATTTGCTACAATGAGGTCATTTTGTCAATCAGGGAGGATATTGGGGAGTCTTGCATATGGATGTGTGTGGACGAAACCACAGACTCTGTGGGCAGGTACATTGCTAATCTTATAGTAGGAAAACTGGAACCCAATCAGGCATCTACTGCTCACCTTCTTTGCTCTAAGCAGCTAGAGAAAGTCAATAGTCAAAGCATTGCATACTTCATCAACAAGGGGTTGCAATTGTTGTATCCTGGGAGTGTTGATGATTCTAAAGTCCTTCTTCTTGTCTCCGATGCTGCTTCCTACATGATGGCTACTGCACCTCTCCTAAAAACTTTCTACCCTTCTTTAATTCATGTTACTTGCATAGCACACGCCTTGCATAGACTCACAGAAACAGTTAGGGCCGAGTTTCCTGCAGTAAATACCCTTGTTTCAACAATGAAGAAAGTGTTCTGTAAGGCTCCATCAAGAATGGCCATCTTTCGAGAGAAACTCCCCTCTATTCCCCTTCCACCACAGCCAATCATCACCCGTTGGGGTTCCTGGATGGAAGCGGCCCTCTATTATGCAGAACATCTTGAAAAAATCATGACTGTGATAGACGATTTGCCTTTAACGGACAATCTGCATGTGTGTCATCTGTCAAAGAGCTGCTAAAGGATTATTCCATTGTTCAGAGAGACATTGCATATATTCAGGCAAATTTTTCATTTCTTCCAGTAACCATTACAAAAATGGAGGAAAAAGGAAACAGTCTCAATCAGCAATTTTCTGTAATTGAGGAAGCTGAGAACAATATAAAGAGTGCTAGGGGCAAGGTAGGGGATAAAATAAGAGACAATTGGGCTAGTGTACTGCAGAAAAATCCAGGTTATTCAGTGCTGAAAAGAGTACACCAGGTAATGGATGGGGAAAAGGTAGAGTTACCTAGTGAAATTGAACTGAAAAATGTAGGTAAATTTTCCTATGCCCCTCTAACGTCTGTGAGTGTGGAGCGCTCTTTTTCTGGCTTCAAAATGATTTTAACAGACAAAAGACACAGCCTGACTGTGGAAAGTTTGGAGAAGATCATCGTTATGTACTGCAAAGCAAATTACGAATGAAAGTGAATGTTCTTCGCAAATACTTCGTTAGGGGATGCCTACAGTGCTGTAATTATGTTCAGTGGTTTTAGTATTAAGGTTTTAGTTTACTACTGATGATTTTTCATATAATCCATAACTGTTTTTAATAAATTCCTTTTTAATTCTGTCTTAATTTTGCCGTTATTTCTGTTAAGAATAGGTATACCACATTTCTTACAGTAAAAAAAGATCATGTTACAGTTTAAGTGTATATTGTGATATTTTGAAGTCTATTTTCTTTCTATTTACACATTTTAAAGCATATTTTGAGTGCCTATTTTCTCTTTTAAAAGCCTATTTTGAGTGCCTATTTTCTCTTTTAAAAGCCCATTTTACTTGTTTTAAAAGCCTATTTTAGGTGCCTAAAACTAATTTTTTTAGAGCCTAAAATCCCAGGTCTAATTATAACCTATTATACTTTTATTGACAGTATATTGTATGTCAAATAATGTCCGTCTAACTGCATTCACTGTGCAAAAAGTGAAGTCTTTTTGTACAAGACGACCATGAAATAAAATCTAGGACATCTCTTCCCCATGTTGTACTCGTTAACTTTCTTCCACAGCTTAGCAATAGATTTACAGTCGTAAAAAAAAGGGGATATTTGGGAAGAGGAATGGTCTACTCCTGACAGGATGTTCTTATAGGGATAAGCTTGATTGAGACTTTCTTTCCCAATGCTGAGGGGGAAGCAGCTTGTTGGCACCAATGTGAAGAACTGACCCAGTTACTCATCCCATTGCTCACGATCGCCAAAACCACCTCCACAAAATGAAATAAAGTAAACGGCACTTTTAGAACACGCCAAGCACCGGTGGACATTAATAAAGTACATAGGCCTGGGGATAGTGTTGTCAGGGGGTGGGGCTGAAAAAGAAATAGACCGTTCATTTCTGAGACAAATGTGATAGACCGTTTGCATCAGCTGTCATAAATCACGGCAAAGGGATAGAGGCGTGTGCATCAGCTGTCATAAAGGAATGTGTTTTTGACAGAATTATAATTACGTTTATGCTACTAGATCTTCAATGCCAGCTTTTAATTTGAGAATTAGAACTAAGGAGTTCTTGGTACCTATGGGACAGATATAATCACAAGACTGTACGTACTTTCGGTACGTGTCATTGCGTAAAATTTTCCTTAAATATAATATGGCGATATCTAATAGTGTTATAGTTTATGATCCCACGTAGAAATTTATCTAGGAGAGTTCCAAGTTAGGAGTTAAATTTGAATGACTATTTGACGAATAATACGTTATATACCATTGATAAAATGTATTGAAATTGATTTGAATAGCATTTTAGGTTGATACGGTACTATTAAATTAAAAGGCATTCATGATGTGTATGATCAAAGTGGCTGTTTTCTGTGAACAAAACGCGAATAGTTAATAGCAACAAGCATTCATTTATTCAAGTATTATTTGCTAACATTAAAGCCTAATATTGAAGATTTTTTATAAAAATTAAAAACAAATTATATTATTGTTTATTATTATAGTTTCTAGCGATACACACTGGCAAATGCAGAGTCTTGAAATTTATTATGCACATTTAGGAACAAATGTAAGATGGTCAGCTGTCTGTACTTCGGAGGAATCTGTTATCGAATAAGAGGGGAGTGATAGCTTTGAATTCATCCCCCACCTTTCAACGCCCTCTCCTTCTTTCGCATGACACCAGTATACATTCATGCTGTTGAGGTTACGTGTTTATACTCTTTACAGGAGGCGATTACAATTATTAAATAACAATGTTGCTAAACTATGGAATACATTCCCGTAAAATATTACAATGCCGATTCCTGTACAAACGTAGGCGTAATATTCGCTGTATTTCCGGAATAAATCTTAACGTACCGAGATAATGGTCACGTATTCATAAGTCACTGTCTACAGACTCTCCGACCTGATCAGAATATAACGAAAAGAGGACGGGTCTTTATCTTTTGTGAGATAAATTCGATATATTGATTGAGTCAGGTCTGTGATCGGGTGATTGCAGAATCATTCTTATATGTTATCGGTTCGGCAAGTTAGTACTTTGCGACCCACCCTGCTCCCCTTACCACTCGCCACTCGCTTGGCCGCTTCCCCGCCTGGCTGCTGCCCGCGTGCCGCCTGCTCCGCTTCCCCGCAACGCATACCTTCATGCCTGTAGCCGTTGCTCAACGTCGGTAATGCATAATTGCAATTGTGTAGGGGAAATGGAAAAGGCTGAAAGTTCCAAAAAATAAAAATCGATTTTTTGCATGGAATGTGTTGTAAGCGACATCGCCAATAACCTAGAGAAGGTTGAAAGTCCCAGAAAAATTCCTACTAGTTCCTAGAGCAGTCGCAAGGAGCAGCACCGTGAAAGCGCCCGCTGACCGTCAGTGGAAAAGGCTGAAAGTGCCACCCGCCATTCATCCTTTACGTGTAATGAGCGCTGGACTTCCAGCCTTTTAACTAACAAGGTATGGCACTTACAGCGTTTCCCAAAAAAAGATATGATGGCACTTTCAGCTTTTCACATGCAAAATCAAGTTATATATGTATAATAAAAAAACAACTCTTGAAAAACAAATAAAAATATATTTTGTATTTTTAATTAATTTTATAGATTTTTAAAGGATACAGTATAAGTTTTATGAAGTTTTTATTGAATACTGAAAATTTTACTTTGTGGCACTTTCAGCCTTTTCCATTTCCATTACACAATTGATATGTCACCTAATATTTCACAATAAAGAAAGCCCCTTGCACCTCCACATAATATTCCACAATTATAAAAACGACCCTTCCCACAAAATAGGCTATTTCACATTACAAAAAATACCCTTGTACCATACATAATATTTCATAATAATTATAAAAACGCCGTATTATAACATAAAATGTGGCTTAATTGATGCAGGAAAATTCCCTTGTACCAACACTACTTATAAAAACAGATTCTTGCGTTAAAACTCATGAAATCCCCCTAACATAACTCTAATATACGAAAGCTTCCTTCAGTACTCAACATTCACTCGTAGCGTAGTGGTCAAGACTCCTAGCTATAATGCTAGGGGTCCCGGGCTCGAATCCCGGTCGATCCAAAATTTACTATTATGAATAGGTCTCAAATAGGTAGGTAGGGTTAAGAGGTAGGGAGGAAGGAGACGGGAAAAGAAGAGAATAAAGAAGAAACAAATTATTTTTTCTGTTTCATCAGTTCATTAAGAGATAGCGCTACCGTCGCTTCTAGTAGTTCAAATGCCACCGCTAGGTGAGGGATTGAGAGTAGGAGTGGGGGACTCGGGTGAGTCGCAATATACCAATTTCCCATTGGTTCAGACCCCGATATTTCCACTTTTTATGGAAAATGTGTTCTACATGTAACTTATATAGCTTTTCGCCACTTTAAATTATCGTCTAATGTGATAATTGAATGCATACGACATTTCCCATTAATTTCATGCTGATAAAATTAGGTTGCAATTGCAAACTCCGAAATTTCCTCGAAACTATGAGGTGCAAACAGGGATATTTCCATGCAGCCAATACTGAATCAGACTACTGTCACGTGATGATCATGCACCACTAAATAAAGAGATTTCGCGTCCTAATAAAAAGAACCATAGCTTCTTTGGTGGGTGGTGTTATCTAATTACTTCGTTTCTTTGTGTGTAAACATAATAAGTGTATTCAGAGTAAAATTGAGGTCAATATTGTAGGCTAATAATAACATGATAAATAGAATGCATCACAATTAGCACAAATGAAAAGAAAGCATGTCAATTCTGTATGAGTTTTAAAGCATTAAGGAGCAAACACAAACATTTCCGAAACATTTCCGAAACATTTCCGATATTTAAGCTTAGCCTATTATTTTAGGCAATTTTAATAGATTCTTGGCAATGTCAAGCATGTTGTAACAATTTCGAGGCACCTGCAATATCTAAAGCGGCTTCTAAATTATTAGTTTCCACATGTTTGTCTTGTTTCCTGTAACATTTAGTGAAGTAGAAATGTCTGGATTTACATCTAAACACCTCATATGAACTAAATAATCTTTATAATCAGTAGTTGTTGTAACTTTGTTGCTTACATTTAGTTGTTTGTTAGTTTACAGTTCTGTTATAGGATAAGGTAGTATTTCTATAATTGTAACTTGTTGCTTAGAGTCCGTTGTATGTTACTTTACAGTTCTGCTATAGATGAAGGCAATATTTCTAAAATTGTAAGTTTGTTAGATTTAATTATTTGACACATGATTATTGTTGTAAAACAATAAAGACAATGCAATACAAAAGATGGCCTAGTACAAAATAAAGACGTAATAGTTGTACCTAAACACACAAGTGGCGCTGATGTACTGACTACTGACTGGAAATTGAAAGTATCGCTTACCCACATGTTCATAAGAGTACCGTACTGTGTAACTTTGCAACCTGTTTTCGAGATACGTATAGTGTTTTATTATACTCAGGATGAATCGAGATTGTAAACATGGTTTTAGTTATTTATTGTGTTGCTATAGTGGTGTGGGCTTCTGTTTTAGTGACCATAGTTTCATCTTCTGTTATACATTTGGCTTCATAAGGTTTTTGAATGGTTGTACACTGCGTTGCCTACAAAGTTAATTAATTATTGGTATAAAACGAGCTCCACCATTTCTTTCTTCACGTGTAAGTAATAAACTTAGTTTGAATTGATATTTTGTAGTCTAGCCATATTGCATGCATGAAATCAAAGAAAAAGAATTGCATCGAAATGGTAACCTAACGATTTGGTTCGGCTTTGTGATCATTAGACGATAGGAATTGCCGATAGTGGTTCTAAGAAAAGCATTACATGCGCCGAATGAGGTATACAATAATATAAATGGTTTCGAGGAGGGTTTCCATGATTACGCACTATTTTTATTCACAGAAAAGTTCAAAATATATTATTTTTACCTTGTTGGGTTCTTTATAAACCATAGAAACCATATAGTAATTTAGTTTTTGTGGAAAATGTCCCGAAACATTGAAAGTGAGAATGAAGATGTAATCAGTAGTAAGGAAGTACTTCAGATTTTACTCAACCATCTGAAAAAATGCAAGATGAAACTCTGAAGACCCATAGAAATATAGTATAAGATTTACTGAACTGTCCAAATAATTAATATAAAATTCCAAAAAATATAATGGAACAAAGTACACGTGAAACTCAAGAGTAATCTACCCCTAATCCGACGGTATAAGGTCATGAAGTCACCAACGCCGTCGTAAAATAAGAACAACAACAACAACAAGATGTAACTTTTATAACCTACTAGCTTAAAAGGCCCGGCGTCGCCCGGGTTTTGTATTTTGTAATATGAAATTAACTTATGGAGGACTTTCGATGTTGAAACTCTAGGTCCTTATATAATATGTATGTGGAATTCGAAATGAGGAAGAACGACATATGGCACTCAGACTATTCCCTCAGAAAACGCTAGATATAGCTTTTTATGGCTCATAGAGGATGTCGAATGTTGCATTCCATTGCTTCTACACACCATGCCTGGGAGAAGTGCAAATAAGAAGAAAAAGAAATTCCGGTTACATAAGATTGTATTGTCTTGACAGAAAATTGTATTTCTCACTCTCATATTACCATACAACCGTTTCGGGGCTGAAGTAAAATTCAATATCACTTTCATACTTTCCTTCCCAAAAACCTGGGACTTAATATACTGCGTGCATAGGACTGAAAATGTTCCATCCCATTTTGTCTTCTTTTAGATGCTTAGGGCCTCTGATAAACATCCCTAGGCCTATTGTCAACTAATACAAAGCCTACAGCTATGAGTGATGTATCAGTGGATAGGATTTGTTACCGACTTCCGATATAGCATATTCACTGGCACACACTTAAGTTGTCCCTGCTTATTCTACATCAAAATGTGAAGTGAGAAAATTATATTTTCCATGTCGAGGGTAGAGAAAATTATGTGACTGCTTTATTTTCGTGGATTTTACTCTCCAAAAATTATTTTCACAAATGTATTAATTACATCGATAGTATCAGAATTTGTTAAAGCCCAGTATTAATAATATAGTCTCCAAAGCCCTATGTAAACACTGTAAACAATCTGCCATACCCAGCATTCAGAAGAAACCGGCCACAACATCCAGTTCAATGACACAAAACTAATATACCACGAAGACAGAAAATTCCCTCGCCTAATAAAAGAGGCAATAGAAATTATGAAGAATCCGCACAACATTAATAGAGAAGACGGCTGGAAAATGAATAACATCTGGCGAGACACACTTCAGAAACATGGGATAAACAGACACGTGACACCGCAGACGTCAGTTGGTAGGAGTGATAGTAATATACACAGCACACCAGACTAGTAGTTCAGTTTCGTCGTCTCTCAGAGGAAGGACATCACAGAAATGTCCGAAACGTCAGTTCTTAACAAAGTGACGCGGCTAAACCCGGACAGCCATAGTGTTTTAAATTGTGACTCCGGCCGCGGAAGCCTACGTATTCATTTTACCGTAAACAATACTTTCGTTATGTAAACAATTAACAGCAGGACTTTCTAACTCTGCCTCAGTTTACTTTTCCGACTTTCCCCGTGGATTTTCCAAAAAATTTCTTTCATACAATCCTTGTGCTGACAATTACGAACACAAAAAAAAAAAAAAAATCAGCCAAATCGGTCGAGCCGTTCTCAAGTTTTGCTCCGTCATACATTTTGTAAATTCATTTTTATTAATATAGATGTAATGTGCAGGCTTTAAAACTTAGTGCCCGAACCCACAGAGGGAGATGATTCCAGTTACCAACAACCTGAGTATAGGGGGTGGGGGCGATTGCGTAGGCTGATAAGACAGTCATTCATAGTAGTACTGAGAAGTCAATGCGCTCGTAGTACGATGCCTCTCAAATTGGTCAACAGTGTACCTTGTCATTATGCGTGTTTATAAATTTATAATACGTGTTCGGAATACCGAAAGTAAAGTATTCTAAAACGCAAACATATATTGAAACATTTGGGAGGGATTATTACACACAAACAGGAGAACGTATCGTTTTGCATGCTTGTAATGTGAGTTTAGAGAATGAGAAGTTATTTTGTGGTCTTCCTATACCTGTAATCCGCTTTGTTTACTATCACGTGAACTAGCATATGGTAGCTAGCGCATACGCCGAGCAAAGTCTGTACAGTACAGTTGCTGTTAACATATTCGATCGGGCACTAAGTTTTAAAGCCTGGTAATGTGTGTTGCAGTCGAAAATGAATTTACCTTTAAAGTTGGGCTAAAGCCTTGTTCTTCAGTTATATTCGCTCCAAAGGATGTAATTTGGAAGCAACTGTTGTATTTTTGTATATTCTGCAGAAAATGCTTCGATTGAGGTTCTTGGCCAGAAAGCAATGATGCTAGTGACTCTGGTGGCAGTGTCAATTGTGGTAATTTGACCTTCCCGCTTGCACAACATAATCCTGACGGTTCATGTCGAAACCTCAAAACATTGCAATGTTGACAAATGGTGCTCATGGTTCCGAAATCCACCGTTACATCCGCGGCTTAATCGATTGATGGATCGTATCTGAACGTCAAACATTCATGTCGAATTGTTACATTTGGCCGTCTGTTTTGTCTACGTTCCAAATTATTGTCTACGTTATCTCCAACTGAGCGAGTCGAACTCCACTGTATCCGTTGTTCCGGAGTCATAATTGATCGCGCTTGAGAACTTCTTATTCGTTTTGCCTCCAAACGCTGTCTATGTTATTCTTCAGTCTCATTGACTCGACTATCATGCATTATTTTCTCTTGCTTTGCGCGTACGCCGACCGATATTAAGACGTCTTATTGGCGGCATTTTTCCAAGACACCAAAATAATCTTTTTAACACACCACTGTTAATACAATATTCATAATGTCGCCTGTGCCTCATTTCACTTTTCCGACTTTTCCCGTGGATTTTTCAAAAATTTTATTTCATACAAACCTTCTCCTGACAATTACGAACATAACAAAAAAAAAAATTCAGCCAAATCGGTTCAGCCGTTCTCAAGTGATGCGGCAACAACCCTTTTGTAAATTCATTTTTATTAATATAGATAGGCCTAAATAGCAGTCTGTGAACAACAAATGACTAAGTTGCGCATGGGTCACGTGATCCAGAAACAAGGTTGTATGTAAACTTGAAGGCGATCAACACCGATACACTGTTCCTAACCTAACTGCCACGAACTTAGCTCTACATGTCACTAACGCTAATATCCCCATTCCTAACCTACGGTCTGATTTAAACAACCTGCGACTTGAGACAGTACATTCGAAGCAAAGAATTGGGAGAGCTGCACTGTATTACATTGTATTATTTGTATTAGAGGTTCTGGAAGCTGTTCAGTAACCTTCCAAATAACAAACCTCTCGCATAGATTCAGCATTGCCATGGAAATATAGTCCTTCATTAACTATCACAAGTCGCAGGTTGTTTAAATCAGACTGTAACTGCCGCTTATCTAGAATCGGAAGTGGTAAGTAGTGTGAGGCGAAAGTGTGCGGAGTGCGTAATGAAGGAAACTAGATCCGTAGTTTCTTCCCGCTTATTTTATAACGTAAATCCAGATTTCGGGTGCACTTCAATGTTAGGACACGGTCCATGCAGATGATTTCTTTCATTACACAACTGGTTTTCACGTGCGCTGTTTACACTGGTTTATACTGAAATCACTACATTAATATTTTTAATCGAATTTGAAAAAAGAAGACTACCTTGTTCTTACTTCACGCCGTAGGCATTGACGCGGTCGTTATAAATGTTTCTGAATTACAATGTCGAGCAATCTAAAACCAGACAACTTCTTACACAGTTATGAATACAGAAAAGCAACAAGTTTCCATTTTTCCACAAATTTCATTACATCCTTGGCAAATCGTTAGGTTAGTATAGAAGAAAAATAGAAATGCTAGCTTAGGTTGGGTTATATTACGTTAGTTTAGTCCAGGAAGGCTAGAAATCGATTTGTGGATGTTTCTCTCTGTTATTGTTCGCGATTCTTCGTCTTGTGCAGAAAAGAAGTTATTTTTGTAATAGATCTCCGAGTTAAACTTCAGAAACAAAATGAATGTATAAAAAGCCAATCTGAAATCTATCTGTCAGGAATTACATTAGGTATATTGCTGCACAGGAACGAATAAAAAAATACATTAAAATAATTCATGTAAGATATCGTTATCTATAGAATGCACAATATAATACCAATATTCAACGGCTAGTTGTGTTTTAAATCTTTTATTTACACTATTATTTACACTGACATCATTACGAAGAAGTGAATCAATCAATGCGGGCTAACAATATCAATAAACGATTGGCAATTTGTTACGTTATGTTTAATATTATATTGTGGGTCATGCAATAAGTAATATTGTGGCGTTTTATATCCATTACAAAATTAATATTGATGTACTCGTTATTTCGGTACCGGTCAACCGATTGGGTCCAAATTCAATAGGCTTGTGCCATGAACATCATAAATGTGTATGCTAAGTTTCATGAAAATCTGATAAAGCATATTTTAGTTATCGCGCTAATATGTTACCATAAAAATAGGCACTAAATTAGGCATTACTCCGGTACCGGTCAACCGATTAGGTCCAATATCATTAGGCTCCTTTCCATGGACGTTATAAATGCCTATACCAAGTTTCATGAAAATCCGATAAAGCGTATTTTGAGTTATCGCGCGTACAGACACACGGACAGACGGACAGATATTTTCCCGTCCCCACACACAATCTCATGAAGTACCACACTGGCACTTAATAAAACATTCCAGTTCCCAAACTTCTCACACCTGCAACCACCAGCCATGCCGTCAACTCTCTACTTTTCTTGTTGAACATTGCTCACGTCACAGCAGAATATTGGAAGTGGAGCAAAGAACCCAGATGGTCATACAAGGTCTTTATTATAAGTTGAGACCGGGCGACGGAAGGCTTGAAACCTTGATGCAACAGCGGCACGTGCACTTATTGTTAAAGTGTCAACATGGTGAGACCCATTTCGCTGCAGCATCGTATTTTTGTGTGTAAACATTATTTTAAGTACGAGTCTGCTAGACGTGTACGTGATGAATTTATTCTGATATTTCCTGCTGATGTGCCACCTTCAAGAGCACAAATTCACAGAATTGTTAATACATTTGTAAATACTGGTTCAGTGCAAAACAAAAAGCATGTGCGCACACGAACAGTGTTAACAGAAGAAAAGCTAGACGAGATTGGCGCTAATCTTGAACATTCACCAAATAAATCACTCTCAAAATTAGCCCAACAAGTAGGGGTTTCAGTTTCTTCTGCACACAAAGCAACAAAGTTGTTACACCTCAAACCGTACAGATTTACACGGGCCCATTGTTTAATACCTGCCGATCCAGCAGCAAGATTGCGATATTGTGAGTGCTTTCTGTCATCAGTGGATAATGGTTTAATCGACCCCCAGCTTGTGTTCTTTTCTGATGAAGCCTGGTTCCATCTTAAGAGTCGTGTGAACACTCATAACTCACGCCATTGGTGTGCAGAAAATCCTAATGGTGTGTATGAAATCCCTCATTACGATAGGAAGATCGGGGTTTGGTGTGCTATTAATGGAAGGCTAATAATTGGGCCTATATTTTACGAGACTACAGTAGATTCAGAGATTTACCAAGATGACATTTTGGTGACATTCTTTCAGCAGTTGACGGATGAAGAAAAAACGCGCGGGTGGTTTCAACAAGATTCGAAACCGCTCATACAGCGGAAGTCTCCCTTCTTAAAATTTCGGAAGTGTTTGCTGACAGAGTGATCAGTGCTGGTCTCTTTCCACCTCGCTCCCCAGACCTCACAGTGTGTGATTTTTACTTATGGGGTAAACTTAAAGATAAGGTTTATCGAACAAATCCTCACACATTGGAGGAGCCGAAAGAAAACATTACGAATGAAATTAGGGCCATTACAGTGGAAGAACTCACTCGCGTCAGCCAGAATGTGGTTTCCAGATACAATGCCTGTATAACACAGGAAGGACGACACTTCCAACATATGTTATAAGGTAAGCCTATATAGCGGACTCCGTAGCGGAGAGTGAAAATACCGGTCGCCCGGTCAACTTATAATAAAGACCCTGTACTTAGCCACTGCAATTCAATAGATATACTAGAATTTCCAAAGGCAAATTCGTCTCCCTGGTCACACCAATTAGTAAGTTTTTGTTGGCTCGAGAGTTTATTTTTAACCCAGTGAAAAGTTATTTCAGCAATGGCGTTTCCAAATAGCTGAAAAATCAACCTGTCTGCTTCTATCGATGTTGCAGTTTCGAGAATTGCTGAATGAAGTAGAAAATCAGCCACACCAGAAAATACATATCATTATTTAGGGCTGTTAGCCACACAATCCCAATGACACATTCATGAATAAATCCAGCTGCAAGAGAACTGTCAACTACAGAAGTGGACTGAATGTATCAACCTGATAATGAGAAAGAAATTATTATTATAAATCCTAGTTTATGTAGTCCAGAAAATCCTGAGAAATGGAAAGTATTTAATGTGAATTAGGCCTACATTGCCATAGAAAATCTAGAATCTATTTCACGAGTACGAGTATTATTGATGGACAAACTTCCTATAAGCAAATGACAAAAACTTTATGCTGCTCTCTTGACTTCAATAGAGTTCACAGATGAATCCAGGATAAAAGGCTCGAAGCAAGTCTAGTCTTAATCGTGTTTCGAGACCGAAGCTCCTCAGGAAAATAGTAATTGTCTCCAGCTGTGAGAATTGATAATAATTGCTGTTGTGGATCTTTCCAAGAAATGTGTTGAATTTGATGTGGACTCTCGCCTTTAAACGAAGGAAGTGGACTGTATCGAGTGTATTTGATGTCAAAGATGACTTCATGAACCATATAGGCCTACTACTTTTAATTATTGTTTGTTTATCTTTGAAAAAAGTGGAAAGTACAAATCAAACGTTAATTTTTTTCCAGAAACAATTATAACTTAGGACATTTAGGAATGTCGCTGGGCCAAGAGCGCTGCTGTCGATGTTTACGTTCGCATGTTTGTCCTTGTAGGGAGTGAGAGGAAGAAAGGAGAAGTACAATATTTAGCAGAATGTCATGCACAATAGTGTGTGTGTCTTAAAATATTTGTAGTATTGCCCTATCTTTTAATCCTGAAGTGGGTCTACTGATTCCATGAGTTGCATATACCAACACTTGTCAGATGCTATCCGCAGCATGACACAATGACGACTCATGAGGTTATAGGAGACTGATATTTCGTGCAGAGTGTATTGCTTAGTACGATGACATCACTGTTGAGGAAGATAATTCGTAAATAGGACACCGGCACAGATATTTGTCCTGAGTTATATCTGAAAGCTGTTCACAGGTTCACAACAACTGATTCCATTTTCTTAATGCAGGAGATTCATTATTATTGTCTAAAACGTGAGTTCAGTTTGTTGTCGTTAGTTAAGTGAAATAACCAGCTTTAGCTTTGAAAAAAAAATCTGAAGTGAAATGGCTAACCGTCCCTATACCCTGTAGCCAATTCCTCCTAATGCCTGGCGAGGGATGCCAAGTATACCGCATTATATTTTAAGGTACTGCGGTTTCTTAACCTGATTTAATTTTTATTCATAACAATATTACGAGTTTATAACTTTTAAAATTTTTCACTCAAACTTGGAAAATTATTAATAGCTCCTATACCCTAAACGTATAAAACTATGAACATCTATCCCAGACTTGCCTGCAATAAGATCTATTCTTAGCTTGTGCTCCCCAGGCACTAATGTCACTCCAGATCTTCCTCTAGTCACTTCCCTAGACTCCTTGACACATTTCTATGAACATTAACAGATAGGCCTATGACTGGATAGTTCCTCAATGTACTCGTAAATATGGACATCTTTTCAGCGAAAGAAAAATTAAAATATTGTACAGATTTGTATTGTATTGATTTCCTTACCGCTATGTGTAGCAAATATTAGGTCAACGTCCAATTCGTGAAAAGCCAATTAAAAAAGTAAGCTCATGTATTTAATCTAAATAAGAATGTATTTAGTACATCAAACTAAATTTAAAATAGACTATAAATGGAAAAGGTTTCGCCACGAGACAGGTCAGGATCCGAACCCACACCCTCACTTATTGGAGCCGACGGAAGGATCGATATCTTTAGTGGTGGGAGGGCCCAAGTGTAGGGAGAATCCGGCATACGCAGAAGCAGATTTCCAGTTCATTTGTTGCTGCTACTGCTCATGTTGTATCCACTTCATCACACCTAAGGTTACCCGAGATTTTATAGAGTTCTTGTCTTTTATTTATAGGACCAAACTTACAGATTTCTCGAAATCCATTACTGCTGGCACAATCTGTTTTTATGACTTACCGTTTAGCTAATATTAGCCTCCAAAGAAGGTATACACTAACTATGAAGTCGCGTCCGTATTTTTGAATGTTTTTCGGAGTTAAAAATTTAAAAACAGGAACTTTTTAGAATATTCTCGTCGATTAAAGGCTATAAGCTGTAAGTATGCCGAATTTCAAGTTTCTGGCTCATCTGGAAGTGGGCAAACAATTGTGTCAGTGAGTGAGTTAGCCACGCGGCTTTGTAGCAGAGCGATGATTTGCTATTAAAAAAGCATGCAACCGTTTGTTGGTCACTACTCCGCTACCGGTAAAAAGATTTCCTATGGACGTTAAGTTTCATGAAAATCTTATAGCGCGTATTCGAGTATACAGACATCCAGACAGTCGGACAGACACTTTTCCCGCCCAACATGTCATCTTAGAAAGTACCATTCTGGCAGTTAATAACAATAAAAGAATACATAATTGAACTGATCTATTTAAATGAAATAGGTCATGATTATATTAAAACTAAGGGTTCATATACACACAAGAAGTAGTAAGTAATGGCAATGAAAATGGGGGAGGATGGAGTTAGAGATCTGATAAGTGGCTTTAAATTGCCATTTAAGTTAGGCAGCTATAAGGAGTGCGCTGTCCGCCAGACTGGTAACTCGAATGCTGTTCGCTTCAATTGCCGCGTACAATAATTGCGTACAGTCCATGTTAAAAGCTTCTCACATACAGCACAACGCTCTTAATCCTGCTTCATCAAATAAATAATAAAACCGCAAAAACCGCAAGTAAAAATTAAATATTTCCTCAAACCACTGCACAGAACACCTGTTAGCAATATAAGTTGTCCGTTCACCACGCATGTAGACTAAATCCTAAGAGATTATTCATAAAAACTAGTAAAACCGTGCGAAGCTTTCGCAATTTGTCCCTTTTTCAGCTACCCAGGAAACTGAACAGTGAGCTACATAATTAAATTCACCTTATACAATCGTCAGGGCCTGGAAGTTAATGGAAAACCATATTTCTATAATGCACTGTAATCAAGTTAGGATTAAAATATGTACAAGACACGAAATAAATAACAAATTTTGTTGTTTCATTTTGCATATTGTTCCATATTTTGCTAGTTTTGCGATAATGCATCATATTTGCTTGATATTAAAATATTTTTGCTCTTTAAAAATTTATTTGTAAAATTTTTAGCAGAATATTTCTGGCAAATTATATATATTGTGCATATCTCTGCATATTTGGCAAAGTGAATGTTTGTGAGTTTTGTTGAAAGTAACCTAGCCTAATGTTTTCACAACGGCTTGAATAATATAAAAGTGACGTTCTATTTAAATGGTTTTCAATTTGCCAAAATTATGTTTCTTAAAAAGTTTTGAAATGTAATTGATAAAATTCTTACTATTGTTTTTAAAATTTACTGTGTAATTCAGTTAACAAGAGAACGTAAATTAAAATTACTTAAATGATAGAGCATATTTCATTGTTTCCTGAGCACATTATACAAGCTTAGATCATATTTGCATGCATATTTTCGTCTGCTCCTAGAGCATTAACTTCCAGGCCTTAACAATCTTATAGTCAATATAGCCTACAGTCACATACGAAATTCTAGATGCATATTTCACAGAATGGACTGGCAATTAATTATGCTTTATTTGATCGATTATATTCGATTTGTTCGATTTTGTTATATTTGTTTAATATTAGCAGTATTCTAATGACATACAGAATTTCATTATAACATTTTTTTTAAACAAAAGTAAAGTGTTCCCTGTAGGCCTACAGGCCATGGAGGCCCAGAGGGTTCCAGAAGGCTGAGGCTCCCAGATTTTAGACATTCGGCACGTGAAGGTGGTAAGGCTATCAGCCTTATGCACCCGCCTTTACCCCCAGGATTGCCCCTGGTACTCATTTCTGTTAGAGGCTGAATCAACCCCAGGGCCAATGTACCATCAGAAGGATTAGGCCAATTGAAAAACTTCGACCTCATCAGGGATCGAACACGCGACCTTCCGGTTTGTAGCGCAGCGCTTCAACCACTTTGCTATGGCGTATTCCTATAAGACTTTTGTGGTATCTATTAGGCCTAATATCGTATAGCGAACTATCTTCAAGCCTTGAAGGCATCAATAAACACAATAAATAACGTGTATTTAAAATAAAATAAATTCTACTTATGCTCATTTTTAATATTGTAATAAATTGAGTTAATTTCATGTGTTTTATGTCCGTTGCTTTGAGGTAAAACGCCGAATAGAAACATTTTTCCTGCGGCCTGCATGCCTTGTCGCCTGCCATATATCGTGAGAGACAAGAACTTATTAACAGCGGATCGCGAAGATAGAGTCGTTTGTTTTATCAATTACACGGTATTCTAAATTCTCAAAACTGTCGATTCACTTGGGGGCCACAGCACATTTTGAATTCGGATAACCGAGGTTCTGTTATATTAAGCTTATATGACGCAAATACCTAATTTATAAAATACGATGATATTGCTTCAATATTTCTGAGAATTGCTACGTAAATCACTCATAAGTAATATCTACGTTTTTCTGTATAATCTCGTCACGCTGTGTAGGATGCCAATGCTATTTTTCTGTAAACAATAGAAAAAAACCTTCAAATCGATATTGGTGACATTTATAATCTTATCATTATACACGAAGGTTGAATTGAGAGTCCTTCCTTGAAGGAGCGTGCTATCAAACCAGCCGTGGCCTCCTTGCCCACACCGTGGCATCCTTTAACATGAACAACACATGTTTTCGAATGTAGGATCTTTTATTTCCTTTGTACGAAGCAATGATTTCTTGTAAGATGGCGTTCATAAAGGGAGTATTATGTTTGAACGTTCAGATGATGAGTTCACTCGCCTCTGGCTTTGTCCAATTTGTGTTGCGGAAGCGGAAGCTCTATTTCTCGAAGCGCAGTTCCACCTTTCCTCGTATCAACAGATTCAACAACAGTGTCAACAGATTTTCATGCCAGAGAAATAAAGAGCCTAGAAGAAGGACGTTTAATTTGTAAAGCTGTTTTATTGGAATAAGACCATAGAGGCATAGACCATACTTACTTAATGGTAGGCTTTCAGTCTTATCTAACTGAAGAAATATACAGGGTGTTTTAAAAATACTTTTACAAACTTCGGTCATGGGTTCCTTACACCAAAAGAAGGAAAATAAGTGCATATGAACATAGGTCCCATAATCCTTTGATTTCTCGTTAGGAACTGTTTAACACTCATACCTCGTCAACACACAAAACTCATAACAAATGTCCGAAATGTCCTCTTGCTTCTAGACATGCATGCTCTCGTTGAATCATGGACTGTCGCATCCCAGATGAAGAAACTTTTCATCGACGTGTCATGGAAGCCTGCGAAACCATTCGATACCATCCCGGAGTATTTGAAAGGGTGTGACAATCCATGGTTCGACGAATGCATGCATATCTAGAAACAAGAGGAGGACATTTCGAGCATTTGTTAAGAGGTTTGTGTGTAGACGAATTATGAGTGTACCAATGTGTTGAACAGTTCCTAACGAGAAAACAAAGGATTATGGGACCTATGTTCATATGAACATTTTTTCCTTCTTTTGGTGTAAGGAACCCATGGCCGAAGTTTGTAAAAGTGTTGAAACACTCTGTATACGAGTGTTCAAAAATGCAATGCCGGAACCAAAACGAACTTATTTTGTTAGAGCAGCATGAGTCAGAAATACATATTGATAATACGATATGAGGAGACGTTATCGGCTGTGCCTGAGAATAATGCAATGTGACTTTTTTTTTATTACTTTATTGTGAAAATCAGTGTTCAATTCTAATAAATATTTAAAGTGACCACAATGCATCCCATCGCAGAGCTAGTAGCCATGCGTTACCGACTCAGTATGAGTTTCAGACCCGTTTTTTAACAGAACATATTTTGTTGGTTTCCTGTATCAACTCTAAAATTTGACCTGGCGGGAATCGAACTCAGGATTTCAGCTTTGTTCACTGACGCGTAGACCACTAGGCTCCTACAACACGGGCCCAGACTCATTCCAAATCTTTCTCTACTGTCCGTTTCACATGTCTTGAGAAATGAAGTAAACAGTGGTTGTAATGGGAGAAAATCACGGTTTACCAGCTAGCACAACTCACGTTGAAATTTATAGAAATAATTAACACTAAAGTGCTATTTTCGAAATTAATTACTGAACATACCATGCACACAATACTTTCAAAATTACGTTCGCCTGCCTTTGGTGTTAAGACATTCACAAATCACAAGAGCACTGTCGACCCGTGAAGCGAAAGAATGTGAATTGGGCTTGGGGTTGCAAGGGGTGTCTCCGAACGAGATTGGCCGCTGCCCAATTGGGTGCTAGTATTTAAACCAAGGTCGCATGCTTACATTATCGATCCGCATCTTTTTTCTCAGGACATCTGGAATGGACAGTGGTTCCCTTTCTTCTTCCCTATAGATGTTTGCACATTTAGATTGTAGTGAGGATGCTTCGAACTCTGGTGTTTGATTAAGGAGAGTAGACAACACTAAATAGACGAACAAGATTCTGTCATATCTTACTCTGGGTATTAATTATTAAACATAATACACAAATATCACATTGAAATATCACAGAGTTACGGACAGGATGTCACAGTACACAGACAAATCCCGTAGCCTGTACTGAACCTCATTTAGAGTCATAGCATAAAGATAATAATACACTCACTCTCTCAGCCACTGAATATGCTGACACCCGTCAAACGAGGCGCTGTAGATGAATGCCCTGATTATTTTTTACGGTAACTCTTTTCTGTATCACTTAATGCAAGAATGACTTCTTCATATTGTTCTCATTTGTTGCAATTTTAAATAAAATGAACAATTTACTATTGACTTAATGGATTAAGAATGACAAGCCACTAGAAGATGGTGAGGGTTCACAATTTAAAAAAAAAAAACTTCTTTAATATTGATTAGACTGACAAAGGACCATTAAATACCTGTCTAGACCAATATTTGCGACAATATCCATTCTCTGAAAAATTTTGATAGAATGAATTCTTAACGAGACATAAGTTACGTATTTTTTAGGTTGTTAACGATTATAAGTTAGCATTGCACTATCTCACACTGTTTCATATTTTTACAAAGTTAGTCTAGCTTTTTTCATACGGCACAAAAATTTAAATTCTTGTCAAGTTTTCAGACAAATTTATGAAGAAGGTTTCTTGAAAATACCTTACTTTAAAGAAATTAAATAGAGGTGGTCATAAATGAATAGGCCACACTCTCATAAAATACGAAGAAATCGGAAAGGGAGGTTGCCTGAGATAGCCTAACTTTTTTTTCCATAATATTCCAAATAATAATATTGTCACAGAAATGAGGTACTCTGTACAAGTGAATGCACTGTATTCAACGTGAGAGGAAAACTCTGCCATTTCGTGTTTTCTTTTTCCTCTTTTGCTGTTGATGAACATTTTCCTCCTCATGATGGATCGATAGATCTCGCTTACAGTCTCGTAATCCAGGAAATTGCCTTAGAACGAGACGCTTTCATCAATATTGAAAGTACTCCTATATACACCGCATCCTTTCAGGCTGTAGACTTTCTACACTCAGTTTATAGACTAGTAAACTAATATTATATTTGTACCTTAGTTCCAAAGAGATTGTCATGGACGTCAACAGGATTTCGGTACTAGAGGGGCCCACCGGAGGTTCTGGGAGTACTCCCATGATTATTTAGTACGAAAGGACAAAATAATATAAATAATGTATGTTGGAGGTCTATTTTCAGTTAAAAATAAAATAGCTTTTTTAAATACATACCACACTTTTTACTGTTCCAAAATATGATTCACAGTGTTGTGAAAATAGGTATTAAAATGAAATTTGAATACTTATTTTTACATCTATTAACTACTGTTACTCTAATATAGAATGTCATAAGGGTAATAAACTAATTTATTATGAATAATAAATGAGAAGTAGGCCCCTCGGGCTCTCTCCTGGCTACGTCCATGGAGATTGTTTAAGATTGGCCGCATCAGTTTCAAAGCTTGTAAGCTTAATATCCGTTTTATTGAAACTCGAACAACAAAATTCCGGTTTGTAGAATCTCTTCCAATTCAGCTCAAACATGATCCAGAAATCTCGCGTAGGGTAGGGAGGGAGAATTCACCTTGCTACCTGCTGTCCTTGTTACTCCTCAGCCCTCTGCACCAATAGAAGCACATGAAAAGCACGTGGTTTAGAAAAAACAATATTCCCTCCCCCAACAGTGAAGCATTTTTCTCCATTGCGCGTCCAAAGTCGTGTTTCAAGATCGATGGAACGGCTTCTACGTAGCCGATTCTGAACAAGACCACTATGTGATGACCAGGGTATAGTGGAGGCAAAACCTATGTAGACAGTCGGCATGCTTTGAGGATTGAGCCATTGTCTGTCACTTAAGGAGTGGTGCGGAGGGAGCAACAACTGACTGAACGGCACTCGTCTGGTGTCCACGTGGAGTCATAGCTTAAATGTCAAAAATTCATAAATGAGCACTGATTGGTTGCACACGAAATTCTATTGGCTGTCAGGCAAGTTCACCGCCCAAGAAACTCGCTGAAAATCCAGAATATACAACTTTATTGTCCAAGACACCCTCATTTCAAGTTATTTACTGCGGATTATGAGGGTCTGTCGGCATCCCTTGAACCAAGTTGTATACGTAGAAGTTGCCGCCACTATACGATCTACATGTAAATACGACGTTACCATTGAACTTTCGTAATATTCTAACTGAACAAAACGCTTATAGCTATGTAAGACACATTTTATATCCATATAGCCTATTTTCACTTTCTATCTTCAGTACGCAATTTTATATCTTTAGGGAAAATTTAGGGAAAACTTAATTTTACTAAGCAGTGTTTTATCGTAGATAAATGTTTCCAAACTTATCCTAATGTTTTCAGTACTTTTTTTATCCTATACGCAACCTGTCTCTCATTTTGCTATACCTCTTGCGAGAAAACGCGAAGCGATACTTAGAATGGATTCATGTTCAGCGACCCAAAATTAGATAAGGTCACCTACACACCACTTGGCGCATAAGGAATTTCAAAATGCTGGGTAATGTTTTTATTATAATTGTTGTTATATCATTATTAATATTATTATTCAACGATCCTATTTTATTTCGCCAGGGCCCATGTAATTCTCTTTGTCCTGCGAATGAAAACCGATCGTAACCGCTTACATCAACCCGTTTGGTTGGCCTGATTTGCGACTACACAATCTGAAGGATGGGCGTCACTTGGCGTTTCTAGATTACCTTACACAAATTAACAGGAAAGCTATTTTGAGATGAGGAACGGAACTTGGGACCCGTGACATATGACTTCCAACAGGTGACTGTATAATCTGAACAGGAAACTACCCATCATGTCAATTTGCCAGCGCTATATCACTTACAACACTACTGTTTAGTTCAGCAGGCAATGGTAATGTCAGTAGAAATATTAGCAGTTGCATAGTACAATTGGATCATAAGTGGTTTCCACTGTACGGTTTATGACAGACATTATTATTATTATTATTATTATTATTATTATTATTGCTAGGAGAAGGTTCCCGCTGTGGCTCAGGGGATGCGTCCAATCCTCTCACGCAGCGGGCCCGGGTTCGATTCCTGGTCGGGACAAGTTCCCTAGGTGAGGTTTTTTCCGGGGTTTTCCCTCACCTATGAGACAAATGTCAGGTAACTTTAGGCCCTTGTGGTCCCCGGATATCATCTGGCCGTCATTATCATCTTCATCCTCATCCTCGCCTTGTTCTGAGTGAGTGTGTGTGTGAATGGTGTGTATCGTCCTATGTGTTCGTGTTGTCTCGGAGGTGGCCCCGGCATTGGGCTGATTACTCATCCGGGGAGGCCCTCCATGTCCTTGTCTGGTCAAAAAAGTATGTATGTGATCCAAAGGTAATCCCTCTCCCGACAGGTCGCGGCCCTGTAAGGCCCGGGCGGCTTGGGTCGCTTAAATCCTAAAAGGGAGAGGTAAAACTACGAAAAAGAAAGAAAGAAAAGGAGAAGGTTGCTCATATCGTTCCACTTTGTAGTTATTATTCTTTCAGTATACATGTAAGTGTTCTACATTTTTTCTTCGCATTATGATGTACGAGGGTAAGTCATTAAGTATCAGCACTTTTTGTTTAATCTTTTATAGGTTGGCTGCACCGCAAGGTGCTCACGCACGTCGACATGTTGTTCATTTGTCTCCGCTTGTGGAATGTTTGACCGTTATGACTCGACTGCGTGTTGCGCTGTTGCACATTAAACATGGCTGCACCACTCAGCGTTTGCCCCAAAGAAGAGCAGCGTGCTGAACTGAAGGAAGTGGTGCATACGTGGCTTGCTATTCAGCCGAAAAACTTTTTTTTTCTGAGGGCATCAGGAAGCTTGTGCAACGATAGATCAAGTGTATTGAGAAGCAAGGGGGCAATGTTAAAAAATGAGGCATTTGAAAGTTTTATATTGTTGTTGCAATGAATTTAAAAAAGAGAGTGCGGACACTTGTGACTTGTGTGATACGACTTCTTCGATGGATTTCGGCTCCTGGTACACCTTCAGACGACAAAAAAGGATCACTGATTCACTGCACGCTGTTCTTTTTTGGTGCAAACGCTGAGCCATACAGTCATGTTTAATGTGCGAGTCATAACGGTAAAACATTCCACAAACGGAGACAAATGAACAACACGTTGACGTGCGCGAGCACAAAGCGGTACAGCCAACCTACAAAAGATTAAACAGAAAGTGCGGATACTTATTGACTTACCTTCGTAATACACAATGTTTGATAACATGTGCATTTTTTTTCGGGTATTTATGCTAGTTAAAATAAATTATTTATCTCTGTGCAATCGCCTGCAAAGGGTACTATTTGGTTTCCCAAATCGTACCTAGCAGAATCCTAAATCTACCAAGGTTATTTTAAAGTGCGAAGAGCTTACGAATGAAAGAATAATGTTATGAAACATGAGCTTGTGCGGATCCAAGTGGGGCAGCTGAGCTTGATAAGGGAGCTGGATCTGGAATTGGCACTTGATGAACTCACTGATTAGCAGGTACAGTATTCATATTTTCACGTGCCACGAACTCACGATTGAAAAATATGAATTCATCGACAGGCTTTATGCCAGCAGCGCGAAAACCATTCACAATATTGCTGTTAGCAGCTGCTTTGGCATAAGCTTCGGTGAAAATCCCTATAACTTCAAACTGCGTCATCCACTTGCCTGGGTTTGTGCGCAACCACTTCCCCATACCTTGTACATAGAACGTTGCTTAAATACGGCGACATCCAGGGGATGAAGTCCATGTGTAACTGAAATAGAACTACGCCATTTTCCTTTGCTTTAATGACGGCGATCAGGTTTTTAAAAGGTGTTTCTGGGCTGGGGCTTGGTTTCACGAAGTCTCTGACATGCTGACAGACAGTTCAGTATTGAAACAGCCTGTATCTAAGACTTCTACTAGGCTACCAGCAGAGGCTCCAATCCCTTGAGCTGGATGTTGCCTCTTTCTTTTAAAGGTCATCATAGGTGACACATAAAAGCGCTGGTACAATATAAGGCAGTGGTGCCAACGTCCCGCTTCCCACTTGCCAGAAACTCAGTTTAGTGTTTACCTCGTTGTGCCACCAATTTTGGGGGTTCCTTCGGAACAGTGCAAAATCCCAACTCAACGCCTGACATCTGTGATCGTGAAGCCGAAGAAGAGCTCCTCACGTCGCAAGATGTGGGCAATCAGTTCTTCTTCTATATCTCGAGGTAGGGTTGTATCTGTACCATTCACGGCCCCAGATATGTTCCTGTAAACACCTCTTTTAGCATTCCCCATCAGATGTCTTTTGAACGTAGGTTTAGGGATTTCATACTTGCGGCAACATTTATTAAAACCTATTTCCAGACCATTCTCCCTGCGTCCCATTTTCCACATTCTCTTTGGACATGGCTGTTGTATGTTTCTGTAAAATAAAATATTGCATCATAAGTAAGGGATCTCAAATCGTACCGGCACGATTTCAGCAACGGGACAGGAGTATGGTTTAGGAAACGAACTGTGCGCTCGGAACAACCAGATTTATACATCAAACTGCAACGTTCAAACAATAATTGCTTGTAAATATAGCCTATAATAGAGTTGTATTGATGAATTTTCTAAACAATATGACATAATTTTTATCTATATTTACAGTTCATAAACAGATGAAAACAGGATGCAGATTTTTGTATCAGTAGGAATGAGTTTTCTTCCAAGCATAAACAAACACAGCAACTTTCACCACGCAAACATCGCCAACATGTAGTCTGACAAGGGCTGACTAGATGCTAGCAGCACCTGGTAATGTTTCCGTAATGCTGGTGGTATTGATACGATTTCACAGCCGGTACCATTTCGGCTGCGCACTGCCTTTCGACTGCCAACAAGAATCCCAGCAAGCCAGCCGATTATTTTCATCATGAATAGATAGCCGACATCAAGAATGTCCTCTTATCACATCTCGATCTTTCCAGAGGGACACCATAACGTACGTTAATAATATGCACTATAAATTTTTTATTGCATGCTCTGCAAAACAGCTGCTTGTCGGACTGTTAACACACCGAAAAGTAGCACTTTACCGGCCTAAGCCGTTAAAGTCGTCATGGCAACTGAAAAATCCAGATAGCAGCGACCAGTCATATCAACCGTGACAGGGTTTGAAACAAAATACTTGAAGATAAAACAAGTATGAGGCAACATTGTTTCTTTACGTTAATCAGAAACTTTACTAGATTTTGTACGAATCATCCTTATAACAACAAATGTAGGACTAAACCAACATAGCTATATTATTCATAACAAAACCCGCACTGCCATCTACATCCACATTTCGCATTTGTTCATAGCAAGCGGCTGTGAGAATATGGCGTTAACAAATGGCTGACTATTCCTCTTATAATTAATTATACGATGTTTTTATTTCATTTCACATAATTTATAGAGCTTTTACGCTAAAAAATATTGTATGCGCCACGTACCCAAAAGCTTTAACGGCTTGATACATAAATAGCAATTATACATTAATAAACGAACTAACCAGTTTTCTATTGATTTTACTATAATCCCATGCACTTACCAGTTTTTAATCCATTTTCATTGAAATGACAATGATGTTTGAGATCTGCTATAGCCCATGTGGCATAGTCCAAGTGTAGAGGACCGTTTATGCGATATGAACATTTGTACGGTCGATGTAATATTTTAGCGAAGCAGGATGACCAACTGTCCTTTTACATTTCTTATCAGTTTCCTTCGTAGCAGAAGACAACGTCAGTACAAAGTTAAATTTTGTACAGATAGTCTAAATAATGCATAATAGGCTACTATCCGCAGAGTTAAGCATGCGAAGTGGAGGCGGCAGCCGTAGCGAAGCTCAAACGCATTTGTAGAATAATGAAGCATGAACTCATATACTTTGGTAGGACATAGGTCTACTAAATTCTCCAGTTTCGAAAATGTGCATATTGCATCTCCCGCGAGGTTTGTCAACCTGTTTACCCACAATTTTACCTGCTCTGGGGAATGACGTCACACCTCTAACATCCAATCACGAGTTTCTTCATGATTTGAGGACAGAAATATGGCGCAAATCAAGCTAATTTTCGCTAGTTCGTGGTATAAAAGGAAGAGTATTTTTTTAGGTTGGGTGGTTTGGACCAAACCATTTTCCAAGACAACATCTCCTCTCCACAGAATTATCTATAGCAAAATACGTGTGATATTATACCCTTAGCAACCAGGGAAGGCGGTTGAGGCCAGGTAGATTCCTTCACCCACAGGCACCCTCACATTTACACGGGCAGGAGATTTAGGACCAACCGTAATTTCCTCCCCATGAGTCACATAGTCTACTTCAATCAGTCAATCTTGGAGTTTTTTAATATGTCATTTTATCTTAAAATGTTTGTTATATATCAATTCTACACATAATTACAAGAAAAATGACACCAAACAGTGTATAATTTACTTTAACAGGAACATCTATAACAAATACATAAATAAAAGTTACGAGAAAACTGCTTTCAAGTCCTATGTTCCTATTAAAGTAAATTATACATTGTTTGGTGTCATTTTTCTTGTAATTATGTGTAGAATTGATATATAACAAACATTTTAAGATAAAATGACGTATTAAAAAATCTAAGATTGATTGATTGAAGTAGACTAGGTGACTCACGGGGAGGAAATTACGGTTGGTCCTAAATCTCCTGCCCTTGTAAATGTGAGGGTGCCTGTGGGTGAAGGAATCTACCTGGCCTCAACCGCCTTCCCTGGTTGCTAAGGGTATAGGTGTTTCATGAACAGAATCTCGTTTTGAAAATACGGGTCCTCTGTAATTGGATTTTACCGCCTAAGTTAGTTTTCTTCAGAAGCTTATGCGAGCTCTACGTTTTATAGGCCTATCTTTGTTTCCTTCAGATGTTTATGTGATCTCTACTTATAACTTTGGTTTCTTTGGAAACTTCTGTGATCTCAACTTATAACTTAGTTTTCTTCGGAAGCTTCTGTGGTTTATACTTAAAAGCTTTTGACATCTCTGTTTATTACTCAGTTTTCTTCAGAATGTTATGTAATCTCTATTTATAACTTTGTTTTCTTTGGAAGCTTATGTGATCTGTACTTATAACTTAGTTTTCTTCAGAAGCTTATGTGATCTCTACATGTCACTTAATTTTCTTCAGAAGCTTCTGTGATATCTACTTATACGCTTAGGCAATCCCTAATCAAAACTTACTTTTTTCAGAAGCTTATATGTTCTCTTCTTAAGTACTTTAGAAGCGTTTGCGATCCGTACTTACGACTTAGTTTTGTACAGAGCCTTATGTGATCTCTACTTAACTTAGTTTTCTTCGGATGCTTCTAATAATGAACGTATGTAGTCTCTAGATATAACTTAATTTTCTTCAAAAGTGTATGCGACCTCTACTTATAACTTTGTTTTCTTTGGAAGCTTGTGTGATTTGTACTTATAGCCTAACCTAGTTTTCTGCAGAAAGTTACCCGATCTCTATTTATAACTTAGTTTTCTTTGGAAGCTTTGTAATCTATTGTGATAGAACGTAGTTTTCTTCAAAAGATTGTGATCTCTACTTATAACTTAGTTTTGTTTAGAAGGTTATGATTTCTCTACTTATAACTTACTTTTGTTTAGGAGTTTGTGTGATATGTATTTATAACTCAGTTTTCTTCAGAAGCTTATGTGATCTTCACATATAACTTATTTTTCTAATACAGTGAGTCCCACGCAAGAGTTGGCCAATGACGCGGGTTTCTGTGACGCGGCTGGCACAGCTCCAACTCCCGAGCGATCGGGTGAAATATCTACGCTAATAAAGCCGCGATCCGGCGATGATTCAGGTTTTCACATTTACCGTTAAAATTACGATGAAAATAACCACGTACCTCATCACAAGAGATGTTGGAAATGTTCTCCTCTTGCATAAGCACAACACTGGCATCTTTTTCATATTTTTTTTCACGCGCGTAAGTTCAGCTTTCGAGATAGAGTTAATTTCTCTTCTAATGATCTAATGTGTGGGGAATTGACCTATGCACTTTATTTTTAAAGTTCCCCATAAATAATAGTCACATAGGCTATTGTTAAAAGAACTCAACTTAAAGACAGTATCACAAGAGAAATTAACTCTATCTCGGAAGCTGAACTTACGCGCGTGAAAGAAAATTCCCTAAAAAGGTGCCAGTGTTGCGCGCATTCAAGAGGAGAACATTTCCAACATCTCTTGTGATGAGGTACATGGTTATTTTCATTGTAATTTTAACTGTAAATGTGAAAACCTGAATCATTACACCGCTCGCGGCTTTTTTAGCGTAGATATTCCACCCGTTCGCCCGGGAGTTGGAGCTGTCTCCGCCGCGTCGCAAAAACCCGCGTCATTGGCCAACTCTTGCGTGGGACTCAGTAGAAGTTTATGTGGTATCGAAATACGGTATTTATTCCGTCATAAAGTTTGCATTAAACCATAATTAAATTAGGCCTACTACTGATAATATCCTCATTATAAACATTAACTTAGTGAATTTCGTTTACATCATATAGTATTTTCTCTTCTTTGCTGCTTCTTCTATCAGTGAAGTTTTCGTCTTCAAAAAATTAATTTTCTAAACCCCATATCATCTGTTCCCATCATACTACAGCATTATGATGTTCTTGGTTTAACTAGTTGCTCTAAATAAAATTAATGAGAGCTTTTATGAGTATGTGTACAGCCATACTGGGAAAAGCACCTTTTAAATTTACTGTTTCGAATTAATTATCAAGAATTAATGAGGCACGTTTCAGAAAAAGTAGGCGAATTGACGTCCTGAATCAGAGGTTAAGTGTCAACATTCTTATAGTCAGGTTCACGGCTACCTCCAAGTTTTACTTGGATGAGCTGTCCCTGTGTAGATATTGAGGCTAGTAGCAAAATGTTACATTCTTCTCGTTATGCATGCAGACTTCCTGGTAACCTAGAAACTCCAACTATAATGTAACCAAGTTACCAGGTAATATAAGTGCCATTATGTAATGTGAATGCATCTAATAAATCTCCAGTGAACGGTTGCGTGCGGCAAGTTATTTTCTTATCAACTGCACTAGACCTATAGTTATGGCCCAGAAGTTTATGACAAATCATGTTTTTAATAATGAAGTCTATTACGTGTTAGTGTTAAATGCGTACAAAACATAAAAAAATTACTGAAAATTGATGGTATCACTTTGCTTATTGTTGCATATTTTGTTAGTTTTCCGATAATGCATCATATTTGCCTGATAATAAAATATTTGTGCATATTGTATTAATTTGTTACATTTTTACCAGCATGCTTCTGACAAATTGTTAAAAGTTGTGCATATCTCTGTTAATTCAAACATTTACAGCGCATTTGGCTAAGTGAATGTCTTGACTTTGAGAACAAACTGTACAATAATTGATACTGCATAGCCTAATGTTTTCGAAACTGATTGTAGGCTATAATATTAAAGCGACGTTTCATATAATTAGTTTTCAATTTTCTAAAATTTGTTGCATTGGCCATGCTTGTTTTAATTTAATTTAATTTATACAACTAATACTATTTTTGTTTTTAATTTATAATATAATTCAGCTAACAAAAGAACGTGAAGTATTAAAATGTCTTAAATGATATAGCATACTTCATTGGTAGGGACTGTATTTTTGGTAAAATAAAATGCCTGATTTCGGTGTTAACTTCTATTTCGTGGGTATTTCGCTACATAAAATGTTTTATACAATTATCCTTATGGGGATGCTATGGCACTCCGCACGCCATGCTTGGATCAGGTACGTTTTGAGGATGTAACACGAAGATTGGCGACGACTTTCTCTTACTTTAAAGGGACTTTACATTAAGAAAATTCCGTTTTTCACTTTCTCGAAAAGTCTTCAACAATTTTGTTTAAATTTTGTACATGGGGTGCTTATACAAAGACTAAAACTTTTATTTGAAACATTTTTTTCCCGAAAAAAATTATCTAAAGAGTAGTTATAAGCCACCCATTGTTTGAAGAAACTCAATTTTGTCTGACTAACATTAAAACTTTGCATCAGGTTCAAGCAACTGAATACACGGTCATTGCAATACGGCCTCTTATTCTATGTCACAATGTTAAGTCATAAAGATTTATATTAGCCATGCTTAAAGTAAAAAAAAAAGTTATATGAGTACATTAAACAGATTTTATTGGGGTTATGTATCCTACGGGGATGGGATACGATGTGGTAACGGCATTTTCGTCATTTTTACAACCAATTTACATGAAGAGAATGTCATATATAATGTATTATACTAAGAGGCAAACGTTTTTGACCAGAGGAAGCCATGTGAATTTCATATCAGATTAATATATATCTATTTGCCAAACATTTTGCCATATCGGTGGTGCAAAATTGGAACTTCCTGCCGCATGTATACATTCTATACCAATGTGACAAGTGAAACTGAAAAGCTTACTACAGTTTCTGCAAGGATCAAAGTGTAGTTAGTATTTTTCCTGGATTCACATTCCTGACAATGGGATATTAAAATTGATTTACTAAAAACGATCGATATTTCTTGTGAATTGCTAGTGACTCCTATATGAAATAGGTATACTACAGCCACAGGTACTGCAACGACCTGGGGGGGGGTGGTACTGCAACTTATATAACCTGTAACCGTCTCTTGTGTACCGGAATTTTGTTCCGCAGTTCTTTTACATGTCTGGGTCTGCCATTTGAGCATACGTAAACACCATTAAACTGGGCGCAATCGAACTAACGACCTTTTACACAGAAAGCCAGCGCCATACTCACTGCGTTACCCAGGCTGACATACAAAAATATAATTTTATTTCTTGCGTTTTAATTTCTTGCTTACGTTAGATCACTGAATCCATGTAATTCTGCTTGCTTTTATTTATATTCCTCCACTGCAGTAAGAAGTCTTACTGATTTTAAATACAGCAAACTCACGGTTATCAGTGGTTATTGGGGCCATGACATGCACGAATAATTGAAAAAACATGGATAATCCAAATGTTAGAATACACCGGGGTGATCGATTTTGAAATTCGTCAGATTTTTACTTCCTCGCAAATTAATTTTGTCACATGCACATGATGACAACAAAGTGCGGGATGTTCAAAATTACGTGCCGGTAATTCGAAATAAAGCGCTGGAAATTCGAAATGAATTGCGGGAAATTCGAAATAATGTGCGGGTAATTTGAAATAAAGTGCAGAATTTAAGGGCAGGACATTAAAATTTTCACGCACGGATAATCCGAAAACCGGATAAGCCACCCATGGATAATGTAATTTTTATTGTTGTTGGTGGAAGGTTCCATATAATTGATGCACATGAAATAGTGTTGATTCTGTTTGTTGATAGTAGCTATTGTTTCCGGTACACGTGTAATATTTGCTGAGGGCGTGGAAATAAATTTTCTACATAAGCAATCTCCAAGTAAGAATTCTGCAACAGCGGTTACCAATACAATTCTTGAACTGTATGCAAAATTTATAAGATGGAACAAAGTTAAAAGTCGTAAGGGGTTTAATAAATAGTTTTCGTTTATTACGTTAATTGATAGTTTTTACGCATATTTGCACCTCATGAAGGAAACCTTTTCTTACGTCCCAGTCCTCTTCTTTGTATAGTTTATTCCAAAACATGACGGCTTTGTCTCACTCCACCGCCCAAGGCACGGGATGCCTTTGAGGATTGGTTTTACAATGAATCCCCATCTAATGAGTGTCGCTCATTGTTCGCTAATCCCAGAGTCAGTGGATTTAGAGAGTACACTTTCTTCCGATGTGACTAACTGGTCTCTACACAATTACTGCGGATGCAACTGTTCAACACGATACACGACACTGGACTGAACAATATTCATAAAAAACGAGAACTTGACAATGTTGCTTCTAGGCTTTTAATGAGGGTCACTTATTGTTCAAATCTCTACAGTTAAGTAGAAGGGGGTAAATGTTATCTGGGTAGCTCCAAGAATTGGAGGGGTTCCTTGAAGAACTAAAGTCGCAAATATATGTTGATTATTGTTGATTGAACCAAAAATTATAATCTTAATCAAAGGAGTAAAGCTTAAGTAAATGTAAAAGTTATATGGCTGTACTAGTAAAATTACGTGGTAATAGACCTAGTAAATTATTGAATGTAGGACTAATAAGTTGAAAATAAAAAAGTGAAAATGAAAGATATTCCTTTGCTTCCATGTTTTGGAATAAACCTTAAATGATTCTGTATTTTTTTTCTCGTAGAAAAAAGTAAGTTTGTTTTCCAAGGGCATAATTTGGCAGCAAATAAACTACACAATAGAACAGTTTGCAAAGCCCTTAGATACTGACAAGAACTATGACAATTTCCTGCTGCATAGGATGTGGGTCACTAATCTCTATGGCCTTGAGCACTTCCTCGGTCCCACTGTTGGAGGGAGAGCGTGATAATAATTGCATGTGTAACACAAGGTAACACTGCCATCCTGCTCACTCACATATTATATAAGCATGACGGTATATCTGGTATCTGAAAAGGCGATCTACACAAGAAAGTTACAAAATTACAGAGTTTCCTCTGACTGAAAGGAAGATAACATTTCTACATTTACATGATGTTGAAGTGTACTAAACATTGATGGGATATTTGTCCTATGCCGTGAACCAAACCAGAATCTGTTCCCATAAACAGCATAATTATATTGTAGGACCCACACCACTGCAGGCGCTGCCTCAATGAGAATGAATCCCTAGAACAGGCTTTTCAAATTAAGGGTCTCCAAGAGCCATTTGTTTTGCCATGAGGGCCATACAACTACTGAAAATTATTGAAGAATATTTGTATTTTAATCTTAGAAACGTATAAGTGCATAAGCCTATAAATGGTTTAGGCACATTCATCAATGCAAAATAATGTAGTTCCACAAAAGAAAACAACACGAAATTTTAAGCGGCAACATAGACGTGTAGGCAACAGCAATAAATATATGTACAAAAATTACGACACTTTTTAATAATTTTTGCTATGTCTGACTGAAATGTCTGTTCCGTTATGACTTCGATCAGATATGACAGGAGATAATCAGTCAGCCTTGATCTCTGAGGAGTTTTTGTTGATTTTATGAAGAAAAATAACTGTTCACACATAAACGGGTAGAAACAAACATTGTCATTATACTTGGTAACAAAATGGTATAAGACTTGAAGCTTTCACGGCGATGATTATCTAGGATGGTTTCTTGGGTTATCGGCCATGACAATATTATGAAATTCTGTCTTTCGGCCATCATCACTCCGTGGCCTTCCTCACATTCCTGAAAGCTTGAATTTAATAATATTGACACGGCTGATTATAACCCGAGAAGCAATCCTAAATAATCAGCGCCGTGAAAGCTTCACGTCTTATATAATTTTTATCTAACTAGTGTTCGGTATTGTTGTTTTATGAGTCGACAAAGGTTTGTTATGTAAATAAAATGATTATTAGTGATCTTGGTGACTTGATCAAATATAGTAAAGATTTTTAAAAATGTAAAAAATCTAGAAATAAAATACCATACCTCATCGCTCTTTTCTGCTATAATCTCGGTAGGCCTACAACTGATTAAAAAATCAATTAAATCGTCAGCAGGCTAATCGAATTATTATCATAGACGCCATGAAAGAATATGTCGAGTACCCCAATGAGCAATTAAATATATTATGGATAACATTAATAATTAATCACTCCTGAATGTTAAGTATATGTACAATTTTTAAATTGTATGAATTACCTTCTTTTCCTACAATAAGTTATTCAATAACAGGTTTTGCTTTTTAGTAAAGAAAAGCGAAATGTATTTTTACTATAGTAGACACCAATAAATTATAATTTAAATAATTATCAGATAATAATTCATCAGATTTTCATGAAACTTGGTATACGAATTTATGACGTTCTTGGGTACAAGCCTATTGAATTAGGGCCAAATCGGTGGACCGGTACCGAAATAACGAGTATATCAATATTAATTTTGTAATGAATATTATTTCATGGCCCACAATACATTAAAATAACGTAACAAATTGCCAATCGTATATTGATATTGTTAGCAACCTTGATTGATTTGTTTCTTCATAACGATGTCAGTGTGGGCTAAATAATAATTTAAATAATGTAAATAAACGATTTATAACAATTAGCCGTTGAATATTGATATAATATTGTGTATTCTATGGTTATGTAGACTACCGATATTTACATTAGGCTATAATTTAATGTATTTTTTTATATTCGTTCCTGTGCAGCAATATACCTAATGTAATTCCTGACAGATTTCATATTGACTTTTTATTCATTCATAACCTTTAAGGCTGCTTTAAACTTGAAACAGACATATCAGCGAATCGTAGGCATATTCCATCATTATTATTATTGCCAGCACATTTTGTTTTTGGAGTTTAACTCTGAGATCTATTACAAAAATAACTTTTCTGCATGGGCCTATCATAATTGCGTTTATCACTGATTAAAAAAAGCGTAGTGGCACTTGGTTATATCAGTTTACCTGATTTTATTAAGTGCCAGTATGGTACTTTATGAGATTGTGTGGGGGACGAAAAATGTCTGTCCGTCTGTCTGTCTGTCCGTCCGTGTGTCTGTACGCGCTCTAACTCAAATACGTTTTTTCGGATTTTCATGAAACTTGGAAAACACATTTATAATGTCAATGGGAAGAACCCTATTGATATTGAACCAAATCGGTTCACCGGTACCGGAGTAATGCCCAATTTAGTGCCTATTTTAATAGATTATGGCGCCTTTCTAATAGAAAGGCGCCATAATTCAAATACGCTGTATCGGATTTCCATTAAACTTGGTATACGCATTTATGACATCCATGAAAAGTACTCTGTTAAATTTGAACCTAATCTGTTGACCGGTATCGGAGTAAAACCCAATTTAGTGTATATTTTAAAGGCGCAATAGCTCAAATACGCCTTATCAGATATTTATGAAACTTCGTATACGCATTTATACTATCCATGAAAAGACGTCTGTTGATGTTCAACCAAATCGGTTGGCCAGTACCGGAATAATGCCCAATTTATTGCCTTTTATGTTAATATATGAGAAGTCGCGATAACTCAAATATGCTTTATTGGATTTTCCTGAAACTTTGTATACCCATTTATAATGTACATGGGAAGACGTCTACCGATATTGGACCAAATCGGTTGTCCGGTACCGGAGTAAAACCCAATTTAGTGTCTATTTTAAAAACGCGGTAACTCAAATACGCTTTACCGGATTTTTATGGAATTTGGTATACACATTTATAGTGTTCATGGGAAGAGGTCTACTGATACTGGATACAATCGGTTCACCTGTTTCGGAGTAATGCTCAATTTGGTGCCTATTTTATGATAATATACGTATTCGAAAGAATTTATATAAAAAAAAAGCAAATCATTTATCATGACAACATAGTCAATTGTTTTACTGTGATATTTTACGGCTTTGGAAATTAAAATAGAGATAGCTATGACCAAAAACACTATTGTTTTACATGCGCTTATAACTTACAACTAGACCGTTAAACTGACCCAGGTGACCGAGATGGTAACGTTTTGGCCTCACGTTATGGAGTTCCATGGTTCAAATCCCGAAACCAGCCAATTTCACTTTCTTTTTCGTATTTTTATGTGAGTGTGCGATTGTCAAGATATCAAAAATCTGTACAGTTCAGCTGATGCTGGAAGATTTTAATCTGATTAAAAAGAAAACTAGACCTTTGTTCTTCCCTAAGCCCTGCTTAATGAATAAATCTGGAGCTTAACTTGTAAATCAATTAAAAAAACATATTCTGCATATCATAATTGCAGTCATAACTGATTAAAAAAAACATACTGGCACTTTTTTACATCAGTTTACCTGATTTTATTAATTTGTACGAAAGGGAAGAGAAGGACAGTGACATCTGGTGATATCCTCTATAATCTCTATAACGTGCTATCACTTCATTGTTTACCTTTAACGGGCTCAGCCCATAAAATAAAACTTTACATAGACAAAGAAATTTCTGTTAAACAACGTTTACGATTCAAAATAATATAATATAAGTTATAATTATAATGCTCAATTGCGCGACGCGAACTTCGGTATTTATTGACTAATAGCAAATTAACTTTGCGGTAAAGGATAAACTTACCGTGAATGTGTCATTATATATAATGTAGTCCTCACATAGCCTAGCCTACATAAAGTTTCAATGCGAGAAGTAATAGGCCTACTTCCAGCCGAGGCTCTAACTATAAAGTTGAGGTTAGTATGAGCTTAGTTTAGTTAGTACAGAATTCTACAGTCTAAGTTGAGAACAGTAAATTTTCTTGAACATTTCTGGAAAGGAATGGAAATCCTACAGAAATCCAATTAAAAGTAGCATCGCTCCTCGTATATACTAAGTGGTGATCGCCGAAATAATAGTATTAACAATAACAATAACAATAATAATAATAATAAGAGTAATCATAATTTCTAATAGGATAGTCTTATAATATTATGTACATAAAAAGAAAAGACACAAACCCAGCTCTCATTAATTGCATGGCATTACGAGTTTCTAGATTTTTTTTAGATTAATCAGAAGATAGTATTAGCTTAACGTGGGTTTGGACGTGAGAATTATTTACGATGACTAACGAAAAGATAAAAGCTTTGAATAGAGCGCAGCTTTCTCCGCCACGAGCAATTAGCAGTGTATTGAAGGTAACGCCTAGTGAATCTATGATACCGTCCACATAACACAAATTCAGGTTCTCTCTAGCTTCCCTTTTAATACGACAATGATGACTGACGGCGACATTGAGGAAGACGATAATTTTGCTGGTGACGATGATTATGTATTATATTGCAGCCAAATTATAATAATCACACGTAAAATGGATTGCCTAGAAGTTGCGTACAATACGCAGGCCAGACTGATACAATTTAAACAAAAAATACTTGAACAACCTATTTTGTTCTGGAAACATCTTTCCTTCAGGATCATCGAAATGTAAAGGACGTACCGCCTGACTTTTTATTTTAAATTGTAATAAAATTTCATTATTTAATGCGACATGTATATAGACTAATTTAGTTTCACTACAGATTTGTCAAGTTATTATATAGTTATAGCCTATGTAACTTACGAGTAGTTTGGTAGGACTATTAGCATAGTATTAGAATTATTAATTGTAACAATCTGTGAACGTTTTCATATTGTAACACATATCTTTCACAGTGTGAATAAATACATATAGGCTACAGATTTAGTTACATGTGCATATAATACTAGGGTTGGATCATAAGTCATGGTAAATATTATACCTAGTGACGAACTGTTATCGAAGAACAAAATGTTATATGTATTGATAAATTTCATTTTTCTTCCTTTTGTAGTAAATATTTAGTGTAAATAAACTGTCCACCTAAACCACAAAATAATTCAGGCCAAAAGTTCAATAAATGTAACGTTTACTTTACACTTTGTTTTGTACAATTGTAAATTTTGTATAATTGTAAATTACAAAACAAAGTTCAATAAATAAATGTAACGTTTACTTTACACTCTGTTTTGTACAATTGTAAATTTTGTACAATTGTAAATTACAAAACAAAGTGTAAAGTAAACGTTACATTTATTGAACTTTTGGCCTGAATTATTTGTGATTTAGGTGGACAATTTATTTCACTAAAATGTTATATGCCGTGGGGAAGACAGGCAGTCCTAGTGTGTGTGTTGACAACGTCGAATAATGCTGAAATGGCCTTTACGGGCACAGAGAGCAACTTGGCCGCCATGCCGTGTTCGCAGAGCTCATACATCAAAATATCCATTCTCCATGGAGGAATTGCCAGAGAATGTCAGAGGGAATTGGTGGAAGCTGTAGGGAATAATTATAATACTCAAGTGCGCGACCCGAAAGTTTCAACGCGAGAGTTGTGTACCAATATAGTGCGGCAACAGACACCCACATAGGGAGGCAAAAGGTGTTAGCAGATTGTTATGAATGTTGCAAGGGACAACTTTGAGGACCTTTATAACGGGTATGTGTGCTGTGCTGTAATGAGTGTGAAGATGAATCCAGTACTTCCTTATCAACTACCTTAATAAATATGTGAAGCACAATGGTGGCGTTAGGGATCGGATATCGGAAACAAAATATCGATACTGATATCGATATGGATATCGGTTAACTGATATCGATAACAGTATAATATCCGTAAAAGAATACAGATATTCGATAATATCTAAAGTTTTGCTGCACGACGTATGGAAATTGACATTGTGCGCATGGTGAATGATATGTTCATGATTTCGGAGTGCTCTAGGAACAAATCTAGTGTCGTTTAATGCAAATTTATACCTATAGCGAATTAGGGCATGGTTTGGCATCACTGCTTCTTGTTGTTACTTCTGCCGTGTAAGTAGTAACTGAGACGCCCTTGCGGCAGCAAAACTCAAATTCACAACCAGGAATGTTTAAAATATGTGTAATCATGAGCGTACGGTGAAATTCGGTTTGGAGGAGGTTGAATATAATGTTGTCTCAGCTCCATGTCCCTTGCGCTCATTGTAACTTAATACACTATTATTAGTAACTAAACAGTTGTATTAGTACATTAGAAATAATATGTTTGTTATGCAGCACAGTCTTTGAAACTGTTTTCTTTAGGTATCTGTCCATTTATCGTTTTAAATAGTCTATAAATAAAACCTTTCTTCCGAGAAATTGTCACAGGATGTACGTAATACACACTATGGGCTATATTGCACATGACTTCTTTATGCGGAGCACTAAGAATCATTGTAGCTATATTCTGTTGTTTCTGTATTGGCAAGTTGATTGCAGACGTAGTAATTTCGTTTAACTACTCGTGCTGGTTTCTGGAGCTAAGTCCATTCCATAAAATTTGGTTTTACGTATTGAAAGCTGATATCCAACCGATCACACCACATAAATATCCAGGTTATCGTATCATTTATGACAAATTCCGAAGGAAATTTTGTTTATCAGAATATATATATATATATACATACATACATGAATATGAATAAATATATATATATATACATATACATATGCATATACACTATTTTTATTTAACAGATGTGGATATTTTTAAATGTTTAATCTGCTCAGCAAATTCGAGTATCTTTACCTCATCAGAGAATATTTTCATGATATTTTATGTTTATGTTAATTTATTAGTTAACTAGTCAGAATATCGAAACATTATTATCGAAATATTACTGTAATTATTATCGAAATATTATTTATAATTTTTTATAGCTGAAGAGAAGGAGTAATAAAATAACGAAATATTATCTTGCTACTTATTGAGTTTCAGGAGATCACAGATATAACAATCTTATATTAAAAACATTCTAAGTTATAACATGTTAGGTTCTATTTTCAAATATCAAATACTGACATTTATTTTAAATATACACAATGAATAGCAGGTAACAAGAACTGGAGAGGTGGAGGTCATCTCAACAAGTGGGTTAGGAGGACCCACAACTTGCTTATGTAACACAAATTGCACATCGCATGTAGGTGCTTGCCGGCTTTGTAATTTATTGATTGATGCTGCGAACTAAGTCTACATGAGAAACATCTCCGCCACATTCTTTGCATAACACAAGTACGAGCTGAATTCCTCAGAGAAGGGTCAACTCGTTACCGTATAAGGCTCAAGTAGGTAACCAAGAAGCTTCTTTAAATGGTACAACTTGTAAAAAAAAACTTACTACAGATTAGCTATGCCACTGATATTAAATACTATTCTCTATCCCATTTAAGAACGATCCTGTTCAAAACAAAGAGGCGTGGCTGTCATAGCCCGCACGTGAGAACGCATGTGTTCACCGTGTTAATGTTAGTTTGTTTGTTCTCAGTGCAACTCACCCGCAGGGTCGTCGTGAACAATGAATCCTTTGTTTTGTTTGCTAATTGATATACTATAATGATGACGATGCCAGTGAGAGTTTGTTATTTCACGGGTAAATGTTGATATTATTGTTGCATGAACTTACGAACACTAGTAAGCCACACCCTGGTAATGGCGCATGCTAATGACATTAACCACCACGATTTGTCACATGATGCGAGTTTTCCGCGAACTCTCTGTGAGTTTTCCTCCTCTTTGTTTTGACTAGGATCAAACTTGATTGGGATCAATTAAAGCAGATTTTCAGATGTTTGCATATTATACAACTCCTGTAGAAAAAAGGAAAATCTCTTCATATAAAGTGCTTGTAAAATTGAAAGGAAAGTCGTTGTATTAAAACATAATTCCTGCACGATTATTGCAATGCTAGCAGTTGCCCGCGGCTCCACCCACATTAATTAATTCAAAAATTAAAAATTAAGAGCACGATTATTAAAACATTATATTTATTAACACTTACGCATGAATAAACTAAACGACTAATAATTAAACAGCTAAAAAAATCCGGCTTTGGGGTGCATTTCACGATTATAGAGCGTCGCCCGGGAAAAACTTCAGATTCGATTTCCTGCATAGTGAGTTCGTCCAAATCCATCAATGTTTTCCCATTTAGGCCTACTTCCATTATCCCTCTTCCGTCTATGTTGAAACTTGCAGATGTGTGCGTGCCTTGACGGTTTAACATTATAAAGAAATGAATCGACCAGGTTGGGCTTAAAAAATCTAAGTGATCGATAATTTCATGCTATGCTCTTTATTTCCAAGTTAGCCTATTAGGACAAAAAAAACAAGGCCACCTGCAATTCATTTTACAATTGAAAACTGCAAAAACTGATGCTTCCAATTTTTTTGCAAGTTTTTCGCTCATAACTCACAAACGAAAACGAAAATTAAAAATACGGCTTAGAGGTGCATTTGGCTATCCTTTAATCCATCTACGTTGAAATTTTCAGATTTCTGCGTTCAGTAGATTTGGCTAGGCAATGCGCACTGACAGACAGAGAGACAAATACTTTCTCTTATTATAGGCCTACAGATAGATACTTTAGTGTACATGTGATCAATTAATCAAAAAGTCTGATGTGAAACACATAAATCCTCTATCCTTAATGTACCTCAGTATACAGTACACGGCTGTATTGCAGTAGTGCGCATTCAGTAGTTTTTTCTCATTCCAAGTTGCATAATAATTTTGGAGGCAAGACCTAAAACTGAAGTTTATGAATGAAATGAATAGGCCTAGCTTATAACTATCCTTCTTAGCATTTATCGCATTTTTTTCTAACAAAAGTGTTAGCTCATACATTTATACAATATACAATTCCAGTAAAAACAATTACAATTAAAAAAAACTCATTCGCATAAAGTGGTTGTAAAAATGAAAAGAAAGTCGTTGCCACGCTTTATGTCGCAACCCCCAAGGATGCACAACCGGAATAAAATTTTATATAATGCACTCACATAACTTTCTTTACCATAAGCATGGGAAATACACCGTTCTTACTTCGCATTCTGATAATTAGAACATGCCTGACCAACTGGCTCTTGAAAGTTGATATTGCGGCCCGCGGAACAAAAGAGGAAAACTATATAAATATTACAATAGATCAAGTTGAAACAGCGCGTAAATGTAGGCATAAGCTACAATATGTTAAGGTCAAATTTAGAAGAAAAAATTACGTTTTCCGGATTGTCAAGAGTTGTCAAATGAAAAAGATGATTTTTTTTATTACTTTGTGAAGATGTTGAAATAATTATTCAATAATTTTCTTCAAGATTTCCTGATTTTGAAAACGTAGGCTAAAGAAAAAATTTAACAAGCCTTTGAAAATGAACATCGAGCATCTACTAACAAAGTTTCAACTTGAACTATGCGATTTTCAAGTTAATTCATTTATTTATTTAAAAAAGAAAAGAAAGAAAAAAAAAGAAAGAAAAAAAAAACAGAACAGAACAGAAAATGAAATAATTTTTTCAGACTTATTTCAGTTGAAAATTTTCCAAGCTAAGAGGCGTTTTCTAATGTGAAATTTATTAAAAATAAACAGACTTTCCTCAGTGATTATTCTCTGTTATACTTATTGAATCACATATCTCTCAGATCAACTGAATTTTCTCTCCAATATTGTATTACTATTATTTTCATCGAAAACGAAAGCTATATTTGTAAAAACCAACAACCATAATAGTCTTCGTGAACCATATTTCTAAGTGATAAGCAAACTGGTTAAATTAATAAGTAATAAAATTAAGTAATTTTGGTGGGTGCGGCCCTCAAGATGACTCGTCTAAATATGTTTGGCCCCCAGTTCCTCTAAAGTTGGACAACCCTGTTGTAGAATAATAGGCCATATTAGAACGCATACAGCGTTGTTTCAACTTGATGCACAGATATAGGCCTATTTTTCATCAGGCAAGACTGAGTTTCCAAGAATAGTGACTTCGGAAAAAAAATTCCGAAAATTAAATTAATTTTTGCTCAGTTTTAGCTCTTGGCATAATCATCTCGTGTACAAAATTTAAACAAAATCGTTGCAGTCGTTTTCAAGAAAATTGTGAAAAACGAAATTTTCTTCATATAAAGTGGCATTAAAAGTAAGAGAGTATTTGCCAATCTTCGTGACACATCCCCAAATTATACCTAACCGAAATATAATATTTTGTTTTTATACCATTTCTCATTATCGAGCTGTGCTATCCACAAACGGACACACACAGGCACAACGACATAAAAACATGTTTCTAAAAATAGTATTTTTTAATTAGGGGAACAACAGAACTTGTATTTATTTTGAAAATACGACATCGAATTTCGGGGTCGAACCACAATTGTTCCTCTACCCATATTACCTATAGTACGGGCAGAGAAAGTAACAAATAGGAACATCCTGTGAGAATTGAGTCATAGATACTTGTGATATCGCTTTGCTGGTATAGAAAACCATAGAATTGATTTGTCCATAAAAATCTGTGATTATAACTGTGATTCTGTTCAACGACATCTCACTATAATTACGTGACATTCCTTTTCTTTTCTCGATGGCAATGTAACGCAGAAGAGAAGTGGAACATTGACACCATTCAATCGGATTTTGGTGAGTTTACACCTCAGAGTAGAGTAACAAGAATATACATTGCTATTTACTTCTCTCCTTGGCGTAATTGTATGCTACACAAAGTGGAAAGGATATAACTAGGCAGATTAAAGGGGGCAGTAGATCACATTTAAATAAATATAAAAATAATTTTGTGATTTGTGATTACGTTTATGGTTTTTTTTTTTTAGATAACTAAGTCTTAAGGGTCCGCAGAATGGCAACAGCGCACTGCCAAATAGCTTTTACAAGTGACAATGACCTCTGCAACGCGTACAAAGAAAGCATAAGGTACTCTAGCTCCTACGTTAACTTATGCCGCACATTGTGTGATTGATGTAATCTTTGTATTTAAGATGGTCATATAGACTTCAACAATTCGAAACATCGTTATACGTAGTATTGTAATTATTTTTTTCTGTACGTGTATTACCTATAATCTAACATTTCCTTTATTTGTTTAGAACATTTTAATTTGTTGATATCTGCAAAATTATCGTGAGTAAACTAGGGGGAAAAACGTGGAAAAGCAAACTGCGCGGCGAGATGAGTTACGAAGTTCTGTTAGACCTAGGTTACTCAAGTGAAATGTGAATACTCCATACATGTTCTAATCTATCCGATGCCATAATATGGATGTTGTAGCAAATGCTAAGTTATGTGGATTGAGCATTCTTCGAAAATTCGTCAATACTTTCTTTTCATTTTTACAACGTCTTTACATTAAGAGTTTTTCATTTGTCTTGATTTTCTCTAATATGGGTTTAATGATTAGCTTAAATTTTCTACATGAATTTCATAATAATTACACAGTATAATATAGGCCTACAATTTATAATGCACTCTGTTACAATAAATTATACTACCGGCACCGGAAAAGCTAAATATTATATTTGACCATTTTCCCCAAATACATTATCTGAAGGATAGTTACAACTACCTCGTTTCACATAAACTTACCCCGCGAATAATGAGACTTTGAATTAGGCTGAGCAAACTGAACTTGCACTAGCCTACTGTTCACAGACGCGAACAGAAGTTATGTGTTCCACATCGGTACTTTTTTTTTTTTTTTTTTTTTTTTTTTTTTTTTGTTTTTTTGTTCATGTGATGAATGAATTCAACAGAACAATAATTTCTAACCCCCTCGGCAGCAACGTCATCCATTTACTATAAGTTGTATATCGTTTATATAGAGAAAATATTATGTGATAGATACTGCATAAAAGGGAAGCTAAGTCTGGGTGTATTTATGAAAATGCCAGATTAATTATCAAATGTGAAATATTGTCAAACAGATTTTTGATAGGCAGCCATAGATTAATCTCTAGGACAAGAAATATAAGTTTAGAATTACTTACTTTGTCAGTACAAGCTTAGTAGTACTAAATTTCAATGTAAAGACCAGAACCTGCCTCGAATGTCATTTAAAGGCCTACAAGCAAGAATCCTTCGGTTATAATATTTCACTCTTCTTACCGAACGAGTAATGATAAAGGATTTCCTCTTTGATATATTCATATCGATATTATTTATAAAGAGATGTGGCTGATAATAAATTCTCCAAAAGGTTATGAAACAACTTAATATGCTTTGACTTTTCAGTCTATTCATAAAATTTTAATGCTTAAACATTTCTTTATTCTGAAAATCTTTCCGGAAAAAGTTCTTTAAAACATCAACGTTAAGAGTACAAAATTTACATAATGGAATTGACTTTTAATATACAAATTCATTCCTTTTTTGGCGTAATAATAAAAGTTCCTTGGAAATTGTAGTAGGGCCTAACAATCTGACTTTTTCTTGTGTGGTTGTTTCGGAAATTAAATGATACTCCAGAAGATATTGAGAGGTGTGACTGCAATTAAACTTGACAAATGAGTAGGCCTACCGGTATGCCTATTCTTGGAAATTTACAACAGTAATAAGATTTTTAAAATTTGAATTTTTTATGCCTCAAGTTCTTGAAACCACGATTTTAAAAGTAATAAAGTTTAGATAATGGAATGTATTTTAATGTGCAAAGTATACTTTGAAGAATGCTTCTATAAATTTGCTTATTCTTTCCGTCTCCAGCTATATTTCTCTTAGGAAATGTACTGTACTGAAATGGAATACAACTCAGAGCAGCGTATCCATTTCCCTTGTGGTTGTTTCAGAAATGTACTTTATTTCCCAGAGGATCAGAAACCTGTAATTGTAACAACCTCAGCTTGCACGCCTCGATTCAGTTACAAATTGGCGGCGTGAGAAAACGACGCCATGAGGTAACACTTCCCAGTGTGAGAAGTCCCAGTTCATTGTCTCCATATAGGCAGTGTGAACAAACTATAAATTAACCTGATTGTATAACCTTATTGCTGCTATGTCACATTCATTACAAAGCTAATTTCATTCACGAAGTTTGGATTTCTATTGTTTACGATAAAAGGGGGATTCCGTTTCACGGGTGTGACATTTGTACTGTAGAAAAGGAATACAAATGTCTAAGTATAAAAAAACTTAATATACAAATGGTCAATAGATTGAGCAGGGTATTATTATAAACTGCCATAGTTTCCAGCCAAAGTTTGAGTTCTTTAAATACTATAATAGTGGTGTTCGGTAATAAAGTTGTGTCACGGGTGTGACATTTTTTGACACGAATGTAAAAATGATATATAAGTCTATATAGATATGGGCGTGACACAAAAACTACATCAGATATTTAGATAATTCTTGAAATACTACAGTAAAATAATTTACAGTCCATAATCTAGCTTACAAAGAACCAAAAGAAAATAGAGGACTGTGCAATGTGAATTCATTTACAGTAAGTAGCAAGTAAACTTTTTCAATTTTTTGTCACGGGTGTTGTGCTGAAACCATAGATATTCAGCGTAAAATTTCTTGAAATCCACTTATATTGAGAATTACTGAAAGTTGTATTCTTTTAGTTAAAATTCAATATTTTCAAAACACAAAGCAATATAGTGGACAGTGACACGTATATGATTTAACAGCGACATCAACGTGCATACAAAAAGTTAGAACTGTAATAGAGTACCTCCTAGGTAATACAAACCATTAAATAAAATACATTAATTTATTTCACAACACATTTTCTGTAGTTGATCCAAGAAACATGACGTATTTACTACATGAAAATGAGGCCATGGGTTAAAATCAATATATATATATATATATATATATATTGGCAACTTACCAAAAGTAAAATTCATTTTTTGAGTTCTGCTATTCCCTACGACAAGATAATAATATCCTCACCTCACTAGGTGCCACTGAAAATTATTACCTTTTAAAATCTTCTTGAACTGAATGGCCGTGAATGTTTTGTGCTTAATGTAGGTTATATCAGGCTCATTTAAGATTGTAGGAAGTTATTATTATTCCCCTGCTTGTGGTTTTGGAGTAGAGGAGTGTTTTAACACAAAAAACAGTTGAGTAAATCTGTTGTTAAAAATTAGACCGACAAACTAGTAAATATAGAAAACTTCTGATGTATGTATGCAATAACAGCGATAACTAAAATAGATTAAAATCATTTTTGTTGTTGATTTTTTAGTTTTCGAAGAGAGGACCCAACGAGCAAAGCTCACATTAAGGTACTATAATAAATTGTTACAATACCTATGCACAATTTAAATGTATCTATTAAATAAAATGCATAAACTATTTACAAAACAAATTGTAGCATACAAAGTAAACAGTTGATTTTCATTCCAAAAACAAAGTTTTTAAACGTCTTTCAGATACTGTGTTAATTCATTATAAATTGTGAATAAAAAAAATATATACAGTATATTAGACCCCTTATTCCGAAAGTAATGGATTCTGAATTATTTATAAACATACTTAATTACTTACTTATCTACTTACTTACTTAACGGCAATAGATAATTCCTAAGCAAACTAAAGGGATATTAACTAATTTATGGAACCCGGAGGTGTACATGAGCCGTCATTCAACCCTATTCTGTGCTACCTCCATTAAATCATCCCTCTCAAATCCTACTTCCCTTAAGTATATCTTAATATTGTCCTCCCACCTACGTCTAGATCTCCCAAGTGGACTTCTTCCTTCGGGTGTCACAGTCAATGTCTTTGAGATTTGTATTTCCTCCCCCAGGCGCGCAACATGTTCAGCCCATTTCATCCTCCGTGATTTAATTACCCTTACTATACCCGGTGAAGAGTACAGGTTATGAAGCTAGTCATTATGCAGTTTTCTCCAGTCCCCCATTTTCATATCTCTTAGGTTAGAATATTTTTCTAAGCACCTAGTTTTCGAACACTCAGATTATTTTCTTTCCGAAGAGTAAGCGACCATGTCTCACATTCGTATAATACAACTGGCAGGATATTGTCTTATAAAATTATATATATATATTTTTTTTTCTGGACAGAAGACGAGAAGGTAGAAGCTTCTGAATTGAATAAGAAAAGTATTTTCTAATTTCAGTCAACATTTACTTTCTTCCTTAATATTATTTCTATCTATAAGCTCCCAGATATTTTAATTTCTCAACTTGTTCGAATGCTTTATCTGCTATTCTAATATTTTTAGCGAATTATTTTGATATACTTAGTTCTTTTTCTGTATTAATTTTCAATCCAACGTTCCTGCAGACATCGAAAAGACTTTCTTCATTTCTCCCGATTGTGTACGAACATCACCCAACAGACAAACATCATCTGCGTAAGATAATATCGGGTGAATGCCATTCAATTCTAAGCCTACCTTGTTTTCCTGAACTTTCCTAATGATATATTGCAGAGCAAAAATTAAAAAGTAAAGGCGATAATGCACCTCCTAGATTCTTTCCTTTCCCTTGGCAATTCTTCCTTTCTCCAAATCATAAGAATGAGTTTATTCCTATTATTATATTATTATTTTTAAGATAAAATAAGAACATTTGGACAGAAATTGAAACCTTTTTTAATATTACCTGATGAAACATGTCGTAATTCTTTAACCTAAAAAATAGGAACCCATGATCCTAAAAATCTTCCACGCCTACATATTTCAAGGATAATCCTTGGCGTTTAAAACCCAACGATTAAAACGCTTGACTCGCAATTTTATGCAGTTAGCCTAATAAGTAAATATTTGATTATTTCGTTTAAATATTTTAGTATTTTTTAATGTTATATGGTGAAATTTATTACACTATATTGGGTTACCTGAGCTATTTTTCAAAGTGTTAAATGATAAATTAGCTTTAGTGCATACTACCCCAAAACTCGCCAAAGGAATTCCCCGATGTAACATTCAAATTACACTGTTGTTAATACTATTGACAAAAGCAGCTTTACAATTATTTTATTTTTGTCTACGTATACAATAAATGTACTAGTTATACTGATCGTGAAAGTAATAAAAATCGCGATGACGGTGACACCACAGTATAGTATAACAGTAGCGAAGCTCCATACAGTTTTTTTCAACCGGCGCGACTGCAGCGGTGAGCAATAGGCAACGCAATCTGTTACATTGTTGCTTATGAGAAATGTCAACAGTACTGTATTTTATGGAAATGCTTGTGGTGCTATAAACTGCACCAACAGCCAAAGGAATTCTCCCGATTTATCTTTCTTCAGGTTCCCTAAAGATCCTGAGAGGTAAGCAAAAACAGTTATTTGTGAAATTAAATTGCAAATTTGTGATTATCATGCTTGCATCCATACTAGTGTACTTACTCATTTCTTTTAATTTTAGGAGCAGAAAATGGCTTGTAAATGCTATATAGTACATCGTAAATAAAAATCCTAACGAAGCAAAAGTTTCTAAATATATAGGCCCCACCTGACCCTACTAATTTTGAAAATGTTTTAACATGAGGTTATGTTAGGCCTATATAATTGAATTTAACAAAATTAAACTGTCCAGAGTAAAGATAACGTGTTTAATCCCTTACTTTTTAATAATTTATCGTGTTTAATAAAATGAAGAAAAAGACAAAAGTGTTTTGTTATTTCACCTGATATTGACCATATCGGGCTATAAGCATAGAACATTACTTTCCCCCTAATTTCTGAACTACTACTACTACATGCTTATTGAAATTATTAAGTTTTCCTATTTGTCAGAATTTTCAGTGTAAGTATGTGTTAGTAGTAGGCCAATTAAATTCTTGAAGATTTGACGTAGGGATGTAGCTTATGTGGTGGACGGAAACCGGTCTGATACTTTACAAGATATACAATGTCATCGATCTTGAAACTACAACTTCTTTATATTCTCATAAAGTCTATGATTTGATGAGTTCACCAGTATGCCTTTCCGGTAACAATCTCGTTCTAGTAATTTTAAAAATAAGAAGAAATACAGCCATATATTCGTATCTTTCCAATGCTGGAAATGGCTGTTTGCTAGTAGTCTCTTGCTGGCCGCTTGGGGTGCTAGTGTCGCACGATCTGTCAAAAGGATGCATTTTCCTTTCATTAGAGCTTCGCTATTGTTATACTATACTGTGGTGACACTATAAATTATGATGCCTGGAAACCTAAAAAAGTGTTGTTCGTCCAGTTTTCATCGTCTTAATATTTGTCTGTACAGACCTGTTACTGATAAACGGTACATTGTATTTTATAAATCATTGTAATTTTTAATAAAACATTTTGACTCTTATTGTTTTTGTTATCAAAATATTATTGGAAGTTTTCATGAAAACTTGTTTCTAATGTTTATTTCTTGAAAATTGTTTATGATACTGACAAAATTTTAATTTCAAATTAATTTTACTCCCTCTACTCGATAGGGACTATAGGCAAAGGATCGATCTTGAAATTCCACGTTGTTTCATCCCACCAGAGTTTACGAGTTTTTCGATAGATTCGCGACTGCGCAACAGAATCGAATTTATCTGATGAATTTCGTAAACTCGAGTTGGATTTATTAAGACTATTGCATGAATAAAAATGTAATGGATTATACAACTAATAACCACTTTCTTACTTTGTTATATAAAAATAAAACTAACAGCTGCGAGATCACGGCATACTATTAATACGTTTACATGCAGGATTCAGATCGATCTGAGTCCGATCCCCGTATTGAGACCGTCATGTAAACGCGGACTCAGTCCGGAATTAATTTTCGATCCGATCCTCTGCAGATGGAGGAACGGATCGGATTCAAGTCGTGTTCAATTCCATGTAAACGCTAGTGAACTCAACCCTGGTGCGCGCGCATACACTCATACACTTGCAGGCGTTCGTCATTTGTTCCATCAGCTGATCGTCAATTTAATAAAAAATATTTACTTACACTATAATATTAATATTGTTATGTTACTCTTTTAAGCTATAATTTGTTTAAGCGGGCTAGAAATTATTAATAGAACACATACTTTTTATTATTTTTACTTCCTCTGCCCGTACCATAGGTACTATAGGTAGAGGAAGTATTGTTTTCGACCCTAAAATTCGAAGTTGAGTTTTTAGCATATATACACGTTTCAAGGCCCCCTGAATCCAAAAATACTATTTTTGGAAACATGTCTGTGTGTGTGTCTGTGTGTGTGTCTGTCTGTGTGGAAGTTTGTGAACAGGCTAGCTCCGAAACGGAGAATCATATGAAAACAAAATTTCGTATTTGAGTCAGGTACCTTCCGAAGATGTGATTCGAAGATTGGCGACAAATTTCCCTTATTTTTAAGGGGACTTTACATGAAGAAATTTTCGTTTTTCGCGATTTTCTCGAAAACGGCTCTAACGATTTTCTATAAAATTTGCACATGTGTTCCTTTTACTGAGAGCTAAAACTTTTATTTGAAACTTTTTTCGAGAAAATTCTCTGAGGGTAGTTACAAGCCACCCACTGTTCACCCACTGTTTGTAGAAATTTTGACTTGTGTGATGAACAACTGAATACTATATAAGAATGTGAAGTGAGAAAGATGTATTGTTGGCCAGGTATGGAGTAAAGAAGTATCTGAGGGAAATATTCGATATACTGTATTTCGGAAATTATTCTTTACGGCGGAAAGTTCAATAAACGTCTGCAGTCACTTGTTCCTTTTTTTTTAAGTTTGTTATATAGCCTGCGCTTTTAGTCGCATCATTGAAAGAAGAGGTATTTATAGGATAATTAGCGTAAAATTGTGTCTTGCGATTCTGTAAAAGGATATGTGAATACTGCTAACTTTTTTTGGGCAGAGGAAGTTATGTGACTTTCACATCAGATTTTTAATCACAGAATCACAGGTGCACAGAATAAACACGGCAATTGTTTACACAGGTTAGCCACACAAATAAACATACATAACCAAGGTAGCCAATAGTACAACAAATCTCAAAACACTCCTAGAACTTAACATGTTGTTGTTGTTGTTATTTTACGACGACGTTGGTGCCTTCATTGACCTTATACCGTCGGGTTAGGGGTAGATTACTCTTGAGTTTCACATGTACTTTGTTCCGTTATGTTTTTTGGAATTTGTATAATCACTAAATCTTATACTATATTTCTATGGGTCTTCATAATTTCATCTTGCATTTTTTCAGATGGTTGAGTAAAATCTGAAGGACTTCCTTTTTCGGTTCATGTAAACTTAACATGTAAACAGGGAACGTATTGAGTTGGGATCGGATTCAGATAGATTTCAATCCCGCATGTAAACGTACTATATGAATCAACCGTCCATGAATGGATTCGAGTTACCATGTTATGGTGCATATAAGACATAGTTAACCTAATTTGGGCAAGCTAATAGCAGGACAGAATAAAACACACGAACTGGCTTGCACCTAATTGAAATTGTGTTTTTAATCAGTGTACATTATTATTTTGATTTATAAACAAGTTATGTTGTATAAAATAGTGTGTTTTTATTGTATTCACTGGCAGCACTTGACGCATTAGTCACTGCGCATTGATACCTACATTTCCAGTAACGAGCTGATGTTTTATCAGATAAAATCGCATCCTCGTGTTAATAGCAAGCATTTTATAAGATAAACGATCGTGAATGGTCTAAATCCGAGGAATTGCTGAACGTTATTGGCCAATATCAAACACGCGGCGTATGAATGGAATAGTCAATATAAAAAGTATGCGTATAAGTTTCCGATTCAAAATTAGGCTACTATTCTCAGAAACATGATTTGTGTGTGTCAGTGATCAGTATAGTTAGCTGGAGAGATAAAAAGAGTATAAAACAAAGTATTTGGGTTAGATATAATTTGGGGATGTGATACGAAGATTGACAACATGTTTCTGTTACTGACAATTTACATGAAAAAATAATGTAATTTTCTTGATTTCCTCGAAAATTCTTTAACGACTTTGATTAAAATTTCTCACGAGGTGCTTATATTAAAGTGCTAAAACTTTTATTTGAAACACTCTTTCGCAGAAATTCTCTGAGGCTAGTTACAAGCCAGCAACCATTCGCAGAAATTTTCATGGCGAACAGTGAAGGCTGGGATGAGAGAACTAAATACGCACTCTACTCTAGAGCAGAATCAAGAATGTGATGATAAATTTGTGTTGCCGGTAAAGGAAGCTATGGGAATGCATTACGATTAGATTTTATTTGGGTTGTGTATCTTCGAGGATGGAGATGAAGCATGGCAAAGACTTTCTACCACATTAGGCCATTATGAACACAATTTAATTTTTCGCAAATTTCTGGAAAACGGATTTAATGATTTCGCTTAAATGTTCTACAGGGATTTCATAATGCGTATAATATTTTATAATATGGGATAGTATGTATTAGGCCTACATTAAGAATTAAAACTTTCGTAGCGAGTTTTACTCGTTGGGCCAAGGTCCGTAAGATTTGTATGCTCCTAACTAAAGGGAAGACCAATAGCCCATGTTTCTTTAACAGCGGATACACTCCAAAAATATAGTGATAAACAACAGCCCTGGTTCATTCAAATATACAGGGTGTTTCAAAAATACTTTTACAAACTATGGCCATGGGTTCCTTACACCGAAAGAAGGAAAAACGTTCATATGAACTTAGGTCCCATAATCCTTTGCTTTCTCGTTAAGAACTGTTCAACACATTGGTACACTCTTAACACGTCAACACACAAAACTCATAACAAATTCTCGAAATGTCCTCCTCTTGCTTCTAGGTATGCATGCACTCTCGAATCATGGACTGTCGCAGACATCCCGGATGAAGAAACTTTTCATCGACGTGCCATAGAAGCCTGCGAAACCATTCGACACCATCCCGGAGTATTTGAAAGGGTGCGACAGTCCATGATTCGACGAGTGCATGCATGTCTAGAAGCAAGAGGAGGACATTCGAGCATTTGTTATGTGTTTTGTGTGTTGACGTGTTATGAGTGTGCCAATGTGTTGAACAGTTCCTAACGAGAAAACAAAGGATTATGGGACCTATGTTCATACGAACTTTTTCCTTCTTTTGGTGTAAGGAACCCACGACCGAAGTTTGTAAAAGTATTTTTGAAACACCCTGCATATATTTTAAGCTAGGCTAACTAACAGATCAAAAAAATCTTCCTAAAGGTTAAAAACTAAGACGTACATAGGCCCATGAATCTTAAATAAAACTCAGAATCATAGTGAAACAAACCCATTGAAAAATCCCAAAATGCCTCAAATGAAATTACCATACTCTACAACGGAGAGGCTAAGTGGATCATACACCCTCCAAATTTACACTCATAACATGTTCCAATACCTCGAGAAAAATCATGAGGCAAACTTTCGTAAATATCATCAAGACTTATATAAAATAGTTCCTATAATCAGAGGAGACAAAAAAAAACACTAAATTATTAACGTATCTACCCCAAACACAATTCAAAGTCAGCAAAAAATTCAAGTCAAAATTTCTGTTCCCGGCTACATGATCTACAACCTTTTTATTGGATGGACTAATACAGTAAAACCTGTGAAGATGACTATCTCTGTAACAGACCACCTGCCTTAATTGACTGCATTTTTATGGAATTCTCATTTGTTTATTTGTTTATTTGTAGTCTGTAAGTTGATTAACTATTATTTTGACCACCGTCAAACACGATTTTAAGAATTTTTAACCTGTAAAACTTGAACATTTTAATAGTAGTTTTCAAAAATGTTTAAGTACAATGTAATTTCTTACATTGAGGCCAACTTGTTACCATCCTTCAACCTTGTCCCAGCCCTAAGCTTGAAAGAAACAGCAGCAATGGATACTACCTGCTATAGACATTGTTGGGGGTCATGCAGCCTTCCAAAAGTACAAATCTCTTCAGTGACAAAACCTGAAAACCTATTAGGAAGATTCCATACAAATATTTTACCTAGTTGTTAAATTTAATAGTAAATTTCAAATATCTCAAGAGTGTACAGGAGATTGTTTCATTCTACATTACTGTAAAAGCAAAACCATATGCTAATTTCAAAGACTGGTTGTGTGTAGTTTGGTAGTCTCACATCGTTTTTCTATATTGAAAATGATTGAGCATAGAGCATCAACTAATGTATTAAGCATCAGCAAAAAGAAAGAAATTTTGGATTTATTAGGGAGAGATCTGAGCCAGTGAAATGTGGCTACACAATTTAAAATTGCTAAAAATACTGTGGTCAACTTAAATAAGAAGAAAGAAGAAGATGATGATAGATTAGTAATAGGCCTAATGCATATTGATATTAAATTAAGATTTGTTTTTACTTAATTTGTGTGTCTTGGGTGAGTTATTTCTACATTATTGTAAAAAATTAATATAATTACCAGCATTAATAAAATTAATATATATATATATAATACATAATAATATATAATATATATTTAATATAATTATTAATATAATATACCAGTATAATTAAACTACTGATAGATAATTGAAAATCTTTGGAACATAACCATCTATATATGTTGACCAGATCTGATCGGAACCAAAGGTGGTCAACTTAGAAAAGTATTGCTGTATAATTTACAATAAACTCACAATAGTACAGAGACATATGCAACGAATCTGTAATTGCATTTATTAGTATAAGAGTATGTTTATGAAACAAGCAAAGCCGTTTCATAATTTTCGTAAGAGTATCATAATTACCATTAGACCTATAGGCAAAGTTGCATAAAACTGTTTTTGTTCGATCATAATTAAATTTTAAAATTTTAGATTTATAAAAAAAGAAACTCAATCGGCTGACCGCGGCAATCACTTGTTAGCGAGTTCTTGTAGTTGTTGTCTAATGCGATAGTTAGCAGCTGATGACGAACGGTCAAGTTGAAGTTTGTAGTTGGCCGTTTTCTTGAAACGTATGGATTTTTACAAGACGAAGTTATTTTAACATAGGCCTAATATTAAAAGTAACACGTACAGAATTTATTTTATTTTAAATAAGGCTGTTTATTATGCAGTTTGATTTACTGCTCTCAAGTTTTCAAGACCGTTCCGTGTTCGATAATAATCGATACCATACCAGTGTTATAATAAAAATCTGTTTAGAAATGGATACCATTATGATACTGTTACGTCACATGTAATGAGCGTAGGCCTATTATAGTATGGTCAAACAAAAACACTTTGATAGGAAGTTAAGACATTAATGCCAAGCATCCTCTGTATGAATATAGAACTACAGTAAGTTATAATATGTTCTAAATGAACGACTTCAAAACAGTATCGGGACTTCAGTCTTTTCGGCCTGAACATGTTCTTACGCCACAAGTTGGAGCGTTTGTTCTCAAATTGAATGCGGACAGTGAAGATCTGGTAGTAAATTACTGTTCTGTAATAATTGCATATTACTATGCATGTAAGGAAAATAAACTGGCGTGAATCTAGGATTTCACAAAACCAGACTTTCTTTGGACTTAAAAGCAACTTAAGGAAATCACTGTAAATAGCTTTGAATACTATTATTAGATCATTTTATCTTACCTGCAACTATGGAGTATTTAACCTTATATTTACATTGTAATGGCTGTAAGAAATTAGTACCGGGAGCAATCCTGGGGTGCGGCCGGTGCGTAAGGCTGACAACCTTACCACCTTCACGTCCCGATTGTCTAAAAATCTGGGAGTCTCAACCTCCAGAAACCCTCTGGGCCTCAGTAACCTCTAATAGGGAACACTTTATTTTACATTGTAATGGCTGTAAATGGAGGCTGCTTGGCGATAATATATGAAGCCAAGTCAATAAGTATCCGCACACAATTTTTGTAATATTTTCTATGTTGTTGTTTATTCCATCGATTTCCTCTTCATGGTGCCATGGTGGTAAGTCGAATTTCTAGCACCCACTGCCAGCAACCGAACTTACCACACTCATTACCGCACAACTTACTGCACTACATGTCATTTTTTTAGAACCCAAGATCATTGACCACATGCGACTAGATGTGTCAGTTAAATTTTTAGCAACAGACGAAAATACGAATACGCACAATGAGCATTAACAACTTGCGAAAACCACTAGACGAAAGTAATCGATCGGTACCAAGCTCCGCCTAAGTGATATTGCATGTGATCAAGATAAAACAGTAACGTTATAAGGTTGGCACACTTGGGGCCTGTCTAATCGAACAGAATTAATGTATTTAATTATTGTTTTACGTAAGTTTTTTTTCAGGTTTTTCTTCTAACGTAGAAAAATGATATGCGGCAATGAGTATTAAGTGTATAACAGAATATCCAGAGTTGAAGAAACTTTTCCTCGATTCTGTTAAAACACGCGTCCCACACACGAGTATCACAATATATTATATTTAAAACAGTAGCCGAGGCCTTAAAATATTGTATTTCTATTCAACATAGTCTCCGTGCTCTTCAAGACACTTGTTCCAGCGTTTCATTAGCTCTTGGATGTGCTGAAAAAATGTATTTGAGCACCGCCTCAATTCACACAGTCAAACTCTTGAGAAACTGGGTTTCGAGATATTGAATCAATCTACGTACATCTTTTTGTTCCACTTAAAGATGCATTGAGGAACCGTCGATTCACATTAGACAAAGAAGTGAAGTAGGCGATGCATGAATGGTTTGTTGCTCAGTCAAACGTATTTTTTCTGTAGGCATCCAGCAGCTAGTGGAATGCTGAAACAACTGCATTGAAAAATAGTATAATTGCTAGGCCTCTGCTGATATTTAATTAAATAAAATCATACAGGAATGTGTGCGGATATATCTGTATATATTGAGCTACCCTCGTAAATGCTACGAGATCTTCATTGCCTTTCTGCTGATGTCACTAATATTATGTTTCTTTCTTTTTTTCAGCAGAAATGTGGATACTGTGGCAGGTTTTGGTGTGCGGGAAGAAAGGAGATACAGTAAGTAACAGAACCAGTACATTTCATTTTACTTATTGTTACGAAAACAGTGATTGGCCTAGCGAAGCGAGGTCCCGTTTTAACTTGACCGTTCGGCATTTCGTCTGTTTGTGCGTGAATTTGTTTATTACGCAGCCATAACCATAGTCTACTAGTTTTCCATTTTTTTCCCTGTTTGGCATAAATGTTTCTTGAAGTCATTAAAAATGACGTATGTGTTAGGACTTTTACTTTTTATTCCGTTTCAAGACGGTGGGCAGTTTTAATGGGTGCTTTTCATGTAATGTTCAGCGTCTTTAACGTTTCTAGACTAACGGTTCAAGCTTTATAAATTAAAAGATTAAGCCTACTTCCACTCTCGAGTGTAATTTTTTCTAAAACATCGTTCCAGTGCAGTAACTCGAATGGTTTACCGGCAAATGAAGGTCTGAGGGGTTTTTATGCGAGTCTGCTGTTCATAGAACTACTAGTAAGTAATAACTACTCTAGTCAGTCGAGGCCTATGTCATTTTAACTAAGGAGGCTTGTTTTTACATAGTAAGCAAATTCTATAATATGCTACCCGCTGCAGCTAGAGAAGCTCATTTTAAGTGCATTCAGAAGAACAATATATAATTAGTTTTTATAAATGATTACTAGAGAGACAATTTTACTCAATTGAGGAACTGTTTTCGTATAAAACTCTAAATGTGGGTTTTAAAATTTAATTGATTCACTTCTTATGCACGATTTTCTCAGGTTTAACTAAATCCTAATTAATTGGACTTGAACTAATATAACTATAATATTATTGTTATTAATATCCCCCTAATTTTAATAGTTTTTATTCATAAGACATCTGTGAGCTTTCTCACAGCCGTGAGGTTACTGTTTTCAGTCAGGAAAAAGATGAATTGAGATAGGTTAGTTTTATTCATCCCACTCTTATGCGCGATTGTAAACTTTTACAAGTAAAGTACCGGTATAGCGTACCATTTTTCGCTCCGAATATGTTTGACACAATTACGCCTGTTTGGTACTAGATGTTCGCAATATGTTGCAGCTTGTTTACATGTACAAATCCTGCATATCTTTAAACAATGGTGAATATTCATGTAGAGTTGTCGCGATTGTCGATTTGTAGGAAACTTTCAACGTAATTTCCTGCAATTAGAGTCTATGTAATGTTCCAATTCGTGATGCAATTAACTGTTTAATATTATTGTTTCATATGCATGTATGTGAAATATTAAATAATCATTTCCTGAAACATAACCCAACTCTAATATTCTGGATTTAGGACGTGGGATAAGTAGAATAATTCTCTAACTAACTAACTTACTTACTTATTCAATGGCAATAGACAATTCCTAAGTAAGCTAAAGGAATGTTATATATTTTATGGAACCCGAAGGTTCATTGCCGCGCTTACCTGAGCCATCTAACTCCATCCAACCATCCCTCGCAAATCCTACTTCCCTTAAATCTATCCTAATGTTATCCTCCTACCTACGTTTAGGTAATTCTCTTTGATTAACTTGACATATAAACCACAAATAAAATTCCGGCTTTGCTCAAACTTATTTATGACGTTAAATATTCTTAACATTATCTTCAAGGCATCCTTTTAACTATTGAAGTGTTTAAATAAAATCTTTAATACTGTCTAAAAATTATGTTATATAAACACTTCATTCTATTATTAAAACACTTAATTGTCTCAATTTCTGTTATTCTATTAACAGAACAGTGATTTTAAATAGCATTTTTAGAAGAGTTTGATGGTTTTTAGTTAAAAAGCTTCAACTAAAAGGATTCACTGCACACGTATGAATACTGAAAAATCAAATCACTAATTTAACAAAAAAACATGAGCAAAACAGGCATCTACAACATCCTATTAACTCCGTTCCTTAGGGGTCATGTTTGATAAGTCAATTTTCTTACTTTTGAGATAAAGGCAAAAAACAAAATTGAGTTTAGTTTTTCTTCCATAGGTGGTGAAGTTACTATCTTTATTTTTGGTATGTTGAAACAAAATGCTGTACTTCACGAATCGTCATCTTTTAATTAAACCCAAAGGCTCATAAAAGGGCATAAATGAACTTATGACGGTATTCCTTGGACATGCATATGCTGAAGTTGGACTTGATGGTGCAATTTACAAAACAAACATAAAGTGTTTATGGCCGAAAACCTGAATTATTTGAATTATTAATATTCTTTATGAAATTCTGGAAAACTTAGCCCAAAATTTTTATGAAACTTTCATATTATTGTGAAAATATTTTTCATAAGGAGAGGCCTAAATGTTCTTTCAATATTACAAAAAATAACCACAAACAAAAACAAATATTACAATATCCAATAAGCCTATCGGTGAATCTTCAATTTGAGAGTCCTATCAGCAATACTCTTTACTCTTGAATTGAATAATAATCTTAGCTGACATAGAATGTGGTAATTCTTCAAAGAACCTTTGAAATTGGCTCGGAATTCAGAATCCATTGAAGAAGCTTCAGTAGATGCTGATATTTTGCTAAACGTATCTCTTTTAAAGACTTACGGACTGGAGTAAGTTCTTCTGGCATTTGAAGAGTCTTCCTTCGTAAGTTTCGCCTTAGGTCGACGGAAGAAAGCAAACGATGTTTTATAATACGGAACACCATAGGGCTCTGATCGAAGTTGAATTTTCGTCGTTTTAGAAATGTTGGATTGTTCATTGTTTGTGCCTTAGATTTCTGATAATGGGCGTGGTAAATATTTTGGAAATTTATGAAATCATTAAGTTCCAAGCTGAACACCTCTAGGGGATTTATACATAGCAATTCCTGATCAGCTGTTCCCAGTCCCAGGGAATTACAATAAACATATGTGGTTGTTTTTCTTGGGCCCTTTTATTATGGAGTGGATGGTATCTACTTAGTAGTACAGGTGAGTGTGCCTTTTAAATAAGTAGCCTACTTGTGATTTATGACTTTTAGCAACTTGAAAGAATGGAGCAATCACAAATAGCACATGATGAAGGCCGTGTTTCTGTTCTGAGCTATTTCACTTCCTGGAAGGTCATGGTTAGCCCATTTCAAAATTCCTGAGGCAGTTTCATTCCCTCCTCTTCTGACTTTTGTTTCATCCCATAAGACACAAAATCCTATTTCAATAACACAATCACAGATCGTATAATTTTGAGTCTAAAGTTTTATTAGGTAAAACGAATCAGCATTAGTCAACAACCCCTTTCTTTTTGTCTTACCGAGATTCAACTTTATCTTCTTTCTTTAACTGGTATCAGGATGTGACATCTTTTATGTGGTTTTCATGGTCGCAGCTTATGTCGCATTTCCTTGAGCCTAATCTTAAATCTGTCGCAGTCATTGCATGCATCTAATTATGACCGGTTAAAAGATTAAATTCTGTATTCAACATTCCTCTATACAACCATTTTTTTCCGAAATATAATTCCATCTGAATCCTGGACATACAGCCTGCACATTAATTCAATACTAGGATGACTTCCTAAACATTTTCTTCGGGAACCTTCTCTTGTATAATGATTTTCGCAGTTGGAAATTTTGAGATGTGTTATCTATAATTATTTCACGAATACTGCAATCAAATTTATTCGGACGGGAATGCTTTCCACTACAGTCACATTCGACAGTCCCACCTTGCTACTTTTTCTTCATCACTGTGTCATTGCTGTATTTGATATTGCCAGAGTGTTTAAGAATAATGTCTTTCAAACAACTATGTTCTCTTTTTCAATTAATTCAAAACTATATTCATATGTAACATTCCTGGAATTAATTCCACTTTTAGACCATATTCTACCAACTTTCTTCTGTTACCCTTGAAGCTAATAATTCCCATGACCTTCATCATCCCAATAATTGTTAAAAATAATTATCGTTCCAATTCTCCTTTGTTCTTCAGATATGTTTTCAGTATTGCTTTTCAAGTCACACGTTTCTTTACAGGGTGATTTCATTTTGCTTTCTGGTATTATTTCCCACTTTTTGGGAACATGTTTTTCCAGAAATTATATTTCTCTTGCGAATGTTGCTTTTCCATGCGGCCTTCCTTCCCGAGAGGTTTTTGTTTGAATTTCACAAGAACTGGCCATTTCTTCTATAACTCTACTATCTCCTCTATCCTCAGTCTCAATTTTTTTTATTTATTGATTTATATTTTCGTTTTCTGAGTTTTTATCAGTTTCTGATCCGGTATATAGGCCTATTAAGTATATATTGTTAAGAACATATTTAGTATATGGGAGTATATATTAAGTTCGTCTTCAGTGATTTGCAAGACATTTTCATAAGCAGAAATTTCTGTTGGCGTCATATGTAAGTTAGCAGATGACCCGAGATTGTTATCCGAACTGCTTCGGCGAGCTGCTTAATTTCCATTGTAAACATTAATATTTCATTGTTAATGCATAATTAAGGTACTCATTTTATCGTATTCCTTCATTTAATTAATTATACTACAAAAGTAAACTATAAATTAAATACTGTAAATTAAAATACTGTTCTTAGTTTGCAAATTACTATTTCCTCTTCAATTATTTTCCTTTCAGCTGCTTCTAGAAGCTTCCATGCACGCCAACTCTTTGTATAAAAATATCGACCAATTACACTGAAATTATGCGAATTTTCATTATCCACAGCCCTACCACTTAATGAATATTGTGGAAGATCGAATTTACTGCTCGATTTACTGGCTAATGACATTCCCAACGGTATAAATAACGAAAATATAACAATAATAAAACCTGCAATATGTGCTTATCGCAGTATACTTTGAAAATAGCAAGAATGCTTAGAAGTAAACAATGTTATGTGAGACTTACCACGCTATACCTTGAAAATAGCAAGACATACTTATAAGTAAACAGTGTCATGTGGGACTTATCATAGTATTCCCCAAACAAAAACCAATTTTCCTATGAAAATTTTGTATTCAACTCGAAATCAATCATATCCAGGATTTAACTGAATATACCTTTAGATGTAAAGTATAATAAATTCAATAAATTCCATAAAATATTCAATGTACCAGTAACTCAAAATTGACAATTTTGGACTTATCATACATTACTGTCGTGCCTAATTTGAGGATATTACTGGGTAGCGAGGAAGGGAGCGGTTGTCAGTATTCCTAAATTAAGCAGACGAATGCTTGACACAATAGTGTAAGGTTTTATTATAAAAAAAAACATAAAAATAGGAACTGAATAATAAGTATTTGATATTAAAATAGTAAAATTAAGTTCTATTATGAGCATTCGTGAATAACTGTCTAAAACCCTTGGCTGTGCTACCGGAGTAACAAATAGCTGTATGCTACTTACAATTCAATAGACGAAAGCCCATGGTGTCCATGTTGGTTGAGGTTGTGAGAATCACACTTGACTGTAACCAGACCTCGAGGATACGATGTATGCTTAAAGTGTCTTCAAGTAGTTCTGCCCTAACCGTTAATCGGTTTAGAATATATAGTATGATTTAGCCTTCAGAAAGGATAAATCATAACTTGATAGTGTAATATTGTTTTCTGACAGTTATGTAATTGATCACAAATACTCACAATAGTATTTGAAATAATGCAATGCTACCTTGAGAATTGCTGCTTAGTTAAACATATCGACAAACAGTCCAGGTGTTTGTTTATGAGTGCTTATGACATAAGATGATATAGAATTGCTCACTCTGGGGTCCTGAGTGCGATGCCAGGGCACCACACTCTCCCTTCACCAGAGAAGAATTATTGTGAAATATATTCTTACAAGAAAAAAAACTAATAACAATAATAACATAAAAATAACAAAGAAAATACCCAATTCTATACATAGTTAAGATACATGTAGAGAATATAATACAAAAAAAATTCTGCTTCATTGTTTCTTGTATTGCTCTTCCCTTTCTTCCGTGGCTGATTCTTCTTCTTCTTCCGTTTCGTATCTTCTCATTTAATTTCTTCACCTCCTGCTTTTCTCGTTTGTTTACCATCCTCCTTTCTTGCTTTTCTCGTTTACCATCCTCCTTTCTTGCTTTTCTCGTTTACCATCCTCCTCTCCTACACTTCTCTGGCGATCATCTTCATCTTACGATGAATAGACTTCCCGTAGGATCTTCGGCTTTCCTTGTATACCGAGGTGTCGTTGGTGTCGGTGTCTCTGTGTTCGCCTGGTTAGCGAGACGTCTTTCCGTCGGAACGGGTACTTCTGCATCCTTCGGAATTTGCTTTTTTTAGACATAGGACAATTTTCTTCTGAAAAATAGTTAATGTTATGATTATAATTATCATTACTCCATTTGCGGCTATGATAATGATCAGGTTCCTTTGCATACAATCATGCTTCAATAAATCTTCTGTTTCTCGGCGTCGCTGTATTTCTGCCAGCGGGGCTCCCTCCTTATGTTTCTGCGCGATGTCTTCTATTATAGACCGTAATTTTTCTGGTTCCTGGAACAATGTTTGCTCACTGGTAGAAATTAAAGAGTCTATTCCTGGTATCACAAGGGGTGTGCTGATTGATGTCTCAATTTTGCTTCTTCCCAGAGAGTGAGGCAAGAGTGTAAACGAGTTACCATAAACATAGCAGTTATGGCTATTGTTGAGAATTCCTGTCCCCTCGATAGTGATGTCGTGCTTCCTGGTATATGAGAACTGCGCCTCTGAGGTCTGGCACCTCAATGTGAGTCTTGTAGCCTCGGACACGCTGTATAACCAGAAAGTGCTATCGGGGGCTCTGATCCACAATGGAATAAATGGAGAAGGAATAATTAATTTGTTACACTGCTGATGGGTTCTTTCTGTCTCTCCTAGAAAAATTGAAATCAAACAATGATTGGCCTGTTGGTCATACAGGGCTATATTAGCTGGACAAATAGTAAATAGCCCTTGTTTACATTGACCAATTTCTTCAGGCGTCAGGGTAGCAAACAACTGCTTGCTCTCCGACACAGCCAGGTACTGGTGAGTTATCTCAAAACTCACAAACTGATTGATAGAAGGAACAAGGGTAGGTAAGGAGTAAACGTGAAATATCTCGAAAAACCTGTCTGCTGCTCTTAAGGGTATGTCTACTAATAATCGAATCTTATTGAAAGTCGCAGCCGCGTGTACTTCAGATATTGAATAAAATATATGCATGTTATCGTCCGTCGGAGAAGTTAATAATGAAATACCTTCCGGTAATTTTAAAGCTATCTGGTTTAAAGCATTCTTTAAGACCGTAGGGCTTATTAAAATTGAAGATAGTCTTCCTGTTGCTGTTACGTCTAATGCTTCCTGTAATTGTATCAGGTTTTCACGTGTTTGCAATAAAACAATCTCCATTTCTCTTATATTAGCTGTCATGACTGAAATTTGCTGCGTGTTGTGATTTAATGATTGCACGGCGCTCGTAATTGAGTTAACGCATGCCTGGCCTAGTGATACCACTGCCTTAGCGTTATCTGTCACCTTCGCATCGAGAGCGTGTAGATAAGTAAGTTGGTGCTCCGATATATGAGTCATGTCACGTGTGTAAGTTTGTATGTGTTCTATCTCTGTATTTAGTCTTTTTAAATCTCGGGTGCTTAATGTTCCAAATAAATAACGTAATCCGTACCCTACTATATTCATCAACCCCCTCCTATTCCTTACATAAGGGCGATCTTCAGGTAATAAAGCTTGAAATGCGCGTATCTGCTGGTGTACGCTAAATGAAACGTTGTGTAACCTTTGTACTTCTATGTTATAAGTTTCCTTTAATTGATCAGTCAGGCTGTTTCTTTCCGCTAAAATTTGTAAATTGCGCACCATTACTTCTAAAGATTTTTCATATAATTTTATTGATTTGGAATAATCTTCTACGTGTATGTCAGCAGCTATAGTCCATTTATCTCCTGTAATGAGGATGTCTCTTTCTTTCATGAATACTACTCCTTTATCTGGCTGGATTTCACTAAGGTAGCTCGCAGCTACAACAGTTGTTACGATACATAACCCTGTAACAAACAGAAACAATTGTTGTTGACTTGAATTTAATGCTTTCCCGAACGCAAATTGTATCGGGGCTCCTTGTTATTGACATTTTTATCTCCTTCCCTTAAACTATCTGCTGCATCGTTTCCAGATGCATTACTTAATTGCTCATTATTAATTAACTCATTGTTAAATTGTCGCGTCTTCTCCCGCGATCTCAAATTATATTCGTTCGTCCCTGAATTCTCTTTTTCTACACTTCTTGGGGGTACCCACTCATCTTCGCTTTCGATTATTCTCTGACTCGTTTGTTGTTCTTTTCCTGAGTTTACCCTTCCTGTGTCAGTTGCCTCGTTGACTAGCAACCGACCAGCAGGAGGAATCAGTATCTCTGGTTCTGGCGGCCCTGTGTCTTCGCGCGCCCTGTGTTTCTTTGGAGGTCTTTTTATTTTCATGCTTTTATCTTCAGTGAACTCAGGTCCCGATATTCGACTACCCTTCAGTCGATTTATGTGAACTGCTTGGTCCTTACCATTATCTTTTCTAATTATATACGTTAGCTTTGACAACCGTTTTACCACCCTGTAGGGGCCTCTCCAAGGGAACGCGAATTTCCGCGCCACTCCGTGCTTCGTTGTGGGGTCGTGCAAATACACAAACTCTCCTATTTTGAAACTTCTTATTTTTGTTCCTTGATCGTAATATTGTTTAGATCTTTTCTGAGCTTCCTGATTCTCTTTTCTTACCGCATCGTAAGCTATTTTTAATTTGTCAGCTAATTCTTTTATGTGCTTCTGATATTCATTGTCTGTAGTACTCTTAATCAGCATTTCTCGCATACAGTCTTCTACTGGAAGTCGCATTTCTCGTCCAAACACTAAGTAATGTGGAGAGTAACCAGTAATGGTATGGGGTGTACCTCTATATGCCATGACAGCATACGGAAGGTACTGATCCCATTTCTTTACGTCTCGAGTCACAAAATGTGATATCATATCTATCAAAACCTTATGAAATCGCTCACATACTCCATTGCTTTGAGGGTGCAGGGGAGACGTATGCAATCTTTTTACTTGCAAACGTTTGCACGTTTCCTGCACTAGTTTGGACATGAACTGCGCTCCTCTGTCTGAAAGTAAAAATTTTGGAATTCCATATTGGGTTACTATGTGTGCTACGAAGACTTTTGCTACGGTTTCTGCAGTTTGATCAGATACCGGTATGGCAAAACAGTATCTCGTAAAATGATCTACAAAAGTGATCACGTACCTATTACCTGCCAGCGAGACTGGTAACGGTCCCACAAAATCGGTAGAAAGAATTTCTAAAAATTCAGTCGCCTTAGGAGGTTCTCCTAAGGGGGCTACCGGGCAGTACCCTGTTTTCCTTCTTGCACAACTATCACAGGTACTAATATAGTCTTCGACATCTCGTCTTAGACCTTTCCACCAATACTTTTGCGTAAGTCTGGCTATCGTTCTCTTTATGCCTTGATGTCCAGCTAAGTGTGATGAGTGATATATGTGTAATAAAAGGGGTACAAGTGTTCCTGGTACTATTATCTGATAGTGGCCATAAATTTCGTCACTAAGTTTTACAAGCAACCCGTCATCATTGATTTTGAATTTATTGCCTAAAGACTTAAATTGTTCACAACAAAATTCGTCTGTTAGCTGGGCGTTTCTCATTTTATCAATGGTGATACTAGAATCAATTATAACCGAAGCTACATGCCTAGACAAAGCATCTACGTGGGGAATCTGTCTTCCAGCCCGATGTACCACTTCATAGTCGAATTCCGCAAGTCTAAGACCCCACCGAGTGAGTCTCGAACTCGGGTCCTTTATATTTAGTAGCCATTTTAGGGCTGCATGGTCCGTAAATAAAATAAACTTACGTCCATACAAATAACAACGGAATTGCTTCGTGGCAAAAATTACCGCTAACAATTCTCGTTCAGAACAGGTGTATCTACTTTCGGCGCCGGAAAGCTGGCGACTACAGTAGGCTACAGGCTGCTCAAGACCATTCCTTACTTGAGACAGAATAGATCCGATTGCTGTCCGGCTAGCGTCACACGTGACGTAAAATACTTCTGAAAAATCAGGATATATTAGCAAAGGGGATGTACTTAAAATTTCTTTCAACTTTTCAAATGCCGCATTTTGCTCCGATTCCCAGCGGAATGCATTCTCTTTCTTAGTTAAGCGAGTCAAAGGGGCTGCAATTTCTGCGAAATTGTTAATATGCCTCCTGTAATAAGATGTTAATCCGATAAAAGATCTAACTTCCTTTAGGGTTTTGGGTACAGGATAATTCTGGACTGCTTGTATTTTCTTTGGATCGGGTTTTACGCCGTCCTTCGATACAATATGTCCCAAATATTCGACTTCGTCGGCCGCGAATTGGCATTTTTCTGGTTGCATTTTGAAATTTGCTGCTTCCAGCCTTTTGAATATTCTCTCCAATTTGTCCACATGTTCTGGCACGTCTCGGGAAAATACAATTAAATCGTCGATATAGGGGATGACATCCCTGTCTCGTAATCCTGCTAATATCAATTCCATACCCCTCTGATAAGTAGATGGGGCGTTGCGTAATCCAAAACACATTTTATTATAATGAAAATGACCTTGGGGGGTGCTGAATGCAGTTTTCTCCCTATCTTTCTCAGAGATCTCTATTTGATAGTACCCGCTTGCCATGTCTAAAACAGAAAATACCTTACTGTGACCCAGAGCGTCTAGCGTGTCTATGATGTTCGGTATCGGGTACACTTCAGGTTTTGTAAGGCTGTTGAGTTGACGTAAGTCTACCACCAACCTGAATTTAGGTTTACCGTCAGTAGATTTCTTTTTTACCATTATTATAGGACTATTCCAGGGGGAAAAACTTTCCTGTATTATCCCTTTCTTCAGCATATCGTTAATTTGTCTCTCTACTTCTGGTTTGAGTGCATGGGGTATCCTATAAGGCTTTTTCTTGACTGGCGAAGCGTCTCCTGTATCTATCTCATGCTGTATTATGTTGGTGCATCCAATATCTGTACTTCCCTCTATATAAAATAAATGTCTATATTTTCTTAAAACGACTCCTAGTCTGTCCGCGTTTTCCTTAGACAAATGGTTTAATTTTTCCTCTAAGTATTTTTCAAAGTGGCTGTCTACGCCTTCGATACTTTTGACAGGTACCTGAGTTACACTGTTCACATTTGATGTTTCAAATTCACAGATATCTTCTACAAGACTAACTGTGCCTAAGTTAGTTCCTTTGTTTATCACTATTTCTTCCTGGGAGATATTTAACAAAATTACTGACATATAGCCTATCGTATTCTCGCTACTGCTACGTGTCCTATGTGTTTCATTACTAGTAGTGATGGTATTAACTACTCTTAGTTCGTTCTCGCTGTGTCCAAGATGCTTAACTCCTATTTCATTACTTCCTTGTGTTGCATTATTGCTCTCGTATGTTATGCTATCGACAGAAACGGACAACTGTGATTCTACCTCTTTGCATCTTTGAGCTTCAGGATCTGTCTGTCCATTCACTCGCTGGAAACATGGAATATTTTGATACCTTTCATCCGTCAACTGACTGACTAGGGACGTAGGGGAAACTGCAGGACATACAGTACTTGTGAGGTAAACGTTACCTCCGGGGACTTTCGGCAAAGTGGTTCCACCACGCGAGATATCAAATAAGGATCCTTTACATACAACTGCGCTAGCGACTCTAGGCGCAAAAACGCCCGGTAAGAACATAGCATCTACCGGTTCAAAAACAACTACTTGAGGGACAGTAAGATTACCGCGTCCAATAATCTTACCACGGACTATTCTCGCTGCCAGAGGTGGTAGCATTATGGTTTCCGGTTGGGACACCCGTGCATGCCAGCTGGTACTAACGTTTGGATCAATTGGTCCCGGCTCCAGAACTGCTTCATGAGTGGCCATCCCGTTGAAGTCAGTTGTGTGTGAGTTAACCTCACTTGAGCAGTTTAAGGGAACAACATTCTTTCCTATTGTTAAAGTACCGGCTCTTAGGTCCAAAATTGCTTCCACTTTCTGGAGAAAGTCGATACCCAATATTCCATGTCCAGGGACATTTAATTCACATATCTGAAAATTGTGTAAAAATGTTTCTTTACCTATTGTGAATTCTATAACTTGTTCTCCTAGGATACCTAACTTAGTTCCTGTAATTCCCCTAGCCGCTATCTCACTTTCTTTTAATCGTACTCCACTCACTGCCGGTTTCAACAACGAAATAGTGGATCCGGAGTCCACCAACAAATCAACCGCAATTTCCCCTATAACCGAGTGGAGCAGCGGCCCCGTCGCGGACCTTTCTACTGCTGGTACGATTAATTTCGGCTTGCTTTCGGGAAAACCTTCGGGGATGCTCTGGTTTTCCCTATTCCGTTTAAATCTGGACGGCCCTCACGTCCTTCAGTACAATATCTTGCTATGTGACCCAATTTCCGGCAATTATTACATTGGATATCTCGCCTGCCTGCGCCCTGGTAGCCGTCGCTACCCCTTATAGGTTGTAAGTTGTTCTCCCTTCTTCCAAGGCCTGACCTTACACCTCTCTCTGACCCCCGGTGAAATTCCCTCCCGGTGTCTCTTTCGTAATACCCCCGGTTATTACTATTTTGGTTCTTATTCTTATATGCCTGTTGCGACGGTCTGTCCCTAGCACTTCCTACGACGAATACCTGTGAGTGAGTCAGCTCACGGTTAGCACTGGCCTCCTTTTCTGCTTTAAATGTTGCCATCGCAACTTTCAGTGCTTTTTCTAATGTGTCAGGCATATTTACTTTAACCATTAATCCTGGGTTACCTCTCAAGCCATTAATAAACGCAGACAATAATCTCTTCTCTGCTCGTCTATTATAAATTACTTGCTCAGCTTTTACTACCGAAAATTCCATTGTTTTCCTATTTAACGCTCTTAGCCTATCTGCAAATTCTTCTGGAGTTTCGTTCTTTTCTTGTTTAGCATTTTGCAATTGAACATAATAATAAAATTCATTTTCCTTATCTTTAAACCTTTGCACTAGCGTCTCTTTTAATTTTTCAAATGTAACATTCCCACCCTGTAGGTCCGGGTGTGTTTCTAAAAATGTTTGAGCAGCACCTTGTAGTTTTATTGTGACTATGTGTACTTTATCGATGTCTGTTAGTCCACCTAAGCTTGCTACTGTTTCTACTAAACGAAGGAAGCTTTGAATAGAACCACAACCTTTGTCCCTCCATACTGGAACAGAATTTATTACTGTTAAATCCTTAGTAGCTATTTTAGCTGTCGCTGCGTCACCTGTATTTGTCATGTTCGCGTTTGTTGATAATGAACTTAAAACTGCAAGTTAATCATACTCGTACCTGACCTACACTACTTGAAAGGAATGCTGAGTGTGTAAACTATTACAAATGTTTCGCTCTCACTTTTCCCACAATATACACTGTCGTTCTGTACACAGACGAACGGAAAAGAATTATAGGGCGTGAATTCTACTAGACGGTAATCAATTAAACTAATGTAATTCCGTTATTATCGAATCTGGCCTGGGGAAAAACCCATTAGTTGACAATTAATTAAGCTAGTTTAAACCGCTGCCACCAATTCTGTCGTGCCTAATTTGAGGATATTACTGGGTAGCGAGGAAGGGAGCGGTTGTCAGTATTCCTAAATTAAGCAGACGAATGCTTGACACAATAGTGTAAGGTTTTATTATAAAAAAACATAAAAATAGGAACTGAATAATAAGTATTTGATATTAAAATAGTAAAATTAAGTTCTATTATGAGCATTCGTGAATAACTGTCTAAAACCCTTGGCTGTGCTACCGGAGTAACAAATAGCTGTATGCTACTTACAATTCAATAGACGAAAGCCCATGGTGTCCATGTTGGTTGAGGTTGTGAGAATCACACTTGACTGTAACCAGACCTCGAGGATACGATGTATGCTTAAAGTGTCTTCAAGTAGTTCTGCCCTAACCGTTAATCGGTTTAGAATATATAGTATGATTTAGCCTTCAGAAAGGATAAATCATAACTTGATAGTGTAATATTGTTTTCTGACAGTTATGTAATTGATCACAAATACTCACAATAGTATTTGAAATAATGCAATGCTACCTTGAGAATTGCTGCTTAGTTAAACATATCGACAAACAGTCCAGGTGTTTGTTTATGAGTGCTTATGACATAAGATGATATAGAATTGCTCACTCTGGGGTCCTGAGTGCGATGCCAGGGCACCACATTACCTCTGAGATACAGAACTGCAATAGTCTAATAACATAGTGCTTAACAACTGTGTTAAGTGCATTATTTCACATTAGAATAGCCTTGATCAATTACTTTTGGAGTGGAACGAGATTCACACTAAGTGCATTCACTGAAAATATTGCTATTACACAGTCAGGTCATGATGATTTGTGTACTGCAAGTTGGGTAAGTTTTGATGCCCGTTCCCACGTGCGAAGATTGCCGATATACTACGTGAAGATATGTGGCCTCATCCCGCCCTGACCACCACGTTCCTTTACCTCTAGCTCTCAAGACATGGCATACGTGACAATGCCCGTATAGGAACATATACAGTCATCGTGAAACGCTTCACACCAAATATAATATACATAAACAAAAAATCTCTTATTTAAGTATATATTATTCTTTGCTTTCTCTTTATTGATAAAAATTTGTAACAGAAAAATTCAAATCCAAGATAAGCATGAGGCCCTGATTGTGAAAAATAGATGTGATGTGTCTATCTGTCAGCCTATATGCTCAGCCCATTGATGGACTTACTTCAAGATGAAAATGCGGGGAAAAATATATGTCGCCGCCATGGTGTCCTACTGGCGAAGGTTTCATTTACGAACTGACCCACTTACGATCTTTTAATTGAAGACAGAGTGACTAGAGATAAGCCATCGCCTCGATGGCTATCTAATAAGAAACCAAGGCATTACTGGACAGCAAAGAGCCCGGGATTTTGGTCCAGTTGTTCTAATTTAGATATGGAGTTACTGTATTTAAAGTGTGTCGTAACCCATGGCTTAAAGTCCCTCCCGGAGGACTTCGTTCCCAAGACGATTACGTCCTGAAAAATCCATCGATTTCGGGTGGTTGAATCCCCAACCTTCGAATACAGAGGCGGGCACGCTGCCTCTGCACCATGGAATCTGACTAATTTCATTTTAAGGAATTTGTTTCAGTAAGACTGGTCTAAAAGTCTAGTAAGTTATTAAAAAAACTGGGAACAATTAATATGTTATACAATAGAGTGGCCTATCAAGCTGTACCATTGAGTGATTCAGTCGACAGAATATTTATTTTGACGGTCTTCTTGACATTTTTAAAGACAAATCCTTTCTTTGTTGAAAATTGGTCCAGGGACTGAAAATTTGATTAAAATCTTTCCTTAAAATCACAACTTAATGTAAATATATCAAAATAGGCTGGGGTAAAGTTTTTTAATACGATTCTAAAAAAATCATATGATAGCACTCTGTTTGCTTTTGGCTAAAGAGACAGTATTGGTATGTAAGAACAAGCACGTATTTAGAAATTAGTTTCAAGGTGAGTCCTAAACTGATTGATCATAAATTACTGACATCTTCCCTCCCTGAGTTGTTCAAAACATTGATTTTTTCTCGAACTGCTTTAATAACTCATATTAAGGGGGGGGGGTCCGTACCCCCACAACCAGCCGCTGCCGCGTACCTTCGTCAGTTTAGATATAAATAAGCTTGATTTCATTGTAACATCCGAACAATTACTCTTTTCGTATCATTGTTATTGCTGTTTTCGTTACTATGTCGGGAAGTTTTTGGCCCTTGTGTTCTCCGGATATCATCTGGCCGTCACTATCACCTTTATCCCAAACACGTTTGTTCGGAGTGAGTGTGTGAAACTGTGAAGAGGTGTGTCTTCTCTTCTTAAGTGTTCGTGTTTTCTCGGAGGTGACTCGGGCATTGGGCTGATTTCTCATCTGGTTTCGCCCTCCATGTCCTTATCGGGTTAAAAATTGTTTACTGTATATAATCCGTAGGAACTCTCTCTCCCGGCCCGGTCCTTGCACCGGGGAAGTTGGGGTTAACCTCGGGGAAAGAAGCAGAACTAAGCTTTTGATTTCTTCTGAGCTTACTTTTGCTTTCAACTCAGGGCCGGTTTAAGGGCCCCGAACTAAAGGGTGCCCCTTCGTCGCCCTCTTAAAAAACCACTGGTAAAAATCAAACTAAAATGGCGGAATTTCGTTTTGAATCTATTATCCTTTAAATATACAGGTTGAATTGTCAATGGTGTCGCAGAACGAAACTTTTCTAAACTGAAGCATCTGAGAACTGCCATGACTAATGAGCGACTAACACGTTTATCTCTAATATCTTTTTTTAAATTTAGATTTGTTTATTTCTCATTCACTCTAGGTTACATTTTTGCTTTGTAGAGTCATTAATAGGCTATACGCAAAAAGGCAAAACATTACAAAATGACAACAAACCAACAGAACAAAACACACAACGTAACAAACATCTAAATTATCTTACAGTGTTTGTCTACAAAGTTCCTATCTATAGAGTCACCTTTCTTCTAATTTTCTAAATCTGTAATATCTGTGGAGAAGCAGATAGCCCGATCTTTAGACACTGAGAAGTTAGTGAAATTGTTTGCTTCCCAAGAAACAGGGACATAGCCAGGATTTTGATTCGGGAGGGGCCCATTGGTGGAGGGGTCTGAGGTGTACATCCGCATTTTTAAAATTAATCCTTCAGATTATATTTTAACGTCTTAAAATGTCGTTTAGTCCACCGCTGTGGCTCAGGGGATGCGTCCAATCCTCTCACGCAGCGGGCCCGGGTTCGATTCCTGATCGGGACAAGTTACCTAGGTGAGGTTTTTTCCGGGGTTTTCCTTCACCTGTGAGACAAATGTCAGGTAACTTTAGGCCCTTGTGGTCCCCGGATATCACCTGGCCGTCATTAGCATCCTCATCCTCTCCTTGTTCTGAGTGAGTGTGTGTGTGAATGGTGTGTATCGTCCTATGTGTTCGTGTTGTCTCGGAGGTGACCCCGGCATTGGGCTGATCACTCATCCGGGGAGGCCCTCCATGTCCTTGTCTGGTCAAAAAAGTATATGTCTGTCGGTGTTGTGATCCATAGTTCATTCCTCTCCCGACAGGTCGCGGCCCGGTAAGGCCCGGGCGGCGCGGGCCGCATAAAGGTCCCTACAAGGGAGAGGTAAAACTACGAAAGAGAAAAAAAGTGTCGTTTAAAACAGAATTTTACAACACTGTTAATAAGCACTGTTAGTCTAACATAAAATGCTGTAGGGATAATAAAACACTTTATTTAAGAATACTAAATGAGACGAACGGCACATCTTAATTTAGTGAAATAAAATGGGACTACACAATAAGGTTATGCATTATAATTCATTTAGCTTGAGTAATACTTTATACAAAAATGAAACCATGTATTCATAGTGATTAAATAGTACTAACTTTTAGCAAAATATTTACTTATCTAAAATACTTTTATTCAAAATGATAAAAAATTGTTTTAAGCTACGTTTATACAATTAAAACAACAATTGAATTAGGCAAAATATTTTTTTAGACAAATTGGGTAATGGGTTTAACGAATGTTTTCGGTTTTGGCTTTGATCTGTCAAAAAGCAAGAAAAACAAAGATTTAAGTGATTTTTTTTTTCGAAGAAGTTAAAAAAGGAAAGCTAGAATTATTTTAACTTTTGTGAAATCATTAAAATCACTCTTTCTTATTCAGTCTTCAAATTCTTCACGTTAAAATTATTTTGTAATTTTGTTTTAGCGAGAATAGACTAGTCATTTAAGGCTTGTTTTGTAAAAATTATGTGCTATAAACCATAGCAGTCATTTATATTAAGATTTTTTTTGATGATTTTGCATTTTGTTTTGCAGGGTAAATCTACCTCAGTACATTAAATGTCAATTTATTAAAAAAAAGTAATCGAGTTAGTAATTCTAATGTAGTATGTGAAACTAAACTATCGATGAAAATTTACATAATATATGCATCACATAGTAAATAGCGATAAATCTGCCATAAATTTGAGGGGGCCTCAACAGTAAATCTTGCAGGGGGCCCCGAAATTCCTTAAACTGGTCCTGTTTCAACTTATTTAAAATTGTCTGCTATCCAGTCATTTAGGTACAAGTATGAACATTTGTATTTCTACGGAAATCTTTGAGCTTGTCCTAGATTTGGTCCGGAATCTTGATTGCGCTAAAACAACAAAAATGCTAATTGCATTCCACTCTCGCTGATCTCGAGATAAATGCGAAAGCCGTTGTTGACCACCCGCTATTATAACATTCCAGAGGTCCGCTACACAAACACAAACAAGGTGTATACCGGGGCAACGGCCGCTCTTCACGCACTTTATACGTAAAGTATAGGGAGTTCGGAAATAGAAGTACATGGAGATCCGTTCATTGACAAACACGCACTGCGTAGTACGCACTCTTTTGTTTTAGAACCCATTCAAGGAAAACGTGCTCTTGCACACTTCTTTTTTTTGGGGGGGGGGGGGATTCGTCACGAATTGTAATAGAAGAGCCTTCTATGTATGGTATCAGGGTCTGAAACTATAAATGGAATGCAAGAGGGCTAATGTATTCTTCTTAGAGACATGGGCGTCCGCAGAAATTTTGTCAAGGGGGGGCCAATGAACAAATTGCTGCCATCACCATCACTATGCTACTGCAATCACTTTATTATTATGTTGATGATGATTATTATTATTATTATCAATCATACTATTATTGCTCAATTATTATTATTATCAATCATACTATTATTGCTAAATTATTATTATTATTTTTATTATTGTTATTGTTATATAATAAACATCCTTCATTTACTGTAGCTGGACCCATGACTATGGATAGGCCTAAAAATAAAAAAATCTAATGTATAAATCTTATGTATAAACTCACATGACTTTTTCTACAGCTTACAATTTCACAGGTACAATTCATATAAAATATAAAATGTGAAATTTCTTGCCTTATCTTCATTATAATAAAATGTTTGGGTATAAATGGTTTCAAGTATAGGGGAAGTAATTATTCCTATGTACTCATATCTAGTCAGCTGTTACAGCTTGTTTTCATCCAAACAATACGAACATACAACAGTATTTGGAGACTTAAACCTCACTTCACATTAGTTGCTTATAGTCATTTAATTTAGAGGTTTATGTTTAAACAAAATTTCCAGGGAGGGGCAGCGGCCCTGTCCTGTCCCCCCTTCTGGACGGCCATGCTTAGAGAGTATGTCCTTTTCCTTTTCTGGAATTACACAGAATCGCCTCCTTTACAGATACACGCACTACAAATCTCTAGAATACATAACTACATGTCACTAAAAAGAAACACACTCGGAAATATTGCACATAAGACCTATCCGCACTTAGGTCTATCCTGCGCCAAAGTACAAAGACACAAGTACTCAGCCCAAACACGTCACACCATCAACATCCCCTACGGATGTACATAAGGGCACAATAGGTATACACACATCACATATGGTTACCAAAATTTGGTCTGACCGGAGGTTTAGGCTTAATTGCTTGGCACTCCGGGGGTAAGGGTGGGCACACACACAAAAAAAAAAATTACCATTAATATTTTTGAACGATTTCTATTTTCAATAACTTCCTGGGCATTGCTGGATTAACCATATAAGACAAGTAAGCATGTGCTTAGTGTATCAATGAAAGAGGGGCAACCACAGAAATTTTTCATAGACGAATTTATCATTTAAATTATTAAATTATGCGAATTTGTTGGCAAGATTAGTTATGAAGATCTGATCAAAAACCTAGCAAGGGGGAAAAGTAGAAGAAAACTAAGACATAAATAAAAGGGAAGCATAAAGAAATAAATATTATTTTCCTTCGTACTGTATGTTTCTTTTAATTTCGAACTTTCGATAAATAACACTTTATCTTAGGGTTTATCATTGCTTTAAGATTTTGAATTACAAGCGTAAGGGTGCATCAAAATTAGTTCCTGCTTCGGCATCTAAATATTAAGTAAACTAGACTAAAGTAGGCTAGTCGATGATTGTTCTGAACTGTAAACAAGGTATATATATGGTTTATAAATTATAATCCTTCGCTATCTGTATGCCTACCAGAGTTATCGGTCTACAAGGTATTTGAAGTACGCTAATAATTTCGATCTGGAAATCCACTGTCAAATGCTAATTTACACCATAAATATAGGTTTCGAGTTTCCTGACTCCAAAAATAGTGATCAAAAAAATTTTCTGTGTCTATGAGTTAAATAACAGTACTCGAAACTGGAAAATTATCATGAGAGAGAAAATATCTTAATTCCTTTTAATTTTGACTTGATTTAATACAAGACTTGTTCACATGTATTTTTAAACCTTGCTTATATTGTGAGTACATATCACGGCAGGGGAAATAGATTTCCAAATCCAAAACAAAAGGACACTTTCAGCACTTAAAGAAGAAACAAAAAAAGGACACGATCTAGGTAAGAGTTGAATAACATATGATTACTATACAATCGTTTTGAACATAACATAACATAAGAACTAAAGTGTTTATGATTATAGGTAGGCCTACACAGTAACAAAATGGTCATTATTATTATTATTATTATTATTATTATTATTATTATTATTATTGTTATTATTATTATTATTATTATTATATAATGTTTTTCGAAGTTTGTCTTCTTTCAGTAGGCCTATTCTCTCATAAAAGTCAATACAATAAATATTCTGCTTGCTCAAATGGTGTTTTATTTCTGAACGGCTTCAGTGTTCAATCAAAAAAACGGAATGACACGCTGTAGGCCTACACAGCAACTTGTCTGTTGTTGAGTCTTCTCTCAAGAAGGGATATTCTTCTCCCCAGTTGAAGCTATACATCCATTTCGGCATGATGAAAAACCAGGATGAAATATCACTGCTCATAAGTATAGCTTTAATAACTTCACTGTTATTATTATTGGTATAATATACACAAACTGGCTTCATGTAGCAGTGCTACAACTCGTTGCAGCATTTTAGACATATTGCAAAGAGAGTACTTTCAGAAAGGTGTGTAATAGACATAGTATTTTTAACCTAAAAAATGTTAAATCAACATATCCGAATACACAATTGAATGAAGTCATGCTAAAAATTAAATAATAAAGGGACAAAGCGAAATCAGAGTCTATAAAAATTGACAGTAAGCGTCCGTCTAAAAAAGGTACATTCGCGTTAAAAAAAAAAAAAAAAAGGACACCTGGTCACCCAGTTATGCTAAATAAATAAAGTTTGTTTTTAAATATTCGCACAATTATGTACGGGATAGATATCTTTCGAGGATGCGGGAGTGTGGGGTGAGAACAAGTAATAGAGATAATTATTAATCAAGTGAAGTAGCCTTACTGCTGTATCAGTAATATAATGTTTTGCAATTTGGGGGGTAAGCTTAATGTGTTCATTTTTTTCTGTTTTATTTCTTGTGAACTGAGTAAGCACCTATCGTCCATCTGGCGAATGTTTGAAATTTGTACTGTAAACTGTAGACTATAATAAATATACCTGCATGCATACAGACATACATACCTACTCATTAACTTATTTTTAATCTTCAGTGTTGAGATGGATACTGACATGGAAGTGCGACCTGTTAACCAAGATTTCGAGCACCTCTCACGAGAAATGAGGAGTTTGTCAATGTCTAGGTTAGCATGGATTATACAAGCAATTGTGCCGTCTCCCTCAGGCTAGGTGTACAGTTAACTGGAATGCGGTTTCTTGCAAGTTCTGAAGATGCTTAAGTGAGTTCGTGCATTTTAATCAGCCCCGTAACAAATGGAGAGAGGTGTCTTACATTAAAAGACACACAGGGCGCTTTTGGGTTGGGACATACTTTGAACAGTCCTATAACAACAGTACCGAATTATACATTGAAATTCTTCAGTATCTTACAAGGAATACTAAACTCAAATTACTAACTTTGTTTTTGAAGCTAGAGTAACCAAATTTTGAAATCAGTTATAATAATTACACACACAAACTTTCATCTTTTCTGTATTAATTGGTTTATTATTTTTAATTTTATTAATGTTTTAATTAATTAATCTATAGCCTTACATAAGTCCCTTCACCAACAATTTTGACTATTTTTAACTGATATTCAGTAATATGTTTCCTAATACATGTGGGAACATGCTTGTAAAAGAAATAGGTTAATTACTGGACTCTTTTAATTTGTGAATTTGTTTTATATTTAATTTAAATAAATCTTGGTTATCAGGTCGCACTTCCACTTCAGTTTCCATCTCAACACTGAAGATTAAAAATAAATTAATGAAGGGGTATGTATGTATTTTGTTGGGCAGAGGTTCATTCCAAGGTAAGCCATGCTAAGATCAAGGGCAGGAAGACGGTCAGTATAATAATAATAATAATAATAATAATAATAATAATAATAATTCAATTCAATTCAATTCAATTATTTATTTATAGAAGCTACAGACAATTTTTACAAATTTTAAACAGTAGGCTTCTACTTAATATTAGAGTGAATTATGATAAAGGAATGGCAGTGGTGAATTATGATGATGATATATTATTTACAATAATAAAAGAATTACATATACAACAGGAATTACAAGATAACACATAATTAGACATCTGACTACCTAACTGTCAAGTCTGCAGTTTTAACATGATTGATTGTGCGGTCAGCAGAGCTATGTCAATAGCATGAACTTCGTTACGTCAGCACATTCTTTACTTATAATTCAATGCAGACACTAGTTTATATGTTTATATTTGAGGAAAGCAGGTCGCATTCTTTAATTAAAGATTGTGTCATTACATTTCTTGTTAAACTTGTAGAGCATATGGCCGTTTTATCAAAATAATGAATGAGTCCTTGTCAGTCTTGTGTGTATATAATAATAATAATAATAATAATAATAATAATAATAGTAATAATAATAATAATAATAGTAATAATAATAATAATAATAATAACAGTAATAATAATCACTGCTTGTGGAATATATCAGAATTTTTAAATAGGGCATTGCAAGCAATAGCCATTCTGTTAGAAGGAATCACATATGGCTGTTGAACAGCAAAAATTGTTCGATTTCTTGTTCCTCGTGCATATGGGACAGAGAGCCCTATGCTATCTAAAATTGATTTGCAATGTATTTCCCCACGAAAGACTTTAGCTATGAAATTAGCATCTGCAGAAACACGCCTATTATATAATGTTTCCAAATTTAATAACTTAAGTATATCATCATAGTCCAAATTTCTGTTAAACTTATTACGTATAAGGGAAACAAATTTTCTTTGTATTCGTTCCAGCTTATTACTGTCAGATATTGTAATGCTGTTATAAGCAACACTACAATATTCTAAGCCACTGCGAATTAAAAATTTGTAAAGAGTAAGTAATGACTCTATGCTTTTTAAATTTTGAGAAATTAAACGAACTAATCCAAGAGTTTTTAAAGCCTGTGTGAAAATATGGTCAATATGGACATGAAAATATAATTTTGAGTCAAGATAAACTCCAAGGTATTTTATATTTTCTGAACGTGCTATTATGTTTTGGCCAAGACGATAATTGTATATTATTTGGTTAGTTTTTCTACTAAATATCATGCTCTGGGTCTTACTGGTGTTAATTATCATTAAATTTGATTTACACCACTGGTGTATGTAATCAATATTCCTTTGCAGTAATTTGCAGTCCGAAGCCGTAGATATTTTATTCCATATACATAATAATAATAATAATAATAATAGTAATAGTAATAAATAATTAATAATACTAATTAATAATAATTTAGGTGTCCCTTGAATGGCTAAGGCCTCCAGCAACAGGGAATAAACACAATAATAAAAACAATGATCATTATATTATAATAATCTGATAGTTTATGAGTTTCTGGTGAAATTTGTAACTCGTGATTCGTAGCTCATGACTCGCTGTGTAGCTAATGGTTCGAGATCTAAACAAGCTCCTAACTTCCATAAAACTGTATACATAGTGCTGTCTGAAGTCTATTATCGGGCTTGTAGTAATCAGGATTTTCATGAACAAAATAACGATCTCTGCCTGACTGTACACATTGCAGAAAGATAATCTAGTTCTGAATGTAGGTTAAGTTCATGGATTGCGGTTAAAGAAGTGTTATTCTTTAATGCATAATTGAAGGGCAAACGATACTGACTCTGTATAACATTTTGCAAATTGTGTACATTGTATTGTATACTCTCGATAGATCTGATTACCACACTAATTTAATATTTTCAACAGCAAGTTATACATCATAGGAACGTTGCTTTACGTAATAAACGGTGCAATATATTTTGCACAAACTTTCTCACAAATACCTGTTAACATTTGTATTATTGATGTTTTTAAGTTGACGAAAGAAACCAGTATGTACAGGTAGGGGGAAAAAAGCGGACCGATTAAAATATCTAAGTTGCCGGTATGAGCCACTGCCCATGCCTAGCGGCATTCACAGGATAGCAGGGTATGTATTGAAATTTTTAGACTTAGCCCATTAGAAAATAAACCATTAATTTGCTGTGTGTTTTCAGACAGAAAAATGCACAGATAACAGCTGTATATCAACTGAAATCAGCTACAAGAGTCGGTCCGCTTTTTTCCCCTATCTGTACCATTCAAAAATGTATCTAGGCTACATCATTCAGGTGAAATAGATTTAGGGATCTTATGGCACCACATAAATATTAACTGAAAAAATAATTGCTTCGACTATTCAATAGGTTTAGACTTCCTAGGTCAAGAGAATGGACCATAAAATAGGGTGCAAACTAAACAAAGTCAATATAATGCTCGATTCAGGCCCGTTTTAACTATTGCTCTTTTTATGACGTGAGGATATTTTTATGGACCTAAGTGATACAGCACCTGCATACTTTTAATTTTTATGATTTCAGGTTTGTTGAAGAAAATATAGTGATCTATAATGAAGCCTACTATTTCCTTTATTATTAATATTACCATTACTAAGATTGTTATTATTATTAATATTAATTTGCTTGTCCTGCGTATAACTCATACTATAAGTTATATTACGTGACGATTGCCTTTGCTAATGAGGAAAACATGAAAACCCCCAAGTCAGATAATCCAACCACGAGGTTTGAGATTTGAACCCAGGACAACCTACCTGGCCACCACGCTTGTAATGGTTTTAGTTTGTCCATTACGAAACAGATATACCACAGAATACTTATTATTATTATTATTATTATTATCATTATTATTGTTATTATTATTATTACTATTGAGATATACTGCATTTTCATAAGAATAAGTTAAATTATATTTTTCTTGTTACTATGGGAAAGTCTTGTTCTGATTTTGTGCATTGAATTATTGAAGTCACACTTATTTCGTGTATGTCTCGATACCTATTAATTTTATAAAGAAATGTGTAATGACAAAAAATATTCATTTTAATTTTCTCTACAACTTTACTGGACTACGTTCCATGTATCTCCGACTGCAACGGTGATTGTCTAGAAAAATCGGAAATGAACATGAGTAATAGTACCCCCAAGTAATTTTAACAGAAAAAACTAATATAGCCATTTTATTAGTCATAGAAATGAGTTTCGAAATTTACATTTTTATTAAAATCGTTAGAGCCGTTTTTTAAAACACAAAATTTTGATAAAAGCTTTTACGAAAAGTCCCTTAATATTTCAGTTATGGAAAGCAAATTCTGGGCGGTCCGATAAAATTAAAAGAAAGTCCTTAATTAAAAAAAGAAGTAAATGCAATGAACCGTTTACCGGCTACATTTGCCCACAGATAGACAGACAGACAGACGGATGAATGGATGGATGGATGGACAGACGGACGGACATTCAGACAGATTTCATTCCAAAAATACGTTTTTTTCAGTTTCTAGGCATCGTGAAACATGTTTTCCCCGTTTTCTCGACTTCAATTTTTGTCACGATCACAATATTTTCTCGATATTGCGTATATGCAAGAAAGTAAAAATAAAAATAAGACAGCTATTTGGTACGTAAAAATAAAAATAATACTGTTATTTGGTTATTTAGTGTTGGCAGTGCTGTGTTTTGCTAAAGATGAAATTTTCTTTATCAAGAAAAAGTAAGAGAATTTCATCGCCATGTTTGTTGTTACATCCTCAGCAGATAGTTAACCCAAAATCAAAATTTTCTTCTTATACAATTTTTTATTTTAATTTTCCCAGACAAACACACACACACAGATGTGAAAGAGCAAGAGAGAGAAAAGAGAGAGAGATAGTGAGAGAGAGAGTGAGAGAGAGAGAGAGAGAGAGAGAGAGAGAGAGAGAGAGAGAGAGAGAGAGAGAGAAGACTTAGAAACTTCTGTTAATATTCAAAACGCGACATTGAATTTCAGGGTCAAACATAATACTTGCTCTTAGATGACCAACCTTTCAATATGAAAATTTAAAAAATTTGGTCATGGCAAATTTTAGCCAAATTTTCGAAACATAAATCCTACATTAAATGGTCGGATGAATCATTTTTAAAATATCAAAATATTAAATTAAATTATAATACTTAAAACCATTTTATATTATTTGAAATATTCATATTTATTAATTGTGTGACAATACTCAACACAATAATGTATATTTCTTATCACATTAAACTTACTGTAAAAATGTTACTTATGTTACTAGTACCGGCAAACTTACATTTAACATAGGGTTGCCAAATTCCAAATGACAAAAAAACAGCCAACCTTGAGGGTTAAATCAATGAGTGGAGTAGTATGTTTCACCAACGAATATACAGGTTTAGCGATACATTTTACATAAAAACATATTAATGAAAATGGCAACTAGCAGTACCAATAAAACTACTAAATGATCTTATTTACTGTAACAAACCATTTTTACAGTGCATACAGTACAAAACTACATGTGTTACAGTGTTATTCCTTTAAAACAATTGCATTTTTTTGCTGTTGCTTAACATTTTCAAAACTTTGTTTTTTAGTTTTAATGAATTGAAAAAGTTTTTGACATGACATTTTCAAAATAGACTGCACACAAAGTTCTGCTTTCACAAGATTCACACCAAGTCTTTTTTTTCATGGCTCTGTACATTGTTCATAATGCAATGCTAAATGTTCTTTCAACAAAAGCTTTACTGGGAGAATTAACAAAAACACTGGATACCACTTTAAATATATGTGGAGGACATAGAGTACATTCATGAAAATTACGCAAAAATTCCCTTTTCTGTAACAATAATTCTCTTAGCCACAAAAAACTGGCTTTTGGTGGATTTTACACTTTAACGTCCAGGCACCTGCTTTCCTATGTAAAAGACGTTAATAATCAGCCCGGCCAGTGAAATATCAGCCATTTGGCAACCCTCATTTAACAAGAGATGCTGCAGCAGCTTTGATTTTATTGTATCACTTTGCAAACTGTAACCATAATCAGTGGCGCCAACTTTTGAAAAACATTGGGTGGGCTCATACTCCCGTCCATTGGTTCATGAAATATATATATATATATAAGTGGGTTTGTCCTGACTGACTGACAGAGAATCAACGTAGAGCCTAAACTATAATAGTTAGAGATTTGGAATTTTGCTAGTACCTTCGTTTCATAATATAGGCCTATGTGAAAACTAAGAAAGGATTTTGCAAAATTTTGATTTTAAATGCCAAAAATCAAATGTTTTCGAGGAGACGAAATACCTATTATAAATTTAATCAAACACAAGTCACATTGAACAAACACTTCTCATGACAACAGTGTATTGTTGGCAGGCAGCTTTGGAAGTGCATGATACGGGACTTTGACAAATTAGATTAATTAGATTAATTTATTGATGTAAATAAATATTGAAATCCACGAAAATAATGCACAATGTGATCCAGTCACATAACTTTCTCTACCCTGGACATAGAGAATACCATTTTCTCATTTCATATTTTGATCTACTGTACAATAAGAGTTCGTATTGCAGGGACAGCATTTTCAGTTGTCTCAACCTGGGTGTGCCAACGAGTAGCCTATGCCATATCAGAAGTCGGTAAAAGATTCTATCCACTGATACGTTATTCATACCTTAGGCTTTGCATTTTTAGTTGAGAAGTATGGATGTTTATCATAGGCCCTAAGCATGTAAAAGGATACATTTTTAGTCCTATGCGCACAGTATAGGCCTATTATTATGTCCTAGGTTTTGGGGGAGGAAAGTAAGAAAGTGATAATGAATTTCTTTTTGATTTCAGCCCCGAAAAGGTTGTATGGTAACATGAGGATGAGAAATAAAATATTCCGTCAAATTGTATGTTACCGGAATTTCTATTTCTTATTTCAAACCCTTCCAGGCATGGTGTGTAGAAACAATGGGGTGCTAAAATCTACATCCTCTATAAGCCAAAAAAGCTACATCTAGCGTTTTTGAATGGGATAAGTCGTTCTTCCTCATTTCAAATTCTAATTACCTATATAAGGACCTAGAATTTGAAAATCGAAAGTCCTTCATAAGTTAATTTCGAATTACAAAATACAAAACCCGAGCGAAGCTGGGCCTTTTAAGTTAGTGAAATGTAAGACACATAAAATACAGTATAGGAAGAGCATGGGAAAGCTTACGAATTTATTCTGTTCTAAACGTCTCATTTCACAACAACACACTCATTGGAATTCTGTGTTAATTACAGGCCTATTGATACGGTTCCAGATATTTAAGTATTATGTTATGTGGTGGGAATTGTAACATTATGTTTGGTAACGTATAACTTTCTTTGCTTAAACAATAAATTACCTACAGAATAATAATACTAAAGAAACTCGCGAACGAAATTCTCCGAAATAATATATAAATCAACCAGTCGTTATACTATTGCTAAAGCAATACTGAAAGTCTTCAACTATTGTTCTCCTTGTTACTTTTCCGAAATACGTAATTCTGAGGAAGACTGATCTTTAACTTTTAAAATGTTTCAAATGCCTAGAAGTTATATATATACATATATTCGAATCGTCTTTGTATGAGTTATCTGTTCACCTGGTGCCCCTAGCCTGTTTAAACAAACCATTGCAGATAAACCGTGTACTGCATTCTAATTACTTTATTCGAATATATGATACACAAAATACAGATTTTAAGTTTAACACCCAAATGAGTTTTGCCCTTGTGTGGGTGCCGTTCAGTATTAATTGTAAATAAATACCATTAACAGCCAATAATATTATGGTAAGTAATTATTAAGAAAAATTATGTTTAGTTTACAAAATAACAGAAATTTACAAATTCACCTAGAACTAGAAAAAAGAACCGTGAATAATTTAATTAAATGTAAAACTCAAATTAAAATTAATAGAGAACGTGTAAATAATACAAGAAAGAGGCCTGGAACTTTATATGGATGTGAGACATGCTCCCTTACTCTTCGGGAAGAATATAATCCGAGAATGTTTGAAAACAAGGCGTTCAGAAAAATATTGAGACCTAAGAGAGATGAAAACTGGGACTGGAGAAAAGTGCATAATGACGATCTTTATAACTTGTAGTCTTCACGGAATATAATAAAGGTAATTAAATCACTGAAGATGAAATGGGCTGGACATGGGGAAGGAAAGACTTAGGCCTATCCTAAAACTATTTTGAATTGAGGTCTGAAGGGAAAATACCACTGGGAAGACCTAGGCGTAGGTGGGAGGACAATAGTAGAATAGATTTAAGGGAAGTAGGACTTGCGAGGGATGGTTGGATGAAGTTAGTACAGAATAGGGTTAAACGGCGTGCTGTAACCGCGCCAATGCTCCTCCGGATTTCATAAAACAGACTAGCAGATGCCCGCGATTATTAAGTGCCAGTATGGTACTTTATGAGATTGTGTGGTGGACGAAAAAATGTCTGTCCGTCTGTCTGTCTGTCCGTCTGCCCGTCTGTCCGTGTGTCTGTACGCACCATAACTCAAATACGCTTTTTCGGATTTTCATGAAACTTGGAAAACACATTTATAATGTCCATGGGAAGAACCCTATTGATATTGAACCAAATCGGTTCACCGGTACCGGAGTAATGCCCAATTTAGTGCCTATTTTAATAGATTATGGCGCCTTTCTAATATAAAAACGCCATCACTCAAATACGCTGTATCGGATTTCCATGAAACTTGGTATACCCATTTATGACGTCCATGAGAAGTGCCCTATTGAATTTGAACCTAATCTGTTGACCGGTACCGGAGTAAAACCCAATTTAGTGTCTACTTTAAAGGCGCAATAACTCAAATACGCTTTATCGGATATTTATGAAACTTCGTATACGCATTTATAATGTCCATGGGAAGACGTTTATTTATATTGGACCAAATCGGTTGGCCAGTACCGGAATAATGCCCAATTTAGTGTTTTTATGTTAATATATAAGAAGTCGCGATAACTCAAATATGCTTCATTGGATTTTCCTGAAATTTTGTATACCCATTTATAATGTACGTGGAAAGACGTCTACTGATATTGGACCAAATCGGTAGACCGGTACCGGAGTAAAAGCCAATTTAGTGTATATTTTAAAGACGCGGTAACTCAAATACGCTTTACCGGATTTTTATGAAACTTGGTATACACATTTATAATGTCCGTGGGAAGACGTCTATTCATAATGGATAAAATCGGTTGACCTGTTTCGGAGTAATGCTCAATTTAGTGCCTATTTTATGGTAATATACGTATTCGAAAGAATTTATAAAGAAAAATGAAAATCAGTTATCTTGACAACATAGCCTATTGTTTTACTGTGATCTTATAAGGCCTTGGAAATTAAAATACAGGTAGCTATGACAAAAAACATATTGATTTACATGCGCTTATCCAACTAGACCGTTAAAATGACCCAGGTGGCCGAGATGGTAGACCTTTCTTCTTCCGTAAGCCCTGCTTAATGAATAAATCTGGAGCTTAACTTGGAAATCAATTTAAAAAATATATATATTCTGTATATCATAATTGCAGTCATAACTGATTAAACAAAAACATACTGGCACTTTGTTACATCAGTTTACCTGATTTTATTTACTTACTAGATGTTTTATTTAAATCATTTAGTTATCGTGGAATGCACTCCAAAGCCGGATTTTTAGCTGTTTCATTATAATTATTAATCGTTTAGTTTAGAATGATTCGTGTGTAAGTGTTAATAAACGTGTTTTATTTGTTTTGCTCTTAATTTTTTTTTAAATTAATTATAGCTGCCACCTGCTAGGAGACTTATAAAATATTGATGTGACTATGGTATAAATATAGTACTGTAGGCCTACATGAAATGATTTCATTGTTTCTGAAGACAAACTTTGTAATAATTGTCTTGTACTCCACACTCTTTGTCTTGTATCACAATTCCTTGCTTTGCCCATTAAATTCACCACAAGCATAATCTAACTTCTGAATTTAACTTTTCCGCACTCTCCTTAGCCTATATATATTTTGAAAAGCAATGTGATTAAGTTTTCTTATGAATGCATAAAAAGCATAAAAATATGGCGGTGGATGTGGAAACTGCGTTAACAGATTGACTGTAACCCCCTATGAAACCTCCACTTGTGGAGGTTTCATTACCTATACTAATTTTGTTAGAGAGAGCAGAGGGGCAAGTGGTAAGCCCATCGCCTCTCAAGCGATAACAGATTAAGACGTAAAAATTTACTGAACTGAGAAACGACTTCAGACAATCGTGAGTGAATTGGAACAAGAGGAGGTAGTATTATTATGTCAACAATAGCCTGATTTTAGCTTTCCAGCGATTCAACAAGAAAACATATTTTAGTAATGGTAATAAATAATTTAACAAAATAGGCCTACGGCAAATTATTGGGTGGGCTTCAGCCCCACGGGCCCATATAAGTTGGCGCCTCTGACCATAATCAAAATTGACCGCTACCTTGAGTTCTGATTTACTTAACTGGAAACTACTTTGATTTCTTTGATCTGTCCATTGACTGTTCATTATTGAGAAAACTCTCTCAGTATGAGCATTTGAGCATCAAATACTTATAGCCTAAAATTTACCAAAATATATTAGTAAAGGTATTAGTGTCAAATTGAATTGTGCTATTATAAATACAACAATACTGAGAAATTAATAATAAAGAATGATTATGAATAATATGGGGGTATTAATTGAAGATCAAAATGGCAGCTGGGATGGTAAAACAAGACTCTAAAATATGGGAGTTTTGTTGTTTGTTTGTTTCTTGAGGGCTGTAATTAGAGTTGCTTTTACTGCACCTGATATCAGGGGCGTATTTAGCTACTTAATCGCCCCTAGGCAGAGAAAAATATTTTCGCCCCCTTATTTCCACATGAATTTACAAAGTAAGCATTATTGTAACTGAAATAGTAGGCTAATAATAATAGCAGTAATAATAATAATAATAATAATAATAATAATATATAATAAATAAATAAATAAATAATTAAGTAAATAAATAAATAAACAGGTGCGTATAGTTGTCAATGCTACTCATTTATATTTTATTGTGCGTTACATTAGTACTATTTCGAAGAGTTATGAATAAAAAAATGTTTAATATGTTAAAAAACAACAGTAACAGCTTACAAGCCGCCCCTTCAAATCTGCCATCCTAGGCAGCTGCCTAATCTGCCTAGGCTTAAATGCACAATGCAGCACTGCCTGATATAAGTTAGAGTAACTCTGTTCTAGTTTCTGAAGTCTTGTTGAATAGAGCAAGCAAAAAGCAGCAGTAACTTACGGTACATCAATACCAAAATCCTCCAAGATGAAAAATGGCCAGAAGAGTCGAAAAATGCCATAAATCTAAAAAAACAAGAAAATCCAATCTCAAAAATCACAAAATATTTACAAGAATTGGAAGTAGAACCTTAAGTAATAACACCTCCAGAGATAGATAATCTCAATCTCCAGGAGAAAATAAAACAGCAAGAATTAAAACAAATAGCAATTGCAACAATTGAAACAAAATTCCCAACAGGAGAATGACTCCATATCTACAAAGATGTATCAGCAGTGAGCAACAAAGAAACAGGTGCAAGAGTATACTGCTCTCTCTTCTCACATTACATCCCAGTTGGAAGCAACCAAACAAATTTTACAGCAGGAACAGAGGCAATTCATTTTGCTAGCCAACAATTATTACTACTGTGAATAAACTTAGGCCTGTTCTAGAAACCACTATTCTTAGTAAATTCAAAATCAGCAATTCAAGTAAACCCTAATAATACCTAATCTCAAACAGAGAAAATAAGAAAGTTAGAAAAATTATCCAAACACTGTCACAGCAACAGAAAACATTCATCTCTCAGTGGACACCCTCATATGTTGCAATCATAGGAAACAAAATGACTGATTTACTAGCAAAAACGGGAACCAGACTTCAACAACCAAGTAAATTTCATGACAAGCATGCCCTCATCAAAGTTATAAAGCAGAAAGGAAATGCAAAACTTAACTCATAGAAACTAAAGTCAGAAACAAAACATATGAAAACATCCAGAAACAGATTCAGAATCGAAGTTACTGCTGCCTTTCATTTAGTCACTGGACACACCAGTCTTGCAGCCCATCTTCAGAAGTTGGTATATATCCATCAGCCAAATGTACCATCTGCAACAAGCACAATAGTATCATGGACAAGGATCGTCTTCTCCATTGTTGAGGACTAGATTACGTCAGCAATCAAGCAACATCACAGCGCTATTCTGGACTGCTAGACAGCCAATGAGACAAATTTCGAATGGAAGAAGAAGAAGAAGAAGAAGAAGAAGAAGAAGAAGAAGAAGAAGAAGAAGAAGAAGATAATGGAGGTTCCCGGGAAATGCAGGAGAATTGGTTGCTGTACTTCCTCTTCCTCTACTTTTGTACTTGTAATACCTATAGTATGAAAGAAAATATTAAAATAATCATATAGTATGTGATGAATTTAAAGTTCTTGGTTTACACTCTGATATTAATACAGAACTTGTAGAATCAATTCATTCCTTTCACATATAGGCTTATGATTTTAAGCACAAATGAAATTCAACTAATACTGTGGCCATTGAGTAATATTCTGCTAACAAGAAGTTACTGGATAATCCATGGGGGTGAAAGTAACATTAAAAGAATAGCAACAGCTCATAAGTTCACTGCCCGACCAGTTGGTGCACTGTGATCGCTGTTGCCATGGCGGCAGGTTTGTTTCGAAACATGTGACAGCAATATAGACAAAGGCATAATATCCAGTTTTTGGAAAAGGGGAGCTATAATATTAAAATATTATAAAGATATCAAGTACCGATACAGCGAAGGTAAGTTAAAATACATTAACTGCTTTAAACAATCCTGGATTAATATTTTTCCATGTTCTACGAATTAATAAGCTTAATGTTTCGTATTTTTTGTTTCAGAAACGAGTAAAATATTCCTGTAAGTTCCCTGGCTGCAGAAGTAGATGCTTCAGTATGAAATCCAACGTGAACTACAAAAACAAACATTTCTACAGGTTTCCAGAAAATCAAATATGAACCAACAGAAACGTCAGTGCAATCTAGATGATAATGTGAATATTGTGCTAATTATTTCATTTGTGAAGACCACTTCCTGGAGAAAGATGTTGTTAAACATACTAGACATAAGTTAAATTACAAAGTTATTCCAAAGCAGCTGGGACTCATGATTTACAGAGACCCTGTGAGCTCTAGTGTAATAATGCTCCCAATCTATTATGGGAAGTGACTCTGAAGCCTCGTCTAGTTTAGAAATAGATTCTTGTTCACATGGTGTAGGCCTAAATATTTCAGGATCTGGTGTGGAAGAAAAGGGTACAAATAGTGTCACATTAGATTTGGATAGGGGTAAGTACAATTTTTGTCTAGTATTTACTGTAATGTAATCTTTTTAAAATCAGTTTTTATAAATAAATATAATTCAATAATCAAGGATGTTTGTTTTTTATTTATAAAGTCATCTAAAGTAATACATATTTCAGCAGTAATATTTCAGCAGTCACTGAGCCTTGTATGTTGTTTGTTGTGAGTAGCAGAAATTCTAGAAGGGAGTCTATACTATGGTTTGATTCTATGCTATGGTTTGTATAAGATCTGATGCATATTGCATACAAATTATTATTTTTTTCTTATTTAAGGTGTTCATCATTTAGTGCATTTTGTGGTCAATGTTATTAAAAGATAATTGTTTGTATCGCTATAGACTGTTAGTATTGGTGGGCTATGGTCATTACAGTAGCCCGCTAATACTAGTGGGCTATGGTTTTACAGAATTTCGAATGCATTTTCACACATGAGTTTTGGTACGTAAATTTTTCATTCGGACAGCTTAACTACCCAACCCCTTGGGGCCCTGTATAGCTTTTTGTTTCCAAGTTTTGACATGCGCTGTTCACATCACTGCCTTCTAGATTGTATCACTCGTGTTTACTCGTGTATACACTGCCTGTCCAATACGGCTAATTTTGCGTACTCGGCGACATTACAGATAGCAGCACCATTCACACCCAGATTGCTTCTTGTTTTTTGCTACGACATTGTTGATTATGTAGTGCTGCCACCGCCGTCTCGTAATATAGTAACATTCTCTTGGGAAATATACCCTAAAAATTTTCAAAAAGCATAAATTGAATGTTTAAACTTGTATTATTCTAGGTACCGGTACTTAATTACTATGAATAAAATTTACTATCAATACGTCTAATTAATTTATATTTATTTTAATTATTGCTCCAAAATTCCATTTCAAGGTAAGTGTCATATACTGGAAAAATATTTTGTTCTAAACAAATAACACAAATATCTGTGTCTGTTTAGGCCTAATGCTTATTTTAACGCAGCAAACGCATAGAAGCAATGTACGGTAATGTATAGGGCAATGCCTTCTAGACTCTGTTACTCGTGTATTCTCGAGACGGCGGTTGTATAGGTGGCGGTGATTGGTGCAATGTGGGTGTGAATTGTGTCGCCTCTACTGGAGAAATTATGCAATTGAGAAATACTCTAAACTCCATGTTAAAATAAAGCATAGGACAGGCAGTGTAATTCTCGAGACGGCGGTGGTTCACATATAATAATAATATTGTGTTCTATGGGATAACCTAGTGGGCTTTGAAAATCATTGAAGCTGAATTATTGTTGCTCTTCATTATGTTAGTTCATTTTCATCACTACAAGTTCAGTAGTGCTAATATAGTTAATATAGTTAGTGTTAACATAGTTTTGTTTTATTCAATTATAAAAGTGTTATAAGAGAGTTTATTATTAGAGTCCACATAACTTAATTTTCATAGTGCCTCCGTAACCTCATCATGCATGAGAAAGAAGATGACAACAATTGACAAAAAAGAACAAAAACTTAAAATCACCGTAACTTAAGTCTTTATAGGCTATATTTCTCTAAGTCCTTTTGAGCCATTATCAACCTTATCAAATGGTGAGGACATTACAGAAGCTATGGATCAAAACAATAGTTCTGCTCATAAATCTATACAACCATCTCCTATACCTGTAAACAATGTATCAAATATAAAGAAGTCCTTCACGATTTGAGAGCAGAAAATGCAAGCCTTTTACAACATCAGACAATCAGAGAGTAAAATTTTCTTTTGAAACTTCTGAAGGTTACAGAACTACCATGAAGTATTTTGAGACTCATAAAGTAGAGTTTCATACATAAATGAAGAAAGCTTGCACTTTCCATGTGGTAATTAGAGGCCTGCATCCTTCATGTGATATAACTGTGATATAACTTCATGTGATTTAAACCTGCACAAATGGTTCCAGTCTATCATCCTGTTACAAATATGGCTTTACCTTTATTTTTACTAGACCTTAAACCAAATGTAAATAATGAAAAATTTACTAATTAAACAGACTTTACTACGCTGTGATAAAAGTAGAACCCCCAAAACCTGAAAGGTATATTTCTTAATGTGTAAATTGCCAAAAATATGGTCGCAAAAACTATTGCCATAAAAGAGTCAGATGTGTGTACATAACCTCATGATGCCCCACTTGTGTGTGTGAATTGTAAAGGGTAACACACCGCAAATTATAGAGGCTGTCCTGAACATCTAAAGCTTCAAAAAGTAACAAATCATACTTTAAATACTAGAAAATTCCAAGAAAATGAAACAAGTACAAATTCTTCTCTAACAGGAATCAATTTATCCAATCAGAATTTTCCATCCTTTCCAATCCCTCAAGCTCCACAAGTCTCTTCTCAAAAAAGAAACGTATACCAAAGGAGCTCCTCCTGAACCAAATGTAAACCTGCTGGATCATATTCTAACCAAGCTGGACTCACTCCTAGAGCTTCTATCCTCCTCTTATCTCAAATTGTGTACCTGACCTTACAAAGGGGCTAAGTGCCAAAATTAAGTTCTGAGATAATCAACAATCCTTGTAAAGAAATAGCATTGGCCCTTACCTGCAGTGCTCTCTCTTGAGCAACTTTGCAACCACACTATTAAGAATTTCACTTAGCACTTTTGTAGGGCAATGCAGGATGTCATATACCACCATTGTATAGTAAAATGTCATTTTTTTTAAATTTGGCGCTTAGCCCCTTTGTAAGGTCAGGTACACAATTATGCATGGCCTTTTGAAACATAATGCCTAGAGTCCCTAATAGAGAAATCCGCATTTGCACTTGGAACTGTCAACGCATTAATAATAAGTAACATGAATTATTGTATTTCCTTCAAACTTATAACTTAATATTGACATATATTTGCTACAGAGACCAAATTAGCACTGCATTTTCATTATTGCATAGGGCTGATGATGATAGAGTACAGGGCTGATCATCCCAGCCAAGAAAGGAAAGGGGGTTCTATTGTTTTTATAAAAATGTCATTACTTCATTATGAACTTCCACCCAACAAATTGCAAATTGCATAGGATTTTATTCAGCTCCAGCCAACAAACTAAATCCATCGGATTTCTAGGCAGTTTTTTGCCATGAATTGATATCTTATTATCTACTCGGCAGAGATTTCAATAGCAAGCATCCTTGTTGGTGATGAAGGGTACAGGGGAAAAACAATCAAAGTCCACTTTTGGTGAAATTCGTGATTTGATGCTATTGGCTTCTACGGGTGTAGTACTACATTCTAGCCCTTCGAAACATGGAAATAACACACCTAATCCTCTAAAAATTGGCAGAAAATAATAGCATACAGGGGAAAAGCAATCATAGTCCTCTGTGAAATACAAAAACAATTATAGTTAATTAAATGGATTAGGATTATTATATAATTTTAAATTGGGGAATTAAGTTATGTAGTTCTTAAGTTCTTTAATATCACTTTTACCAGTGAAATGAAGAAGACCACAGAAGCCAGAAGAAGACAGCAACCTCAGATACCACTCCTATGCATACAAGGTACGTGTTCAGAGAGAAAGAAAAGTTATTGAAACTAAGCAATCAAAGAGTTCACATTGAAACACCCAGCAACTTGAAAGAACACATTAGAAGAAGTTGCATGTGGCCGTTTCCCTTCAAGGTCATTGAATGTTCTCAGGGTGTCTCCAAATCATGGACTGCATTTCTGAGCAAAGAACACAGAAAGACGTGACCAATGAAGATAAGAGAAATCAGAAAAATGGTTGTAGACAAGGGTTCTTCTAGAGTGCACTACAATGGCTCCTGGGAGACATATGTCATTGTTGACAACAAGTGCCGAGCACAAATTAAAGGGTTACCTGCCCCTGCGTACTCTAAAAAAAATTCCACTTTCTAGGTAAAAGTATAATGATCTACCGTCTCTGAAGAAATTATGTTCAGAAAGTGCTCAGCTTTAAAGATTACCCGTTATTAACAATGAGTGATTTTAACAATTTAAAGCTCAACATTACTTTTCATTTATTGTTGCCTTGAATATTAACTAGTTTTGCTTGGGTGAACTAGATTAATAACTTATTTATTTATTCTGTAATGACATTGATGCTTAGTGGGCTCAGGGGCGGATCCACGGGGGGGGGGAACCCCCCAAAATTTGTAACATTAAGCAAAAATTATTACAAATTTATTAGAACATAACCCAAATACTTAAATTAAAGCAACAACATTCATTATTTTGAAATACCTTTGTAAGAAAATGCTGAAATGTTCATTTTGTTTTCAATTGTGTACTGGGAATAATTAATTTTTATGATTAAAAACTTCCCTCTCTAATTTGGTTCCCCCCCCCCAAAATTTCTCTCTGGATCCACCCCTGAGTGGACTTCATATAAGAGATGTCTATCTTCTATTTTTATTATTGGCTAATGGGGCCTTGCAACAGTTCAAGCAGGCGCGGTTCTACCTATAGGTCACAGGGTCACGTGCCCCCCCATCCCCATCTATTTTGAATATAAACTGTACTGCATTTATAGCAACGAATAAAATAACTTAACATCCATCTATTTCAAACTTCGCGCGTTTGCTTTCCTGGTAAAGTTCGGCAACATAGCATGGGTCAAATTTCCGTCGTGCCCGGCCATTTCTCATCCCTTTAACATTTCCCCTTTCTAAAGCTGACGGAATGCAGGGAGGGGTTGTGGCTAGTTTAAGTTGTACAGGGTCACAGTAATTTTGCGACTTCACACAAATCAGCGCTGTCTGCACTCTTGAAGTCCTCCGCCAGATGGAGTGGTATGCATTATTATTACTCTGTAGTTGAGAACATATTTACGTGTCGAGAGAGACAGAATACTGTATAGCCAACTCTCTTACTCCCCCCAGGGTATCAGAATACAATAACATCTTACCTGTAAAACCTGTCCTGTAAAACAGTGCAAAAATGCTGTTTTCCTACCCTCTTCCGCAACTCAAATAAGCTAAAGCCGGAAGTTTTTTCTTGTTGAGTGTTAGTGCGTGCTTCTGTTTTTTCCTTAGTAAAGTATTTTTTACATAGTGATAGTTAAATGAATGAGAGAAGATACAAAATAAAATTCTAAATTTCGAGGACCGGTTATTAGCCAAATAATTAGGCCGGCCTAGACCAGAGCTAATAAAGACAAAAACAGAGTGTACAAGAGTAATTTCAATAAAATGTATATGAAAAGTGCGAGTGGATGTGCGGGTGTCTGACAACTAATGCACTATTTTGTTTTCCGTGTATTCTATTCGGTGGAGAAGATGCATGGACTAAAACTGGTAAATATTTACCCGATAGATGTAAGCACAGATTGTCAAAACGCCATTTAGACAATGAAATGAGTCTCGCTGTCTTAGGGAAGGCTGATATCAGGGTGCAACTTGATGATGGGTATAGAACATGTGTCCGTAAGCATAATGATGTTGTTGACAAAAACATATATATTTTGTCACGCATTCTTGATGCCATTAAATTTTGCGGGGAATTTGAATTGGCCTTGCGTGGGCATAATGAGATAGAGAGTTCTGATAACCCAAGTGTTTTCAAAGGTCTCATTAACTACACCGCGACACTTGACAATGTCCTTAAGAATAGTATTGTTATACAAAAAACTAAACAGAAAGGTAAGTTTTAGCTTAAGTGCGAGTTCTGTTTTCCTCTAACATTTATGGCTTATATTTGTATGTGACCCACCCCTATGGAACCTCACGAGCCGCCACTGAGTTCAAGATATTTGTAACAGAACACCTGTTAGAAAACCATTTCAAGAGTGTAACTAGAAAATATTGCTTATACATTGTTTATGTTTTTTATTTTGTAGCATTTTTTAACTTCATATTACATTCCTGAAAAAAAGTATAAAAGTGGACTTTGATTGGTTTTCCCCTGTACCCTTGGCAGAGTTTTAATAGCAAGCATCCTTGTTGGGGATCGAAAGTTGTCAATCCAAAAAGAAGAATACTACATAATGTGTCATATAAACTGAATCTGGAGCGTCTGTTTCCTTTGCAATCGAGACGTTACCCAGGAGATGGCAGCACACCAGATGTATTAGATTTCTTCATTGGTAGGCCTAAAAACGTGCAGCAGTGCTAAAATCCTGCTGTATTACATGAATTAAGCTCTTGTACTTATTATACTCAATGGCGTTGCTGTTTCTGACTTTAGTTTGTATGTGTTAAATTTGGCATTTTCTTTCTGCTTTATCACTTTGATGAGGGCATGCTTGTCATGAAATTTACTTGGTTGTTGAAGTCTGGTTCCCTTGTTTGCTAGTAAATCAGTCATTTTGTTTCCTATGATTACAACATGTGAGGGTGTCCACTGAGAGATGATTGTTTTCTGTTGTTGTGACAGTGTTTGGATTATTTTTTTAACTTCCTTAATTTTCTCTGTTTGAGATTGGGTATTATTAAGGATTGCTTGAATTGCTAATTTTGAATCTACTAAGCTTACTGCTTTCTGAAATAAGAAGAAAACATTTTATTGAATAAAATGAGCTGCTTGCTTTAATGTGTACTTTAAAACACAATTTACCAAAATATTAAGTATGTATGCTAGATGAGAATAAGGTGGCGATCATGCTGGTAATTGCCATAAAGTCTTAGGAAGTACAGCACCATATTTACCTCTCGATTTTCAAATAATAAGTCATATTCTTCAAGTAACCATTAAAAACTATCAATATTTACTTCAGTTGAACATCTATTCTGCAGGAGGAAGATAACGGTGGTTAAAAATACACTTTACGGTACCTGCTGGCTGCTACCGACTAAGGTTCTTCAGCGAAATAGAGAATTCTTGTGGAATTCCTGGAAGCAATAAACTCTTGGAATCCTTACAACATTAACATGAGACAAATTTGGGCTTCGATTTATCCAAGTTAAGCTTAAAAAATTTGAATTAATTGCAATTTTTTAACATACATTTATATAGGAATTTCAAGGGGAATGAGTATTTATTCGAAGTATACAATATTTCGAATTATCCAATGTCGAATTAACCAAATTCGACTGTATTATCAAGCCTGAAGCTTTACACTGATTCAATTGTGATTATATTCACCCTTAGTGTAGATCTTTCTTGAGATATAGCAGTACTGTGGTACATGTAACTTCTTCATAAATGTTTCCCACTTTGCTTTTCTGAATTAATTCCTAGTCCTAAGGTACTATCCAGGCCCATAGCCAGGGTGAAGTTTTCAAGAGGGCAAAGCAAATATTTCAGAGGGGGCCATCAAGTTTACCGTAATTTTTTTTTTTTCACATCCCATAACAAAATGAACCAAATTGTAAGTAAGGAGATAACCACTCTACCAGATTTATTAACACAAATTACAGACACCGAAATTAAGATATTGGAAAATACAACAAATTATCTACTTTTAAAAGAAATGTGGAAGGATTAAACACTTACTTCGCAGTGAAAATTGTGAATAGGCAAGTGTAATACTTATAAAGCTAACTTTCTTGACTTTGATTTTGCAAACTATAATACAAACTAATCCACATCAAGGGTCTTTGTTAAGTATTTGTTATAGCTCAAAAGCACAAGCTCTGCCTCCCTTTCATGTGACATGGAAAGTCTTTTTGGTCATAATAAGGATGTTAAATGTGAAAAACATCTTTCTACTGTGGTAGTACTAGCTGGAACAGTCAATTCCTCATCAACTAAAAGCAGAAACACTGGAAATGCTCCTCCATATTAATTCAATGTTTTACTTATCTCCAGTTCAAGACAGTTTGTTTGACATTGAGAGAATAAAACTTGTGACCAATTAGAGTTCAACTCCAGTATTTTCCAATTGCTTCTGGTTTTCACTGTCTTTTTTTTTTCTTTTTTTTAGTATCTATAGGCTATTCCACATTGAGAAAAAAGCATTGCTCTTATGGGCTACAGGGTTGCCGTGAATCACCTACCCGAAAGACTGAGATGACAATAGTATCGTTAGCACCTCTCTTTCTAACAAAGTACAGCGTGCTCATAACTTTCAGACACACGTCAGTTAACGTTGGGCCTTCCAACTGACTCTGTTCTGTGAGGTAATAACTAACTATAATAATAAAATTATTCTTTAATAGTATAATGAAACGATGAGACATTCGCGCATCAATAGTAGGCCTACAGTGTTTCGTTTAATTTAGTTTCACAACTAGCCATGACAATTGATATTTCCATCACTGAATTATGCTGTACTGAAACTTATAAAATTGAGAACTGATTATTAAATTTAAATGAAGTTAACAACAGACAGTAATATTCTGAATACTCGTCACCGCTGGAAGTCGGGTACGGCACAGAGGGAACTCCTTGCTCATTAGCAGGAATGCATTTGTTCTATTGTGGTTGCCTTATATACGTCAGTTCAAATATTAGCATAAATAGTACTATAATAATACAAATAATATTAATATTAATGATATGGTGCATGGGATGCATGTGACTTGGGTTCGATTCCCGGGCATTACAAGTTGCCTAGGTGGGATTTTTCTCACCTGTGAGGCGAATGTCGGGTAACTTTTAAGCCCTTGTAGTTCCAGGATATCATTTGACCGTCATTATGATCATCATCATCTCATCCATGCCTTGTTCGGCATGAGTGTGTGAGCAACTGGTGAAATTAGGTTCTCATTCACAGCATTCAGGATCAACGATAATGACGGAGGTCGGTTATCAAAAAAGAAACCGTGAACTTTCCGGCGGATTCCAGCCCTCACAAAATCTGAATATTTTTCTTTCCTGCTGTCCTTCCTTACTCGTTTCAATGTCTTCTTCATTCTCGGAGTCACAATAGGCCCTCGCGAAGCTTCGTTTCTAATTTTAAATATTGACGACAGTGACGCGCCTGTCGCTTCGGCAAATTCTTCTCTTTTCTCTTTCGTAGTTTTACCTCTCCCTTGTAGGGACCTTTATGTGGCCCGCGACCTGTCGGGAGAGGAATGAACTATGGATCACAACACAGACAAACATACTTTTTTGACCAGACAAGGACATGGAGGGCCTCCCCGGATGAGTGATCAGCCCAATGCCGGGGCCATCTACGATACAACACGAACACATAGGGCGATACACAACTTTCACACACTCACTCAGAACAAGGCGATGATGGGGATGAAGATGATAATGACGTCCAGATGATTTCCGGGGACCACAAGGGCCTAAAGTTACCTGACATTTGTCTCACAGGTAAGGGAAAACCCCGGAAAAAACCTCACCTAGGTAACTTGTTCCGACCAGGAATCGAACCCGGGCCCGCTGCGTGAGAGGATTGGACACATCCCTTGAGCCACAGCGGTAGACCGGCACATTCTTTTGTGTAGTAATTAACACTATGTCTAGGATCCCTACATTTAATATATTCCTATACCTGGAACACAATTTTTCATGAATCACTTTAATACTTTGCCCTGTTTGCGTTTCACAAACGCCTTCACTGTACAACACAGCTGCCACTGATAAGTAACCTCGGCTACTGTAGCTGCATTTGCTTAACTGTAAAATTTTACCCTTAACTGTACCGTCCCTCCTCTTAACGCCTCTGGCCTGCATTCCAAAGCGGATTACCCCTCGTTAAAATTGGCAATGCAGCTCAATGCCGCTCTGCGAAATAGTTTTCTTACATTATTAAAATAATTGTATTTTCTCTTAATTTTAGTAGTATTGAGACATTTAGCATATGAAAATGAAATTGTTATTACTGAAGATGTGTTTAGTGAATTAAAATGTATTATTTCAAGTCTACAAAACAAGGAAAAATACGTGTAAAGATCGACTGCAACTCTCCCATGTAACCCAATGCTTTTTTCTCAATGTGGAATAGCCTATAGTATTTTAAATACTAAAAATCCAGAGGGGGCAAGATGAAATTTTGGGGGGGCATCACCCCCTATAGCCCATTACTGGCTACAGACCTGGTGCTTTCAAACAGTTAGTTCCCTGTTTGTTTGTCCATGTAATTTCACAACCATCAATAAAGATTAGTATGAATAATATTTCCTTCCTTTCCCAGAATACAGCTGGAAGTTTCTACTTGCAATGCATTTTTTATTGTAGATTTTGTTTATGTAATTCAAACATTCTTATTTTTATCAAATAGGTGTTGCTGCTAACTCAAATTTAATGATTTTTTTTACATTTTCCTTCATATTGTACACTATCTTTGCTATTTATGCCCATAACCAGATGGAAAACTAGGTTGATATTTCTCCATTGACTGTTAGCCCAATTCAACAGAAGAATCTAGGTACATTAACAGTGGGTACCAGACTCAACCTTTATTAGAGTAGGCCTATGTCCTTTATTTTCAGTATTGAGTTTTCTCTGATCTTCAGTCTATCTAATAGGTCCTGGAAAACTCTTGATTGTTTTTCTCCTTTATGCTCCATAATCGCTGTGCTCTGATCACTTTCTCACCAAACATCCAAATCATGATAACAAATTATTAAGTGGAGAACCTCTTTGCACTATATCTTGTCAGCAGAAGATGTACTTGACTATATCTTGTTGAGTATAGAAAATAGATATGCAAACAACGTAGACCGTGAAAAAAAGGATATATATGAAAGCTGTATTCCTTTCTTTAAAGAGAAATGTAGGAGGAGTTTTGGTGATCGGCATTTTACTGTCCATGGACTTTTATTTGGAGCAAGAGGTACTGTATACCGATCGGTTGCTGACATACTTAGGAAGCTGGGACTGGACTTGTCATCCTTAAATCAGATGGCAGAAAACATCATTGAGGACTCAGTGGGCATATTGCACCACCATATATATAAGAATGTGAGTTAAAATTGTTTAGATGTTTTGTTCAAACTATTGTTTATCTGTTACCCATAATTTTTTACCATCATATGAACCATTGTAAAAAGTGATTGATTGGTATGCTGTGTCTATAGCAACTTGCTTGAAGCAAGCAGCTCATTTTATTCAATAAAATGTTTTCTTCTAGTATTAATGTGTATGTTAGAATTTAAAAAAAATCATGTTTAGTTAACAGTATCTTTGTACCTGTATGATTATAAGCAATACTATTCATAATTACATTTGCAACAATAGAATTAGTTTATAACAATTGTTTCTCTTAAACTTACTTACTTACTCAATGGCAATAGACAATAATTCCTCAGCAAGCTAAAGGAGTATTATCTATTTTATGGAACCCGAAGGTTCATTGCCACGCTTACCTGAGTCCGCCATTCAACCCTATTCTGTGCTAACTCCATCCAATCATCCCTTACAAATACTACTTCCCTTACATCCATTTTAAGATTGTCCTCCCTCCTACGCCTAGGTCTTCTGTGTGGTCTTTTCGCTTCGGGTCTCCCAGTCAATACTTTTGAGATATGTCTTTCCTCCCCCATGAGTGCAACATGTCCAGCCCATTTCATCCTTCGTGATTTGATTACCCTTACTACATCTGGTATCTCTTAAAACCATTTCAAAAATAAATAAAGACCATTGTGTACAAGTTATGACAATATAAGGAATTTTAAATTACTTTCCATTAAATAATGGTATCAAGAGCTTTCATTTTATACCTAAATTATTAAACTCTGTGGCACTACATCCCTTGAGGAACCAGGCCTACTATCAGAACACTGTGTTATCTATCATATGCAGAAGGCAGGAATGGGGGGCATATGGTCAGCATGCTGATGACCACAGCCGTTAATGATGATTTCTATGACCAGACCCGCTACTTCTCAATCAAGTAGTCCTCAGTTTGTATCACAAGACTGAGTGCACCCTATTCCAGACCTCCCTAGTTTAGAAAAATCTGTGAGGTACCAGGGATCGAATCCAGACCTGTGGATTGTTAGCCAGCGATGCTAACCACGATACCAAGCAGGCGGTCTCACTTTATACCTAACATACGCATAAATACTGTGGAAACCCCATCCATTCTAAAAATAGTTGTGCATCACCCCAAATCTGAACCATCTTATGCAAAAATGCTGTTGGTTGTTTACACATCATTAATGTTTTTAATATTTTACTTAAGGTTATGAATATACCCCTATTTAACAGAAATATATTGTTCAAATTTTAATAAAAATCAAGGGTGCAATTAAGAAAATAATCCTGAGTTATTACCAGGGCCCGGATTCTGATATCCTAAAATTGTTTGACTTAATAATTATAAAAATGACCTAAAAACTGATATTTTATTTATAAAAAATTATTATTGTACACATGAAGTTATAGACTAGTTTGTACATAATTGTAAAAATTGTAAATAGTCCTAACTGTAATGTTGTGGATGTTTTTTTCTCAAGAAAATTTATACTGGCACCGGTGAGTCAAAATTCGGCATTTCCTTTTTTGGTCTGTTGGATTAAATTATTGTTTATTGAGGGTAAACAGTAGTTTTCACTCTCAAATCCAAGCAGGTGGTGCCAAGTCAATCTAATATACAATAGTAATATAATATAAAATTTTGGCGTTTCTTTGATTCTCATTTCCGACTGAGACATGTCAACACTTTAATTTTCAAAATTTCCTTCTTGCATTAAACTAACAACACTTCAAAGATAGCACCGCTAGCAACGAAAAAAAAAATTATTGCACTCAATGTAAATACATGAAAATTACTAAATAAGGAAGCAAATGACACGAAAATGACAAAATAATGACCTAAAATGGAAATAAATGCCCTAAAAATATAAAATGACAAAAAATGACCTAATAAAATAGCATTTCTATAATCTAGAGGCCATGATTAGGATTTATCTACAAGTTGGCAATGTTTATGCAGCATCAATAAAAAGATGACATGTCATTAGAATCGGGGCCCTGGTTATTACATACTGGTACTTGTAACATAGATTCTTAAATAACTTTTATAATTAGGTCCAGGCTGATAAAAACAACTACCGGTATATCTTCTGTACTTTGTAAAAAGGAAAATATTGTAATGTAAGAATAAGCTTGTGTAAGTAAAAGGCAATTCATCAGAGAAATTATTTATTTATTGAATGAGGGTATAGGTTGGATACTTATACTTTATCATAATACCACCCTCAATAGGAAAAAATTAAGTTTATTAATGCTTATTTCATGTTAGGACAAAATAACTATCCTTTCCTTGATCTGTGGTACTGGTACAGGGGTGGATCCAGCAAGGGACATGCCCCCTCAGGCTCTCACTGATCAAAAAGTAATAAAAAATATAGACTGTGAAGCAATAAATCTCAAATATAAGTGTAAAAATATCGAATTAAGTAAAGTAAATAAAAATAACTACTAGCATGCTGTTTGCAGCTTTCCTAACTTCAGGCACATAGCTTGTACTTGCAGGCTTACTCCAGGCTTGCAATTACAGTTAATTTTATTTTATTGTAACTTACTAATACATCATTAAAAAATATATTTATATTGTGTTTGTTACAAATTGAGTCCTATTCTAGATTAGATTAGATTAGATTAGATTTTATTTAGTCCAACTGAACATAACCATGTTATGGGACTCGTCAAATGATTACAAACAAGTACGTCTATATACAAATTTACAATTCCACAGTCAAAGAAAATAAAAATACATGACTTAGCCTACATAATGAATTATACAATTCAATAGTCTAAGAGAGTGTAATACAATACTCACATAATTACTTATACAATCCATTAATCTAAGAAAATGAAATACAATATTTACATAGAACTTATACAATTCAGTAGTGTAAGAAATTTAAATATAATATTTACATAATTACTTATAGGCTATATTTGAAACACTAGTCTTTGCATATTCAACACAATCTTGTCTAACACTTCCACTATTGCTGCTGCAGTATTCTGAGATGCCTGGTGGTAGTTGCAGGTTACCTGAAACATAGAGAAAAGAGGGCAGTATCTACAAGGAAAAAACAGGTTGGTATTTAGCTTGCATAGCATATGTCAAAATTTTAAACTTAAATAATCTTCTATGCAAAATGGGAAATTTTCTAGTAAAGCCACAGCAGAACAAACATTTCCAATGCTCAGGTGATTGAAGAGTTGGATGAGAACAAGAATGGCTGAAGATCGCCTAACTGGTCCTGCACTTATGAATGCCCACAATGCTATCCAAGTTTGTGTTGAACGCATTATAATTATATTTGGTGGACAAAAAGAAAGGAAAAATAAAAAAATAATTCAGAAACAGAACTTCATAATTCAAAAGTTAAAATGCATATTGAAAGTGAATTTTTCCATTCTTTGCATGGGTATTTCTTATTTTGCTTAAGTTAAGAATTGTTTTATTACCAATAAGAAACCTACATTGTTTATATCACAATTAGTTTGGTGTCTTCTTACTTCTATTATACTATAATGTTTTCAGGAGAGGACTTTACCCCTCTTTAAACTGAACCACATGGTATGCCCCACGTACAAATGTACTGGATCTGCCCCTATACTGGTACAATTGTGTTTATAGAAAAAGTCTAGGAATGCTTTATTCAGTAAAAAAGCTTGAATCGTGCGTTGTTTGATTTGTTTTAAAATAATTTGTATCATTTCTAGAACCACTGTGGTTTGTTGTGGTGTATGCGTTAGTATTTTTCTTATTTTCCTGCTGAGAAGCATTTTGCAATCCAATGTGCACAGGGCAGCCTCTATAATTGGCTGTATGTTGCCCCTTGCAATTAGTGAAAATTGGGGGAGCTGTTGGATTTTTAGTATGGTACATTTGGAAGTAAGGTGAAAGCCATCGCACTTGACACATCGCGATTTTCTGTGGCAATAATTTTTGCTGTGTCCATAATCCTGGCAATTAGCACACTATATGATGGTACGCTTTGGTCTTGGAGGTTCTATTTTAACCACTGCATAGTAGAGGCGGTTAACCTCATAAATTTTGTTGTTTATGACATTCTGTTTCAAGTCAAGAAAGAAAAGTGGGAGAGGAACCTTCGTTACAGGATGGTGAACTGGTATCATCTGCACTGGTTGGAACCCCATTTCTGTTAGCTCGTTCATTACCAGATTACTACTCTGAAGCTCTTATCACTTTTAAGTTGATAAGAGTAAAACTCTGCTTTCATTGATTGTAAATAGCTTGTGACACTGTGAGAGGCGTCAATTGTTTCTACATTTAGTTTTACTTTATTGTCACTGATTGTCTTATGTTTATAACAATCAACTTTCAAATCATTCAATGCCAAGAGAAGCTTATTCATATCTATCACATTACAAATATAGATTGGTGGTGGCTTATCTGATTTTTTAGAATTACTAACCTCTGTAGGTCTGTTGCTTACATCGATCATGTCTTCATTTTCAGCGGCAAGAACTTCATATCTGTTCTGCGAAGCGAATGGGGAGCTGCTTTCCAGTTTAGGTTTCTTGGCGTTGCTCTCTGAACTGGCCATTTTATCTCTTATTACAAGAGATGGGCTGTTCAAAAGCTCTGATTTTTTCATACACACAATAAATAACGATTAATTCACTTATTAAAACTATGTAACTTCAAAGAAACAAAATTATAACTGTAAAAAAACCAATTTCTTACGAAGCTTATGATGTCCACAATTGTAAACACATTCCAAAGCCTCCTGTCCGTGAGTTATAATGCGGGAATAAATTCATTTTTATCATTATCAGAATACACATTGATTCACTACCCAGCATTTTGAAGCCCTTTTTTTTGTGGCAAGTAGTGTGACAGGTGATCTTAACAAATTTTGTGTCACTGATCACAAATTTGTTGTCCCTTTCTACATATCACGTCATGTTCTCTTGCAATAGGTACGTCAAAACGAGAGATATATTGCTTATAGGATAAAGAGGTACTGAAAAATTAGGATAAGTTTGGAAATATTTACAGAGAAAAATTAAATAATATTTTAAACAGTCCAAGACATATTATGTATTCTACTATTTTTTGTGACTGCAGGCCAAACAAACAGAAGCTTCATTGATATAATGCCAGTATCTGGAGTTGAATATGCTTATTTACATATTATGTTCATGAATTCTATGCTATAGCAATAAAGAATGGGGAAAGAATTCGTGAAGAAGCCAATGTATATGTAAAACAACACCAGAAAATGTTATTACAGAAAAATTGTAGTCTCCTTAATGTGAACAGTCCTAGATGTCCCCTTGGAATGACTGCTTGGCTGCCCTGAGTCTGACTGCTGTATGATTTCCATCTCTTTTCAAACACCAACAGTAGTCGGACATAATTGGGACATCCCACCTCCCCTGGAATCTTATTTCTGCCGTCATGATGTCTTGGTGAAACTTCTCTCCCATCTCTTCACTGACAGCCCAAAATTTTCTGAAAAGTGACGAAGATGAGAAAGAAAGAAGTGCAGTTTCAGGCTCATTCTACACCCTGACTCTTTCATATGATACAACATTGTCATTTCTATTGTTTCATACTGTTCATCCCTTAAATTTCCTTGGAATTTTGTCATGTTGTCCTTCGTTGAAATCCATGCAGCAAGTTCACGGCATTCATCATCTGTTCAAAGTATCGGTTTTTCAGAAGGTTTTTAATTTGTGGCCCATCGAAAATGCCTTCCTGACATTTGCATCTGACAAATGTGAAAACTTACCTGCAATGTTCTGAAAACAAGATCTGCTTTTGTCCAAGGCCTTAAACTGCTTCATGATTCACAGTTTGATGTTTAGCAGTGGCTGATTCACTGTTATTGCAAAGCAGGACCAAGATGTAATGACATATAAACACAAAAACTAGATGTGATACAAAAAAAAAAAAAAAAAAAAAAAAAACTGGTGAAATTTCTGAAGTCAGGAGACCTTATTTAATGAAAATAATTTATATACTTTGCTGTAAAAATCATGCTGGGTACTGTTATTTTTGCATACCAGGAAGAGCACTTGTAATGTACTAACTTGTCTCTTGCTGTAAGTTATGGTCGTATCTCAGGATATTTTTATCATCAGTATAAATTTATATAATTATATGTTCTTGTTCCAATTGGTTTTGAATATTCGACATTTAATAACTTTTTGGAAGAAAATGTTACTTTGTTCGTTGTTACTTTGACCATTGAAAGGGAGGTGAACATTAATAAATACCATAGTATATATGCATCACTATTAAAAAGCTTAACAATATATATAACATTATTGGTGCATATAATCCTAAGTTTAGCCACACACCAGAATTCTTATTGGATATGGAGGCAATATTACTAACTAAACCAAAGTATCAAACATACATATTCGGTGACTTCAATATCAATATACTTGGAAATGAGAATAACTATGTGAAAACATACTTAGATCTCTGTAATAGTTTCAATCTTAATATCTGTAACAGACTACCTACTAGAATTACATCCACAACAACTTCCCTACTTGACCATATACTTACTGACAACATTGATATGAAATTAAATATAGCTAATATCTGCTCTGATATAAGTGATCATAATATACTACTACTATATGTAAAATCGAATACTGATGCACCATCTCTAAATACCTTTAACAACTTTTGCAGGACTAAAGTTGATTACATCAAACTAAATTCTTATTTTACAGCCTCACCTTTTGAATCTTACAGTGATGATGTGAATAATCTAACAGAAAATCTTGCCACTTATATAAATACAGGTGAAAATATTTGTTCCATAAAAAGGCGAATAAAAAGAGTTCAACAACCACGAAAACCTTGGGTAAATGATGAACTCTTGGTCTTAATAAAAAGAAGGGATACGCTATTTACCAAAACAAAGAAAATCAATGCCTCTATAAACATTCTAAATGACTACAAAAATCTTGCTAGACAGGTAGTTACCGTAAGTTAAAGAAACAGCTAAAAAAACAATATTATATTAGATTGTCTAAAGACATTAGTGATCAAAGAAAAATGTGGAATATTGCTAATAATCTACTAAATAGAAATAAAAGTGCAAATAACCAGATTACTAAATTGAAATTTGATAATAAAATATATACTGACAATAATGAAGTCTGTAATTTACTAAATAACTTTTATGTAAATATCCCAATATCATTAAGACCTACTACACTGATCACTACAGAAGAAATTAATACTATTAAATTTTATGATAAATCTATATTCCTATTACCCACAAATATAGATGAAGTCAATAATATAGTCAAAACACTTAAGAATAAATTCAGTGTAACTGAGAATAATATAAATAGCCTCACTATCAAGCAATGTGCAAGTCACCTAATTCCTCACCTGGTCAATTTAATAAACTTATCCTTTAGTGAGGGAATAATGCCTGATATCTGTAAAACGGCCAAAATCATTCCAATATATAAGGGTGGAGAAAAAATCGATCCTAATAATTATAGACCCATTAGTATTCTTCCCACATTATCTAAAATAATAGAAAAAGTTATGAAAAATAGGCTATTATCCTTCTTAAATAACCCACAAAACAGATTACTTAACTCAGCTCAATATGGCTTCTTAAAAAAATCTAGCACCGTAAATGCTGTTGTTGATGTAATTATCCCAATACAGAAAACATTAGACAATAATTTGATTGCAGCTGGGCTATTTATTGACTTAAAAAAGGCCTTCGATATGGTTGATAAGGATTTACTTCTTAATAAGTTGTATAGTTTAGGAATTAGAGGAATTCCACTAAATTGGTTCACGAGTTACCTTAGAAATAGATATCAATATGTTTACATCAATGGGATAAAATCTAAAGTGCTTAAACAACAATATGGAGTACCTCAAGGGTCTGTTTTAGGCCCTATTTTATTTCTAGTATTTATTAATGACATTAAAAATTTAAAACTACATGGTAATATCACTTTATTTGCTGATGATATGTCAATTTTTTATTCTGGAAATACTGAAGTTGAAATTATTAATAAAATGCAATCAGATCTTAATCAACTAAATAAATGGTTAAAATTTAATAAACTAGTTTTGAATACAAACAAAACAAAGTATATATTTTTCAGGAAATTAAGTTTCACATCTCAGCAAAATTATCAACTCATGCTAGGAAACGATATTATTCAAGAGGTTGATAATCTCACTTTTTTAGGTCTAACTCTAGATTCAACTCTTAGTTGGAAATATCACCTTGAAAAAATAAAAAATAAAATAATATCAGTTATTGGAATTATTTCTAGATTGAGAGACAATGGATTACCTCGACCTTTATTAAAAAATGTTTATTATGCCCTTATTCACTCCCATTTTAGATATATGGATGTTGTGTGGCAATCGTGTAATAAAAGCCTAATAAGGCAACTTGAAATTTTACAAAACAGGGCCATAAAGATAATCTATAACCTTGACTACTATACTCCCACGAAACAGATATTTCAGATTTCAGGAATTATACCTTTGTCTGTCTCATTAAAACTATCTATCACCATGTTTGCTTTTCAAGTGCTTAATAATCTATTCCATACCAATTTGTACATCCTACAATTTAATAATGTTCACCAACATTATACGAGAGGTCAAAATAACCTTATATTAAATAATGTAGAATCATCCAGATATGGTCTAAAAGGAATTCTTTATATCATGACTAAACATTATAATAGTTTACCTCATGACATTAAAAATACTATCAAATTAAAACAATTTAAAAAACTAGCCAAAGCTCACCTACTAGGTGAATATTTCTATAACTAAGACCTATATACCAATATACTAATCAAATTTACTTGGGCTAAACCATATCTATTTCATACACCAATTGTTCCTCTCTTGTTCAAATAACTCTGCTTCTAGAGGGTTTATATTAGATGGCTCCCATGTTTTTGTGTTAGATACGTGCTTTTGGACTAATTAATGTATGTATTTATACATTATAATTTATTGTAACTTGTGTTATATTCTTACTTTCTAATGATTAATGTATGTATTTTGTAATTTATTGTAACTTTCAAAAATGACCTTTGTTGTAGCCTCCTTTTTGTAAATAATTGTTTACATGCCTATTGTGCTTTTTATGTATTGAATATTATTGTTATGTTTTGTAACTGCTGCAAATTTATAAATGACTGTCCCTTTATGCGAGCCATCTGGCTCTTTGGGACCCTTATGATGGCTAATAAAAAAAAAAAACTCTCTGCTCTAAGTCGGACCTATTCTGTCATTGCGATTTTTTATGCATACGACTTGTGAGTGACTACACTTCTCAGCAAGAAGAAGCTCTTACTTTATGCTTACTTTTATGCATATCAGCCATTGCCAAAATATGCTTTTGGGCATTTTTGAAAAATCGTATATTAAAAAAAGGCAAAGTTCTCAAGTTTGAAACTTCTACAGCAAGTAGTCCTATAATAAATCTATACAAGGAAAAAAAATTAAAGGTGAGTCTTTTTTCCTTTTAATAATTTTGCTGCACTAAAACTCCCATTTTATGTTAATTTTTATTTTGTAGTTGTGAAATTTTTTCTCCACTTTCCTCACTACTTAGGTAATATTATGTTAGAACAAAAAATCTATTTAAGCATATCATTCTGACAATTTTGGTTTTTATTTTGTCTTGTTATCTATGAAATTAACAGAGTTAGAAAACATTTGTGGAAAACATGTTTTTGGCTGAAAAATGGTTAAGTTACAAAGCACACTTAAAATGGCCACAAAAAAATGTATGAGTCTAACATTTTTCTTACCATAGTTTTGAACTCGCCTTGTATTAGGGAATAACTGTAAAAAAAAAAAAAAAAAAATTAGGAAAATCAAAAATGTCGAGCAACATCGTCTGGTTCATTTCTAATGGATTGACCCCAAATTATTTCTTGAAATACAAGATGTCCAACTGACAGTATTCATGATTCTTCTTAATACAAAGTAATATTAACCTATACATATAAAAGGCAAATAAAATAATCTTCACTGGAAGACACCATAGTGAAATCTAGGTGCCATAGATAGAACTACGGGTATGTCTGCTTGAGATTACTAACACAACTTTAGCAGCATAGGTCAATAAATTTACTTTAGCCGCCTAGGCTGATACAGTGCTACTTTACAGCGTGTTAACAGTCCAACAAGCAGTTGTTTTGCACTAAAAATATTTTTTGAGAAATTAATTGAGCCATTGAGCAGTTATCACTATTTCATAAAGACTGAAGATATCGCAGAAGTTTGCAAAATAACGATGGTATTGTCCCATGAAAAGTAATTTACCCATAATTATTTTACAGATAGAATATGCGTAAAATATGTAATATAAATAACTGTTTTATATGTAATGTAGGGCCTAATAATTATAGATTTTGAAAATTTAAACACTATTTACATTGTAAATTGTATCAAGGTTTTTATAGAAAAATACTCAGTGCAACTGCAAAATGAACTCTGTTACATTATCACAACCCTTGAATTCAGTTAATATCACAACTATACTTTGGTAATTAATATTTGGATTCATGGGTAAATACATTTTTTTTTTTTTTTTGCATCATAATGTAAACTTGAAACTGAGATTAATGTTCTGGATATTCACACCAGAGCATTATATTTTAGATTTTATTTAACATAAAAGCACATACTTTATGATTTTTAATGTAAATATTTTTTTTGATATTCACATAAATCACATAAAAGCAGCCTTTTTAAGAAAATATCTTAAGAAGATGCCATCCAATTGGTTGAATGTTCAGTTACATAGACCAGATGTCATAAGTTGTTAATAAGAAGTGCAAGAATTGATGTCAGCTATAGATAAAAGAAAATATAAACATCCTGAGGCAATCAACACAATGTGAATCATGACCTGATAGAAGCAGGGAAATATCCCCGTCTGCGTGACGGTAGACCAACGATCGCAACTATGTAACACTTAGGTGGTAACAGCCATATGACAGCTACTCACGCTTTAAAAAAATAAAATAAAATAAATAAATACATTTTTAAAAAACTTTTATTAGTGATTGAATGCCATACCAAGCATATGAAAATAATAGTAGATTTAATATAATGTGTAAAATTTCAAAAATGTGTTGGATGGGCAACATGAGTATAAGTGACATTCCATGTTATAATTATGCCAGACTTACTTCTGGTAACGTGGAATGGTTAGTTTCCAAATTCAAGTCACTTATTCGTGACAATTGCCAATCATTCGAGATGGGCAATTTGAGGAAGCATATTGTCGTATACTGTAATTCTTCAATACATAGTGACCCCTTCCAGGAATTTCCTGACATTATGTACTCTACTTCTATTACTATTGTCACTTAGTTGGATGTGAAAACACATTGTGACATACGTCATGTTATGACATCTTAGTCACTTTAGTTCACTCTTACTCTCCCCGCTTGGTGTACTTCTGCGCATGCCTTGTGCGCGGCCTTAGTCCGTGTGCGTCGGCCATTATGGTCTGACGAGCAGTCTCTCTTTGCCTTCAGTACAGTATTGTGCCTAGTAGTTTGTGGTGAACTTCTACTATGTTTGACCTCGCGATCCGGATTTGCCTTCCAGGTATGTGCTCTGGACGAGTAAGTAACTCATAATGTAATTCACCATTGAATATTCGTGCACTTAATTTGGAATCTCCACTAAGTTTAGTTTGCCAAGCCATTAAAGTTCATTACCATTGCTATCTATCTTATGTCTATCATGTCACGATGAAAATCACATTTGCTAAGCTTAGGGAAGAAATCTCGCCAAGTGGTATAGGGTTTAAGTCATGAGAATAATTACGTTTGTCGTAATTCAGTTGCCTGTAATTAGAGATGTTGTCACGTCTCGTGATTGTGTTACGTCATGTATGCAGGTGTCGTACCTACCCTCTAAGCAAGTAATGCTTGATCTAGTCTAGTTCTTTCTGCATGAATATTGTATAGCGAGATTATATAGTGTCGAGGTATTAATGACACGAGTATCTAAAACTATCTTCTTAATTAATAGATTTATAGAGTATGTGCTCTTACAATATATGCCAGTTACCTTGAAGGTCATTTCATTGTTCTAGAACTTGCTAAGTAATACTAAATTATATATATATATATATATATATATATATATATATATTATTTGTATGAAAGGATGGTTAGTTCACTAGATTATTATTCATGCAAATTTAACATTTTCCAGTACTGTAAACTGTACGTGACCAATTATTCCAAAAAGTAACTGTTAATTAGTGTGGCTTCATTTGCATAATATTGGCCAGAATTTTATGAATTATCTTAGCCAAGACCCTTTCAAAATAATTTATTCATGCATTCAGTGCTGTAGTTCCAGTTACCTAGTTAAATTATTATTATAGTAAATTTGATATTTCCCAGTACTGTAAGCTGTACTTGATAAATTATTCAAAGAAGTAATTGTAAAATTGTATGGCTTCATTTACATGTTATTGGCCAGGTTCTTATGAATTATCTTAGTCAAGTACCCTCTGAAAATAATTTATTCATGCACTCAGTGCTGTAGCTCTAGTTACCCAGTTAAATTATTATTATAGCAAGTTTAATATTTTCCAGTACTGTAAGCTGTACTTGACAAATTATTCAAGGAAGCAATTGTAAAATTGTATGGCTTCATTAACATATTATTGGCCAGGTTCTTATGAATTATCTTAGCCAGGTACCCTCTGAAAATAATTTATTTATGCATTCAGTGCTGTAGCACTTGTTACACAGTTAGATTATTATTCATGCAAATTTAATATCTTCCAGTACTGTAAGCTGTACTTGATAAATTATTCAAAGAAGTAATTGTAAAAATTGTGTGGCTTCATTAACATATTATTGTCCAGGTTCTTATGAATTATCTTATCCAAGTACCCTCTGAAAATAATTTATTCATACACTCAGTGCTGTAGCTCTAGTTACCCAGTTAAATTATTATTATAGCAAGTTTAATATTTTCCAGTACTGTAAGCTGTACTTGATAAATTATTCAAGGAAGTAATTGTAAAATTGTATGGCTTCATTTACATATTATTGGCCAGGTTCTTATGAATTATCTTAGCCAAGTACCCTCTGAAAATAATTTATTTATGCATTCAGTGCTGTAGCACTTGTTACACAGTTAGATTATTATTCATGCAAATTTAACATTTTCCAGTACTGTAAGCTGTACTTGACAAATTATTCAAAGGAGTAATTGTAAAATTGTATGGCTTCATTAACATATTATTGGCCAGGTTCTTATGAATTATCTTAGCCAGGTACCCTCTGAAAATAATTTATTTATGCATTCAGTGCTGTAGCATTTGTAACACAGTTAGGTTATTATTCATGCAAATTTAATATTCTCCAGTACTGTAAGCTGTACTTGATAAATTATTCAAAGACGTATTGTAAAATTGTGTGGCTGCATTTGCATAATATTGGCCAGATTTTTATGAATTATGTTAGCCAAGTACCCTTTCAAAATAATTTATTCATGCATTCAGTGCTGTAGCTCTACTTACCCAGTTAAATTATTATTATAGCAAATTTAACATTTTCCTGTACTGTAGGCTGTACTTGACAAATTATTCAAAGAAGTAATTGTAGAATTGTGTGGCTACATTTGTACACTATTGGCCATGTTCTAATGAATTATATTAACCTAGCTTCCTTTTAAAAATAATTTATTATGCATTCAGAGCTGTAGCAGTTAAATTATTATTCAAACCAATTTAATATTATATTAGTCCTGTTAATGGTTCTTGATAAATTATTTGGAGAAGCACTTGTAAATTGGCTGGCATCATTTGTATATAATTGCCCTGCTTCTTATGAGTTATCTTATGTTAAATTAGCTCTGCTTTCCTTGGAAAATAATTCCTTCATGCATTTAGAGCGTTGAAGCTGTTAGCCAGTTAAACCTTTATTCAAGTAACTTAAGATCACATTAGTATTGGAATCTTTCTGACAATTTGACTTTGAGAAGTTAGGGAAATTAGTCTAGCACATATTGCGTATAAGTTAATTGTTGCTTATCTCCCTTTAATCAGAATAGCCCTAGATTTATTCACTGAATCATACTATATCTATAAGAGTGCTTCTTTCTATGGTGTACAGTTACTCTAGAGCTATCTTACATAAAACCGTAGGTTATGCCCCATGGCATTTATTCATGTGATCTATACCGTTGGAGTCCCATATTTTGAGAGTAGCAATCTGTGTCATGTTCCCTTCTGTTAGTGGTGGTATTTACTCATCCAGGTCTTGTATTGATCTTTAGTGACGTTGACCTTAACTATTCATTTGGTTACACCTTATCTGACGGCTCTTAAGGTTATTTGTCAGGGTTATTCCAGTTGATTGGGTTATGACATGTTAATGGTCAGATATTTGTATTTGATTAATGATATTGTCTCATTGTCTTTGGTCAGTTTGGATGCTGTGATTTTTAATGTTTGTCTGTTTATCTTGTTAATTCTGTTTGAAAATATAGAGATATAGAAAGTTATTCCAGTACTCTCTCTCTGCAAGATTGTTTCCCAGCACGCTAGGATTCCTGCTTCCTGTTTCTTTCAAATTCTGATATTTATTATACTTGTGAGACGAAAATATATATATATATATATTGGTCCTCAAAAGCCCTCTCAGGCAGCTAAAAAGGAACAACACGTCGTCTCAGGTGGTAGCAGAGCGTAGTTTCGATCTACGGACCTCTGGGTTATGGGCCCTGCGAAAAGACGAACTAATTTTTGAATTGAAATGCCGTGGCATGGAGGTTGGGGAGTCAGCGGACGTCTTTCAATTAGTTTCTTTTCTTAAACAGATGGGATCTAAGGGAGTGGTGCCAGATGTATTTTCTTCACAAGATGAAATGGTGGTGGAATTCCATGCTTTAAAAAGGAAGGTCTTTGAAATTGTGGAAACTGTTAAGGAGTTGTCGTCTGACTCCGAACTGTCCAGCAAACAAAAACGTAGGCTATTGAATAGAGAATGGCATCTTGGCAATAGAATATATGTATTGTCCTGCGCTCCTTCTTCATTTATTGATCTGGGAGAATCGGGCAATTTGAGAGATTTCTTGGTACCTTTGTTTGCTCTCTTGGGGGCGGAAGAACCTGAAGGGGTTGCCTGTTCTGGACAGGCATTGTTGGATCTACCTGTTGTGACAGGGGAAGCTCAAAATGTTGATGCTGGTGTGTCATTGAATCAACTAAGCTCTAATGTTTCAAATTCCTTAGATATGCTTCAACCGAGTAGTAGTCGGCCTACTCCGGTTTTGAATGCTCCTACTATTATCGATTGGGCACGTATGGGTTCTGGAACTGTTCCGGAGGTACCTGGTACAGCGGAAGCTTTGCAGTTACCTAAATCTAATCTGCAAGCTGCTCCTTTGCCAGAACCTTCCTTTATGGCATTTAAGATCACGCACCCGTTGCAACGTTTTGTGGAAGGTGTCCAACCCTTTGTTGTGTCGCAGGTTTCGGAGGCGATTCTTTTCTTGACCTTCTTGGTCCCGTTTGCTCGCCAGGTGAAGTCTTTTAAGGTTTCCGATCATTTAGCGTTGCAGTTGCTTTTAGGAGTGGTCAGTGGTAGATTACTGGACATGCTTAACTCGTCTTTGACCAATCAGGTTTCCTTGAGCTCCTTTCATTCTCAGGTTCTCAACCAGTTTGTACCCTCCAGACTGAGGAAGGCTCTTCTCTTACAATATTTTTATCGTCCTCAGCGGATTGCAGAGCATTTTTCGGAATACACCCAGGAGATTCGCTTATATGCCGAGGTCTTCCAGGTTTCTGAGTCGGAGGCTCAAATTGTTCAGGTCATTCTCTCGGGGTTGTCACCTTCGACTAGATCGTGTTTGACCTTTGCGTCTCGGCCTAATTCTTTCTTGGAATTGGAAGATTTACTTGGTCACATATCCGAGTTTGAATGCGCTGATGCTTGTCGTCCAGCGACCTCAGTTCAGTCCTTTTCTCCAGCTTTGTTGCCTAATCAAACTCCGGGTCCTGTTGTGATGAAAGATCTGAAAGTGTGTCATTATTGCCATAAACCTGGGCATTTTCGTAGAGATTGTCGGAAACGACTGAGGGATTCTCAGTTCGCTAATCGTTCTGCTCCTGCGCCTTTCAGAAGCTTGACATTTTCTCCACCCAATCACCCATCTTGACTAGAACGTAGCCCTTGTGTTGCTGGTAGGCCTGTAAGGAATGACGTCTTAGATTTAAAATTATTTCAATCCATGGGTTGTAGTGGCAGAGTGCCTCGTCATCTACCCGTTTTGCAGGTGTCCCTGAATCGTCAAGTGTTCTCGGCCTTATTGGATTCTGGTGCTTCGCATTCCTGTATTTCTGTGCATACCTTACAGCAGTTAGGCCTTGCGCGTCGCAAGTTAGTTCCAGCTTCTCCTCATGCCCTTGCGGTGGATGGGTCGTCGGTCCAGTTATTAGGCTCGGTGTTCCTTTCCCTCCGTATTTCTAACTTCGCTTGGAGGATTCGATTTTGGGTTTTATCGACAACTATATCTCCTGTTATTCTTGGCTCTGATTTCGCGAGTCTGTCGGGGATGGTTCTTGACTTTATTGTTCGTACCTTACATTTCAAATTTGCTCCTCACATATGTTTGCCATTTCTCATTCCTTTTCCGAGTCTTGCAGAGTCTTCTCATTTAGCTCCATTGCAGGATGTATCTCCTGCTCACAGTGAGTCTGTTTCTTCTAATGTTGAAATTGAGTTGGATCATCTACCAGAACACCATCGATCCCAAATTTTGCAGATTATTCAAGATTATCCTCGTGTTCTCAGTGATGAATTGGGTTCCACGAATGTTTTGGAATACGAAATACAATTAGTCGATAACACTCCTGTTCGTCTTCCACCTTATAGACTAGCCCCACCCAAATTGTTGATTATGCGTGAAAAGATTCAGCAGATGTTGAACCAGGGCATTATCCGGCCTTCGGTTTCTTCATATTCCAGCCCAATTTTTTTGGTACCTAAAGGGGAAAATGATTTTCGTCCTGTGGTGGACTATCGTGTACTTAACCAGAGAATTTCTATTGAGTCCATGCCCTTACCGGACATACATTCTGCGGCGCACTGGTTCTCAGGCGCCACTGTGTTTTCTTCCCTCGACTTGAATAGTGCTTATTATCAAATTCCTTTGGCCGAGTCGTCTCGTCGTTTAACGGCGTTTTCGACCGACTGGTCGCATTATGAATTCTGCCGCTTGCCTTTTGGGTTGGCTACTGGTGCCCAAGTGTTGTCTCGATTACTTGATAAAATCTTCTCGGATATTAAATTTGATTATGTGTACCACTATTTGGATGACTAGTGGTTTATAGTAAAGACTTTGCTTCCCATGTTCTTCATCTCCGTGAGGTTTTTCGTAGGCTTCAGCAAGCTGGGCTTACTGTCAAGTCTGCTAAGGTTAGATTTGCCAGGCCCCAGTTATCCTTCATTGGTCATGTTATTTCGCCCGAGGGCGTTGCCATCGATCCTGAGCGGACCGTTGCCATCCGGAATTTTCCTCCTCCTGTCAATGTGAAAGGTGTTGCTCGTTTTGTAGGTATGGCTAATTTTTTTGCCAAGTTTATTCCTCGTTTTGCCGCGAGAGCTGCTCCACTAAACCGCTTGCGCGGCAAGGATGTGCGCTTTGTTTGGGGGGATGAGCAACAGGAGGCTTTTCTTGACTTGAAATCTGCCATTTCCAACCCTCCAATTCTTGCTATGGCTGATTTCTCGAAGAAATTTATTGTGCAGACTGATGCTTACGCCTTAGGGTTAGGAGCAGTTCTTCTCCAGCACTTCCCTGATGGACGTAAACCTATTGCCTTTGCTTCTCGTTCTCTAAATCCTCAAGAGAAGCTTTATTCTGTGTATGAGATGGAAGCCTTAGCTGTCTTATTTGCATTTGAGAAGTTTCGGCGTTATGTTGAGCATGTCCCCTTTGTCTTGGAATGTGATAATCAAGCGTTGACTTGGGTTTTGGCCAGACCCAGGAAGACGGGCCGCATTGCACGTTGGGCGGTCAGATTATCTGCATTCAAATTCGACTCTGTTCATATCAAAGGTTCTGAGAATATCCTAGCCGATTCGTTGTCTCGAATGTTTGAGGGTGATGCGCGTCCCAGTGATGTTCCTCCTTCTGATCCTGTTTCTGATGGTGGTCTCCTCGATTCTCCTTTAGGTGATTCTATATCTCATACTGTTGACTCTCCTGTACTTTCATCTTGCTTGTTGGATTCCCCATTAGCATTTACTGACATTGTCGAACACCAACGTCTTGACCCTACTCTTAGGGGGATCATGGACCGCTTGTTAGCTGGTGAGCAGGTCGCTAATTTTACCTTGGTCAAACGTAGTCTGCAGGTTTCCTTAGGAAAATAGGAAAACACCCGTCTTCGTTTAGTGTTGCCGTGCAGTTTGATTCCCATGATTTTTGAGTATTACCATGTCTCTCCTGTGGGTGCTCATTTGGGGATTAAGAAGACTGTAGATAAGATCCGTGAGTGTTTTTGGTGGTCCACCTTAGAACGGGACATTCGTAGCCGTATTTCCTCTTGCCAAGTCTGTGCGTTGGCTAAGCCACCGTTAAATTCTCGTGTTGGATTTCTTGCTTCTACTGTAACTGACAAACCTTTCCAGCGCCTTTTCATTGATTTTCTGGGGAAGCTGCCACGTTCTAAGAATGGTAATTCTTATATCTTTGTCGTGGTGGATTCCTTTTCTAAGTTCTGCTGGTTATTTCCTCTTCGTGACTCGTGCACTCATAGAGTTATTAAATGCTTGTCCGAGATTTTCCAGGTATTTGGGGTTGCGCAAAGTTTAGTTTCGGATAATGGACCTCAATTTATTTCTCGTATGTTCAAGCAATTCTGTTTCCGTAGGGGTATTCATCATGTTACGACTACTCCCCATTATCCAAATCCTTCTCACGCTGAGCGCGTTATGCGCAATCTAAAAAGTGCCCTTATAGCCTATCATCATGCAGATCACTCTCTTTGGGATACTAATATATCTTGGATTCAGTTTGCTTTCAATACTTCTAAACATGAATCTCATGGTCATACTCCTTTTTCCCTTTTGTTTGCCTTTCAGCCTAATCACCCTCTTAGTAATTTATGGAAGTTGTCTGATTTATTGCCTGATAATGTCACCCCTGAACTTATTCGTAAATCTTGGTCTGCCGCTGCTCGCAATTTGGCTATGGCTCAGAAGAAACGAGCTAACCGTTATGATGTTGGCCGTCGGCCTTGTGTATATAAGGTGGGAGATATGGTCATGGCACGTAACTATCCCCTTAGTTCTGCTAAAGATAGGTTTTCTAAGAAGTTAGCGCCCCGTTTTTTGGGCCCGTTTAAAATTGTGCGAGTTCTAGAACATGGCGTGTCCTTCTTACTCCAAAATCTGGCAAATAATGTTTTTCGAAGAGCGCATGCAACTCAATTGAAGCCCTTTGTCAATGTGTAGATTTAAGGTATAGGAGAGTGTTACCAGATTATTTCACTATGTAATTATGTTGTGGCTTGTGTGTCTTTTATGAATTAAGCTTATAAGTGTTATGTTTTGTGAGTTGGTGTTTGCCACACGCACCTTAAAATATTTTAGGTATTTATGGCTTGGTATTTAAGTAGGGTTGTTTAATAAGATTATGTATTGTTGTGATGGGGATTCCAATTGTGCACGAATAATTTTTGTGTGGTGAATTTTTTTCTCGTCCTTGGCACTCCTTTTGGGTGAATTTCGGTGATGCGGGGTGTGTTTCGTTCTCCACCTGTCCAGTTTCTTCTAGGCCTATATTAAAATTAAGGCTCACTCAAACCAATATAACAAAATAAAAACAAAAAAGGCAAAACAAATACTTTCATAAAGAATAACAAGAGATAAGACAATTTACTATTCATTATAAGAAGAATGTTACCCTGCTACAATCTGCAATGTCTATTATCTACTGACATTAATTGCTGAAGTCGACTTCAATATTATGATATTAAGGAAAATTTGGGACATGAGCTCTGTCCTTTTCCTACTACTGGATCTACTCTGTGCTTGATGGTGCTGATTGATGCCCGGAGCTTTCCTCATACTGATATTATCCTGTTATTGTTGGAGTATGTGCTCTGAATGCTGTGACGTCTGTTCCTGGTGCTCCTGGTTGCGTCGTGAGTGCACGCACGTCGCTCCCGGCTGGTCTGGTTCTTGATGACGCCAGCTCCAGATTGTTTTGTCACCCGAATGAGTCGCCGGAGCCCCTTCTTCCACCATTTTTAGGTTATCTGTGAGCAGAGTTTTACACTATTTAGCATCTCTATTCAAGATATCTGTAATGCTGGTGAGAGTGTTTTGACCAGTTGTTATTAGTCGATAGTGGTAAGACCCCTCTAGTGATATGTGCTCTCTGCTTATCTCTTATTTTGAAGCTCTTGTGCATCGTTTTCATCTCAGGTATTATATATTGCAAGAAAGAAGAATGTGATATCTAAGTTACGAATTATAGTGAAGAATGGATTCTTATTATCTACACCTTATATAGATTAATGGTGTACGCCTTTGGCCTAGGTTAACATTCAACTCAACGTATGGACCATTCTAATTGCTCTAAAGTATGTAAAATTAAAAAAACTTTTTTATGCTATTGAATAACTCTTAATGTACTATAAAGGGTTTTCAGCTTTTGCAATGCATTCTTGTGTGAGAACAATTCAATTTTTTTCTATTCACATTTTTTTGAACTTGACTTTGTTTACATGACTTGATTGTAATATATGCCTAACCTTATAATCTTATTCAATTATGTGTGAAACTGAAAGACTGATTGATTCTTAAGATTTCAACAGTACAAGGGTATTTTGGTATTAGCTATAATTCTCTAAGGGTGTAATATTCGTATATACTGTGTGTTTAGGGTTATGCAACTATACCTTGTTAATGTTTTTATATGATCTAGTACTTGTGATTTTCATCAGGCATTACAGGCCTTACCTTTCTAGTCCGGCTTTCCCTTTCTTTTTTTCGCAGAGGGGAGGCTGTGACATACGTCATGTTATGACGTCTAAGTCACTTTAGTTCACTCTTACTCTCCCCGCTTGGTGTACTTCTGCGCATGCCTTGTGCGCGGCCTTTGTCCGTGTGCGTCGGCCATTATGGTCTGACGAGCAGTCTCTCTTTGCCTTCAGTACAGTATTGTGCCTAGTAGTTTGTGGTGAACTTCTACTATGTTTGACCTCGCGATCCGGATTTGCCTTCCAGGTATGTGCTCTGGACGAGTAAGTAACTCATAATGTAATTCACCATTGAATATTCGTGCACTTAATTTGGAATCTCCACTAAGTTTAGTTTGCCAAGCCATTAAAGTTCATTACCATTGCTATCTATCTTATGTCTATCATGTCACGATGAAAATCACATTTGCTAAGCTTAGGGAAGAAATCTCGCCAAGTGGTATAGGGTTTAAGTCATGAGAATAATTACGTTTGTCGTAATTCAGTTGCCTGTAATTAGAGATGTTGTCACGTCTCGTGATTGTGTTACGTCATGTATGCAGGTGTCGTACCTACCCTCTAAGCAAGTAATGCTTGATCTAGTCTAGTTCTTTCTGCATGAATATTGTATAGCGAGATTATATAGTGTCGAGGTATTAATGACACGAGTATCTAAAACTATCTTCTTAATTAATAGATTTATAGAGTATGTGCTCTTACAATATATGCCAGTTACCTTGAAGGTCATTTCATTGTTCTAGAACTTCCTAAGTAATACTAAATTATATATATATATATTATTTGTATGAAAGGATGGTTAGTTCACTAGATTATTATTCATGCAAACTTAACATTTTCCAGTACTGTAAACTGTACGTGACCAATTATTCCAAAAAGTAACTGTTAATTAGTGTGGCTTCATTTGCATAATATTGGCCAGAATTTTATGAATTATCTTAGCCAAGACCCTTTCAAAATAATTTATTCATGCATTCAGTGCTGTAGTTCCAGTTACCTAGTTAAATTATTATTATAGTAAATTTGATATTTCCCAGTACTGTAAGCTGTACTTGATAAATTATTCAAAGAAGTAATTGTAAAATTGTATGGCTTCATTTACATGTTATTGGCCAGATTCTTATGAATTATCTTAGCCAAGTACCCTCTGAAAATAATTTATTCATGCACTTAGTGCTGTAGCTCTAGTTACCCAGTTAAATTATTATTATAGCAAGTTTAATATTTTCCAGTACTGTAAGATGTACTTGACAAATTATTCAAGGAAGCAATTGTAAAATTGTATGGCTTCATTAACATATTATTGGCCAGGTTCTTATGAATTATCTTAGCCAGGTACCCTCTGAAAAAAATTTATTTATGCATTCAGTGCTGTAGCACTTGTTACACAGTTAGATTATTATTCATGCAAATTTAATATCTTCCAGTACTGTAAGCTGTACTTGATAAATTATTCAAAGAAGTGATTGTAAAAATTGTGTGGCTTCATTAACATATTATTGGCCAGGTTCTTATGAATTATCTTAGCCAAGTACCCTCTGAAAATAATTTATTCATACACTCAGTGCTGTAGCTCTAGTTACCCAGTTAAATTATTATTATAGCAAGTTTAATATTTTCCAGTACTGTAAGCTGTACTTGATAAATTATTCAAGGAAGTAATTGTAAAATTGTATGGCTTCATTAACATATTATTGGCCAGGTTCTTATGAATTATCTTAGCCAAGTACCCTCTGAAAATAATTTATTTATGCATTCAGTGCTGTAGCACTTGTTACACAGTTAGATTATTATTCATGCAAATTTAACATTTTCCAGTACTGTAAGCTGTACTTGACAAATTATTCAAAGGAGTAATTGTAAAATTGTATGGCTTCATTAACATATTATTGGCCAGGTTCTTATGAATTATCTTAGCCAGGTACCCTCTGAAAATAATTTATTTATGCATTCAGTGCTGTAGCACTTGTTACACAGTTAGGTTATTATTCATGCAAATTTAATATTTTCCAGTACTGTAAGCTGTACTTGATAAATTATTCAAAGACGTATTGTAAAATTGTGTGGCTGCATTTGCATAATATTGGCCAGATTTTTATGAATTATCTTAGCCAAGTACCCTTTCAAAATAATTTATTCATGCATTCAGTGCTGTAGCTCTACTTACCCAGTTAAATTATTATTATAGCAAATTTAACATTTTCCTGTACTGTAGGCTGTACTTGACAAATTATTCAAAGAAGTAATTGTAGAATTGTGTGGCTACATTTGTACACTATTGGCCATGTTCTAATGAATTATATTAACCAAGCTTCCTTTTAAAAATAATTTATTATGCATTCAGAGCTGTAGCAGTTAAATTATTATTCAAACCAATTTAATATTATATTAGTCCTGTAAATGGTTCTTGATAAATTATTTGGAGAAGCACTTGTAAATTGGCTGGCATCATTTGTATATAATTGCCCTGCTTCTTATGAGTTATCTTATGTTAAATTAGCTCTGCTTTCCTTGGAAAATAATTCCTTCATGCATTTAGAGCGTTGAAGCTGTTAGCCAGTTAAACCTTTATTCAAGTAACTTAAGGTCACATTAGTATTGGAATCTTTCTGACAATTTGACTTTGAGAAGTTAGGGAAATTAGTCTAGCACATATTGCGTATAAGTTAATTGTTGCTTATCTCCCTTTAATCAGAATAGCCCTAGATTTATTCACTGAATCATACTATATCTATAAGAGTGCTTCTTTCTATGGTGTATAGTTACTCTCGAGCTATCTTACATAAAACCGTAGGTTATGCCCCATGGCATTTATTCATGTGATCTATACCGTTGGAGTCCCATATTTTGAGAGTAGCAATCTGTGTCATGTTCCCTTCTGTTAGTGGTGGTATTTACTCATCCAGGTCTTGTATTGATCTTTAGTGACGTTGACCTTAACTATTCATTTGGTTACACCTTATCTGACGGCTCTTAAGGTTATTTGTCAGGGTTATTCCAGTTGATTGGGTTATGACATGTTAATGGTCAGGTATTTGTATTTGATTAATGATATTGTCTCATTGTCTTTGGTCAGTTTGGATGCTGTGATTTTTAATGTTTGTCTGTTTATCTTGTTAATTCTGTTTGAAAATATAGAGATATAGAAAGTTATTCCAGTACTCTCTCTCTGCAAGATTGTTTCCCAGCACGCTAGGATTCCTGCTTCCTGTTTCTTTCAAATTCTGATATTTATTATACTTGTGAGACGAATATATATATATATATATATATATATGTATATATATATATATATATATATATATATTGGTCCTCTAAAGCCCTCTCAGGCAGCTAAAAAGGAACAACACGTCGTCTCAACATTTTAACTATACCTTCATTAGCGTTCACACCAACATATCTAATGAACCTTAAAGTCCTATTTAGAATAATACCCATGTTATTATCATATCCTAATTCATATCTGTCTGCTTCAATTGACGAGTAGCTTGGGACACACAGCATCTGTTTGCAGAATCTGACTCTTATCATGTCCATATATTTCTAAGACTACCTTTTCCCTCTCACATCAATTCCATGCAGTATTCTTGATTTTACTACAGCTTTATATATTCCATTTAACATTTTAAATCTTATTTCACGTAGTTTGGTTAAGCAGTTATTTATAGCGCTCATGGCTATTTTACCCCTGTTCCAGGCTCCAGTTTGTGGTTCCTAAAATCCATTATTATTAAGAATTACTCCTAAATATCTAGTAGTATAATTAATGCTATTTATGATTTTGTTATCTATCTTCCATTTTTCATCTCTGCTTAATTTGTTGCCTTTCTTATATACTAGGATGGAAGTTTTCAGTACATCAATTTTTATACTCCAACTGCTTCTATACTTTTGTGACTAAGCCATATAGATATTGTACTTTTGTATCACTGTACTTTTTTTGGCAACAATTACTTCATGTAAACTTGTTGCAAAAATTATCTCCAAACTAAACATCCTTGAATAATTTGACTTAGCCTGGCAAGGTTCGTTGTTCGGTTCTAATTCACTAATAATATACATACATCTTAACCAATAAGCACTATTATAAGCAATAGCATGGTACCGATCATGAATTGACAGTGAGTCCCACGCAAGAGTTGACCAATGACGTGGGTTCCTGCGGCACGGCGGGCACAGCTCCAACTCCCGAGCGATCGGGTGAAATATCTACGCTAATAAAGCCGCGATCGTTGTAATGATTCAGGTTCCCACATTTACAGTTAAAATTACAATGAAAATAAACATGTACCTCATCACAAGAAATGTTGGAAATGTTCTCCTCTTGCATCCACACAATACTGGCACCTTTTTAGGAAATTTTCTTTCACGCGCATAAGTTCAGCTTCCGAGACAGAGTTCATTTTTCTTGTGATAGGCCTATGTGACATTGTCTTTAAGTTCATCTAACAGTATGTGAATATTATTTATGGGTAAACTTGAAAAATAAAGTGTATAGGTCAATTTCCCATACATTAGAAGAACTTAAAGACAATATCACAAGAGAAATTAACTTTATCTCGGAAGCTGAACTTATGTGCGTGAAAGAAAATTTCCTAAAAAGGTGCCAGTATTGTGTGGATGCAAGAGGAGAACATTTCCAACATCTCTTGTGATGAGGTACGTGTTTATTTTCATAGTAATTTTAACTGTAAATGTGAGAGCCTGAATCATTACGCCAATCGCGGCTTTATTAGCGTAGATATTTCACCCGATCGCTCGGGAGTTGGAGCTGTGCCCACCGCACCGCAGGAACCTGCGTCATTGGCCAACTCTTGCGTGGGACTCACTATAGTATGGCTGATTGCCGAAATGGACCAACTATTTTGTCCATTGACTAGTGCTGTTGTCAAGTGTCCTCACTGTAGTACAAAATAATACAGTCACTGAGGATATCTTTTTCACCAAATAAACATGCTCCTTATAAAATTTAACTCACCTAAAATTAAGTGTGGATAATGAACTCCAAGGGTTGAGATGAAGAGATCAGTTCCATATACAAAAATTGCTCCAATTAAAAATCCTAGAGCAACTGGAGCAAATGCAAATTGGCCATTTTCTCCATAAAGTTTAGACTCTTCAGCCATTTCTATTGCAGGTGCCAATAATGACCAATAAGACGCGGCAGTCATTACACCTCCTGCAAAGCCTAGGCTAGTGCCCAGCAGCTTGTGCTGAAACAGAAATACATCACTGAACTCCAGTGTTCATAATCTGTAATTTATGAGTTAAAGACATTACATTGGAAATGAGGATAATTTGGTACAAACATGGTATAAATGCCTAAAAGTTGAAAAAAGAAAGGAGATAGAAACATTCAACAATCATTATGGATTTGTCAACAGGCTGAACGAATTTTAGCCCTAGTCTGATGATTGGAAAATATATGAGGTGTGTATGATTAATTTCTTTGTAGCAAACAGCATTAATAATATTTTTCAAGGGAAAACATTAGAATTAGAATTATAATTAGCCCTCAAGCATCCCATAGCAGGCAAGGGCCTCCTGGCATACCAGGGTGGCTGACTCGTGAAGGAACATTTCAGGTTAACCTCACCTGAGGATGCTGAAATTTAAGTATATAATTGACCCTAGCTTTAGTATTCATTTTCAAGAGTTTTCCACTTCTTTCTGTCTCTGGCACTCCTGGACCACAAGTTCCCCAGAACACTCTTAAACTCGTCCTCCCATCATGATTTCTGCCTTCCAACACTTCTTTTCCCAGTTCTAGGCTCCCACACTGTCATCTCTCCGGGTTCATTCTCATGACATGCCCTGCCCACATCCATTTTAATCTGGAAGCAGTAACCATCACATCCTTTATAGATGTCGCCTTCCTGATGTCTTCATTTCTCATTTGATCTTTCAATGTGATGTTTAGCAGCTTCCTCTCCACCTTCCTCTGGCAGATCTGTAGCATGTTTTTCTCTTTTCTAGTTAATGTTCATGTTTGGGATCCATAAGTCATAACTGGTAGAATGCAGGTGTCCATCACATCCTTCTTTATCTTCATGCTTAAGGATTTGTCTAGTAGGATGAATTTTAAGTTCCAAAATTTGTTCCATGCTAAAGAGATTCTTCTTGAAACTTCTTTTTGGATTTTGTTGTTGAACAATAATATTTGACCTAGGTATACATATTCTTTTATATATCTTATTGTGTCATCGTTAATTTTGATTGGTTCTTCTGTGTAGTTTGTCATTATTTTGGTTTTTTTTACATTGATACTAAGGCCGATTTCTTTGCTGGATTTGCATAGATTGGTTAGCATGGCGTTGGCTTTCTCGTGTGAGTCTGTTATGAGTACAATATCGTCTGCGAATCTGAGATTAAAGAGTTTTTTCTGCATTAATATTTATTCTGTACTTGTCCGGCATTCTGCAGAAAACTTCTTCCAGTAGACCTGTGAATAGTTTTGGAGAGATGGGGTCACCTTGTCTGACTCCCTGCTGCAGTAATATATCCTCTCCTGCTCTCTCTGTTTTTACTTTCGCTCGGTTGTCAAGATATAGCTTACCCAGTAGTCTAATATACTTTGCATGAACTCCTTGTCAATTAGGTGCTTGAAGAATCGATAACTGTTCTACAGAATCAAATGCTTTAGCAAAATCCACAAATATTATGTATAGTTTCAAGTTAAATTCATTTGCTTTCTCTATTAGTTGGGTCAGCAACTGTAGATGGTCTACTGTTGAAAATTCTTGTTGGAAGCCAGCTTGATCATTAGGTTGATTGTCTTCTATTATTGCACTTATTCTCTTCGTGAGTATTGTTGAGAAGAGTTTGTATATTTTTACCATAAGATTAATTGGTCGATAATTATTTATGTCTTCTTTAGGTCCTTTTTTATGGAGAAGAATGATTGTATTTGTCATCCACTGTTTGGGAAGTTGTTGAGTCGTTATTTTATTGAATAGAAGGGCTAGATATTTTTGTAGTTCTTCTGAATCTACTTTGAGATACTCATTTATAATACTGTCCTCACCTGCACATTTCCCTCTTCTTCTTCTTCTTCTTCTACAATGGTGCAACAGCCCAAATCGGGCCTTGACCTCCTCCATCCTCCTCTTCCAATCAGATCTGTCCAGCGACACTCTTTTCCAGGCCGTTATTCCCAAAACTTGTTTTGCATCCTCTCTCACTGCGTCGACCCATCTATCCTTCGGTCTTCCAACCGGTCTTTTACCATATATCCTTCCCTCCATGATTTTCCTGGGTATCCTCTGGTTTTACATCCTATTAACGTGTCCAGCCCATTCCAGTCTTTGGAGTTTGATGTAAGTTACTACATCCATATCTCGATATTGCTCCATCAATTCCTGATTATATCTTATCCTCCATTGTCCATTTTCATTAACCGGTCCACTTATCCGCCTCAGGATCTTTCTTTCGAATGCACCTAGTTCTGATTCTATCTTCTTGTTCATTACCCAGGTTTCACATCCATAACAGAGCACTGTTCTTATCACTGTTTTATAAATTCGGAATTTGGTTCTCCTATGTACGCATCTTGATTTCATGATGTCCAATAATGCAAAGTAAGTTTGGTTTGCTGCTGTCATGTGTGTCTGTATGTCTGTCCCTTCTGTATTGTCGCTAGTTATAACAGATCCAAGATATTTAAAATCTCTTGTAGTACCAAACCTGTCTAATTCTATTTGTTGGTTGGATATTAGGGCGTTTCTAGGCTGCGTCATCCACTTAGTCTTACTATTGTTAATATTCAGTCCCATTTTTCCTGCTGCTTTTTCAAGATCTTTAAGCACCTCTTCTATTTTGGCTTTTGATCTACCCATGATGTCCAGATCATCTGCATAGCCAACTACTTGTACACTCTTGTACATCAATGTGTTGTTAATATCTATATCCGTTTGCCTTATCACCCAGTCTAGTGTGATATTGAATAGCATCGGTGCCAATCCATCCCCTTGTTTCAGCCCGCTGTTAACAACTAAGGCTTCAGATATGCCTCCAAAAACTTTGATTTGTGCTCTGGTTTCTAACATTGTCATTCTGATCAGTCTTATTATCTTCGGATGTATTTTTTGCTGGGCTAAGATCCTATATATTCCAGTTCTGTTTACACTGTCATAAGCCGTCTTAAAGTCTATAAAAAGATGGTATAAGTTCAGATTATATTCCCAGAATTTCTCTGACATAATTTTAACTGTGTGCATTTGATCTATGGTAGACCTGCCTTTCCGAAAACCAGCTTGATATTCGCCTATTATGCTCTCATAGTATGGTTCCAGTTTTTTCCGCAGCACATATGTGAAGACTTTATACACAGTACATAGCAACGATATGCCTCTGTAATTATGACAGTCCAGTCGGTCACCCTTCTTGTGGATTGGGCATATTATGGCTGTTTGCAATTCTTTGGGCATCTGATCCTTTCTCCAGATATGTATTATCAGTGAGTGAACTGCCTTTTCCATTGATTCTCCCCCTGCTTTAATCAGTTCTGCCGGTATATTGTCAATCCCTGGTGCCTTGCCATTTTTTAATGCTTCAATTGCCATTCTTATGTCTATTCTGTCTGGTTCTTCCAGTTCTTCTTCTCTAAAACCTTCATTAAAATCTTCTAAAATCTCTTCATTTCCTGTTTCGTTGTTCAATAATTGTTGGAAATGACTTCTCCATCTATCTAAAACCTGTTCCTGCTCATTAAGGATGTTCCCACTTTGTTCCTTAATCATATCCGTTCTTGGAACAAATCCTTTCTTTCTGTAGCTCACCTCCCTGTATCCCTGTCTTATGTTATTTTCTTGGAAATTCCTTTCCATTTCCATTATTCGATTGTTGTTCACCTCTCTCTTCTTGCGTCTACATATGTAGCTGGCTTCTCTTCTTTTAGATTGAAATTCAATATACTTTGCTCTAGTAGGCCGTGCAAGATATTTATTACGTGCCATGCTTCTTTTGTCCAGAGCTTGGGCACACTCCCTGTCAAACCAGCAATTTCTTGGAACTTTTGGTTCATGGCCGACTACCTCTTCTGTTGTTACCTTAATAATTTTCTTCAGCTCTTCCCACCTTGGTTCTACTTCTTCATTTTCATTTTCATTTGCACTTTTGAGTCTTTCGTCTAGTATATTTCGATACTTCACTAAGGCCTCTTGTTCTTTAAGTGCCGGCACATTATATTTAACAGCTGGGGTATACTGTTTCTTTGTAGTTCTCGTGATCTTACATATGTACTTAGCTTTAACCAAGTAGTGATCCGAGTCTGCATCAGCCCCTCTATAGGATCTCACATCTGTGATTCCAGATGCTCTTCTCTTATCAACCAATATATGGTCAATTTGGTTGGTTGTTTCTTTGTCCGGGGATCTCCATGTTTGCTTGTGGATTTTCTTGTGAGGAAATTGTGTGGAGCTTATAATCATGTTTCTACTCTCGGCAAGGTCTATCAGTCTCTTACCATTGTCATTTGTGATCTCATGCCAGCTATTATTTCCAGTGATATTTCTATACTCTATCTCCTTTCCAATCTTTGCATTCATGTCTCCCAGGATAACTTTTGTATCATTACTTGGAAGGGAATTCAGAACTCTTTCCATCCTATCATAAAATTCATCCTTTTCTAATGGGTCTTTTTCCTCAGTAGGTGCATAAGCATTTATCATTGCTATATTGTTAAATTTTGTTCTTAGTCTCAGCACGCATATTCTTTCATTGACAGGTTTAAAGTCAATTATCTTTTCTTTGATTACTTTATCTACAATGAAGGCTACTCCATATTCATGTGTGCCTTCTTTCTTACCACTATACAATACTGTATGACTTTTATAATCATTTATCCCTGTCCCATGCCATCTTGTCTCCTGTATTGCAGCTACCTGTACTTTGTATTCTTTTAGTTCCAATAGTAATGCCATCAATGCACCAGTCTTTTTTAAAGTTCTGACGTTCCAAGTTCCAAATTCTAGTACCATATTTCGTTGCCAAAGTCGTTTCCTTTGAGATCTGTCCTGGTTCCGAGGCTTCGATAGAGGCTTCTCAACAATTGCTTTTTCCAGAAGTTGAGTAGTCAGCCCAACGTTCCAACCCCCAACCTGGGGGACCAGGTAATTTCTTTTCTGGGTTTTCTTCCCATAGCCTTTAGAAGACCAATTCTCAACCTGCAAGGCAGCAGCTCCCTAGCCTTGATTGAAGCCGCCCACTCTGGGTCAGACGCTCCAACTGCAACCATTGCCTCGTTCGCCGATGTTTTCAGAGTTCCTGTTGGGCCTTCACGGCTACCGTGACGGTCCCGGGGCACATATGTCCCCACCGTACTTCACCCCAACAGGCAATCTCCTACTTATCGTTGCCCACCCCCCGCGACATGGACACCGAGGCTGGATTTTGGGGGGTGCACATTTTCCTCACTTCAGGCTTTGTAGTGCAGCTTCAACTTCTGATCGTAAAACTGAGGGGACTACTTCTTCATTCATTAGGTTGTCTATATATTGTACAAGTTTGTTTCTTCTGTCTTGTAGTGCTTGTGTGAAGATTTTTATAGAATTCTGTAGCTCTTTCCACAATTTTACTCCTTGTAGTTAACTTTTCTTCTGCACTAGATCTAAGCTTCGCAATCCAAACTTTGCCTATTGCAGCATGTTTTATAATTGAAGAGCGTTTTCTTCAAAAGCCGATATCTACATGGATGGCTCAGTGCCAGAGGTGACTAAGTGCCATCAAGAAAAGTGCTAATATTTGTGTGTATTGACCAGCAAAGATCGTATTTTATCTACGCCAAACATGACTAGCAGCCATTACTTTGTCTGTAACTGATTCAGCAAGGCTGTTTGTCATGTTTGGCTTAGATAGAATACGATCTTTGGTGGTCAATACCCATAAATATTAGCACTTTTTTTGATGGCACTTAGTCACCTCTGGCACTGAGTCATCCATGTAGATATTGGCTTTTGAAAAAACACTCCTCAATTGTTCTTATGAATCTCGTTGAATTCATTACATCTCTTATTTGGGCACATCTATTGTTTCTTAAATATCTTCTTATTGACCTTTTCACAAGTCTGTTGATTTCGCAGAATTCTATTTGTGCAAAGTCATTTTCAAAACATTTTTGTTTAACTCTTCTTTCTTCAGTAGTTCTTGTGTTTTTTCACTTATTTTCGATTTCCTACTATCAGATCTGTTTTTAAGTTGTGTTTCGTTCGCTGCTTTCACAATTATTGTTTCTTCTAATCTTGAGTATAGATTTTGGACAATGTCTGTTTAAGTGTTCAAGTGTTTAAACTGTTTACGTAGATGGTTTTGTCCCAGCACGATATTCTTTGTATGTTATGGTTATATCGTCTACTTTTGAGTTTCTTCTTGCTAATATTAATAATCACTCTAACCCATCTGTGATCCGTGTAGACGTTCAACTGTTTTATGACACCCACATCTGTATGCTGTCACTTATGATATAGTCGATCTCGTTTTTCACGACGCTGTTGGGGCCATGCCATGTCCACTTGTCGTAAATAGGTTTCTTGAAAAAGGTATTGGTAATTTTCAAATTATGGCTCTGTGCAAAATGTATCAGCCTTCTTCCTCTGTCGTTTCTACTCCCGAGTCCGTAAGGTCCTATTACTCATTCCTTTTCATCTTCTTTTCTTCCCACTTTGCTGTTGAAATCTCCTATGACAAAGTTGATATTTTTTTATGTGTAGTGAAGACATCTTCGAGTTGATCACAAAATTCTTCTATTACTTTTTCTGTACTTTTTTGTGTGGGGGCATATACTTGCACCACTGTCATTGATGTTTTTCCAAACGTCATCTACACTAGTGCTATACTTTCACTTATTCCTATGATATCTTCTATATGGTTTTTTTTATCCTTCTAGAAATTATGAATCCTACTCCTTTCTGGCCTCCTTTTACACCTATGTAACTGCATACATCACCACTTCTGGTTTCCACTATATTAGCTCCTTCTCTGTGTACTTCCGCCAAGCCTAGGATATAAACTTTTACACCATTTAGTGCTTTTTCTAATTCAGTAAACCTGTCTTCATCAATTAGCGTTCTTACGTTTAGTGTGGCTATATTTAATTTTGAATATACAAGGTCTGTTAGATAAGTATCGGACCTTTTTCTTTTTCTCGGAAACCTGACGGATTTGAATCAAGCCCGCTTGCATGAGCCGACCTTGAACCTTCGTGAGCAAGTGTGAATTTTTTCCCACCTGTAGATAGCGTCTGTTGCTGGCAAGCAGCATTTGAGTGAGGTAGTGTATAGTGCTCTCGTCGTTGCAAGGAAAATAACGATTGTGACGACTGGAATTTGGTTTCCGGGTCGTACCCGTACACCAGGACTTGTCACAACTCATTCAGGTGTTCATAAAGTCGGGGTCACTGTTTGTGGACTCAAGGATGTCATGTGAGACTTCAACGCGAAGTTGCTTTTGCTCCGCCGTCAGCAGCATCGGCATTGAATTTCGCCGCCACTCTCTTCATGGCCAAATTTCGGTCATAGTTGAATGGGCCGAAAAAGTGCTGATGTCCACCTCTTCCGCAATTTCTCGGATACTCACACGACGGTCCCGCATCACTAAAGCGTTCACTTTTTCAATCATTTCGGCATGTTGATGGCGGACCGGAGCGTGGCTCGCTCTACACTGATGTGCGCCCGTCTTTAAATCGGTTGTACCACTCCTTAATCTGTGTGATGCCCATAGCATCGTCACCGAAAACCGTCTGAATTTTACGAATGGTTTCCACCTGGCTATCGCCCAGTTTCAGGCAAAATTTAATGCAATAGCGCTGCTCCAAACGTTCCGTCATTTTCCTAACAATGAGAAAACGACGAGAGCACTATACACTACCTCACTCAAATGCTGATTGCCAGAAACAGACGCTATCTACAGGCGGGAAAAAATTCACACATGCTCACGAAGGTTCAGGGTCAGCTCATGCAAGCGGGCTTGATTCAAATCCGTCAGGTTTCCGAGAAAAAGAAAAAGGTCGGATACTTATCTAACAGACCTCGTATAACAAATTTATTATTAAGTTGTTCCTTGAGTTCTTCTATTATTTCTTTATCGGTCAGTATTTGTGGCGTCTGAGAGTTGTTGTGATGAAGAGGCTCCTTGCAAAATCTGTAAGAAAACGGTAACAAATGATGGGATGGGTCTTCTTTGTGACGGCTTACGCAAGAAGTGGTACCATCCGTCTTGTGTAAATATAAATTGTGTTAAATATGCAAATATAAGTGATCTCTGACTCTGTGAGGTGGTATTGTATTCCATGTGGACAAAAGATAGACAATATTATAGCAAGGTGTTGTGATATAAATGAAGTAAGTAACTTATATGTGATTGTGAACAACTTGGCCATAGTCGTGAAGGATATAGCAAACGAAAATGTAGCACTTAATAAAAAAAATTGACGAAATCAATCTTGCAAAAGATAGGTTAAGTGTGAACTTGTTGACTGGTGATGACGTCACAAAGACCGCCAACGTTGGTAGCTCTAGTATAAACGAGAGTTGTAGCTCACAAGATTGTAAGGAACGTGTTGCATCCTTCCGCCTGATAATTGATATGCTACTGAAAGATCTTACTGCAGTAAATAAGGAAATAAATGAAGTGAAAAGTAAAATTAAAATGCTCGAAGGAGAAAGCAGGGCGAGTGTAAACGAGAAGGCACAAGAAGTACTTAGGGTAAATGGTGGAGAAAATGAACACCCCTGGATTAAAGTGAAAGGACATTAGACGTGTAAAGGAAATAGAAATCTGGATGAATGGTCACAAACAAATAAGATAATTCTTCAAAATAAGTATATGCCATTGGAACAACAGACTTCGACACAACATAACCTCATCTTGTCGAACGTTACTGACAGCATGACAGGTGAGAGCGAAATGTCAACTACACTAATTTCCTCTACTGAGGGGGGAGAACAGCTATATGAAAAACGGACTGCAGTGATAATAGGAGACTCCATGGTTCGCCATGTAAGTAAACATTTAAATATGGACGCAGAGATTTACTGTTACCCTGGGTCAAGAGTTGAACATCTGGCTAACATCCTCAAAAACAACATGGATGACCCTGATGTTTTAATACTGCATTCTGGAACCAATAACCTTAGCACAGTGTCGGATGCAGAGGTTATTAGAGAAAATATGAACTATGTTGCGACTGCAGCACGGAAATTGTTTCCTCGGGCAAAAGTATGTATAAGTTGAATACTTAGACGTAGAGATCAAGACCTCCACTTCATCGACATAGTGAACTCTAGATTACACTTCGTATGTCAACAAAATAAGTGCACTTTTATTGACGGCAACTCCTGGATAGGTGATAAAGACCTAGGTAGAGACGGTGTACACCTAAATAGGAGGGGGGTGGGGAAATTTGGGAGACTGATGAAGAGAGTAATTGAACACTTCTGCCTAAAAAACTAGTATTGGTTGAGAGCGGTGAAACACCCTTGTGGTAACAAACAATGAGGAATCTGAAGATCAGATGACCAACCTGGAAATCGTAGAGACAAGGAATGATGTGGCTAGGTTAAACCCCTCAAACAAAGATTTGAATTTAATACTTAAAGTGCTGCATATAAATGTTCACTACATCAGTAATAAAAGAGATGCACTCGAGCACTTTATAAATGAGGTAGGTCCACAAATAGCAATTATTACTGAACATGGTCTAAAAACGGAGCACGTAGATCTCTACAATGTTGCAAATTATGTGATAGCAGGCACATATTGTAGATCGGAGCACAAGAGTGGGAGAGTAATGGTATTAGCTAGCATATTGGAAGACGAAGATGCCAGAAGTGTCGCGGGCATATTGCCGCGAAAGAATACATCCCGAACTCTCCGCCAGAGAGCAGCATCTTACTCACAAACAATGATGTCTGACAGGGACATGAAATAAAACAATTGATTTCGCGCAAACGTGCGGCTCAGGTGCAAGCCAGTTCCTGTGCTTTTATAGTGTTTGATGTAAACAACTACCACGACGCCCTTCGTCTTTTGATGCAAACTGCTGGTAGCATTGCTAACTCGAATAGATCGATTAACAGAATATTGACAAGTAAGGAAAAATATTAATATTTACAAAATCCATTACGTTTTATTCACGCAATAGTCTTAATAAATCTTACTCGTGATTACGAGTTTCTTAAGGTATATTTGATCGAACTTCTATCTCGCAAATATATTGATAAACTCGTAACCTCTCGTGGGATTACCAATGATAAAATTGGGAATATATTTTTAATTTAAGCCGCTTAAGGGGAGATGGTAATCAGTGTCAAAAAAATCGATGTTTTCTTCGGCTCATTTAATAGAGCATAGTTTTGTGAACATTTTGATATGTAGGTCTTATATGTTGCGTTATTATTAAGCCAAGCAGAGCGGCCTGGGGCTTTCTAAAATGTATAAAATACCATAAGGCACATCATTTTCTTTTCGCTCTCCTGTTAAATTACATTTTTTTGTACTTCAGGTACCATTTTCTAAAAAGCAATTCATACTAAAATAATGAAACTTTCAGGAATTCATTATAGATGGATGACAAATCTTCCTTAGCAGAATTATAGGAAAAGTCTTGACTATACAGAATTTTCAACGATTTTTATTTTTTAAAGTATTTTTTTAGTCGTGAAGTTTAAGTGCAATTTTTATGCAGTAATATTGTACATATTAGACTGATTGTGCTAGGGTGAATAGTAGTACCTATTGTTAGTAAGTTCCAAATGTTTCACAAAAATCTAAGCTACAGAAATTGAATAAAGTGTACCTATGTCAAGGGAAGTAACAGTAAAACAAAATTATCACCTATGTAAATTCTTTCCTACCAAACAGTCAGTTCTAGAACAACCATTCTCTGCTTATTTTAAACTGCAGAGTGCACTTGCCAAGCATAAAAAATTCAACTAAATCTGACTGTTAACACCTGAGTTACGGCATAACCTTAGGGGAGTGTGATGTTTTCAATGACAACAAGTAAAGGGAATACTAAAATTTGGATAGTAGATTGCAATCTAACCTCTTTTTCTAAAATCCCAAATCGTCTAACGACTTTCCCTTTGTTCTAATTACTCGAGCTTGTTTTCCGATAGTATTTTAACCCAGTCTATTTTAATTCTTAATGTATTGGCGGAGAGAAGGTGCGAATTTCACTTTCAGACTCACTCCTAAAGGGAACCACTTATTTCGCAAATTTAATTTCTCCTTACGTCTATATGATATCCGTACATAACTGAAATAATTTTAAAAAATCGCTCCTACCTTGCCCGAATATTGTCTAAAGAAATGGTTTATTATCTCGTTCAAACACTTTCTTCGAAAGATCCAAAATTTATTACTTCCTGGTTCGTTTAATTTGGCTAAAAGCTTTGAAACGCTTGTATTCCCCAGCGACTTCGCTTGTAACGTTCAACAGGCATACGTCAAAATTATTCACCAGCGCAGATTCACAGTAGTAACGTAAATGAAAAATTTTCAAGGTCATTAAATCTGCTTGTATTTGCCAGAGGGGAATGGAGAGAGACATGCAATCTGATTCTAGATTACCTTGATGTAAGGTCCCGAGAATGTCGGAAATTGAGACTTGACCGCGAAGTGCATTATAACACATGACTCTTAGAAATGATATGCCATTGACATCAACAGTTTGCTACAAGTTTGCTACTTTAACAGCAATTTCTACGTCTACAACATAAAACTAAAGTGGATATAACATCTTTTATTTCATAGACATGTCATGTTTATTCATAAATATAATTTTACTATTCATATACCCTTATAGATAGAACAATATTTCTGCAAAATTTAGAGAAGCTTCTAAAAGGAATAGTATCTCTTTAGTCCAGCTGAAAAAAGACGAGTACCAGGTATTTCACGACTACAGAATCGGTACGCAGTTTGACGTGTCTGTAACCATAATGATATTCCTACATCCGACGAAAAAAATTTACAATAATTTCTCCGTTGAAATACTCTGAATTACTAGAAGATTACGAAATAAGAGACTTTATCTGTCAAAAATGGAAAAACGTCCTCTAATTATTATGGAACCATTGTGATAACCAAAGCTTTCCATCTCATTATTCATTGTAAATATGATCGCTTGAAAAATACAAAATAGCAAATTTTGTAACAAGCCTATAATGATTGATATTAAGATACGAGTATGTTTCAGAAGCTAGCAAGGCGAGTTTCATAATTTTTCTATGAGTATCATAATTATTATTATAAGCAAGCTGCAGACAATTTTTTGTGTACGACCATAATTGATAACAAAAAGTTTAGTTTTGATGTTTTAGATTCGCTCAATTAAACGCAAAATAGCACAACATGCCATGCTCTTCTTTGAGATGGCTTCATCACATTGTGCGGGTTCCCTTCTTTGTGCTCGCGTTTTCCATCCGCTGTGCAGGTTAGGCGTCTTCTACGCCTGGAGGCTCCGTCAGCTGTTGTCTTGGGGGCGGCATTCAGTCGCTGGGTAGTTTGACGAGATTTAAGTGCTGAGTGTCTTCCTCGCCTGGATGTCTCCCTAGAAACGGTCACGGTGTCGTGAGTAATGAGCTCTTATATAATGAAATCAGTAACTTCTTCTCGGCGAACCATATGTTCTTTTCACTAATAGATTCTGTAGGGATCCAGGCCCAGGACTAGAAAGTAGGCTGGTGTCCCTAACAGAATTTGCAATAGGATTTTCGGAGGACCACTGGATTATAATCCAGAAAATATTTAAGTTTAGAATTGCAGGAATGTTGAAGGAAGCAGGAATAATGGATAGAGAGAATTGTTTCTTTATTCTTCTTATTCTTAGCTGTAATTGGCAATAACCAATGTTTCATTATGATCTGCTATCTTTACTAAGTAGATTTCAGGAAAGTTGCCAGGTTGATTTATTATTATAATATAATATGGTTTGTTTCCACAACAACAATTCAAGTAACTTTATTTTTTGTTCAAATAGTTACAATATAATAATTGAGCTGTATTGGCTCAGAATACTACTGCAGTATACTTTATCTGCAAGTAGGGAAAGAGAAGCTGCAAATATTTGCCAAAACTTCTTAACGTGATAAACACTGAATTACTACTTTATTACAAGCAAGATCGTTAGACCATATCTTCAGTCTTTAATAAATTGTTCAAGATTTAATACGGCAGCATCTTTGGCTTGCACGTAGTGAAAAGAGGAGCTGCAAGGATGCCAAAACTCCCTACAATTATATAAGCAGTATTTACTTAAATTGCAAAGCTTGCTAAGCCTTATTTGGCTTTTGTGTACTAATACATTGCTAATGTTTGATTTACTTAACTTTGCTTGCGACTATCTCATGAGAATGTGACTGCATTTAGCCGGACTGAGGTTAAGTGATGTACAGTTATTGAAGCTGAAGTTCTGTGTTGCTGTGGATCATCCTGAACTGTGGCCAGTAGCGAGTCCTTCCATGGCTGCAAGCTACGCTCCCTGAAGTTCTAGTGATGTCCAAATATCCACCTCCTGGTAGATTAAGTCGTGGCTGATAATGCTGGTTCCATGCTGAGTAGTGTAGAAACTGTACTAATATATATTCAGACTTGTGGTCTGTTGCTAAATTGGGCTGTGCCCTTACGAAGCGACGATCGGTGAGAGAGTGAGTGAAAGTCTAACGGCCAAAATGCGTTCACATAATCATCTTACAAAGAGTCAAGTTCTAGAATCCTATGGAAGGCTCTTCTAGAAGTATCCAGTAGCTTCCATCCGGAATAAGGGTACATTTAAAGAGAATGACATGCTGTAATTATTCTGTAACATAAAAAATTGGTATGTGAGCATTTGCATTATAATTGTAATGTATAATTACAGAGAAATTTAATATTCTTAATGCGGTGAATAATCGATCTATTCATAAAGCTGCTTCTATAATCGATTGCACTAATCGATATGACGCATATGAGTAAGCTAGTGTATTCTGGCTGTAGCGCCAAGTAAATGTTAATGAGCTGGCACTCGACTTATCGATATCAGTTCGATGTCGGCAATGCAGCTTTATGTTGCTAATTGACATTAATTATATTATCTAATGATAATAGCTAATAGTAACAGGAATAAATATTCAGAATTATTCCCTAGATTATTACAATACAGAATGTAGTAAATATTTTCTTTTACTAAATGTAAATAAATAGGTACAAGAGTGCCAAGAATTCTGTCTACTGGTAATTGGCATCAGTGCCATCTAGTGATTTGTATTAATACTTCATTACTAGTAATTGCTATAAAAGTATAAAAAATAGGCTCTAAGCTGTACGAGCTTACATACTGGGGGGGGGGGGCCCAAGAAAATAGAAAAATTTACTGAGCAGGCAGTGGACACAGCTTAGATATAGGCCTTTCTAGACTCGAATTAGCAGTTTTGACTGTTGCTACTCTAACTTTACCATCTGGCCCAGGATGAACTTCTAGAATCCTAGCCAGTGGCCAATTCATAATAATAATAATAATAATAATTTATTTAGCCTTAGACATTACAAATGTATGGCACTATAAAGTAATTGAAGAGTAAGATTACAAACAATACAAGTCATAGGAGGAACATTGTCCACCATCAATATGACTAATTGATTAGCTTGCAGGTTTTTAGTTTCTGTGTTCCACTTCTGTCTCTGTTGCAAAGTGTTTAAATACTCTTTGACCCATCTGGCCCAAATGCATTGTGACTGTTGCTCTAACAACTGATATCGTGACAGCCTGGATAGGTTTATAGACTGTAAATCTGGGTGAGGGATAGAATTCAAAGGAGCACCAATGAGGAAGTGACCAGGGGTTAATGCCATGTAGTCTTGAGAGTCGCTGCTCATCGGTGTCAGTGGTCTACTGTTGATGATGGCTTCTATTCTGCATAGAAGTGTGCTGGCTTCTTCATAGCTGTAGATAGTGTCTTTCATCACCTTGTATAGAATAGTTTTCATGCTGCGGTTGGATCTTTCTACAAGTCCTGCCATATGGCTTGCCCTCGGTGGCAGAAAATGGAATTGTATGTTTAGATTTGCTGTAAAGTTCATTATATCTGTGTTAGCTTGCTCCGTCTGGAATTGTTCATAGAGTTCACTCAGCTCTCGTGAGGCTCCTATGAAGTTTCTGCCATTATCCAGGTAGAGGTGGGAAGGTAGTCCCCTTCTAGAAACGAATCTTTGCAAGGATGCAATGAATGCTGCTGAAGTGGCTGCTGTTACCAATTCAATGTGTACTGCTTTGGTACATAAACATATGTGCATACAGATGTAAGCTTTATATACTGTTTTGCCTCTCCCATGATCCTTTAAAGAGATAGGACCTACAAAATCTATGGCTGTGGTGTTGAAAGCTCGGTTGGGAGTAACTCTGGCTTGGGGCAAAGTTCCCATGATTTGCTGTGCTTTGACAGGGCTGTGTCTAAAGCATGTGAGACATCCTTTTAAGGCTGATTTTACAGTTTGAACTCCATGGATGGGCCAATACTGTTGTCTTAATGTGTACAGTATGCCTTGAGGGCCTTCATGTAAGTTTTTTAGATGTGTGTCTCTGACAATGATGTCTGTTATATGGTGCTTGGCAGGTAATATAATTGGATGCTTAGCATTGTAGTTTAGATCAGTATGGTGCAGTCTTCCACCAACACGAAGTATGCTATCTTTATCCAAATATGGATGCAGTGGCAATAGTGAACTGTTTCTAGAAACACAATTATTCTTTCTAATATGAGCCATGTCTTCTGAGAAGGCTTCTTTCTGAGTAGCATGTATGATAGCATTGTGAGCTTTCTGTAGCTCTTGCAAGCTGATAGGGCCAACAAATCTATCAGACTTGTGTAGACAGTTGTGCTTGAATCTCAGAATATAAGCTGTATTCCGGAGTAGCTTTCTGAAAGAAGAATATCTATGCAAGTATTCATTGTGTGTACTTATAGTCATAAAGGCTTTTGCTGTTTTCTTAGTTTCTGGTATTTCTTCTGTCTGAAATACTTTGTCAGTGGTAGGCCAAAAACATTCATCTTGTGTTAGGAATTTTGGACCATTCCACCATAGAGTTTGGTTATGTAGCTTATTAGGTGAGACAGGTTTAGTGATGAGATCTGCAGGATTCTGCTGTGTTGGCACATATCTCCATTGGCAGTTTTCTGTAGCAGCTTGAATTTTGGTTACTCTGTGTGCTACAAAAGTGTTCCATTTGTGTGGAGGCTGTGTGATCCACTGTAAAGTTATGAGACTGTCAGTCCAGAAATATACTGCTGATATCATGATCTGCAAAGATAAGCTTACTTTTTGGTATAAGCAGGCTGCCAACTGAGCTGCACAGAGCTCCAGTCTGGGAAAAGTAATCTGCTTAAGTGGGGCCACTCTAGATTTGCTTGTCAGTAGTTGAACTTGTGTTTTGTGGCTTTCATCTTCAGATTTTATGTAGCATGCTGCTCCATATGCCTGTGGGCTGGCATCACTGAAAAAGTGCAGTTCTACATGACTGAAATTGAGTATTAGAGTGTTCCTTGGGATTCTGTATAATTCTACATAGTGAAGTTGTGAATATAGTTCATTCCAGGCCTTCTGTATGTCAACAGGAGCTTGCTGGTCCCAACCTATGTCATTCAGCCAAATCTGTTGCATAATACATTTAGCTGCAGAGATGATGGGGGCAATTAGTCCCTGAGGGTGATATAGAGTACAGATGGCAGATAGAATCTGTCTCTTAGTGGTAGCTGCTGGTAATGACTTCACTGTGTACTGTAGCAAGTCTTGTAATGGATTCCAGTGTAATCCTAGTGTTTTGACTGTATTCTGCTCTTCTAGCTGAGTAAGTGTAGCTTTAGAGAGCTTTTCTTGTGGCAGTGTTCTCAAAACCTCTTGTGAGTTGGAACAAAACTGACCAGTTACACAAATGTGAAGACTTTCACAGTCTCAATAACACACAGAGATGGAACTTTGTAAACACTAATAGACTATGCAGTAATTGTCTCAGAGCAGGACATCACGTCAGAAACTGCACATCTACATCTTGTTATAAATGCCAACAACGCCATAACACACTGCTACACCAAGACAAGGTTCGCAGCAATGAATATAGGCAACATGCAACTACACAATACACTAGTAGATTGCCTAACAGACAAAACGGAAACCAAAGCCACAGTGGTACTAGACAATCTCCAGCTACTACCAGCAGCAATGCTACAGGCACAGCATTTGCTAACAATGCTCAAATCACGCCCAAAACTCATACATTTCTTGCCACAGCAGAAATACTAGTCAAAGCTCAGAATGGCAGACTCATAAAAGCCAGAGCATTATTGGATTCAGGTGCCACGCACACATTTATAACTCAAGATTTGGCTGATAGGCTACAGTTACAAACCAAGCCTACCACCATAGCTGTGACCGGTGTAAACCTACACACATCTAACATTCTAGAAATTGGATACATACAAATAAGTGACGCCCATGGCAATGGCTATAAAAGACAGCTACAGTGCCTCATCATTAACCAGATTGCCAAAGACATTCCCAGTGCACCTATAGATGTCACCAGCTTGAGAATTCCTAATGACATTGTGCTAGCAGACAACAGATTTCACATACCCGGTAGCATTGACATATTGCTAGGGGCAGATGTATTTTGGAACTTGTTAATGGGACACACTATACCCATCAACAAAACCAACAAACACAAAGCATACATAAGAGAGACCAGACTAGGTTGGATTCTCTCAGGGCAAATACACTACACTCAGGGTAGAAGACAAGAACCACGTTGCCACTTAAGCATAACAGAACAAATCCACAAGAACATGCAGAAATTCTGGGAAATGGAAGAAATTATCCAACCAGTAAGATCTGAAGAAGACTCCATATGCGAGCAACATTTTCAAGAAACAGTACAGAGAGATAAAGATGGACGCTACACAATAACCTTACCATTCAAGAAGCCCACAGATAATCTTGGTGCCTCTAGAACTGGAGCTCTAAAACGTTTCTTCTCCAATGAAACCAGACTCCATAAACAGCCTACTACACTCCAACAGTACTCAGACTTCATGCAGCAATATGAAGCCCTAGGTCACATGACCCAAGTGGAAGAAGGTTTCTACCAGGATGGCCCAGAAGCATATTATATTCCACACCAATTTGTCTTAAAGGAAGACTCAGAAACCACAAAACTCAGAGTTGTCTTCAATGCTTCATTCAAAACCTCAACAGGTACATCACTCAATGATATCCTATACACAGGACCCTGTGTACAACCTGATCTCTACACCATACTCTTGAAGTTCAGATGCCACCCATATGTTGTGAGTGCTGACATAGAGAAAATGTACAGAATGGTAATGGTACAGCCACAGCAAAGAGACTTCCAAAGAATCTTCTGGAGACATTCTAAATCCACTCCAGTGAAGATATATCAGCTCAACACTATCACATATGGACAAGCCTGTTCAGCTTTTGAAGCAACCAGAGTACTCAACCAGTTGGCAGAGGATGAGAGAAACAGATTTCCCACAGCATCCAAATTGCTATCTACTTGCTTTTATGTTGATAATCTCCTTGCATCATTTTCTACAGAGCAAGAAGCTATACCAGCAGCCACAGAAGTGTCACAACTATTACAGACAGGTGGATTTAACTTCCTGGATCGTTTAATTTGATTAAAAGCTTCGAATCGCTTGTATTCCCTAGGGACTTCGCTTGTAACGTTCAACTGGCATACGTCAAAATTATTCACCAGCACAGATTCACAGTAGTAACGTAAATGAAAAATTTTCAAGGTAATTAAACCTGCTTGTATTTGCCAGGGGAATGGAGAGAGACATGCAATCTGATTCTAGATTATCTTGATGTAAGGTCCCGAGAATGTCGGAATTTGAGACTTGACCGCGAAGTGCATTATAACACATGACTCTTAGAAATGATATGCCATTGACATCAACAGCTTGCTACAAGTTTGCTACTTTAACAGCAATTTCTACGTCTTCATCATAAAACTAAAGTGAATATAACTTCTTTTAATTCATAGACATGTCTTTGTTTATTCATAAATATAATTTTACTATTCATATACCCTTATAGATAGAACAATATTTCTGCAAAATTTAGACAAGCTTCTAAAAGGACTTGTATCTCTTTAGCCCAGCTGAAAAAAGACGAGTACCAGGTATTTCACGACTACAGAATCGGTACGCATTTTGACGTGTCTGTAACCATAATGATATTCCTACCTCCGACGAGAAAAATTTACAATAATTTCTCCGAAGAAATACTCTGGATTACTAGAAGATTACGAAATAAGAGACTTTATCTGTCAAAAATGGAAAAACATCTTCTAATTATTATGGAACCATTGTGATGACCAAAGCTTTCCATCTCATTATTCATTGTAAATACTCGTATTATTGCTTGAAAAATACAAAATAGCAAATTTTGTAACAAGCCTATAATGGTTGATTTTAAGATACGAGTATGTTTCATAATTTTGCTATGAGTATCATAATTATTATTATAAGCAAGCTGCAGACAATTTTTTGTGTACGGCCATAATTGATAAAAAAAAGTTTAGTTTTGATGTTTTAGATTCGCTCAATTAAATGCAAAATAGCACAACATGCCATGCTCTTCTTTGTGATGGCTTCAGCACATTGTGCGTGTTCCCTTCTTTGTGCTCGCGTTTTCCCTCCGCTGTGCAGGTTAGGCGTCTTCTACGCCTGGAGGCTTCGTCAGCTGTTGTCTTGGGGGCGGCATTCAGTCGCTGGGTAGTTTGGCGAGATTTAAGTGCTGAGTGTCTTCCTCGCCTGGATGTCTCCCTAGAAGCGGTCACGGTGTCGTGAGTAATGAGCTCTTATATAATGAAATCAGTAACTTCTTCTCGGCGAACCATTTGTTCTTTTCACTAATAGATTTTCTCATGTAATTCGCCATTCATATATTATGCCAATGTTATGGTGTTTCGCCATGTTGATTTTGTAACAGTATGGAATGGAAAAGTTTGAAAGAAAAGGTGGTTCAACGACCATTCATTAGTTTTTTTGAACCCAATCTACTTGTAGTAGGTAATCTGTGTAGGATTTACAAAGTTGTAAAATTGGGTAAGGGCCATGTTAGTAAGGTTAAATAAATCTCTAATTCCAGACTATGTATTATAGCATCCGTTCGTATTTCAGTATGATACAGACCTGTGGTTAATATGCATTTTTCTACATTAGTAAGTACTACATTTTTAAAACAAACTTATTTTATAACCACGTAGAAATTGTTTAAATGCCCTGTTATTTTATGCAATCCGGCAGAGTTTACATTCTAGTATTGTATTTATTTAAATAGGATATATCTCACGTTTAAATATTCATAATAACCACATCTAACACATGCACCAGGATACCTGTCATGTGAATGCCATGATCAGCATTTGAAGGTCATCAACGCATTCAGGCCAGATCCTCTTTGTTATAGACAGTTTTCGTGGAAGACCCTGTGAAAAGATAATCACTATTTATTGTTGCTGAGTGATTAGATAACTCTTCATAATAACATTTTACCACTAAGGTTTAGACCCTCCTTGAGCTAGGAAGCAGTAGTAGAGCAGAAACATTCTAAACTTTGCGTGTACACTAGTTCCCATGTTTCATGTATTATGTCATGTTTAGCTATACCAAAATAGCACATGCTATCTTTAACAACAGAAACATGATGTGGATCTTTGCTAAAGTCTTTTTCATGCATTTCCCTGAAATATAAGGTCTTTTTTTAGTTTGCACTAAAATTTACATGTATCATATAACTGAGAATCCTGCCCGCGTTCTTAGTGCTAAAGTATATGTATCCGATGGAAGGAAATGTAATGCTCAACTTAGTTTCCAATCCTCGCCTCACGGCAGCAAGTCACTTTCTTCATATGCCTTTCGCTTGCATTCATGTTACAAATCATTACCCTTAATGTTTCAGTTCATCAATGCATTCTGTCCTCCATATCAGACAGCATTCAGCATTCTTTGGAACACTCTGCAACAAATTTAATACATTACATTAAATAAGTTTCTAAAAATGGCATAATCATTATAATTACTTGCATTAAATGTACATAATAACACCAAAACGTATTGCATTATTAATAACAGGTCGAGCTCTAAAATACAATATGTAATAGCGTGTTGATACATTTCCGTTTTTGAACGGTACGGCAATAGAAAATAAAAATCAATCAAGTTACAGTAAAAATATAGAATTCGCTGAATTATCTAGTTCCTATCACATTCTGACTTCAACTGATCCAAATTAAATATAAAAATTGGAACAGTTATTTTTAAACATTGTTTCAAATTGTGGTTTGAAGGGGAATTAACTATATCCGAATGATACAATAACTAGAATTATCCAAAGTCAAGTGAAACAAATTAGACTGTATGAAAATGTGGAGTGCGTTAGCGCAGTCGAACGAATGTTTCTACCTCGTTCCGAAATCCATACACGAAAGTAACAGCGTGTTGCTTAGTAACAGTTTATATTACCTTTATTGTAGTTATATTTACTGAAGTCTCAATGCAATTCGAAATATGTAGATTTTCAATTTGATTTGCCTTTTACTTTCTAAGAGACGTCAGATGCGGCGACTTATGACCTGAGGAACTACTGTTCCATCATCATTTTATTTTGTAAAACTAAGCACAGAACTTTAACTTCTTAATTTGAATTGTTTTCGAAAATGTCTTTAATTGAGGATGTCTTCTATCTAACTAATGACCATTTTAATATGACTATTCCATTCATACACAACGTCTTTTTTATATTGACCAATAACATTTAGCATTTCCTGGTATGTAGATCGTTCCTCGGATTGCTAGGAAGCTATTATATCTCATAAAAGTTAGCTCACTACTGGACACATAAGGCAACAATGTGAGGTCATTAATACGACACATCCTGCCATTAACCAGTACGAAAATATATTATTTTATACAACATAACTTGTATGGAAATTGAAATAATATAATTTTCCATTGATTAAAAGCACAATTTCGAATTTGTGTGAACCCCCCTATGGGAGTTGTTTAAGGAAAGTGCAGGTTCCCACCCAAGGATAAGCTAAACTAAATTAAAATACGGGCCGGCCCAGGGGATAATTGTTTCCCAGGGAGAAAATGTTAAAAGACTGACGCAGACATCAGAATTTGTTTTTTCTCACATATAATTTGATTATGGTCGTAGTTTCTTATTAATCTCTTTTCAAATTTTAAAATAAATGTACAATAATATTACACTTTACACAGAGCAAAGCATGTCACATATTTCCTATCAATATAATTCATTTAAGTTTGTACAGAAGATTAATTTTAAAATAAATAAGCTTTGGATTCAAAGTTGATTAATTTTACAGAAATACACTTCAATGCTTCCCAATAAAATACATTATTGATTAGTAATAAAACAAAATACACTCGTTCTAATAGGCCTAAATAAAATTATTGGGAAGACTAATAGAAAAATTTAAGTTGTATCAAGAGAAACGAACTAATATTCGCCTGAAGGGCACGAGTTACATTCTCATTTTAATTTACAGTACGAGAAAGAAAATGTTTATTAAAGTCCTGCAAGGGAAATCCGATTAGAGGTAAGAGCCAAAAATAACGATGTTTGGAATACCTCACCACTCCAAGACCATCTCAATAGGCAGGGAAGAGGTTGGTAAGGTTATGAAATGGAAATCGCATGAAGCAAACAAAAGTAAATCTGAAAAGTAACTATAAGTTATATAAAGGCAAAACCCGGAAGGTGTGTTTGAGACCCGAACGCGGAAAACGCGCCAGAAAGACTCAAATAACAGGCGCCATGTGGCTACGGCATGGCGGGAGACACAAGCTTTATAACAAGAAAATCTACTTTAAGCCTAGAAGAACAATATCAATACTACAACTACCAAAAACACCAAATGAAGAAAAGAAATGAGCCAAGAAGTTAAAATAACAGCCGCAGTAAGCGATTTACAATAACAGCGGGGAAGCGTCCACACGCTACATTGGTCTTTTCATGCTGAAAAGAAACTATGCTAGGCCTAGGGTTACAAACAATTCTCCCAGCGTCTTAACAACTAATAAAAATATAACTGCAATAAATAATGCTCCCACGTGCAAGAAACCCGAACTACAAGCTTTGTCATGAGCTAGGTCAAAGCAGCCAACTAACCTCTGTAAATCGCCATATTGGAAGACGAAGATGCCGGAAGTGTCGCGGGCATATTGCCGCGAAAAAATACTTCCCGAACTCTCCGCCAGAGAGCAGCTTTTTACTCGCAAATAATGATGTCTGACAGGGACATGAAATAAAACAATTGATATCGAGCAAACGTCCGGCTCAGGTGCAAGCCAGTTCCTGTGATTTTATAGTGTTTGATGTAAACAACTACCACGACCCCCTTTGTCTTGTGATGCAATCTGCTGGTATCATTGCTAACTCGAATCGATCGATTAACAGAATATTGACAAGTGAGGAAAATTATTAATATTTACAAAATCCGTTAGGTTTTATTCACGAAATAGTCTTAATAAATCTTACTCGTGATTACGAGTTTCTTAAGGTATATTTGATCGAACTTCTATCTCGCAAATATATTGATAAACTCGTAACCTCTCGTGGGATTACCAATGATAAAATAGGGAATATATTTTCAATTTAAGCCGCTTAAGGGGAGATGGTAATCAGTGTCAAAAAATCGATTTTTTTCTTAGGCTCATTTAATAGAGCATAGTTTTGTGAACATTCTGATATGTAGGTCTTATATGTTGCGTTATTATTAAGCCAAGCAGAGCGGCCTGGGGCTTTCTAAAATGTATAAAATACCATAAGGTAGATCATTTTCTTTTCGCTCTCCTGTTAAATTACATTTTTTGTACTTCAGGTACCATTTTCAACAAGCTATTCATGCTAAAATAAAGAAACTTTCAGCAATTCATTATAGATGGATGACAAATATTCCTTAGCAGAATTATAGGAAAAGTCTTGACTATACAGAATTTTCAACGATTTTTGTTTTTTAAAGTATTTTTTTAGTCGTGAAGTTTAAATGCAATTTTTATGCAGTAATATTGTACATATTAGACTGATTGTGCTAGGGTGAATAGTAGTACCTATTGTTAGTAAGTTCCATATGTTTCACAAAAATCTAAGCTACAGAAATTGAATAAAGTGTACCTATGTCAAGGGAAGTAACACCTATGTGTTAAAAAATTCTTTCCTACCAAACAGTGAGTTCTAGAACAACCATTCTCTGCTTATTTTAAACTGCAGAGTGCACTTGCCAAGCATAAAAAAATTCAACTAAATCTGACTGTTAACACCTGAGTTACGGCATAACCTTAGTCGAGTGTGATGTTTTCAATGGCAACAAGTAAAGAGAATACTAACATTTTTATAGTAGATTGCAATCTAACCTCTTTTTCTAAAATCCCAAAGGGTCTAACGACTTTCCCTTTGTTCTAATTACTCGAGCTTGTCTTCCGATAGTATTTTAACCCAGTCAATTTGTAATCTTAAAGTATTGGCGGAGAGAAGGTGCGAATTTCACTTTCAGACTCACTCCTAAAAGGAACCACTTATTTCGCAAATTTTATTTCTCCTTACATCTATATGATATCCGTACATAATTGAAATAATTTAAAAAAATCGCTCCTACCTTGCCCGAATATTGTCTAAAGGAATGGCTTATTATCTCGTTTAAACACTTTCTTCGAATGATCCAAGATTTATTACTTCCTGGATCGTTTAATTTGATTAAAAGCTTCGAATCGCTTGTATTCCCTAGGGACTTCGCTTGTAACGTTCAACTGGCATACGTCAAAATTATTCACCAGCACAGATTCACAGTAGTAACGTAAATGAAAAATTTTCAAGGTAATTAAACCTGCTTGTATTTGCCAGGGGAATGGAGAGAGACATGCAATCTGATTCTAGATTATCTTGATGTAAGGTCCCGAGAATGTCGGAAATTGAGACTTGACCGCGAAGTGCATTATAACACATGACTCTTAGAAATGATATGCCATTGACATCAACAGCTTGCTACAAGTTTGCTACTTTAACAGCAATTTCTACGTCTTCATCATAAAACTAAAGTGAATATAACATCTTTTAATTCATAGACATGTCTTTGTTTATTCATAAATATAATTTTACTATTCATATACCCTTATAGATAGAACAATATTTCTGCAAAATTTAGACAATCTTCTAAAAGGACTTGTATCTCTTTAGCCCAGCTGAAAAAAGACGAGTACCAGGTATTTCACGACTACAGAATCGGTACGCATTTTGACGTGTCTGTAACCATAATGATATTCCTACCTCCGACGAGAAAAATTTACAATAATTTCTCCGAAGAAATACTCTGGATTACTAGAAGATTACGAAATAAGAGACTTTATCTGTCAAAAATGGAAAAACATCCTCTAATTATTATGGAACCATTGTGATGACCAAAGCTTTCCATCTCATTATTCATTGTAAATACTCGTATTATTGCTTGAAAATACAAAATAGCAAATTTTGTAACAAGCCTATAATGGTTGATTTTAAGATACGAGTATGTTTCATAATTTTGCTATGAGTATCATAATTATTATTATAAGCAAGCTGCAGACAATTTTTTGTGTACGGCCATAATTGATAAAAAAAGTTTAGTTTTGATGTTTTAGATTCGCTCAATTAAATGCAAAATAGCACAACATGCCATGCTCTTCTTTGTGATGGCTTCATCACATTGTGCGTGTTCCCTTCTTTGTGCTCGCGTTTTCCCTCCGCTGTGCAGGTTAGGCGTCTTCTACGCCTGGAGGCTTCGTCAGCTGTTGTCTTGGGGGCGGCATTCAGTCGCTGGGTAGTTTGGCGAGATTTAAGTGCTGAGTGTCTTCCTCGCCTGGATGTCTCCCTAGAAGCGGTCACGGTGTCGTGAGTAATGAGCTCTTATATAATGAAATCAGTAACTTCTTCTCGGCGAACCATTTGTTCTTTTCACTAATAGATTTTCTCATGTAATTCGCCATTCATATATTATGCCAATGTTATGGTGTTTCGCCATGTTGATTTTGTAACAGTATGGAATGGAAAAGTTTGAAAGAAAAGGTGGTTCAACGAACATTCATTAGTTTTTTTGAACCCAATCTACTTGTAGTAGGTAATCTGTGTAGGATTTACAAAGTTGTAAAATTGGGTAAGGGCCATGTTAGTAAGGTTAAATAAATCTCTAATTCCAGACTATGTATTATAGCATCTGTTCGTATTTCAGTATGATACAGACCTGTGGTTAATATGCATTTTTCTACATTAGTAAGTACTACATTTTAAAACAAACTTATTTTATAACCACGTAGAAATTGTTTAAATGCCCTGTTATTTTATGCAATCCGGCAGAGTTTACATTCTAGTATTGTATTTATTTAAATAGGATATATCTCACGTTTAAATATTCATAATAACCACATCTAACACATGCACCAGGATACCTGTCATGTGAATGCCATGATCAGCATTTGAAGGTCATCAACGCATTCAGGCCAGATCCTCTTTGTTATAGACAGTTTTCGTGGAAGACCCTGTGAAAAGATAATCACTATTTATTGTTGCTGAGTGATTAGATAACTCTTCATAATAACATTTTACCACTAAGGTTTAGACCCTCCTTGAGCTAGGAAGCAGTAGTAGAGCAGAAACATTCTAAACTTTGCGTGTACACTAGTTCCCATGTTTCAGAGGTATTACTAAACTTCATGTATTATGTCATGTTTAGCTATACCAAAATAGCACATGCTATCTTTAACAACAGAAACATGATGTGGATCTTTGCTAAAGTCTTTTTCATGCATTTCCCTGAAATATAAGGTCTTTTTTTAGTTTGCACTAAAATTTACATGTATCACATAACTGAGAATCCTGCCCGCGTTCTTAGTGCTAAAGTATATGTATCCGATGGAAGGAAATGTAATGCTCAACTTAGTTTCCAATCCTCGCCTCACGGCAGCAAGTCACTTTCTTCATATGCCTTTCGCTTGCATTCATGTTACAAATCATTACCCTTAATGTTTCAGTTCATCAATGCATTCTGTCCTCCATATCAGACAGCATTCAGCATTCTTTGGAACACTCTGCAACAAATTTAATACATTACATTAAATAAGTTTCTAAAAATGGCATAATCATTATAATTACTTGCATTAAATGTACATAATAACACCAAAACGTATTGCATTATTAATAACAGGTCGAGCTCTAAAATACAATATGTAATAGCGTGTTGATACATTTCCGTTTTTGAACGGTACGGCAATAGAAAATAAAAATCAATCAAGTCAAGTTACAGTAAAAATATAGAATTCGCTGAATTATCTAGTTCCTATCACATTCTGACTTCAACTGATCCAAATGAAATATAAAAATTGGAACAGTTATTTTTAAACATTGTTTCAAATTGTGGTTTGAAGGGGAATTAACTATATCCGTATGATACAATAACTAGAATTATCCAAAGTCAAGTGAAACAAATTAGACTGTATGAAAATGTGGAGTGCGTTAGCGCAGTCGAACGAATGTTTCTACCTCGTTCCGAAATCCATACACGAAAGTAACAGCGTGTTGCTTAGTAACAGTTTATATTACCTTTGTTGTAGTTATATTTACTGAAGTCTCAATGCAATTCGAAATATGTAGATTTTCAATTTGATTTGCCTTTTACTTTCTAAGAGACGTCAGATGCGGCGACTTATGACCTGAGGAACTACTGTTCCATCATCATTTTATTTTGTAAAACTAAGCACAGAACTTTAACTTCTTAATTTGAATTGTTTTCGAAAATGTCTTTAATTGAGGATGTCTTCTATCTAACTAATGACCATTTTAATATGACTATTCCATTCATACACAACGTCTTTTTTATATTGACCAATAACATTTAGCATTTCCTGGTATGTAGATCGTTCCTCGGATTGCTAGGAAGCTATTATATCTCATAAAAGTTAGCTCACTACTGGACACATAAGGCAACAATGTGAGGTCATTAATACGACACATCCTGCCATTAACCAGTACGAAAATATATTATTTTATACAACATAACTTGTATGGAAATTGAAATAATATAATTTTCCATTGATTAAAAGCACAATTTCGAATTTGTGTGAACCCCCCTATGGGAGTTGTTTAAGGAAAGTGCAGGTTCCCACCCAAGGATAAGCTAAACTAAATTAAAATACGGGCCGGCCCAGGGGATAATTGTTTCCCAGGGAGAAAATGTTAAAAGACTGACGCAGACATCAAAATTTGGTTTTTCTCACATATAATTTGATTATGGTCGTAGTTTCTTATTAATCTCTTTTCAAATTTTAAAATAAATGTACAATAATATTACACTTTACACAGAGCAAAGCATGTCACATATTTCCTATCAATATAATTCATTTAAGTTTGTACAGAAGATTAATTTTAAAATAAATAAGCTTTGGATTCAAAGTTGATTAATTTTACAGAAATACACTTCAATGCTTCCCAATGAAATACATTATTGATTAGTAATAAAACAAAATACACTCGTTCTAATAGGCCTAAATAAAATTATTGGGAAGACTAATAGAAAAATTTAAGTTGTATCAAGAGAAACGATCTAATATTCGCCTGAAGGGCACGAGTTACATTCTCATTTTAATTTACAGTACGAGAAAGAAAATGTTTATTAAAGTCCTGCAAGGGAAATCCGATTAGAGGTAAGAGCCAAAAATGACGATGTTTGGAATACCTCACCACTCCAAGACCATCTCAATAGGCAGGGAAGAGGTTGGTAAGGTTATGAATTGGAAATCGCATGAAGCAAACAAAAGTAAATCTGAAAAGTAACTTTAAGTTATATAAAGGCAAAATCCGGAAGGGGTGTTTGAGACCCGAACGCGGAAAACGCGCCAAAAAGACTCAAGTAACAGGCGCCATGTGGCTACGGCATAGCGGGAGACACAAGCTTTATAACAAGAAAATCTACTTTAAGCCTAGAAGAACAATATCAATACTACAACTACCAAAAACACCAAATGAAGAAAAGAAATGAGCCAAGAAGTTAAAATAACAGCCGCAGTAAGCGATTTACAATAACAGCGGGAAAGCGTCCACACGCTACATTGGTCTTTTCATGCTGAAAAGAAACTATGCTAGGCCTAGGGTTACAAACAATTCTCCCATCGTCTTAACAACTAATAAAAATATAACTGCAATAAATAATGCTCCCACGTGCAAGAAACCCGAACTACAAGCTTTGTCATGAGCTAGGTCAAAGCAGCCAACTAACCTCTGTAAATCGCCATATTGGAAGACGAAGATGCCGGAAGTGTCGCGGGCATATTGCCGCGAAAGAATACTTCCCGAACTCTCCGCCAGAGAGCAGCTTTTTACTCGCAAATAATGATGTCTGACAGGGACATGAAATAAAACAATTGATATCGAGCAAACGTCCGGCTCAGGTGCAAGCCAGTTCCTCTGCTTTTATAGTGTTTGATGTAAACAACTACCACGACCCCCTTTGTCTTGTGATGCAATCTGCTGGTAGCATTGCTAACTCGAATCGATCGATTAACAGAATATTGACAAGTGAGGAAAATTATTAATATTTACAAAATCCGTTACGTTTTATTCACGCAATAGTCTTAATAAATCTTACTCGTGATTACGAGTTTCTTAAGGTATATTTGATCGAACTTCTATCTCGCAAATATATTGATAAACTCGTAACCTCTCGTGGGATTACCAATGATAAAATAGGGAATATATTTTCAATTTAAGCCGCTTAAGGGGAGATGGTAATCAGTGTCAAAAAATCGATTTTTTTCTTAGGCTCATTTAATAGAGCATAGTTTTGTGAACATTCTGATATGTAGGTCTTATATGTTGCGTTATTATTAAGCCAAGCAGAGCGGCCTGGGGCTTTCTAAAATGTATAAAATACCATAAGGTAGATCATTTTCTTTTCGCTCTCCTGTTAAATTCCATTTTTTGTACTTCAGGTACCATTTTCTAAAAAGCTATTCATGCTAAAATAAAGAAACTTTCAGCAATTCATTATAGATGGATGACAAATATTCCTTAGCAGAATTATAGGAAAAGTCTTGACTATACAGAATTTTCAACGATTTTTGTTTTTTAAAGTATTTTTTTAGTCGTGAAGTTTAAATGCAGTTTTTATGCAGTAATATTGTACATATTAGACTGATTGTGCTAGGGTGAATAGTAGTACCCATTGTTAGTAAGTTCCATATGTTTCACAAAAATCTAAGCTACAGAAATTGAATAAAGTGTACCTATCTATGTCAAGGGAAGTAACACCTATGTGTTAAAAAATTCTTTCCTACCAAACAGTGAGTTCTAGAACAACCATTCTCTGCTTATTTTAAACTGCAGAGTGCACTTGCCAAGCATAAAAAAATTCAACTAAATCTGACTGTTAACACCTGAGTTACGGCATAACCTTAGTCGAGTGTCATGTTTTCAATGGCAACAAGTAAAGAGAATACTAACATTTTTATAGTAGATTGCAATCTAACCTCTTTTTCTAAAATCCCAAAGGGTCTAACGACTTTCTCTTTGTTCTAATTACTCGAGCTTGTCTTCCGATAGTATTTTAACCCAGTCAATTTGTAATCTTAAAGTATTGGCGGAGAGAAGGTGCGAATTTCACTTTCAGACTCACTCCTAAAAGGAACCACTTATTTCGCAAATTTTATTTCTCCTTACATCCATATGATATCCGTACATAATTGAAATAATTTAAAAAAATCGCTCCTACCTTGCCCGAATATTGTCTAAAGGAATGGCTTATTATCTCGTTTAAACACTTTCTTCGAATGATCCAAGATTTATTACTTCCTGGATCGTTTAATTTGATTAAAAGCTTCGAATCGCTTGTATTCCCTAGGGACTTCGCTTGTAACGTTCAACTGGCATACGTCAAAATTAATCACCAGCACAGATTCACAGTAGTAACGTAAATGAAAAATTTTCAAGGTAATTAAACCTGCTTGTATTTGCCAGGGGAATGGAGAGAGACATGCAATCTGATTCTAGATTATCTTGATGTAAGGTCCCGAGAATGTCGGAAATTGAGACTTGACCGCGAAGTGCATTATAACACATGACTCTTAGAAATGATATGCCATTGACATCAACAGCTTGCTACAAGTTTGCTACTTTAACAGCAATTTCTACGTCTTCATCACAAAACTAAAGTGAATATAACATCTTTTAATTCATAGACATGTCTTTGTTTATTCATAAATATAATTTTACTATTCATATACCCTTATAGGTAGAACAATATTTCTGCAAAATTTAGACAAGATTCTAAAAGGACTTGTATCTCTTTAGCCCAGCTGAAAAAAGACGAGTACCAGGTATTTCACGACTACAGAATCGGTACGCAGTTTGACGTGTCTGTAACCATAATGATATTCCTACCTCCGACGAGAAAAATTTACAATAATTTCTCCGAAGAAATACTCTGGATTACTAGAAGATTACGAAATAAGAGACTTTATCTGTCAAAAATGGAAAAACATCCTCTAATTATTATGGAACCATTGTGATGACTAGGGTTCGGATGTTTATGACCTAAAAAACTGGAAAATATGACCTTAAATATGCCCTTAAAAATGACTAAATATGACCCAAAAAATCGTAAATATGACCTAATAAAAGAAAGTATTTTCTAATAATAAATGTTCCACTTTTAAACGTTTAATGAAACTAAATTACTACATCGCATGAATGCAATCAGGATCGTGTTTTTAAGAATTTTACATATTATTCACAGTTTTGCTTGTAATGGACATCTAATTTTAAAGCATTTGCTTCTGTGTGATTGCTTCACGACTTCAATATAATATTTTGTAGTCCATGCGTGTCCCTATAAAACGTGAAAAATTGCATTAATTTAAAAATTAAATTTCTATTAATTGGGCATAAACATTAAATTAATTAAATAAATTTCAAAGTAGGCTAATACGTACCAGTTTTCAGTCTCCATTTTTGTCTGCATTACACTATACAACCACGTGCATTTTAAGATTATCGAATAGAAATCTTCTCCTGTTGTCACTTAATATCGTCTTAAACCGCGAGAAGCTCCTTTCGACGTTACAGGATGTCACAGGTGCATATTTGAAGAACGTCATTAAATCGTTTTGCAGCCGTCACTTTAATTTCACACACTTTGCAATACAAAATTTTCCCGTCGGTGCAGAAGTGGTTTTCTCCAAACTGCTTAACAAAACTTTTTAGTTTTACACTTTCAGAACACTTATTTTTCGGCATTTTGATGTTACCCGATACCACTGCAAGTGTGAACTGAAAATCTTTTAAAACTGTCTCTATTGAAAGTTGTTAACAACAAGCAGGAAGGCGGTAAAACCCCGTGAATTGTGCTTCAACTACCTGCACTTGTTACTTACTGCCCCATCACATTCCAGTTACAGTCAAACCAAAATATTAGTAACTCTTTCTCGAAAAAATTTTAACTCTACGATTTAGTGCCTACAGTATACTATGCAATTGTGCTCTTTTACCGAATTTATTACTGAAATATGACGTTAAATTAAAAAAATGACCGAAATATGACCAAAACTATAAAAATGTCCAAAATATGACCTGTGCAATTGTGCTCTTTTACCGAATTTATGACTTAAATATGACATTAAATTAAAAAATGACCGAAATATGACCTAAACTATAAAAATGTCCAAAATATGACTTTATATGCAAAATAAAAACGGTCCAATTAGGATAACAAAAGTGCAATTCGTGTTTAATTTCAGTTTGCGGCAAGATTAGACGTCAGGATAAAAATATGATATGTCATGAACATCCGAACCCTAGTGATGACCAAAGCTTTCCATCTCATTATTCATTGTAAATACTCGTATTATTGCTTGAAAAATACAAAATAGCAAATTTTGTAACAAGCCTATAATGGTTGATTTTAAGATACGAGTATGTTTCATAATTTTGCTATGAGTATCATAATTATTATTATAAGCAAGCTGCAGACAATTTTTTGTGTACGGCCATAATTGATAAAAAAAAGTTTAGTTTTGATGTTTTAGATTCGCTCAATTAAATGCAAAATAGCACAACATGCCATGCTCTTCTTTGTGATGGCTTCATCACATTGTGCGTGTTCCCTTCTTTGTGCTCGCGTTTTCCCTCCGCTGTGCAGGTTAGGCGTCTTCTACGCCTGGAGGCTTCGTCAGCTGTTGTCTTGGGGGCGGCATTCAGTCGCTGGGTAGTTTGGCGAGATTTAAGTGCTGAGTGTCTTCCTCGCCTGGATGGTTCCCTAGAAGCGGTCACGGTGTCGTGAGTAATGAGCTCTTATATAATGAAATCAGTAACTTCTTCTCGGCGAACCATTTGTTCATTTCACTAATAGATTTTCTCATGTAATTCGCCATTCATATATTATGCCAATGTTATGGTGTTTCGCCATGTTGATTTTGTAACAGTATGGAATGGAAAAGTTTGAAAGAAAAGGTGGTTCAACGAACATTCATTAGATTTTTTGAACCCAATCTACTTGTAGTAGGTAATCTGTGTAGGATTTACAAAGTTGTAAAATTGGGTAAGGGCCATGTTAGTAAGGTTAAATAAATCTCTAATTCCAGACTATGTATTATAGCATCCGTTCGTATTTCAGTATGATACAGACCTGTGGTTAATATGCATTTTTCTACATTAGTAAGTACTACATTTATAAAACAAACTTATTTTATAACCACGTAGAAATTGTTTAAATGCCCTGTTATTTTATGCAATCCGGCAGAGTTTACATTCTAGTATTGTATTTATTTAAATAGGATATATCTCACGTTTAAATATTCATAATAACCACATCTAACACATGCACCAGGATACCTGTCATGTGAATGCCATGATCAGCATTTGAAGGTCTTCAACGCATTCAGGCCAGATCCTCTTTGTTATAGAACGTTTTCGTGGAAGACCCTGTGAAAAGATAATCACTATTTATTGTTGCTGAGTGATTAGATTACTCTTCATAATAACATTTTACCACTAAGGTTTAGACCCTCCTTGAGCTAGGAAGCAGTAGTAGAGCAGAAACATTCTAAACTTTGCGTGTACACTAGTTCCCATGTTTCAGAGGTATTACTAAACTTCATGTATTATGTCATGTTTAGCTATACCAAAATAGCACATGCTATCTTTAACAACAGAAACATGATGTGGATCTTTGCTAAAGTCTTTTTCATGCATTTCCCTGAAATATAAGGTCTTTTTTTAGTTTGCACTAAAATTTACATGTATCATATAACAGAGAATCCTGCCCGCGTTCTTAGTGCTAAAGTATATGTATCCGATGGAAGGAAATGTAATGCTCAACTTAGTTTCCAATCCTCGCCTCACGGCAGCAAGTCACTTTCTTCATATGCCTTTCGCTTGCATTCATGTTACAAATCATTACCCTTAATGTTTCAGTTCATCAATGCATTCTGTCCTCCATATCAGACAGCATTCAGCATTCTTTGGAACACTCTGCAACAAATTTAATACATTACATTAAATAAGTTTCTAAAAATGGCATAATCATTATAATTACTTGCATTAAATGTACATAATAACACCAAAACGTATTGCATTATTAATAACAGGTCGAGCTCTAAAATACAATATGTAATAGCGTGTTTATACATTTCCGTTTTTGAACGGTACGGCAATAGAAAATAAAAATCAATCAAGTCAAGTTACAGTAAAAATATAGAATTCGCTGAATTATCTAGTTCCTATCACATTCTGACTTCAACTGATCCAAATTAAATATAAAAATTGGAACAGTTATTTTTAAACATTGTTTCAAATTGTGGTTTGAAGGGGAATTAACTATATCCGAATGATACAATAACTAGAATTATCCAAAGTCAAGTGAAACAAATTAGACTGTATGAAAATGTGGAGTGCGTTAGCGCAGTCGAACGAATGTTTCTACCTCGTTCCGAAATCCATACATGAAAGTAACAGCGTGTTGCTTAGTAACAGTTTATATTACCTTTGTTGTAGTTATATTTACTGAAGTCTCAATGCAATTCGAAATATGTAGATTTTCAATTTGATTTGCCTTTTACTTTCTAAGAGACGTCAGATGCGGCGACTTATGACCTGAGGAACTACTGTTCCATCATCATTTTATTTTGTAAAACTAAGCACAGAACTTTAACTTCTTAATTTGAATTGTTTTCGAAAATGTCTTTAATTGAGGATGTCTTCTATCTAACTAATGACCATTTTAATATGACTATTCCATTCATACACAACGTCTTTTTTATATTGACCAATAACATTTAGCATTTCCTGGTATGTAGATCGTTCCTCGGATTGCTAGGAAGCTATTATATCTCATAAAAGTTAGCTCACTACTGGACACATAAGGCAACAATGTGAGGTCATTAATACGACACATCCTGCCATTAACCAGTACGAAAATATATTATTTTATACAACATAACTTGTATGGAAATTGAAATAATATAATTTTCCATTGATTAAAAGCACAATTTCGAATTTGTGTGAACCCCCTATGGGAGTTGTTTAAGGAAAGTGCAGGTTCCCACCCAAGGATAAGCTAAACTAAATTAAAATACGGGCCGGCCCAGGGGATAATTGTTTCCCAGGGAGAAAATGTTAAAAGACTGACGCAGACATCAGAATTTGTTTTTTCTCACATATAATTTGATTATGGTCGTAGTTTCTTATTAATCTCTTTTCAAATTTTAAAATAAATGTACAATAATATTACACTTTACACAGAGCAAAGCATGTCACATATTTCCTATCAATATAATTCATTTAAGTTTGTACAGAAGATTAATTTTAAAATAAATAAGCTTTGGATTCAAAGTTGATTAATTTTACAGAAATACACTTCAATGCTTCCCAATAAAATACATTATTGATTAGTAATAAAACAAAATACACTCGTTCTAATAGGCCTAAATAAAATTATTGGGAAGACTAATAGAAAAATTTAAGTTGTATCAAGAGAAACGAACTAATATTCGCCTGAAGGGCACGAGTTACATTCTCATTTTAATTTACAGTACGAGAAAGAAAATGTTTATTAAAGTCCTGCAAGGGAAATCCGATTAGAGGTAAGAGCCAAAAATAACGATGTTTGGAATACCTCACCACTCCAAGACCATCTCAATAGGCAGGGAAGAGGTTGGTAAGGTTATGAATTGGAAATCGCATGAAGCAAACAAAAGTAAATCTGAAAAGTAACTTTAAGTTATATAAAGGCAAAACCCGGAAGGGGTGTTTGAGACCCGAACGCGGAAAACGCGCCAAAAAGACTCAAGTAACAGGCGCCATGTGGCTACGGCATGGCGGGAGACACAAGCTTTATAACAAGAAAATCTACTTTAAGCCTAGAAGAACAATATCAATACTACAACTACCAAAAACACCAAATGAAGAAAAGAAATGAGCCAAGAAGTTAAAATAACAGCCGCAGTAAGCGATTTACAATAACAGCGGGAAAGCGTCCACACGCTACATTGGTCTTTTCATGCTGAAAAGAAACTATGCTAGGCCTAGGGTTACAAACAATTCTCCCAGCGTCTTAACAACTAATAAAAATATAACTGCAATAAATAATGCTCCCACGTGCAAGAAACCCGAACTACAAGCTTTGTCATGAGCTAGGTCAAAGCAGCCAACTAACCTCTGTAAATCGCCATATTGGAAGACGAAGATGCCGGAAGTGTCGCGGGCATATTGCCGCGAAAGAATACTTCCCGAACTCTCCGCCAGAGAGCAGCTTTTTACTCGCAAATAATGATGTCTGCCAGGGACATGAAATAAAACAATTGATATCGAGCAAACGTCCGGCTCAGGTGCAAGCCAGTTCCTCTGCTTTTATAGTGTTTGATGTAAACAACTACCACGACCCCCTTTGTCTTGTGATGCAATCTGCTGGTAGCATTGCTAACTCGAATCGATCGATTAACAGAATATTGACAAGTGAGGAAAATTATTAATATTTACAAAATCCGTTACGTTTTATTCACGCAATAGTCTTAATAAATCTTACTCGTGATTACGAGTTTCTTAAGGTATATTTGATCGAACTTCTATCTCGCAAATATATTGATAAACTCGTAACCTCTCGTGGGATTACCAATGATAAAATAGGGAATATATTTTCAATTTAAGCCGCTTAAGGGGAGATGGTAATCAGTGTCAAAAAATCGATATTTTTCTTAGGCTCATTTAATAGAGCATAGTTTTGTGAACATTCTGATATGTAGGTCTTATATGTTGCGTTATTATTAAGCCAAGCAGAGCGGCCTGGGGCTTTCTAAAATGTATAAAATACCATATGGTAGATCATTTTCTTTTCGCTCTCCTGTTAAATTACATTTTTTGTACTTCAGGTACCATTTTCTAAAAAGCTATTCATGCTAAAATAAAGAAACTTTCAGCAATTCATTATAGATGGATGACAAATATTCCTTAGCGGAATTATAGGAAAAGTCTTGACTATACAGAATTTTCAACGATTTTTGTTTTTTAAAGTATTTTTTTAGTCGTGAAGTTTAAATGCAGTTTTTATGCAGTAATATTGTACATATTAGACTGATTGTGCTAGGGTGAATAGTAGTACCTATTGTTAGTAAGTTCCATATGTTTCACAAAAATCTAAGCTACAGAAATTGAATAAAGTGTACCTATGTCAAGGGAAGTAACACCTATGTGTTAAAAAATTCTTTCCTACCAAACAGTGAGTTCTAGAACAACCATTCTCTGCAGAGTGCACTTGCCAAGCATAAAAAAATTCAACTAAATCTGACTGTTAACACCTGAGTTACGGCATAACCTTAGTCGAGTGTGATGTTTTCAATGGCAACAAGTAAAGAGAATACTAACATTTTTATAGTAGATTGCAATCTAACCTCTTTTTCTAAAATCCCAAAGGGTCTAACGACTTTCTCTTTGTTCTAATTACTCGAGCTTGTCTTCCGATAGTATTGTGGGGTGGTAAAAGTTTTGTTCACTGGGGGTGATATAGTTTAATAATAATAGGGGAAAGAAGGAAGGCTGTGTCTGAGGTCCTTAAGTAGATCTTAATCTTTACGGCAGTCAAACGTTCACCCACAAAACGTTAAAGAAGATGAATTTTAAAGAAGTATCTTTAATAACATTCCTTTGAACAGTAACAAGTATAGAAATATATATATTTTATACAATATGAAATAAAACCACTAGAGTGGAAGGTAAACTGCTTAATAAAGCAAAACCAGAACAAGATCAAGAAAGTCTTCTCTCAGGAGAAAGACTATTTTCTTACACACCCAAAGTGTGACATCAGTCGAATACTCTACTCTCACCGAGGTTAGAATAATTCTCTTAACAACAGGTATAACCCACAATAGAACTGTAACTATATTATATTTATATTAATTTAATATAAAGAACAATGCCTAACTCAATACCGAATTATAAAGGCAATTCCAATTTCAACAAAGGTTATGCTAAATTACAGAGCTCAGATAAAAATGGTTTTTCTCCTAGTATGGGATATTGTAATCCACATCAAAATAGGGGATTTAATTTATACTCCTGGATTTCTAATTTGAAATATACTCTTAAATGTTCAAATTGATCAAAGGCTATATTTAGCATAGACTGAGACTAGTTGTGGCAAAGATACAATTACATTGATTGACTATAAAGGGATATTTAACTCAATACAGAATTATAAAGGCAATTCCAATTTCAACAAAGGTTATGCTAAATTACAGAGCTCAGATAAGAATGGTTTTTCTCCCAGTATGGGATATTGTAACCCACATCAAAATAGGGAATTTAATTTATACTCCTGAATTTCTAATTTGGAATATACTCTTAAATGTTCAAATAGATCAAAGGCTATATTTAGCATAGACTGAGACTAGTTGTGGCAAAGATACAATTACATTGATTGACAGGGAACACTTAACTCAATGCCCAATATGGTAGGCATATCAAAGGTATTTAACAAGAGTTATGCTAACGTACATGTCTTACATGAAAACGTGTTGCCTCCAGTGTGGACTATTACTCGAGACTTCCCATCAAATACGGAATTTAATTCACCCTTCTGTATTTTCAATTAGCAGTACTCTCATGAGGGGATCAAATGCATCAAAGGCTGTACTTAGCATTGACTGAAACTAGTTGTGGCCACCAAGTTTAAGAAATTTTTAATACTAAGATAGCACTTTACTGTTTAACATAGAAAAGACTGAAAGGGAGCAGGAAAGCACAGAAGTCGACCTCGTTATGTAGGCCTACACACGCGTGAACATAGGGCTACTACTGGCCCGAAAGGTTTACATAAGGAAAACATACAGGCTCCACCGAGCATTACCTAAACTTGAAAATTCAAACATTCTTTTCGCGACATAACTAGGCTGAATTGTTAACTGCGCCCAATCAACAGACAAAGAATACTTGCATGAAAGGTTAATGTTAACATTCCACATCACAGAGACCAACAAATCCACTGAACGCGTATAAGAAGATCCGCCTGCGGAGGCAGCATAGAGATCCAACGTCACATGAAAATTTTCCGTAATGACTATGCAATTTTTCACCAAATATCACTTTAAGTCCCCTTGAGATTAAATAACCTTCTCAAAACTACAATAGTACCATTTAGGGGGAAAATCCCTGAAATTACAGGTTTATCATGCTAATGACTAAATTATCTGAAATGTGGCATAAGAAAAAACTTAATCTCGAACATTGCGTGCTTCATACTTCAACAGTGTACTAATTTAGGAAATTACCGATATCTTCAAAGGATAACGAACTAGCAGTTGAATAAGGCAACATTATAATAGATTTTCATGAATACTCGTTACTCACGCCCACCGAAGAACGACTCCAACCAGCAACCACTCACTTCAATAACTCCACCGACACTGCCTGCTCGACAACATCGACCACTCAGCCAGGCCAATACAAATGGCGCCACTAAAGCAGAAGCAGAAGCAGAAGTAGAAGTACAGAGTCCGCCTAGCGGCAGAACGTGAAAACAAGTGGCAGATTTCTGAAATCTGGCACAGTATTTTAACCAATTCAATTTGTAATCTTAAAGTATTGGCGGAGAGAAGGTGCGAATTTCACTTTCAGACTCACTCCTAAAAGGAACCACTTATTTCGCAAATTTTATTTCTCCTTACATCTATATGATATCCGTACATAATTGAAATAATTTAAAAAAATCGCTCCTACCTTGCCCGAATATTGTCTAAAGGAATGGCTTATTATCTCGTTTAAACACTTTCTTCGAATGATCCAAGATTTATTACTTCCTGGATCGTTTAATTTGATTAAAAGCTTCGAATCGCTTGTATTCCCTAGGGACTTCGCTTGTAACGTTCAACTGGCATACGTCAAAATTATTCACCAGCACAGATTCACAGTAGTAACGTAAATGAAAAATTTTCAAGGTAATTAAACCTGCTTGTATTTGCCAGGGGAATGGAGAGAGACATGCAATCTGATTCTAGATTATCTTGATGTAAGGTCCCGAGAATGTCGGAAATTGAGACTTGACCGCGAAGTGCATTATAACACATGACTCTTAGAAATGATATGCCATTGACATCAACAGCTTGCTACAAGTTTGCTACTTTAACAGCAATTTCTACGTCTTCATCATAAAACTAAAGTGAATATAACATCTTTTAATTCATAGACATGTCTTTGTTTATTCATAAATATAATTTTACTATTCATATACCCTTATAGATAGAACAATATTTCTGAAAAATTTAGACAAGCTTCTAAAAGGACTTGTATCTCTTTAGCCCAGCTGAAAAAAGACGAGTACCAGGTATTTCACGACTACAGAATCGGTACGCAGTTTGACGTGTCTGTAGCCATAATGATATTCCTACCTCCGACGAGAAAAATTTACAATAATTTCTCCGAAGAAATACTCTGGATTACTAGAAGATTACGAAATAAGAGACTTTATCTGTCAAAAATGGAAAAACATCCTCTAATTATTATGGAACCATTGTGATGACCAAAGCTTTCCATCTCATTATTCATTGTAAATACTCGTATTATTGCTTGAAAAATACAAAATAGCAAATTTTGTAACAAGCCTATAATGGTTGATTTTAAGATACGAGTATGTTTCATAATTTTGCTATGAGTATCATAATTATTATTATAAGCAAGCTGCAGACAATTTTTTGTGTACGGCCATAATTGATAAAAAAAAGTTTAGTTTTGATGTTTTAGATTCGCTCAATTAAATGCAAAATAGCACAACATGCCATGCTCTTCTTTGTGATGGCTTCATCACATTGTGCGTGTTCCCTTCTTTGTGCTCGCGTTTTCCCTCCGCTGTGCAGGTTAGGCGTCTTCTACGCCTGGAGGCTTCGTCAGCTGTTGTCTTGGGGGCGGCATTCAGTCGCTGGGTAGTTTGGCGAGATTTAAGTGCTGAGTGTCTTCCTCGCCTGGATGGTTCCCTAGAAGCGGTCACGGTGTCGTGAGTAATGAGCTCTTATATAATGAAATCAGTAACTTCTTCTCGGCGAACCATTTGTTCTTTTCACTAATAGATTTTCTCATGTAATTCGCCATTCATATATTATGCCAATGTTATGATGTTTCGCCATGTTGATTTTGTAACAGTATGGAATGGAGAAGTTTGAAAGAAAAGGTGGTTCAACGAACATTCTTAGTTTTTTTGAACCCAATCTACTTGTAGTAGGTAATCTGTGTAGGATTTACAAAGTTGTAAAATTGGGTAAGGGCCATGTTAGTAAGGTTAAATAAATCTCTAATTCCAGACTATGTATTATAGCATCCGTTCGTATTTCAGTATGATACAGACCTGTGGTTAATATGCATTTTTCTACATTAGTAAGTACTACATTTTTAAAACAAACTTATTTTATAACCACGTAGAAATTGTTTAAATGCCCTGTTATTTTATGCAATCCGGCAGAGTTTACATTCTAGTATTGTATTTATTTAAATAGGATATATCTCACGTTTAAATATTCATAATAACCACATCTAACACATGCACCAGGATACCTGTCATGTGAATGCCATGATCAGCATTTGAAGGTCATCAACGCATTCAGGCCAGATCCTCTTTGTTATAGACAGTTTTCGTGGAAGACCCTGTGAAAAGATAATCACTATTTATTGTTGCTGAGTGATTAGATAACTCTTCATAATAACATTTTACCACTAAGGTTTAGACCCTCCTTGAGCTAGGAAGCAGTAGTAGAGCAGAAACATTCTAAACTTTGCGTGTACACTAGTTCCCATGTTTCAGAGGTATTACTAAACTTCATGTATTATGTCATGTTTAGCTATACCAAAATAGCACATGCTATCTTTAACAACAGAAACATGATGTGGATCTTTGCTAAAGTCTTTTTCATGCATTTCCCTGAAATATAAGGTCTTTTTTTAGTTTGCACTAAAATTTACATGTATCATATAACTGAGAATCCTGCCCGCGTTCTTAGTGCTAAAGTATATGTATCCGATGGAAGGAAATGTAATGCTCAACTTAGTTTCCAATCCTCGCCTCACGGCAGCAAGTCACTTTCTTCATATGCCTTTCGCTTGCATTCATGTTACAAATCATTACCCTTAATGTTTCAGTTCATCAATGCATTCTGTCCTCCATATCAGACAGCATTCAGCATTCTTTGGAACACTCTGCAACAAATTTAATACATTACATTAAATAAGTTTCTAAAAATGGCATAATCATTATAATTACTTGCATTAAATGTACATAATAACACCAAAACGTATTGCATTATTAATAACAGGTCGAGCTCTAAAATACAATATGTAATAGCGTGTTGATACATTTCCGTTTTTGAACGGTACGGCAATAGAAAATAAAAATCAATCAAGTCAAGTTACAGTAAAAATATAGAATTCGCTGAATTATCTAGTTCCTATCACATTCTGACTTCAACTGATCCAAATTAAATATAAAAATTGGAACAGTTATTTTTAAACATTGTTTCAAATTGTGGTTTGAAGGGGAATTAACTATATCCGAATGATACAATAACTAGAATTATCCAAAGTCAAGTGAAACAAATTAGACTGTATGAAAATGTGGAGTGCGTTAGCGCAGTCGAACGAATGCTTCTACCTCGTTCCGAAATCCATACACGAAAGTAACAGCGTGTTGCTTAGTAACAGTTTATATTACCTTTATTGTAGTTATATTTACTGAAGTCTCAATGCAATTCGAAATATGTAGATTTTCAATTTGATTTGCCTTTTACTTTCTAAGAGACGTCAGATGCGGCGACTTATGACCTGAGGAACTACTGTTCCATCATCATTTTATTTTGTAAAACTAAGCACAGAACTTTAACTTCTTAATTTGAATTGTTTTCGAAAACGTCTTTAATTGAGGATGTCTTCTATCTAACTAATGACCATTTTAATATGACTATTCCATTCATACACAACGTCTTTTTTATATTGACCAATAACATTTAGCATTTCCTGGTATGTAGATCGTTCCTCGGATTGCTAGGAAGCTATTATATCTCATAAAAGTTAGCTCACTACTGGACACATAAGGCAACAATGTGAGGTCATTAATACGACACATCCTGCCATTAACCAGTACGAAAATATATTATTTTATACAACATAACTTGTATGGAAATTGAAATAATATAATTTTCCATTGATTAAAAGCACAATTTCGAATTTGTGTGAACCCCCCTATGGGAGTTGTTTAAGGAAAGTGCAGGTTCCCACCCAAGGATAAGCTAAACTAAATTAAAATACGGGCCGGCCCAGGGGATAATTGTTTCCCAGGGAGAAAATGTTAAAAGACTGACGCAGACATCAGAATTTGGTTTTTCTCACATATAATTTGATTATGGTCGTAGTTTCTTATTAATCTCTTTTCAAATTTTAAAATAAATGTACAATAATATTACACTTTACACAGAGCAAAGCATGTCACATATTTCCTATCAATATAATTCATTTAAGTTTGTACAGAAGATTAATTTTAAAATAAATAAGCTTCGGATTCAAAGTTGATTAATTTTACAGAAATACACTTCAATGCTTCCCAATAAAATACATTATTGATTAGTAATAAAACAAAATACATTCGTTCTAATAGGCCTAAATAAAATTATTGGGAAGACTAATAGAAAAATTTAAGTTGTATCAAGAGAAACGAACTAATATTCGCCTGAAGGGCACGAGTTACATTCTCATTTTAATTTACAGTACGAGAAAGAAAATGTTTATTAAAGTCCTGCAAGGGAAATCCGATTAGAGGTAAGAGCCAAAAATAACGATGTTTGGAATACCTCACCACTCCAAGACCATCTCAATAGGCAGGGAAGAGGTTGGTAATGTTATGAATTGGAAATCGCATGAAGCAAACAAAAGTAAATCTGAAAAGTAACTTTAAGTTATATAAAGGCAAAACCCGGAAGGGGTGTTTGAGCCCCGAACGCGGAAAACGCGCCAAAAAGACTCAAGTAACAGGCGCCATGTGGCTACGGCATGGCGGGAGACACAAGCTTTATAACAAGAAAATCTACTTTAAGCCTAGAAGAACGATATCAATACTACAACTACCAAAAACACCAAATGAAGAAAAGAAATGAGCCAAGAAGTTAAAATAACAGCCGCAGTAAGCGATTTAAAATAACAGCGGGAAAGCGTCCACACGCTACATTGGTCTTTTCATGCTGAAAAGAAACTATGCTAGGCCTAGGGTTACAAACAATTCTCCCAGCGTCTTAACAACTAATAAAAATATAACTGCAATAAATAATGCTCCCACGTGCAAGAAAACCGAACTACAAGCTTTGTCATGAGCTAGGTCAAAGCAGCCAACTAACCTCTGTAAATCGCCATATTGGAAGACGAAGATGCCGGAAGTGTCGCGGGCATATTGCCGCGAAAGAATACTTCCCGAACTCTCCGCCAGAGAGCAGCTTTTTACTCGCAAATAATGATGTCTGACAGGGACATGAAATAAAACAATTGATATCGAGCAAACGTCCGGCTCAGGTGCAAGCCAGTTCCTGTGCTTTTATAGTGTTTGATGTAAACAACTACCACGACCCCCTTTGTCTTGTGATGCAATCTGCTGGTATCATTGCTAACTCGAATCGATCGATTAACAGAATATTGACAAGTGAGGAAAATTATTAATATTTACAAAATCCGTTACGTTTTATTCACGCAATAGTCTTAATAAATCTTACTCGTGATTACGAGTTTCTTAAGGTATATTTGATCGAACTTCTATCTCGCAAATATATTGATAAACTCGTAACCTCTCGTGGGATTACCAATGATAAAATAGGGAATATATTTTCAATTTAAGCCGCTTAAGGGGAGATGGTAATCAGTGTCAAAAAAATCGATTTTTTTCTTAGGCTCATTTAATAGAGCATAGTGTTGTGAACATTCTGATATGTAGGTCTTATATGTTGCGTTATTATTAAGCCAAGCAGAGCGGCCTGGGGCTTTCTAAAATGTATAAAATACCATAAGGTAGATCATTTTCTTTTCGCTCTCCTGTTAAATTACATTTTTTGTACTTCAGGTACCATTTTCAACAAGCTATTCATGCTAAAATAAAGAAACTTTCAGCAATTCATTATAGATGGATGACAAATATTCCTTAGCAGAATTATAGGAAAAGTCTTGACTATACAGAATTTTCAATGATTTTTGTTTTTTAAAGTATTTTTTTAGTCGTGAAGTTTAAATGCAGTTTTTATGCAGTAATATTGTACATATTAGACTGATTGTGCTAGGGTGAATAGTAGTACCTATTGTTAGTAAGTTCCATATGTTTCACAAAAATCTAAGCTACAGAAATTGAATAAAGTGTACCTATGTCAAGGGAAGTAACACCTATGTGTTAAAAAATTCTTTCCTACCAAACAGTGAGTTCTAGAACAACCATTCTCTGCTTATTTTAAACTGCAGAGTGCACTTGCCAAGCATAAAAAAATTCAACTAAATCTGACTGTTAACACCTGAGTTACGGCATAACCTTAGTCGAGTGTGATGTTTTCAATGGCAACAAGTAAAGAGAATACTAACATTTTTATAGTAGATTGCAATCTAACCTCTTTTTCTAAAATCCCAAAGGGTCTAACGACTTTCCCTTTGTTCTAATTACTCGAGCTTGTCTTCCGATAGTATTTTAACCCAGTCAATTTGTAATCTTAAAGTATTGGCGGAGAGAAGGTGCGAATTTCACTTTCAGACTCACTCCTAAAAGGAACCACTTATTTCGCAAATTTTATTTCTCCTTACATCTATATGATATCCGTACATAATTGAAATAATTTTAAAAAATCGCTCCTACCTTGCCCGAATATTGTCTAAAGGAATGGCTTATTATCTCGTTTAAACACTTTCTTCGAATGATCCAAGATTTATTACTTCCTGGATCGTTTAATTTGATTAAAAGCTTCGAATCGCTTGTATTCCCTAGGGACTTCGCTTGTAACGTTCAACTGGCATACGTCAAAATTATTCACCAGCACAGATTCACAGTAGTAACGTAAATGAAAAATTTTCAAGGTAATTAAACCTGCTTGTATTTGCCAGGGGAATGGAGAGAGACATGCAATCTGATTCTAGATTATCTTGATGTAAGGTCCCGAGAATGTCGGAAATTGAGACTTGACCGCGAAGTGCATTATAACACATGACTCTTAGAAATGATATGCCATTGACATCAACAGCTTGCTACAAGTTTGCTACTTTAACAGCAATTTCTACGTCTTCATCATAAAACTAAAGTGAATATAACATCTTTTAATTCATAGACATGTCTTTGTTTATTCATAAATATAATTTTACTATTCATATACCCTTATAGATAGAACAATATTTCTGAAAAATTTAGACAAGCTTCTAAAAGGACTTGTATCTCTTTAGCCCAGCTGAAAAAAGACGAGTACCAGGTATTTCACGACTACAGAATCGGTACGCAGTTTGACGTGTCTGTAACCATAATGATATTCCTACCTCCGACGAGAAAAATTTACAATAATTTCTCCGAAGAAATACTCTGGATTATAAGAAGATTACGAAATAAGAGACTTTATCTGTCAAAAATGGAAAAACATCCTCTAATTATTATGGAACCATTGTGATGACCAAAGCTTTCCATCTCATTATTCATTGTAAATACTCGTATTATTGCTTGAAAAATACAAAATAGCAAATTTTGTAACAAGCCTATAATGGTTGATTTTAAGATACGAGTATGTTTCATAATTTTGCTATGAGTATCATAATTATTATTATAAGCAAGCTGCAGACAATTTTTTGTGTACGGCCATAATTGATAAAAAAAAGTTTAGTTTTGATGTTTTAGATTCGCTCAATTAAATGCAAAATAGCACAACATGCCATGCTCTTCTTTGTGATGGCTTCATCACATTGTGCGTGTTCCCTTCTTTGTGCTCGCGTTTTCCCTCCGCTGTGCAGGTTAGGCGTCTTCTACGCCTGGAGGCTTCGTCAGCTGTTGTCTTGGGGGCGGCATTCATTCGCTGGGTAGTTTGGCGAGATTTAAGTGCTGAGTGTCTTCCTCGCCTGGATGTCTCCCTAGAAGCGGTCACGGTGTCGTGAGTAATGAGCTCTTATATAATGAACTCAGTAACTTCTTCTCGGCGAACCATTTGTTCTTTTCACTAATAGATTTTCTCATGTAATTCGCCATTCATATATTATGCCAATGTTATGGTGTTTCGCCATGTTGATTTTGTAACAGTATGGAATGGAAAAGTTTGAAAGAAAAGGTGGTTCAACGAACATTCATTAGTTTTTTTGAACCCAATCTACTTGTAGTAGGTAATCTGTGTAGGATTTTCAAAGTTGTAAAATTGGGTAAGGGCCATGTTAGTAAGGTTAAATAAATCTCTAATTCCAGACTATGTATTATAGCATCCGTTCGTATTTCAGTATGATACAGACCTGTGGTTAATATGCATTTTTCTACATTAGTAAGTACTACATTTTTAAAACAAACTTATTTTATAACCACGTAGAAATTGTTTAAATGCCCTGTTATTTTATGCAATCCGGCAGAGTTTACATTCTAGTATTGTATTTATTTAAATAGGATATATCTCACGTTTAAATATTCATAATAACCACATCTAACACATGCACCAGGATACCTGTCATGTGAATGCCATGATCAGCATTTGAAGGTCATCAACGCATTCAGGCCAGATCCTCTTTGTTATAGACAGTTTTCGTGGAAGACCCTGTGAAAAGATAATCACTATTTATTGTTGCTGAGTGATTAGATAACTCTTCATAATAACATTTTACCACTAAGGTTTAGACCCTCCTTGAGCTAGGAAGCAGTAGTAGAGCAGAAACATTCTAAACTTTGCGTGTACACTAGTTCCCATGTTTCAGAGGTATTACTAAACTTCATGTATTATGACATGTTTAGCTATACCAAAATAGCACATGCTATCTTTAACAACAGAAACATGATGTGGATCTTTGCTAAAGTCTTTTTCATGCATTTCCCTGAAATATAAGGTCTTTTTTTTAGTTTGCACTAAAATTTACATGTATCATATAACTGAGAATCCTGCCCGCGTTCTTAGTGCTAAAGTATATGTATCCGATGGAAGGAAATGTAATGCTCAACTTAGTTTCCAATCCTCGCCTCACGGCAGCAAGTCACTTTCTTCATATGCCTTTCGCTTGCATTCATGTTACAAATCATTACCCTTAATGTTTCAGTTCATCAATGCATTCTGTCCTCCATATCAGACAGCATTCAGCATTCTTTGGAACACTCTGCAACAAATTTAATACATTACATTAAATAAGTTTCTAAAAATGGCATAATCATTATAATTACTTGCATTAAATGTACATAATAACACCAAAACGTATTGCATTATTAATAACAGGTCGAGCTCTAAAATACAATATGTAATAGCGTGTTGATACATTTCCGTTTTTGAACGGTACGGCAATAGAAAATAAAAATCAATCAAGTCAAGTTACAGTAAAAATATAGAATTCGCTGAATTATCTAGTTCCTATCACATTCTGACTTCAACTGATCCAAATGAAATATAAAAATTGGAACAGTTATTTTTAAACATTGTTTCAAATTGTGGTTTGAAGGGGAATTAACTATATCCGAATGATACAATAACTAGAATTATCCAAAGTCAAGTGAAACAAATTAGACTGTATGAAAATGTGGAGTGCGTTAGCGCAGTCGAACGAATGTTTCTACCTCGTTCCGAAATCCATACACGAAAGTAACAGCGTGTTGCTTAGTAACAGTTTATATTACCTTTGTTGTAGTTATATTTACTGAAGTCTCAATGCAATTCGAAATATGTAGATTTTCAATTTGATTTGCCTTTTACTTTCTAAGAGACGTCAGATGCGGCGACTTATGACCTGAGGAACTACTGTTCCATCATCATTTTATTTTGTAAAACTAAGCACAGAACTTTAACTTCTTAATTTGAATTGTTTTCGAAAATGTCTTTAATTGAGGATGTCTTCTATCTAACTAATGACCATTTTAATATGACTATTCCATTCATACACAACGTCTTTTTTATATTGACCAATAACATTTAGCATTTCCTGGTATGTAGATCGTTCCTCGGATTGCTAGGAAGCTATTATATCTTATAAAAGTTAGCTCACTACTGGACACATAAGGCAACAATGTGAGGTCATTAATACGACACATCCTGCCATTAACAAGTACGAAAATATATTATTTTATACAGCATAACTTGTATGGAAATTGAAATAATATAATTTTCCATTGATAAAAGCACAATTTCGAATTTGTGTGAACCCCCCTATGGGAGTTGTTTAAGGAAAGTGCAGGTTCCCACCCAAGGATAAGCTAAACTAAATTAAAATACGGGCCGGCCCAGGGGATAATTGTTTCCCAGGGAGAAAATGTTAAAAGGCTGACGCAGACATCAGAATTTGGTTTTTCTCACATATAATTTGATTATGGTCGTAGTTTCTTATCAATCTCTTTTCAAATTTTAAAATAAATGTACAATAATATTACACTTTACACAGAGCAAAGCATGTCACATATTTCCTATCAATATAATTCATTTAAGTTTGTACAGAAGATTAATTTTAAAATAAATAAGCTTTGGATTCAAAGTTGATTAATTTTACAGAAATACACTTCAATGCTTCCCAATAAAATACATTATTGATTAGTAATAAAACAAAATACACTCGTTCTAATAGGCCTAAATAAAATTATTGGGAAGACTAATAGAAAAATTTAAGTTGTATCAAGAGAAACGAACTAATATTCGCCTGAAGGGCACGAGTTACATTCTCATTTTAATTTACAGTACGAGAAAGAAAATGTTTATTAAAGTCCTGCAAGGGAAATCCGATTAGAGGTAAGAGCCAAAAATAACGATGTTTGGAATACCTCACCACTCCAAGACCATCTCAATAGGCAGGGAAGAGGTTGGTAAGGTTATGAAATGGAAATCGCATGAAGCAAACAAAAGTAAATCTGAAAAGTAACTTTAAGTTATATAAAGGCAAAACCCGGAAGGGGTGTTTGAGACCCGAACGCGGAAAACGCGCCAAAAAGACTCAAGTAACAGGCGCCATGTGGCTACGGCATGGCGGGAGACACAAGCTTTATAACAAGAAAATCTACTTTAAGCCTAGAAGAACAATATCAATACTACAACTACCAAAAACACCAAATGAAGAAAAGAAATGAGCCAAGAAGTTAAAATAACAGCCGCAGTAAGCGATTTACAATAACAGCGGGAAAGCGTCCACACGCTACATTGGTCTTTTCATGCTGAAAAGAAACTATGCTAGGCCTAGGGTTACAAACAATTCTCCCAGCGTCTTAACAACTAATAAAAATATAACTGCAATAAATAATGCTCCCACGTGCAAGAAACCCGAACTACAAGCTTTGTCATGAGCTAGGTCAAAGCAGCCATCTAACCTCTGTAAATCGCCATATTGGAAGACGAAGATGCCGGAAGTGTCGCGGGCATATTGCCGCGAAAGAATACTTCCCGAACTCTCCGCCAGAGAGCAGCTTTTTACTCGCAAATAATGATGTCTGACAGGGACATGAAATAAAACAATTGATATCGGGCAAACGTCCGGCTCAGGTGCAAGCCAGTTCCTGTGCTTTTATAGTGTTTGATGTAAACAACTACCACGACCCCCTTTGTCTTGTGATGCAATCTGCTGGTAGCATTGCTAACTCGAATCGATCGATTAACAGAATATTGACAAGTGAGGAAAATTATTAATATTTACAAAATCCGTTACGTTTTATTCACGCAATAGTCTTAATAAATCTTACTCGTGATTACGAGTTTCTTAAGGTATATTTGATCGAACTTCTATCTCGCAAATATATTGATAAACTCGTAACCTCTCGTGGGATTACCAATGATAAAATAGGGAATATATTTTCAATTTAAGCCGCTTAAGGGGAGATGGTAATCAGTGTCAAAAAATCGATTTTTTTTCTTAGGCTCATTTAATAGAGCATAGTTTTGTGAACATTCTGATATGTAGGTCTTATATGTTGCGTTATTATTAAGCCAAGCAGAGCGGCCTGGGGCTTTCTAAAATGTATAAAATACCATAAGGTAGATCATTTTCTTTTCGCTCTCCTGTTAAATTACATTTTTTGTACTTCAGGTACCATTTTCTAAAAAGCTATTTATGCTAAAATGAAGAAACTTTCAGGAATTCATTATAGATGGATGACAAATATTCCTTAGCAGAATTATAGGAAAAGTCTTGACTATACAGAATTTTCAACGATTTTTGTTTTTTAAAGTATTTTTTTAGTCGTGAAGTTTAAATGCAGTTTTTATGCAGTAATATTGTACATATTAGACTGATTGTGCTAGGGTGAATAGTAGTACCTATTGTTAGTAAGTTCCATATGTTTCACAAAAATCTAAGTTACAGAAATTGAATAAAGTGTACCTATGTCAAGGGAAGTAACACCTATGTGTTAAAAAATTCTTTCCTACCAAACAGTGAGTTCTGGAACAACCATTCTCTGCTTATTTTAAACTGCAGAGTGCACTTGCCAAGCATTAAAAAATTCAACTAAATCTGACTGTTAACACCTGAGTTACGGCATAACCTTAGTCGAGTGTGATGTTTTCAATGGCAACAAGTAAAGAGAATACTAACATTTTTATAGTAGATTGCAATCTAACCTCTTTTTCTAAAATCCCAAAGGGTCTAACGACTTTCCCTTTGTTCTAATTACTCGAGCTTGTCTTCCGATAGTATTTTAACCCAGTCAATTTGTAATCTTAAAGTATTGGCGGAGAGAAGGTGCGAATTTCACTTTCAGACTCACTCCTAAAAGGAACCACTTATTTCGCAAATTTTATTTCTCCTTACATCTATATGATATCCGTACATAATTGAAATAATTTAAAAAAATCGCTCCTACCTTGCCCGAATATTGTCTAAAGGAATGGCTTATTATCTCGTTTAAACACTTTCTTCGAATGATCCAAGATTTATTACTTCCTGGATCGTTTAATTTGATTAAAAGCTTCGAATCGCTTGTATTCCCTAGGGACTTCGCTTGTAACGTTCAACTGGCATACGTCAAAATTATTCACCAGCACAGATTCACAGTAGTAACGTAAATGAAAAATTTTCAAGGTAATTAAACCTGCTTGTATTAGCCAGGGGAATGGAGAGAGACATGCAATCTGATTCTAGATTATCTTGATGTAAGGTCCCGAGAATGTCGGAAATTGAGACTTGACCGCGAAGTGCATTATAACACATGACTCTTAGAAATGATATGCCATTGACATCAACAGCTTGCTACAAGTTTGCTACTTTAACAGCAATTTCTACGTCTTCATCATAAAACTAAAGTGAATATAACATCTTTTAATTCATAGACATGTCTTTGTTTATTCATAAATATAATTTTACTATTCATATACCCTTATAGATAGAACAATATTTCTGCAAAATTTAGACAAGCTTCTAAAAGGACTTGTATCTCTTTAGCCCAGCTGAAAAAAGACGAGTACCAGGTATTTCACGACTACAGAATCGGTACGCAGTTTGACGTGTCTGTAACCATAATGATATTCCTACCTCCGACGAGAAAAATTTACAATAATTTCTCCGAAGAAATACTCTGGATTACTAGAAGATTACGAAATAAGAGACTTTATCTGTCAAAAATGGAAAAACATCCTCTAATTATTATGGAACCATTGTGATGACCAAAGCTTTCTATCACATTATTCATTGTAAATACTCGTATTATTGCTTGAAAATACAAAATAGCAAATTTTGTAACAAGCCTATAATGGTTGATTTTAAGATACGAGTATGTTTCATAATTTTGCTATGAGTATCATAATTATTATTATAAGCAAGCTGCAGACAATTTTTTGTGTACGGCCATAATTGATAAAAAAAAGTTTAGTTTTGATGTTTTAGATTCGCTCAATTAAATGCAAAATAGCACAACATGCCATGCTCTTCTTTGTGATGGCTTCATCACATTGTGCGTGTTCCCTTCTTTGTGCTCGCGTTTTCCCTCCGCTGTGCAGGTTAGGCGTCTTCTACGCCTGGAGGCTTCGTCAGCTGTTGTCTTGGGGGCGGCATTCAGTCGCTGGGTAGTTTGGCGAGATTTAAGTGCTGAGTGTCTTCCTCGCCTGGATGTCTCCCTAGAAGCGGTCACGGTGTCGTGAGTAATGAGCTCTTATATAATGAAATCAGTAACTTCTTCTCGGCGAACCATTTGTTCTTTTCACTAATAGATTTTCTCATGTAATTCGCCATTCATATATTATGCCAATGTTATGGTGTTTCGCCATGTTGATTTTGTAACAGTATGGAATGGAAAAGTTTGAAAGAAAAGGTGGTTCAACGAACATTCATTAGTTTTTTTGAACCCAATCTACTTGTAGTAGGTAATCTGTGTAGGATTTTCAAAGTTGTAAAATTGGGTAAGGGCCATGTTAGTAAGGTTAAATAAATCTCTAATTCCAGACTATGTATTATAGCATCCGTTCGTATTTCAGTATGATACAGACCTGTGGTTAATATGCATTTTTCTACATTAGTAAGTACTACATTTTAAAACAAACTTATTTTATAACCACGTAGAAATTGTTTAAATGCCCTGTTATTTTATGCAATCCGGCAGAGTTTACATTCTAGTATTGTATTTATTTAAATAGGATATATCTCACGTTTAAATATTCATAATAACCACATCTAACACATGCACCAGGATACCTGTCATGTGAATGCCATGATCAGCATTTGAAGGTCATCAACGCATTCAGGCCAGATCCTCTTTGTTATAGACAGTTTTCGTGGAAGACCCTGTGAAAAGATAATCACTATTTATTGTTGCTGAGTGATTAGATAACTCTTCATAATAACATTTTACCACTAAGGTTTAGACCCTCCTTGAGCTAGGAAGCAGTAGTAGAGCAGAAACATTCTAAACTTTGCGTGTACACTAGTTCCCATGTTTCAGAGGTATTACTAAACTTCATGTATTATGTCATGTTTAGCTATACCAAAATAGCACATGCTATCTTTAACAACAGAAACATGATGTGGATCTTTGCTAAAGTCTTTTTCATGCATTTCCCTGAAATATAAGGTCTTTTTTTAGTTTGCACTAAAATTTACATGTATCATATAACTGAGAATCCTGCCCGCGTTCTTAGTGCTAAAGTATATGTATCCGATGGAAGGAAATGTAATGCTCAACTTAGTTTCCAATCCTCGCCTCACGGCAGCAAGTCACTTTCTTCATATGCCTTTCGCTTGCATTCATGTTACAAATCATTACCCTTAATGTTTCAGTTCATCAATGCATTCTGTCCTCCATATCAGACAGCATTCAGCATTCTTTGGAACACTCTGCAACAAATTTAATACATTACATTAAATAAGTTTCTAAAAATGGCATAATCATTATAATTACTTGCATTAAATGTACATAATAACACCAAAACGTATTGCATTATTAATAACAGGTCGAGCTCTAAAATACAATATGTAATAGCGTGTTGATACATTTCCGTTTTTGAACGGTACGGCAATAGAAAATAAAAATCAATCAAGTCAAGTTACAGTAAAAATATAGAATTCGCTGAATTATCTAGTTCCTATCACATTCTGACTTCAACTGATCCAAATGAAATATAAAAATTGGAACAGTTATTTTTAAACATTGTTTCAAATTGTGGTTTGAAGGGGAATTAACTATATCCGAATGATACAATAACTAGAATTATCCAAAGTCAAGTGAAACAAATTAGACTGTATGAAAATGTGGAGTGCGTTAGCGCAGTCGAACGAATGTTTCTACCTCGTTCCGAAATCCATACACGAAAGTAACAGCGTGTTGCTTAGTAACAGTTTATATTACCTTTGTTGTAGTTATATTTACTGAAGTCTCAATGCAATTCGAAATATGTAGATTTTCAATTTGATTTGCCTTTTACTTTCTAAGAGACGTCAGATGCGGCGACTTATGACCTGAGGAACTACTGTTCCATCATCATTTTATTTTGTAAAACTAAGCACAGAACTTTAACTTCTTAATTTGAATTGTTTTCGAAAATGTCTTTAATTGAGGATGTCTTCTATCTAACTAATGACCATTTTAATATGACTATTCCATTCATACACAACGTCTTTTTTATATTGACCAATAACATTTAGCATTTCCTGGTATGTAGATCGTTCCTCGGATTGCTAGGAAGCTATTATATCTCATAAAAGTTAGCTCACTACTGGACACATAAGGCAACAATGTGAGGTCATTAATACGACACATCCTGCCATTAACCAGTACGAAAATATATTATTTTATGCAACATAACTTGTATGGAAATTGAAATAATATAATTTTCCATTGATTAAAAGCACAATTTCGAATTTGTGTGAACCCCCCTATGGGAGTTGTTTAAGGAAAGTGCAGGTTCCCACCCAAGGATAAGCTAAACTAAATTAAAATACGGGCCGGCCCAGGGGATAATTGTTTCCCAGGGAGAAAATGTTAAAAGACTGACGCAGACATCAGAATTTGGTTTTTCTCACATATAATTTGATTATGGTCGTAGTTTCTTATTAATCTCTTTTCAAATTTTAAAATAAATGTACAATAATATTACACTTTACACAGAGCAAAGCATGTCACATATTTCCTATCAATATAATTCATTTAAGTTTGTACAGAAGATTAATTTTAAAATAAATAAGCTTTGGATTCAAAGTTGATTAATTTTACAGAAATACACTTCAACGCTTCCCAATAAAATACATTATTGATTAGTAATAAAACAAAATACACTCGTTCTAATAGGCCTAAATAAAACTATTGGGAAGACTAATAGAAAAATTTAAGTTGTATCAAGAGAAACGAACTAATATTCGCCTGAAGGGCACGAGTTACATTCTCATTTTAATTTACAGTACGAGAAAGAAAATGTTTATTAAAGTCCTGCAAGGGAAATCCGATTAGAGGTAAGAGCCAAAAATAACGATGTTTGGAATACCTCACCACTCCAAGACCATCTCAATAGGCAGGGAAGAGGTTGGTAAGGTTATGAAATGGAAATCGCATGAAGCAAACAAAAGTAAATCTGAAAAGTAACTTTAAGTTATATAAAGGCAAAACCCGGAAGGGGTGTTTGAGACCCGAACGCGGAAAACGCGCCAAAAAGACTCAAGTAACAGGCGCCATGTGGCTACGGCATGGCGGGAGACACAAGCTTTATAACAAGAAAATCTACTTTAAGCCTAGAAGAACAATATCAATACTACAACTACCAAAAACACCAAATGAAGAAAAGAAATGAGCCAAGAAGTTAAAATAACAGCCGCAGTAAGCGATTTACAATAACAGCGGGAAAGCGTCCACACGCTACATTGGTCTTTTCATGCTGAAAAGAAACTATGCTAGGCCTAGGGTTACAAACAATTCTCCCAGCGTCTTAACAACTAATAAAAATATAACTGCAATAAATAATGCTCCCACGTGCAAGAAACCCGAACTACAAGCTTTGTCATGAGCTAGGTCAAAGCAGCCAACTAACCTCTGTAAATCGCCATGTTGGAAGACGAAGATGCCGGAAGTGTCGCGGGCATATTGCCGCGAAAGAATACTTCCCGAACTCTCCGCCAGAGAGCAGCTTTTTACTCGCAAATAATGATGTCTGACAGGTGTACTGTGCCTTACCTTAAAAACTGCTACAATACTAGTGCACAGTACATTAAAACACTTTTTCTATCATATAAAACACTTTTTCCATACATGCTGCGAGTAAGTGAGTTAGTATAGCAAGGTTAATTATGTTTACTTCATTGGCTTGAAATAGATATATGAATTGTTCTATTACGACGCTGTGACGTCATCAGTAAATTTTGTTTATGGCGCTGATCTCGCATCACATGGTAGGAGTAGGGGGAAGGAGAGGTTTCTTGGTAACATAAAAAGATTAGTCTCGTCACTCTTCTTTCTCCCGCTATCGTCTGATCTTCTCCTTCGTTTCCGGACTGTGTACGTGTGTTCTTCGGATGCATCATGGTGAATGGAGTTACGCTTGCTTCACGCCGTTTGCCGTCATACTGGTTATTGTAAGTAGTGGATTTGATTCATATAACTATCTTATGTTATTCTGGAAATCTTCTACATACAATCGCCAGTATGGCCCGCTTTTCCGTGAACCCAGCGTAACACGTATAAATCTAGTGTGAGTGTATATTCTTTTTCTATCTTTCTTTTCTCCTTTCTTTCTTTCATCAAATTCAACAGTAATAACCATGGCACTTAATTTAAATTTAAAGGTTCTGTAAATAAAGAAAGTCAATTTGTATATATTGTTATTAAGCATTGTTGTACAGTATTTGTTAAAATTAAAATTTGTTTGTGGAAACCAAAATCTTTAATTATGCTGGCCCTTAGTTTCCTTCAGCACGTTTCGTGTATTTTCAGAATGAGTTTCTATATTGGCTTTTGTATAGCACCAGGATTTTCTAGGGTGTTATGGCCAAGTACGTTACGGGTTGTATTTTAAAGTAACAATGGAAAGGTAATATAATGTAACAATAATAGCAGAGCAATCCAATCTAAAAATAAATATAACGTAACAAATCTAAATAAAACCGTAACAATGGTAGCAGAGTACACCGATCTTACGTGCCTCCCAATTTCATTTATTAGTTTCGCTACGTAATATCTTTCAAATTCTGTAACCTTTCTATAATAATTCAGTGCCTTTGCGTCATGTTTAATAGGTACGCTGACTAAGTATTTTTAGTTATTAATAGTGTCTTTTTCTACTTTCATGTCGTCATCACGGACATTGACCTGTTTTTTCTCCGATCGCTATCTTGCTGTGACCTTCATCGTCTCGTATGTTTTCCTGGTTCAACGTCTTCCTGCGTATATGCGCAGTATAATTCAGTGGGGGAGGTTTTCTGGGTTTTCTGTATTAATCTAATTATTCACGTAAGTTTTTTCTCTATTTCATATTGTATATCAACGAGTTTCTTGGAATTTCGCCATCATGAAGAACTTCTTCCTGCATTTCAAGATTATTACCTGTGGATGCTATGATCTTCAGTATGTTGTACAATCATCGTACGATATCTTCTACAATTTCTGCTGGAGTTGGTTGAAGTGCTAGTCCTGGTTTCTCATCTTTACGTGAATTCTATAATAACAAGGTACTGATGAATTTTCCTATATTTAATTAATCTATTATCAAAATTAATATTTCATGTAACAATTTCAATATGACTTTAATAATTCCTATTTTGCTAAATATGAAATGCCTATTTTCAATTTTTTTTTCTATTTCTGAAATTTTTGCTGACTGAATGTTATGGTGTGTGTGACATTTTTGCTGTGGTGTGGGGAGCGTGATGGACTACGCGTCTTTTGGTTACGCTATTCCATTGCTGCAGTAACGTGTTGCATTTCTCTGTGCTTCCGTTAGCATTTCTCATTAATAGTTCCGTGGTATTAAATAATTTCTGATACGTAATTTTTTTCCTCATCATTATATTGTTATTATGGTTATTCCTGATTTTGTCAGCATTCTAGGCTATTTTTTTCAGTATTCATATTGGGTCACTTAGCTTATGTAATACTTCTGCTTGCTTAAATTCTATTCCGCTATATGATATGGTATTATCTGGCAGTTCTCTTTTTGGGCATATTTTTCTAGCAGCATTAATGAAGGATCTTGATTATGAGCGTATTTTGGCATCGTAAAGTTTAAGTGAGGCTAGACCTAGGCTAGTTCTCTTCTTTCTACTGAATTCCCCATTTTTTGTGAGATTTTGCCTGTGATAGGCTTTCTTTGTAAATTTATATGAGAGTTATTTCTGGTCTGAATAGGCTTTATTGGGAAATATTCTTCTCATTCTTTTGTGGTGTGTTTGAGGTATATATTATGATGGGAGTTGTTTTGGTCTGTTATGATAGGCCTATTTATATAAAACATTCTTCCCTATTTTGTGGTTTGTATGAGTATTTATTGTGGGATCAGTATTTTTCAGATACATGCCAATGTGAGTGCATATATTTCTTATTAGATGCCAAAATTATTCTATGCTTGCTTATATTTTGATAATTCTAATTTAAATCAATTATGTCAGTATTTTGCAACAGTGAACATTTTTGATGGTCTTCTCAGAATTAAGATTAGATTGTGATTGATAATGAAAATTATAATTAAAAGGAATTTTTTCAAATTTGATAATCTATTAATTGGTCTTCTGTCATAGTGACTTATCTCAGATATCAGTGTTTGGTTCTTTCACAGGCTATATAGTTCCTAAATTACTGTATTGCAGTGGATCTCTTGTGATTGAATTTTTTCACTTATATTCTTGTGATTTCGTTGCTGTATTAATGACTTTTTTTGGGATTTTTCTTGGTATTTCGCGTGCATTTGTAATTTCAACTATGTAATATGGTATTGTTTATTTTTCATGTAATCATCCTTGGTTCGAGTGATTCGACGTTGCACAGTCTTCAGAATGAATCTAGTCCCGTGAAGTGGGAGTTACTGCTTGCTGTACTTTTGGAACTTCTGTTCCTGAGTCAATGTTGATTCTACGGTATTGGTGGGTAATGTAGTCTACTCATTTCGAGTGTGACTGGGTTTCAAGGTTTTCGATCTTCATAAGCAACTTCTCAGCCTATGGTGAGCTACTAGGTTATATTATTATTACATCTCTAATTTTCTAAATTTGTTCTATATTTTTTTTTCATTACGTCATAATTCTGTAAAGCTTGGGGGTTCTATTCATTTAAACTTATAAATTATTCTATTATTATCTGATAAGTGGACGATTGAGTTTCCTCACGATTGGAGAGTATGGGATCTTCAGGGCGCGAGAGAGTATGGGATCTTTAGTGCGCGGGTTGTTTATTCTATTGTTCTATCTTTTCTGATTTTTCGATTTAATCCTACTCATTGTTTGATTACAATTCAAATTTAAGTCTAATTATTCAAATTTGGTATGTAGCAGTCTAGTCATTTATAGTTTTTCATATTTATGCAATCTTTCGTGTCTTCTGGTATTTTTCTAGTTGGAAAAAGGATTTTTCTAATTTCATGTTGGTTTGCCAGTCGTAAGTCATTTCTGCTTGTTCTTCTTTTCAGTAAAATTTAGTGCGTATTCTATAAAGTATATATTTTCAGTAATAAAAACAATGATAAATATTTTTGATCACAATTATAACGAATTAAAACTAAATTGAAATGCATTTAAATACTGTTTGAAAGATATTATGTATATAAACAATCTTAAGTGCCTATTTAATAAAACTTGTACTATAGTTCAGTCTATCCTCTGAAATTTTCGTGCCATTCATTATTACATATACATATAAAATTAATTTTGGTAAGGCTTAAATTCATAAAAATTTCAGTATTAGCCATTTTCATTGTAATTTCTTAACAATCTCAATTCTATTCTTGTCCTCTGGCAATTTTTCCAGTTTTGAAAACTATAAAGTTTCAAATCTTTTCAAGTTGATATGCCAGTTGTAGTAATGCTGGGTTTCCTTTTTCCACATATGGAAAAAGTAAAAAACAAAAAAGTATATATATTGTATGGTAGAAATACAGATATATGGGAACCTGTTTAAAGCTAACTCTCAAAAGCTAAATTCCTAACAATGTCAGTTCAGTAAGTAAAATTGGAATAAGTGTTAAATACACAAAAGTGCCATATATTATTCAAAGAAAGGTGCCATTGCAAATTGTATATAATTCTATTTCAAGCCTACATATAAAATTCAAATTAGTATAAGCTTTCTGCTTCATAATAAGAGTTAAAATATTTATTTGTTATACATTTTCTATGGGACAGAATCTGCTCGCAGTTTGTTTGCATTTCCAGTAATAATACCCCGTGCCAAAAGAAGTCTCAAGTTGTGCTACACTACTGCTGTTGTGAAAAGACACTGTATATGCAGTACTTGCTACTTGTGCTAGAAGATTCAAGAGGATCTGCTCTGCATTGGGACCGTACATCCCAGCCAAGGTTCTTAAAATACTAAAGGTTAGTCCACTTGCCACCCTGAGCGGTCATTGGCTGCGGGATGTGACGTGGCTAGGATGTCAGGCAGCCCCTTTCTCATAAGAAATGAATGGAGAACAGATGGTTTTTAACCTTTATTATTTAATTACAGGCAGCAACTATCAAGTGTTCTAACATGCCAACCCACAGTATAAGAACTGATCTATTAGGCTGTGTGGTAGAAATTGTAAAAATCGATCGGGTTTGGTTTAAAAATCGTAGTTATTGAAGCTGTTTTTACAGGCTAAGATCACATCTGCATGTGATGTAAGATAATATGAATCTATTGGAGTTTCATGAGACTATAACACAGGACTATTTCTAATGTTCTTATTCGAAATAGGCAGGAAATAAGAACCACATTTTTAAATTAATTTTAATACTTCATATTAAAATACTTCATATTAAAATACTTCATATTAAAATATGTCCACCGCTGTGGCTCAGGAGATGCGTTCAATCCTCTCACGCAGCGGGCCCGGGTTCGATTCCTGGTCGGGACAAGTTACCTAGGCGAGGTTTTCTTCGGGGTTTTCCTTCACCTTTGAGACAAATGTCAGGTAACTTTAGGCCCTTGTGGTCCCCGGATATCGTCTGGCCGTCATTATCATCTTCATCCCCATCCTCGCCTTGTTCTGCGTGAGTGTGTGTGTGAATGGTGTGTACCGTCCTATGTGTTCGTGTTGTCTCGGAGGTGGCCCCGCGTTGGGCTGATCACTCATCGGGGGAGGCCATCCATGTCCTTGTCTGGTCAAGAAAGTAGGTATGTGATTCAAAGATAATCCCTCTCCCGACAGGTCGCGGCCCTGTAAGGCCCTGTAAGGCCCGGGCGGCTTGGGTCGCTTAAATCCTAAAAGGGAGAAGTAAAACTACGACAGAGGGAAGAGAGGGAGGGAGGGATTAAAATACGGTAGGCATAAGTTATAACTATTTATAAACTACTTGCAGGAAAAAAATCTATACAGTACTAATTACAATTAGGCCTATATTAGTTACTAAATTGCCATAAGGTAATGTATCTAGTATGTACTCTTTCACTGAACAAGGAAAGTATTTTTATACCACACACCAACTCGTTTAATTTGAAGGTATTTAATGACAGCCATGTAATCTTCGCCGGTGAGCCGGAATTTTCTCCCTCAGTAGAGGGAGCCTGTAAATCTATAGAGACAAAGGTCTGTTTCATTTATGCCATCGACCTGGAACGGGATAGAACCCACGACCATGGGCACATAATTCTCCTCCTAGGCTTACTATGTAGCAATCATTATGATTGTTATATCACTAGGTATCACAGTAATTTATATTGATATATAGGTTATAATAAAACATTTGTTGATGTATGACAAGATTTAACGTGACTTTATTCATAGACTACTAAAGACTTGTCATGTCTAAAAATATTTACCCATCCAAACTACACAACTGAAATTTTTAGCAAGATATTACATGACAACCATTATAAAGTTTGCATTAAATTATATTAATTACATTTAAATCATATTACTGATACATGCACACTACTTCCAATAATATATTATATAAATAAATACAGTAAGTTATTAATTACATTAGTTGTGACATTATCTAGAATAAAGACTTTTAATCACTAAAACAAATACATTACTAAGTAGCAACACATTACTTCCTGTAAATCATGGAATCTATATTGAAGCCTTCAATATTAATTAGGCCTATATTATTTGTTGAATTGTGAATGGAGGTCAGTAGAATATATAAATTTCTACTTTCTGCAGTAGACCTATTAGAATTAGTCTATAAAACATTTACAGTATTATGATATTAATAACGGTAAAGCTGTAGTTAGTGAAGGATTAAGAAAAAAAATAACATTTCCTCCCTATTTCGAATAACAACGATAGAATAGTCTTGTCTCTTTAAAGTATAATACATTAATGGCCGGTTTCTGGTACGACTTTTATCTGCTTTCGCAGAGTTACCTGTGGTATAACACGCTGGTATGTGCAAAAGCGGTTTCTGAAACCATATTTATCGTTACAGTTACAGTTACCAGCGCTCGAGCTGATAACTGCGCCAACACGCGTGGTTACCTGGCTGTTAGCTGTGATTCACATGAACGTCACCTGTGGCGCTAGTATATGGTCCGCTTGTTTGGCTGTGTTTACGTTTTTGTGTTCACATGCAGTATTTTTCAGTAATTTTAAATAGTTTAGTTTAATTTTAAATAGTTTAGTAGTTTAGCGTGCTTTTTTATTCTCCGTTCGTGCAGTGACCAGTCTTCAAGATAAGTCCAGGGATTGGCGAGTTCCGTGTGGTGTAAAGAACTGAAATGGAACTTACATCTTCATCATCATCGTCTTCGTCATCTCATACCTCAGATTCTTCGTCTTCCGATGAAGAAGATTTGGATCTTTTAGGAGCTGTAGCTAGGCCTAAGGTGTTCCGAGCGCCGAAACATCCTTTTGAGGTTTATGACGACGGAGAATTTCAGGTGCGCTACAGGTTAAGGAAGGACACAGTGGCAAGATTATTGGATCACATTGGTCAGAACATTGCACCAGTAACCCATAGAAATCAGTCAATAAGCAGCATAAATCAGATATTAATTACACTTCGATTTCTGGCTACTGGTGCTTTTCAGATTTTGGTGGGCGATGACATGAACATACACAAGTCGACGACATGTCGCATTATTAAAAAAGTCATCCCACAGATTGCTGCTCTTCATGACACATACATATACATGCCACGAAATGCAATAGAAATTGCAGAAGCAAAAGCATCCTTCCATCTCATTGCAGGGTTTCCATCTGTAATAGGATGCATTGATGGAACCCACATCAAGATCCAGTCTCCGGGAGGAGAAAATGCAGAAAGGTATAGGAACAGAAAACACTACTTTTCCTATAATGTTCAGGCTGTATGTGACAAGAACTTGCGCATCATGAGTATCGATGCCCGTTGGCCAGGATCTACACATGACAGCACAGTGTTCAATGCCTCTACACTGAACTTAAGATTTGTGCAGGGAGAATTTCCTAACTGTTTCCTGCTGGCTGATAGTGCATACCAACAGAAGAAGTTTATCCTCACGCCAATATTAAATCCTCAGAATAATGCAGAGGAAAGATACAACAGATCTCACATAAGCACGAGAAACTGCATTGAACGGTGCTTTGGCGTCCTCAAGAGGAGATTCCCGGTGCTCGCTTTGGGGTTTCGAACCAAGCAGCAAACAACATTAGCAGCAATAGTTGCTGCTGCTGTGCTACATAACCTGGCTCTGGAAGAAAAGGAGGATGCACCTGAGATGGAAGTAGAGGCTAACTACGATGATCCAGTGCCAACGCAAGATCTACCAGATAATCATGGGAATGCTGTAAGAGCTGCAGTTGTTGATAGTGTATTTAGATGAGTGGGGACATGCACTCTTGGTTCCAAATGGTGCGGCCCAGCAGAGTCTCTGCAGTAGTTGTTTTTTCCAGTTTAACGCTAAAGTCAAATTGGGATCTGTTGAACAGATGCAAGTTGCTAGCAACCCTAAAAGGCTCTTTTAAGAGCCAAAACAGGGGCCTAAGGGAAAGTGAAGTGATGTTAGCAAATTACATATTTTGCTCATTAATATAACCCTATTTTAACTGTATTTTATTTTATGTAGATGTAGATATCTCGTCCTGTAGATCCTGTGTTGAGCGGGGCTCAAGGATATAGAACACGTCAGACCAAAAAATACATGCATGTTATAACAGTAATATAGGCCTACAGAAGCTGGAAGCTGCCAAATTTATCCAAGCTGGAAATATTCCTCCAAATTGTAGAAGGTGTGAGTTATTAAAAATTCCTTGACAGCTGTTTTGAAAGGTTTGCTCTTTCTTTAAATACATAATAATTTAATGTTGTTTGGAAGCTAGTTATATATCTGTACTGCAGAATAATAAGCACCCTTCTGAAAGAGTTTTAACGAGTTATTTGGTCTGTGTAGATCATTCATGTTTCCGGTAGTAGGCCTACGTCCATGTACACTAAAATTAGTTTGAAATTTATCAATATTATTCACTACATAACACATAACAGAGTATATATTATACTCCCCTGTAAGAGTGAGGACTTTTAATTTTTCAAATAGCGGTTTACAAGATTCCCTTTTTTTCTTTCCACATATTATTCTTATTGCCCGCTTTCGTAATCTAAATATTTTCTCCCTATGGGAAGAGTTGCCCCAGAATATGATCCCGTACCTCATTACTGAGTGAAAATATGCAAAATATACCATAAGTAATGCATCCTGTTTTAATATATTATTCAAAATTCTTAAAGCAAAGCACGCTGAACTCAGTTTTGGACTTATCATTTCTATGTGTGTCTTCCAATCAAGATTTTGGTCAATTTGCAGTCCTAAAAATTTTACATTGCTAATTTCTTGTATGAGTTGTGTTCCATAATTAATTTCAAGATTTGAGATACATCTGTTTTTTGTCCTAAATTGTATAAAATGGGTCTTATCAATATTAAGTGTCATTTTATTAGCTAGAAACCATGTGTTTAACTCGTGAAAAGCCTTTGTAGCTATTCTTGATAAATGTTCTTGTGACGTTCCTGTTACAAGTACACTAGTATCATCTGCGAAGAGCAATACCTTTGATTCGGCACTTAAGTTATAGGGCAAGTCATTAATGAAAATTAAAAAGAGCAAAGGTCCTAGTATTGATCCCTGAAGTACCCCATTCTTACCCCTAAGTTAGATTCATTTCCATTTATTATTACCTTTTGAGTTCTATCAGAAAGATATGATTTGAACCACTTAAGTGTTAAATTATCGAACCCATAATGATCCAATTTTTGAAGTAATATTTCATGATTTATACAGTCAAACGCTTTAGCTAAATCGCAGAAAATTCCCAGAGCATACCGGTATTTCTTTTTATCTAACGCTTCCAGTATTTCTGTAGTAAGTTGAAATGTAGCATTCTCAGTGGACATGCCACTTCTAAATCCAAACTGAGATGAAGTAAGAATGTCATTCAAATTAAGATAGTGTATTATGCGGTTGTACATGACTTTTTCAAAAACTTTTGAAAATGAGGTTAAGAGCGATATAGGTCTGTAATTTGATGGTAGATTTTTGTCCCCTTTTTTAAAGAGGGGCTTAGCAATAGCATGCTTCATTTAATCGTGAAATTGGTACTTTCATATTTTTCAATGGTATCGATACAAGGGTTGTGACAATATTTTATTTTTCTGTTGTTTTGGATCACTACTGTCACACAGGAATTTATTAATATTAAATTTGAGGAAGGAATTTTTTATGGAGAAGATATTGTTTACCCCTGTTATAATAAATGGTGAAAGTCTTGTACTGCCCTGAAATTACACATTGTTGTCCGGCTCTGTTACGTCAGAAAGGCTTATTGCGTCAGAGGCTAATGTAGGCCTTGGAATTCTAGTTGCTCTCATACTGTGTTGCGTAACAAAGGATTCATCTATGTAAGCTGCTTTACAACATTTCTCGCCAAATGTAGCATTAAATTAATTGGGGATTGGATCAGGCCTACTCGACGCCTTTCATATGAAAGACAAAATTATATTTATTGTCATAAATTACAGCTGTTTGACTCTTATGAACACTGGTATTTTAACAGAATTATAACTTTTTTGGGAAAAAATAAAATAAAAGAATTATAGTACTTTCTTTTAATTTAAAAACTGCATAGTGCAATATTTATTTGTTTTTATGTATGTAGAGTAGATGAAGAATTGTAATATATGATGTATAAGAGGGAGAAGATCACGTACCTAGGTAGATAGAAAGAAAATAAGATGCTAGAAAATGTTCACTCTTTATGGTATAAACAAATAACTATTTTACTATTAAATTGTTAATGTACATTCTCAGTCAGCTTCCTTTCAAACCAATATCCACAAAAGTTTCTAGTGCTTCACGGTTGAAAAATTCCATAGAATCATGAACAAATGTGAAATGTTACCCGAAGAAGCAAACGCTTGTGATTGGGGGCTGTTCATTTCAATACAATAAAGTGACTTAGACTAAAATAACTATTTACACTAATTAAAAAAATTGGCTTTCAAAACATTGAAAAGTTTGAGTTTACCATAAGGAAAGAACATGTTATATTTACAACAATGGAAATATACTAATAAATACAATAATACATAATTTTTTGTGTTAAACAGATTTTAAGATAAGACAAAGCAATTATATCTATATCTTAAAATTCAATATGGAAAATGTTATAGAAATTACAGAAGGTAATAAAAGTAATTACATGAATTTCTAATTTTAACCTAACCTGTAGCACACAATTTCTAACTACCCATTGATTTCAGGAAGTGCAGTCGGTCAAATAAAAAACGTCGGGACTTGTATGCAGTTAAAATTAAAGTTTTCACGCATTAGTTCACAAGTTTCCTATAAAAGACATAACATACAGGTAATTCTCGGAACATATGAGGCCATGCGATAGGAGGGAAAAAATGAACAATACGGAAAGCACAACACACGATATTCAACTTAATATATTGTCATAACTTAATTCATTTTGCTTTGCGTCATGGCACCGCATACCAATGCTAGCTTGAGAGAAAGTGATGTTAGGGCTGTAATTGACCTGCATTTTTCGGCGTCTCAAGCAGCGAGAAGGTTCCATATTTCTGAAAGAGCAGCTCAGAGGTGGGTACTTAACTATAACGCGACCGGAAGTTTTCATAGGAAGCTTGGATCCGGCCGGCCGCGTATTTCGACGCTGGAGCAAGATGCTAGATTGGTCGCTGAAGTTGAACGTAATCCGTTTCATACTGCTGCATCCATGAAATCTACTGCTCAATTCCCTGGCCATCTTCAAACCATTAGGAACCGGGTAAGATCCGCTGGTATACGTTCTAGGCGAGCACTCTCTAGAGAAGTCCTGAAGGAAGAACACAAGGACGCACGCCTCGTATTTGCAGTTGAAAAAACTGACTTCGACTGGAGTAGAGTGATATTTTCAGATGAAGTTAGTTTTTCGAGTGCCAGTTCTAGTGTATCGACCATTCGGTACCCGGTACGATCCCAAATACACTGCAACTCGTGCAAGGAGTGGCAGGGTAAGTGTGACATGCTGGGGCTGGATGTCTCAGGAAGGGGCTGGCACGCTCCACCGAATTAGTGGGCGGTTTAACCAGTGGAAATACAGTCGGTTTCTTGAGAGGTATATGCTTCTTTACGCCAGGCTTCGTTTTCCTGATGGAAACCTCCAGTTCCTACAGGATAACAGCCCAATCCACACTGCTCGATCGGTTCAAACCTGGTTCGCTGAAAGACCATATATAGAGATGATAGACTTTCCAGCGCGCTCCCCAGATTTAAATCCTATTGAGAATGTGTGGGCGGAAGTAAAGAAGCATATGAGAAGGAATTGGCGAACCCACCTCCAGCTTCTGAAGCAGAAATGTGGGAACTAATTCAAACTGCTTGGGACGCTGTGGCAGACAAGGATAATTATTTTCTAAACCTTGTAGAGTCAATGCCCAATAGAGTGAGGGAAGTTATAGAAATGGATGGTGGATGGACCTCCTTCTGAGTGTGTGGCTCATTTTTCGCTTATTCTTATTTAAGTTCGTTGTTATGTTTCGATATGTTATCTTATATTTTCAGTACGTTTCTTATTATTTGATGCCACAGATACGCATTTGTTGTAAAATCATACTTTCCTTCTTGCTTTTTGTTTTGTGTGTGTCCAAAATTCGACACAAACAATGATAATTCATTAGAATTAATTATTATGTTATTCTAGTCATTGCCGCGTTTGAAAAAATACACATAAATAAAATCCACTAAGGATCGAACCCTGGTTGCACACGTTCAATTCCGATGTTTTGACCATTACGCTATCGCGAACAGATGAGAATAGCCTTCAAAATTCTGATGAGATTGTATTATCCAAGCTTGAACATACAATTAAGCCAAAGTTATTGATTTTGCACTACAAGTACCGGTATTATAAAATATGCCAAAATCTTTAAAAACCTCTCCTTGAATAATCATATTCCATGAGAATTTATTAATTATTAATATTATAAGAATTTACAACAAAAAATATGGTGGATGTGAGACATATAGCCACAGCCTTCTATACATGTTCGTTTTGGGACAAAACGACTAAATAATCAAGAAAATACATGGATAGACAAGAGGCACGTGTGAACCTAACCTTAAGTCCTCCTGTACACGCGCATATGCTCGTTCGTGATACTTAATCAAATACCGCCCGACGTTTTTTATTTGACCGACTGTACTACACCATAATATTAAAGAAAGAATATTATCTATCCTGAAACACTTGCATGAAACAGAAAATGTGAATACTGCATTCAGATAGCTAGTCTCAAAAATGGTTAGTTTTAGGTTAATTTAATCTAATACAAAAGGTTTAAAAGTAACGCTAACAATTGATCTCTTAAAAAATAGATATGAATTAACTTATGACTACAAAAAATAAAGATAGGCCTGCAGATGTCAAACTAGCCTACCTCAAATTTTACTGGAAACTAGGCCTACTAGCTTGAAACAAAACTTTACATTGATTCATATTCTTTGAGTTTAATTTTATACTCTAGTTCTTTCAGTTTTAGTTCTGTAATTTTGATTTGCTTTTCAATGTCTAAAATTTCACACTTTTTATTGTGCTGCACTTCTTTCATTTCCAGTTCTCTTTTCTTTATGTTGAGTTCTTCCTCCATCAAACTTGATTTCTTCAAACTCACCTCCTCTTGCATAGAGTTCCTTACTCTTTTTGAGGTTATTATCGATTCGGTAATGGAGTCTAAATAATTTGTCTTCCTCTTTAGCTTTTTTGATGGAAGCGGCGTACAGCCCTCATGCTCGCTGACATTCCCTCCATTCAGCTCTAAATCAATGTTACTCTCACCTGGTGTAACTATTTCTACGGCTTGTCCCCCATTACTTGTAGATGGTGTGGCAAGCCCAGCATCCAAAATATCACTTTCGCAAGTCACAATAATAGGGATGTCATTGAATAATGAAGCACTAGAGTCAAAAGGGTTCCTATCGCACTCAAATTGACTTTTCAAGCCTGCGACAATTTTCTCGTCAATCACATCAGATTTGGGATTGTAGGTACCTCCACCTGTCTGCAGGCACCCAATCTGGAAGGAAAAAATAACTAATTAAATTTTGGGGATACAATAGGCATAAACATAATAAATATAAGCTAGAATTTAATACTAAAAGCTCAATATTTTTTGTACATTATTCCTATAATTATTATGAGTACTTACCCTGTCTTCATTATTATTTTTCCTGGCCTTCCTCTTCATGACGAAATACAGCTCTTTTAGCTGCTTGGGGGTTCTTTTCCCTGACTGATTAGAGGCATTGAAGGCCTCGCACAAATCTTCCCAAGCATGCTTCTTGTCTGCCAATGTTGCCCCATCAGTCCGTTTATTTTCTAGAATTCCTTTCCTCTGAAGCACTAAATCCACCAGAAGACTCTTCTCAAAGCTAGTGAAGTTTTTCGACCTTTTATCGCAGGTATCCATTCTTTAAAAAAAATCAGCACGAAGAAAGTACAAGCAAGCTGAAGGAAGTCTGCATAAATAATGCATTGGTAGCGACAACTGTGGATAAAGCTAGGAACCAGCCAACAGTCAGCTGTTTTGTTTAGTGAGAAACCTTTGCGAGCAAAATAAACTAAAAAAATAACTAGAAAGTCTACAGCAGTGACATCTGTGGGCGTTGTGAAGAAGACGGGCAGAGGTAAATCACGCTGTTAGTAACAAGCACTGATAACTGGGCAATTTATGTTTCAGAAACTCATGAAAGTTATCTGTGCTGTTAAAATTGAAAGTCCGTGTAGCTAACTCTATGATAACTGCGATGTACCAGAAACCGGCCTTAAGTTAGCTGGACATCATCTGCAGACTCAATCTAAACCTCTAAAAACAGCTTCAAAAGATACAATTTTTAAACCAAACCATAAAGACTTTTACTATTTCTCCCACATGGCCTAATAGAACAGTTGTTATACTTCAGGTTGACATCTTACAACACGAGATACTTGCTGCCTATAATTAAATATTATTTTTTTTTAAATCAGCTGTTTTCCATTCACTCTTACGGGTGAGGGTTGATCTGTCAACCTAATGACGTCACAAGCCAAAACCGCGCGGTTGGAGAAAGTTTGAATACATGGCCAAGTGGCACCCCCGTGCATCCCAGCCTCTTTTGACCTGCATTGTTGGGTCCGGTATTGCTGGATCACCTTGAACATCGCTCCTTCAGCAATCAACAACCTGCTGTCTGATTGTATTGTATGCATGAACTCACACACATATCACCATATAGTTGGACTATAACTTAGCACTATATGTTCTTCTGCAAAGGAATTTGGACATTCTTGCAGGGAAAATACGATGTGATCATTTACAATATTCATTCTTGCATTCTCTACATAGCACTATTCTGAGACCATGTACTCTTTCTGACAGACACTCTGAAAATTTTGTGGTGGTACTTGTTTCGGCGGGGGAGCTGTACTGTGCCTTACCTTAAAAACTGCTACAATACTAGTGCACAGTACATTAAAACACTTTTTCTATCATATAAAACACTTTTTCCATACATGCTGCGAGTAAGTGAGTTAGTATAGCAAGGTTAATTATGTTTACTTCATTGGCTTGAAATAGATATATGAATTGTTCTATTACGACGCTGTGACGTCATCAGTAAATTTTGTTTATGGCGCTGATCTCGCATCACATGGTAGGAGTAGGGGGAAGGAGAGGTTTCTTGGTAACATAAAAAGATTAGTCTCGTCACTCTTCTTTCTCCCGCTATCGTCTGATCTTCTCCTTCGTTTCCGGACTGTGTACGTGTGTTCTTCGGATGCATCATGGTGAATGGAGTTACGCTTGCTTCACGCCGTTTGCCGTCATACTGGTTATTGTAAGTAGTGGATTTGATTCATATAACTATCTTATGTTATTCTGGAAATCTTCTACATACAATCGCCAGTATGGCCCGCTTTGCAGTGAACCCAGCGCAACACGTATAAATCTAGTGTGAGTGTATATTCTTTTTCTATCTTTCTTTTCTCCTTTCTTTCTTTCATCAAATTCAACAGTAATAACCATGGCACTTAATTTAAATTTAAAGGTTCTGTAAATAAAGAAAGTCAATTTGTATATATTGTTATTAAGCATTGTTGTACAGTATTTGTTAAAATTAAAATTTGTTTGTGGAAACCAAAATCTTTAATTATGCTGGCCCTTAGTTTCCTTCAGCACGTTTCGTGTATTTTCAGAATGAGTTTCTATATTGGCTTTTGTATAGCACCAGGATTTTCTAGGGTGTTATGGCCAAGTACGTTACGGGTTGTATTTTAAAGTAACAATGGAAAGGTAATATAATGTAACAATAATAGCAGAGCAATCCAATCTAAAAATAAATATAACGTAACAAATCTAAATAAAACCGTAACACAGGGACATGAAATAAAACAATTGATATCGAGCAAACGTCCGGCTCAGGTGCAAGCCAGTTCCTGTGCTTTTATAGTGTTTGATGTAAACAACTACCACGACCCCCTTTGTCTTGTGATGCAATCTGCTGGTAGCATTGCTAACTCGAATCGATCGATTAACAGAATATTGACAAGTGAGGAAAATTATTAATATTTACAAAATCCGTTACGTTTTATTCACGCAATAGTCTTAATAAATCTTACTCGTGATTACGAGTTTCTTAAGGTATATTTGATCGAACTTCTATCTCGCAAATATATTGATAAACTCGTAACCTCTCGTAGGATTACCAATGATAAAATAGGGAATATATTTTCAATTTAAGCCGCTTAAGGGGAGATGGTAATCAGTGTCAAAAAATCGATTTTTTTCTTAGGCTCATTTAATAGAGCATAGTTTTGTGAACATTCTGATATGTAGGTCTTATATGTTGCGTTATTATTAAGCCAAGCAGAGCGGCCTGGGGCTTTCTAAAATGTATAAAATACCATAAGGTAGATCATTTTCTTTTCGCACTCCTGTTAAATTACATTTTTTGTACTTCAGGTACCATTTTCTAAAAAGCTATTCATGCTAAAATAAAGAATCTTTCATTATAGATGGATGACAAATATTCCTTAGCAGAATTATAGGAAAAGTCTTGACTATACAGAATTTTCAACGATTTTTGTTTTTTAAAGTATTTTTTTAGTCGTGAAGTTTAAATGCAGTTTTTATGCAGTAATATTGTACATATTAGACTGATTGTGCTAGGGTGAATTGTAGTACCTATTGTTAGTAAGTTCCATATGTTTCACAAAAATCTAATCTACAGAAATTGAATAAAGTGTACCTATGTCAAGGGAAGTAACACCTATGTGTTAAAAAATTCTTTCCTACCAAACAGTGAGTTCTAGAACAACCATTCTCTGCTTATTTTAAACTGCAGAGTGCACTTGCCAAGCATAAAAAAATCAACTAAATCTGACTGTTAACACCTGAGTTACGGCATAACCTTAGTCGAGTGTGATGTTTTCAATGGCAACAAGTAAAGAGAATACTAACATTTTTATAGTAGATTGCAATCTAACCTCCTTTTCTAAAATCCCAAAGGGTCTAACGACTTTCCCTTTGTTCTAATTACTCGAGCTTGTCTTCCGATAGTATTTTAACCCAGTCAATTTGTAATCTTAAAGTATTGGCGGAGAGAAGGTGCGAATTTCACTTTCAGACTTACTCCTAAAAGGAACCACTTATTTCGCAAATTTTATTTCTCCTTACATCTATATGATATCCGTACATAATTGAAATAATTTAAAAAAATCGCTCCTACCTTGCCCGAATATTGTCTAAAGGAATGGCTTATTATCTCGTTTAAACAATTTCTTCGAATGATCCAAGATTTATTACTTCCTGGATCGTTTAATTTGATTAAAAGCTTCGAATCGCTTGTATTCCCTAGGGACTTCGCTTGTAACGTTCAACTGGCATACGTCAAAATTATTCACCAGCACAGATTCACAGTAGTAACGTAAATGAAAAATTTTCAAGATAATAAACCTGCTTGTATTTGCCAGGGGAATGGAGAGAGACATGCAATCTGATTCTAGATTATCTTGATGTAAGGTCCCGAGAATGTCGGAAATTGAGACTTGACCGCGAAGTGCATTATAACACATGACTCTTAGAAATGATATGCCATTGACATCAACAGCTTGCTACAAGTTTGCTACTTTAACAGCAATTTCTACGTCTTCATCATAAAACTAAAGTGAATATAACATCTTTTAATTCATAGACATGTCTTTGTTTATTCATAAATATAATTTTACTATTCATATACCCTTATAGATAGAACAATATTTCTGCAAAATTTAGGCAAGCTTCTAAAAGGACTTGTATCTCTTTAGCCCAGCTGAAAAAAGACGAGTACCAGGTATTTCACGACTACAGAATCGGTACGCAGTTTGACGTGTCTGTAACCATAATGATATTCCTACCTCCGACGAGAAAAATTTACAATAATTTCTCCGAAGAAATACTCTGGATTACTAGAAGATTACGAAATAAGAGACTTTATCTGTCAAAAATGGAAAAACATCCTCTAATTATTATGGAACCATTGTGATGACCAAAGCTTTCCATCTCATTATTCATTGTAAATACTCGTATTATTGCTTGAAAAATACAAAATAGCAAATTTTGTAACAAGCCTATAATGGTTGATTTTAAGATACGAGTATGTTTCATAATTTTGCTATGAGTATCATAATTATTATTATAAGCAAGCTGCAGACAATTTTTTGTGTACGGCCATAATTGATAAAAAAAAGTTTAGTTTTGATGTTTTAGATTCGGTCAATTAAATGCAAAATAGCACAACATGCCATGCTCTTCTTTGTGATGGCTTCATCACATTGTGCGTGTTCCCTTCTTTGTGCTCGCGTTTTCCCTCCGCTGTGCAGGTTAGGCGTCTTCTACGCCTGGAGGCTTCGTCAGCTGTTGTCTTGGGGGCGGCATTCAGTCGCTGGGTAGTTTGGCGAGATTTAAGTGCTGAGTGTCTTCCTCGCCTGGATGGTTCCCTAGAAGCGGTCACGGTGTCGTGAGTAATGAGCTCTTATATAATGAAATCAGTAACTTCTTCTCGGCGAATTATTTGTTCTTTTCACTAATAGATTTTCTCATGTAATTCGCCATTCATATATTATGCCAATGTTATGGTGTTTCGCCATGTTGATTTTGTAACAGTATGGAATGGGAAAGTTTGAAAGAAAAGGTGGTTCAACGAACATTCATTAGTTTTTTTGAACCCAATCTACTTGTAGTAGGTAATCTGTGTAGGATTTACAAAGTTATAAAATTGGGTAAGGGCCATGTTAGTAAGGTTAAATAAATCTCTAATTCCAGACTATGTATTATAGCATCCGTTCGTATTTCAGTATGATACAGACCTGTGGTTAATATGCATTTTTCTACATTAGTAAGTACTACATTTTTAAAACAAACTTATTTTATAACCACGTAGAAATTGTTTAAATGCCCTGTTATTTTATGCAATCCGGCAGAGTTTACATTCTAGTATTGTATTTATTTAAATAGGATATATCTCACGTTTAAATATTCATAATAACCACATCTAACACATGCACAGGATACCTGTCATGTGAATGCCATGATCAGCATTTGAAGGTCATCAACGCATTCAGGCCAGATCCTCTTTGTTATAGACAGTTTTCGTGGAAGACCCTGTGAAAAGATAATCACTATTTATTGTTGCTGAGTGATTAGATAACTCTTCATAATAACATTTTACCACTAAGGTTTAGACCCTCCTTGAGCTAGGAAGCAGTAGTAGAGCAGAAACATTCTAAACTTTGCGTGTACACTAGTTCCCATGTTTCAGAGGTATTACTAAACTTCATGTATTATGTCATGTTTAGCTATACCAAAATAGCACATGCTATCTTTAACAACAGAAACATGATGTGGATCTTTGCTAAAGTCTTTTTCATGCATTTCCCTGAAATATAAGGTCTTTTTTTAGTTTGCACTAAAATTTACATGTATCATATAACTGAGAATCTTGCCCGCGTTCTTAGTGCTAAAGTATATGTATCCGATGGAAGGAAATGTAATGCTCAACTTAGTTTCCAATCCTCGCCTCACGGCAGCAAGTCACTTTCTTCATATGCCTTTCGCTTGCATTCATGTTACATATCATTACCCTTAATGTTTCAGTTCATCAATGCATTCTGTCCTCCATATCAGACAGCATTCAGCATTCTTTGGAACACTCTGCAACAAATTTAATACATTACATTAAATAAGTTTCTAAAAATGGCATAATCATTATAATTACTTGCATTAAATGTACATAATAACACCAAAACGTATTGCATTATTAATAACAGGTCAAGCTCTAAAATACAATATGTAAGAGAGACGGACGTGTTTGTCGTGTGCTCTACTCAAAGAAAGAAAAAAATGGGAAGAAACAAGCAACCTAACTCCACTGACAAGGTGAGTGACTCCAATGATATACTGACAACTCTAAGAAAAATGTTTGATGATTTCAAGAGTGACATAAATGCCCAGATGGATGAGATGAAAAAATCCATTGAATTCATTTCAGAGAAGTTCGATTCTTTCAAAATAGAACTTAGCGAGATGAAAGAAGAAATAAGAAAGCAGAAATGTGAAAATACAAATCTAAAAAAAGAAAATGAAAAGTTATCTATGAGAATAAATGACTTAGAACAGTATTCCCGGCGAGATAATCTGATTGTACATGGTGTACCAGAAATTAAGTCTGATTCTGTGTATGACATAATTGATCGTATTTCTACACTCATAGATGCGAAGGACTGCATGCGAGACATTAGTGTAGCACATAGGTAACCAACAAAAGAGGGGAAAAGAAAACCCATTATAATAAAATTTTGCAAGAGAACCAGCAGAGACACCTGGCTGTCAAAGTTCAAAGAAGAAGCCAAAAGAGATGAAGAAGGACCTGGCATCTCTTCCAGCAAACTCTCTTTAGAATGCCTCCCCCCTAGCAGGATTACGGCAGGTGAGCACCTTACAGCGGCAACAATGGACATGCTAAATAAAACAAGAGATACCGCCAAGGAACTGAACTATAAATTTGTGTGGATCAAGGACGGAAAAATTCTAGTAAGGAAAAATGAACAGTCTAACATTAAAAGAATCTACAAGTGTGAGGACCTTGATAAGCTCTAAGTAACATATGTTGTAAGATTTAAACCGAAAACAAATCTGTATATGGAGCTAAACAATATTCTACACATCTACTTGTAATTCAATCACATGTCATGAATCTGTCTCTCAAAATATTGTATAAACTGTATCCCTCAAGTATATATTTTTATTTTTGTTCCCAACAATGGATGGTTTATTAGATGAATTAAGCAACTATTCCGACAATTCAATAACGACAGTCTTGGAAAATGCCGATTCCTGCTCTAGTTTCATAAACAAAACAATCCATGATTTCAAATTTTTTCACTTAAATATTCGGAGCCTTAATAAACATCTTTTAGAATTCTGCACTGTCTTGCAAAGCCTAAAACAATATTTTGATTTCATTATACTAACGGAAGCCTGGTTAAGTCATGATATTGGGTTTGATTTACCCGGTTATACAAAAAACGTTAAAATGAATAAGTACAGCAAATGCGATAGTTTAGTGGTCTATTGCAAGAATAATATAGACTTCACTCTCACTGACATAGAAATTTCAGAATGTAATTCTTTGCATTTAAATTTTACGTTTCGCAACAATACATTTTCATTAACAGCTATTTATAGATCACCGAACACCTGTAAATATGATTTCCTTGATAATTTTGAACGCTTTTTAATAAATTCAAAGCAAACAGATAACCATCTAATTGTTGGCGACATAAATATTCAGATTATTGAAAATCATTTAGATATTACTGGAAACAGGTATATGGATATGTTACATGCACATGGTTTTGTAAATTTTTTAAATGGCGTTACGAGACCAGGCTCGGAAACTTGCTTAGACCATATATTTTTTTAAACTATAAAGAAATGGAAATTTATACCAGGAATTTTCTGTAGCGCCGTAACTGACCACTATGCCGTTTTTTCTCTACTAAAAAATCCTAATGGTCACATTTCGAAATCCCCAGGTACTCAACAATCTTTGCCCATTTCAAATAACATTAACAATGAAAAATTAGTCTCGCTTATTGAGAGAGAAACCTGGGACTCTGTGTATAAATGTAAAGATCCAAATACTTCTTTCCAGTTATTTTATAATTTAATTAAGAAATACATAATAAATAGTTCGACCAGCAATCAAAAGCTTCCTCATAAATTCAAAAAAATTAAGCCATGGATCACTGTAGGCATAATCAAATCTATTCGTACTAGAGACAAGATTGCGAGAAAAGTAATTCATGACCCAAACAATGAAAATTTGAAAATGTATTATAAAAATTATAGAAATATGCTGACTCTTGTTATAAGAAATATGAAGATTAGTTATTATAAATATAAATTTGAAGAATATAAGAACAACCCTAGGAAATTTTGGCAAACTGTTAATGAAGCCACAGATATAGGTACTGAAAAAAATAAATCGGTTTCAGAATTAATAAATGAAAATGGTACTCACATAACAAACAAAGAGGATATCGCAAATGAATTTAATAAATACTTCTCAAAAATAGGGCACAGTGTAACCTCAAACGTTAATAAGGCATCGTCAGACTCTTCGGAGTACAATAAAACAGCCATGAATCCAATCACATCTATGTTTCTCAGTCCTGTTAATGAATGCGAAATTATTAACATTGTGAAGACCTTAAATAATAATGTAGCTCCAGGCATTGATGGAATAAAAAACATTACATTGAAATCTATCATTAAATATATTGTAAAACCTCTTGTCTATATTTTCAATCTTTGTTTCACAGAAGGTGTTTTCCCCAATACTCTAAAAAATGCAGTGATAATACCTATACATAAATCCGGGAAAATGAATGATTTAAACAATTATAGACCAATATCACTTCTTCCGGCCTTTTCCAAGATACTAGAGAAATGCATAAAAGTTAGGCTACTAAACTATTTACAAAAACATGAAATTATATCAAAAAATCAATTTGGTTTTGAGCCATTTTTAGGCTCATTTTAGGCCACTTTAGGCTCATTTTAGGCTCTAAGGCCTAAAGAAGCCCTTTAAGTCGCCATGTCTGGCCTATGTGGATTTCGGCATAGTTATGGAAAATAATATTTATAGTTAGCAAAGGAATTTTATGCAGATGAGACCTGGTCTACATATTATTACGTCATCATTGTTGGTTTCGGCATGGAATGTATTTCTTCTCAGTGATTGAGTATTTATTAGCGTATTAAAGAAGAGTTTGGTAAATATGTAACAAAACACTATCTAGTTTGTTACTAGGAAGAATGTGTAGTTAATCGTGATAGGCTGTATGCATTTGGGTGCTGAGGGGTGAGGTGTGTTTTGTTTCTTCTATATTATCAGATTTCCCGCTAGGCTCTTGGTCATTTGCTGGTTGGAGGTGGCAATGTCCACATCGTTTGTGTCTTCATTTTGTGATGTGATTGTGGCGTTTGACGATGGGTCCGCCTTCGTAAGGTATTTATTGCGGGAGTGGGTTCTCTTCTCTCAGGTATGTGATTAGTTTATTTTAATTATCAATATAAGTGATTTTATTTTATATTGTGTTTTGTCTGTGATGGCATCCTGGCGCGGGTCCGCCATCTTGTTTCCCGAGCGTCTGATTTTCAATTCTTTGGGAGTGTATTTATTTTTGTTTTATTTATTGGTGAGTCCGTCTGTTATGTAGTTGTGTCCCTTTGCATGTAATTTTATTAATTGTATTAATTCTATTCGGTCCCTTGTGCTTACCTGAGAGAATGACCCATTATCCTTTGCGCTTGGTTTTGATGTCTCATATTAGTTATATTTCCGGTCTAGCCAGCAATGACCCATCTTCAAGTCAATGGGCGGCATTTGAAGATGTCTTCGGATTTTGTTTTTAAGTTTTAAATTATCTGGCCGCCTTGAGGAGGAGCGAGCTTTCATTTGTATGTAAGTTATGTGAGCTAGGGTTACCTGTATGTAATTGTAGATATTACTTTAAATTCTGGAACGTTGATCCTTCAGATCGAATTCTTTTACTTTCAGGTATTTTTAGTATGCAGTACTGTTCTGTCAGAATGTATATGGTTTATGATTTATGCTTTAGAAACTTAGCAATTATTTAAATTATTTTTCTAAAGAGATATATTAACTTCAAGAATTTCGATGTTAGTCAAGAAGCAGCAAGATTATAAATTTTGTAATTGTTTGGATTCTTTCTCTTTGTCACACATGCCCAAAATTTAGTATGACTTATTTTAGAGAATACAGCACGTCTTCCACAGTTTATGTTTGTGTTCTTTTCCCCTTGGCGCAAAGGCTGCTTAAATTAATTTTAACTGGCCTTTGGGCCAGATGCGCCTAGTCCCGTACTTTAAAGGAGTGTTTTCAGGTCCCCCAGTTTTTAAGTCTCTCAACCCCGGCGCAGTTTCCAGAGCAACATATCTACTGACGATGCTTTTATTAACGTTACAGGTAACATTATTAAAGAATTAGACAAAGGTAATAATTGTTTAGGAATTTTCTTGGACTTACGTAAAGCTTTTGATACTGTTATTCACTCGATACTATTAGATAAACTGAATAAGATAGGAATTAGAGGAACAGTTTACAAATTATTTGAATCATATCTGAGCAATAGATGTATAATGACAAAGGTTGACAGCCATATAAGTGAAATATCAAATATTGATATTGGTGTGCCACAAGGAACGATATTAGGACCAATCTTATACTTAATATATGTAAATGATTTGCTAAATTTAAACCTAGATCAAATAAATGGCTCAATATTTTCATACGCAGATGACACTGTTGTGATTTTCAGTGGTCATTCATGGGAAGTAGCATATAAATACGCTAATACTGGCATGAAAATTATAAAAAAATGGTTCGATTCTAACCTTCTGTCACTAAACGTGGATAAATCAACATTAGTTCCTTTCTCATTAACATCTACTGGTCAGATAGCGCGGAAAAAATGTACAAATTTAAATTTAATAATACATAATTGTAATTTTGATGTGAATTGTAAATGCTTACCACTGAAAGAAACAGCCGTTGTGAAATATTTGGGTATTTTTATTGATAAACACCTTAAATGGTCTCACCATGTTAACTACATCTGTAATAGACTACGCCGAACAATTCATAAATTTGTCATTTTACGCCACTGTATGCCCATTACTGTTTTACGTTCCGTTTATCTAGCACTTTTCCAGTCCATTATTCAATATGGCATTCTCGCCTGGGGAGGATTAGCGAAAACTACCCTTAAGCCCCTCTGCCTTTTACAAAAAAGAATAATAAAAATCTGTCTAAGAAAACACATTGATTACCCAACTAGCCTAATATTTTCGGAATTTAATGTTTTAAGTTTGGACCAAATTTACAAATTTTCTATATTAAAATATTTTCACAAACATCGTATAAAATACTCTTCCAGTGATCATATCTACAAAACTAGACGAAATACTAATTTACTCCTATTAGAACCCAAATGTCTCACATCGGCAGGATTAAAGCATAGCATTAATTTTGGACCGCGCTTCTATAACTCAATTATCAGAAAAAATCCTGATCTCTCAGCATACTCCACTGTTAAATTTAATAGATATGTAAAGAATTTTTTGTAATTTTTTAGCTTTTAAGTAATTTTTCTTTCACTCCTTTTATGTATTTATGTTTTTATGTTTAATGTTTTTGTTTTACTTTCTTTTTTAGTTAAGCACATTATACACTGTATTTCTTTGTCTCTCCTCTTTCTTCACTTTGATATTTTTGAAACGGCACCCGAGCACGAGCAGTCTTGCTCATTCGGGTGTATTACTAAATGTAATACCTCTTGTAATATCTCTTGTAATAAATAAATAAATAAATAAATAAAATAATAGCGTGTTGATACATTTCCGTTTTTTAACGGTACGGCAATAGAAAATAAAAATCAATCAAGTCAAGTTACAGTAAAAATATAGAATTCGCTGAATTATCTAGTTCCTATCACATTCTGACTTCAACTGATCCAAATTAAATATAAAAATTGGAAAAGTTATTTTTAAACATTGTTTCAAATTGTGGTTTGAAGGGGAATTAACTATATCCGAATGATACAATAACTAGAATTATCCAAAGTCAAGTGAAACAAATTAGACTGTATGAAAATGTGGAGTGCGTTAGCGCAGTCGAACGAATGTTTCTACCTCGTTCCGAAATCCATACACGAAAGTAACAGCCTGTTGCTTAGTAACAGTTTATATTACCTTTGTTGTAGTTATATTTACTGAAGTCTCAATGCAATTCGAAATATGTAGATTTTCAATTTGATTTGCCTTTTACTTTCTAAGAGACGTCAGATGCGGCGACTTATGACCTGAGGAACTACTGTTCCATCATCATTTTATTTTGTAAAACTAAGCACAGAACTTTAACTTCTTAATTTGAATTGTTTTCGAAAATGTCTTTAATTGAGGATGTCTTCTATCTAACTAATGACCATTTTAATATGACTATTCCATTCATACACAACGTCTTTTTTATATTGACCAATAACATTTAGCATTTCCTGGTATGTAGATCGTTCCTCGGATTGCTAGGAAGCTATTATATCTCATAAAAGTTAGCTCACTACTGGACACATAAGGCAACAATGTGAGGTCATTAATACGACACATCCTGCCATTAACCAGTACGAAAATATATTATTTTATGCAACATAACTTGTATGGAAATTGAAATAATATAATTTTCCATTGATTAAAAGCACAATTTCGAATTTGTGTGAACCCCCCTATGGGAGTTGTTTAAGGAAAGTGCAGGTTCCCACCCAAGGATAAGCTAAACTAAATTAAAATACGGGCCGGCCCAGGGGATAATTGTTTCCCAGGGAGAAAATGTTAAAAGACTGACGCAGACATCAGAATTTGGTTTTTCTCACATATAATTTGATTATGGTCGTAGTTTCTTATTAATCTCTTTTCAAATTTTAAAATAAATGTACAATAATATTACACTTTACACAGAGCAAAGCATGTCACATATTTCCTATCAATATAATTCATTTAAGTTTGTACAGAAGATTAATTTTAAAATAAATAAGCTTTGGATTCAAAGTTGATTAATTTTACAGAAATACACTTCAAAGCTTCCCAATAAAATACATTATTGATTAGTAATAAAACAAAATACACTCGTTCTAATAGGCCTAAATAAAATTATTGGGAAGACTAATAGAAAAATTTAAGTTGTATCAAGAGAAACGAACTAATATTCGCCTGAAGGGCACGAGTTACATTCTCATTTTAATTTACAGTACGAGAAAGAAAATGTTTATTAAAGTCCTGCAAGGGAAATCCGATTAGAGGTAAGAGCCAAAAATAACGATGTTTGGAATACCTCACCACTCCAAGACCATCTCAATAGGCAGGGAAGAGGTTGGTAAGGTTATGAATTGGAAATCGCATGAAGCAAACAAAAGTAAATCTGAAAAGTAACTTTAAGTTATATAAAGGCAAAACCCGGAAGGGGTGTTTGAGACCCGAACACGGAAAACGCGCCAAAAAGACTCAAGTAACAGGCGCCATGTGGCTACGGCATGGCGGGAGACACAAGCTTTATAACAAGAAAATCTACTTTAAGCTTAGAAGAACAATATCAATACTACAACTACCAAAAACACCAAATGAAGAAAAGAAATGAGCCAAGAAGTTAAAATAACAGCCGCAGTAAGCGATTTACAATAACAGCGGGAAAGCGTCCACACGCTACATTGGTCTTTTCATGCTGAAAAGAAACTATGCTAGGCCTAGGGTTACAAACAATTCTCCCAGCGTCTTAACAACTAATAAAAATATAACTGCAATAAATAATGCTCCCACGTGCAAGAAACCCGAACTACAAGCTTTGTCATGAGCTAGGTCAAAGCAGCCAACTAACCTCTGTAAATCGCCATATTGGAAGACGAAGATGCCGGAAGTGTCGCGGGCATATTGCCGCGAAAGAATACTTCCCGAACTCTCCGCCAGAGAGCAGCTTTTTACTCGCAAATAATGATGTCTGACAGGGACATGAAATAAAACAATTGATATCGAGCAAACGTCCGGCTCAGGTGCAAGCCAGTTCCTGTGTTTTTATAGTGTTTGATGTAAACAACTACCACGACCCCCTTTGTCTTGTGATGCAATCTGCTGGTAGCATTGCTAACTCGAATCGATCGATTAACAGAATATTGACAAGTGGGGAAAATTATTAATATTTACAAAATCCGTTACGTTTTATTCACGCAATAGTCTTAATAAATCTTACTCGTGATTACGAGTTTCTTAAGGTATATTTGATCGAACTTCTATCTCGCAAATATATTGATAAACTCGTAACCTCTCGTGGGATTACCAATGATAAAATAGGGAATATATTTTCAATTTAAGCCGCTTAAGGGGAGATGGTAATCAGTGTCAAAAAATCGATTTTTTTCTTAGGCTCATTTAATAGAGCATAGTATGTATGTAACGCCTTCATCAATAATTTAAGAAGTTTATATGATAACATAGAATTCTGTGTAAAATTAGATGACGCGAATAACACAACGGGATCAATAAAGCAAGGTAAGGGGCTTAGACAAGGATGTAATTTGAGCCCGCAATTATTTCTACTATACATAGATGACATATTACAAGATTGTATGGACGCAGATAAGCATTCTCCGGCAATAAACAATATAGAAATTCCAGGCTTAATATTTGCGGATGACCTATGTTTAATATCTCTGTCTCAGATTGGACTACAAAGAAAAATAGACAAAGTATATAAATTTTGCCAAGAGTGGGATTTAACAATAAATACGAAGAAGACTAATGTACTGATAGGCAAGAAAGGTAGTAGAAAGAGTTGTAGGGAATACTGGAAGCTAAATGGGGAGAACTTGGAAACAGTAAACAATATAAAATACTTAGGATTAATGCTAAATCATAAGGGGTCCTGGGAGATACAAAACAGAACCGCGTGGAACGCAGGGAAACTGGCTTTCAATACAATTAGAGCAGCTAAAATCAAATTGCCAGACATTGACTTTAAATTACTTTTCAATATTTATAGGACAGTAGTCGAAGCAAGGGTGTTGTATGGGGTTGAAATATGGGGAGGTACGGAAGCCTGGAAAACCATAGATAAGTTACGCGCGAAATTAGCCAAGTTGGACCTTAACCTCCCGCACTCATCATCAAACGAGGCCGCCAGATACGAATTAGGTTTAGATAGCGGAAAAGGGATTATTTTAAGCAGAATCATGAAGTATTACAATTATATCTGGAATAAAAAAGAGGACAACTTGTTAAGAGTATGCCTGAAAGAACAAATGGAAAATCTAGCGAAAAATAAAAATAGAGCTTGCCCAAGCAGGCTGGGCGCTATAAAATCTTATCTTGATCATCTAGGGTTGGGTTTTTTATGGGGTAAATTAATGAACAAAGAAATGGACATAAGAGCTATGGTAAATATTGTACTAAAACAAGCGAGAGACAGCAGTAGGCAGGATTGCTTAGTAATAATAAGAGAAAAAATATCACTGGTATTCTATGTAGAAATGAAAAAGAGTTGGGGTAGGGAGGACTATATAAGGAAATGCTCCCAACGGGAAATTATGGGCTGGGCTTGGTGGAGATTGGGAATTTGGAAACTTAGAGGAATTAGGAAAAATTTTGAAAAATGCAGATGCCCACTATGCAAGGGAATGGAAGATGCTCAGCATATAATATTAGAGTGCCCTGATACAGAAAATTGGAGAAGGAAATATCTAAATGACGAAATATTAAATACTCATTCGAGCATCGTATATGACAGAATAATAAATAACAACATAAAAATCGATGTAAGAAGTGTGGGGTTGCTATTGTATAAAATTAAAAAGGAGTGGGAAGTTTCAATTACAAAAGAACAGGAGATATTAGCTAATGATGTTTAATAGTATTGTTAATGTTGTTCATTAGGTTAAGTGTGATATGGTTGTTAGAATTATATTGTTTTCAGGTTAACATCATAATTATAGACTTAGGATTACTCATTCATTTGGAGATAATTACGCTCACTATACGTAATGTTCAATATCTGATCAGATTACAGTGTGACAGCACAATGCAGCCTTGAGGTAGGAGCTGAGTCAGCAGTGTCTGTGAACTTCGACTCTGGCATACATCAGATGTTTGTAAAGGGATCTGAAGGTCGGACGGGAATTCAGGCACAAAGTTCACAGAACGTCGGTAAGCCGAACTATTATACGGAAACGAAAATACCGGATTGCATAGCCAAAATTCGTAGATGTAGGAACGATATGTTAAAAGAATCAAAAATAGTAGAATTAACTAAGAAATTTCAGTGTGAGAGATACGCGTTTTCGAGATTAACAGACAATAACATATTAGAATTTATAAGAAAATATTTAGCAGCATTTCACATAGGGAAGTTGACGCAAATTGAAGGGCTAACGAAGACGTTCTGCGAAATTTGGCTAAAAAATGAAGGGCTGCCATCAAGAGACAGCCTGTATGAGCTATACATCTGGTTCGGCGTGGAAAGAGGGATCGAAAAAGATAAGCTGGATGAAGATCTCTTAACGCTGGGTAACCACTTGTATAACTTAAAAGAGGAAAGGCTCCACAAAGAAGCGGTAAGAAGAGAATATAGATTTAGAAAATAGGCTGTTATAGTTTGTAAGAAATTGTTGATTGTAGTTTTATAGAAGGGCCCCCCGAGAAATACACTGTAACCGAAGGGGACCCACTTTAGATATGAATTCTGAATAAACATATTGTATATTGTATTGTATAATATAAAACTCTTGTCTTGTAGCAATTATTACATATGTTCAAGTTAAGGATGATAATCCTATTATTTAAAGTTGGAGTTTTAAAATTGAATGTAAGTTCTTTTGCCAAGTCTTTTGTAATTTGCACTTATTAATTTTCTCTATTATAAGAAATAGTTATGGCATATGAAATTTATAATCCACAAATTCTTGTCAGAGTCGGCTTCTTGTCATTATGGTGTTGTATCTTGGAATTGTAATTTAGTTAAGAAATTTAAATGTAATTTGTATATTTATTATAACTTCTAATAAGAGAATTTGAAAACACAATAAACAAAGTAATAATTTCAATTAAGGTTAAAACAGAAATACTTTTAATCTAACTCTCTAGTAATCAAAGTTGTCAAATAACAAAATTGAAAGAAAATAAGTTATATCATAATTAAACATATGATTATTATAACAAAAGAATAAGTTAAACTTTAATAATAAAGCTTTATTGACAAACAAAAATTAGTGATTATACAGTGTTAGAAAATATTCATTTGTACAATAAGTAAAAAAAATCTGATGTGAATGTCACATAACTTCCTCTGCCCAAATAAAAGCAGTATTCACATAAAAAAAAAAAATAGAGCATAGTTTTGTGAACATTCTGATATGTAGGTCTTATATGTTGCGTTATTATTAAGCCAAGCAGAGCGGCCTGGGGCTTTCTAAAATGTATAAAATACCATAAGGTAGATCATTTTCTTTTCGCTCTCCTGTTAAATTACATTTTTTGTACTTCAGGTACCATTCTCTAAAAAGCTATTCATGCTAAAATAAAGAAACTTTCAGGAATTCATTATAGATGGATGACAAATATTCCTTAGCAGAATTATAGGAAAAGTCTTGACTATTTAGAATTTTCAACGATTTTTATTTTTTAAAGTATTTTTTTAGTCGTGAAGTTTAAATGCAGTTTTTATGCAGTAATATTGTACATATTAGACTGATTGTGCTAGGGTGAATAGTAGTACCTATTGTTAGTAAGTTCCATATGTTTCACAAAAATCTAAGCTACAGAAATTGAATAAAGTGTACCTATGTCAAGGGAAGTAACACCTATGTGTTAAAAAATTCTTTCCTACCAAACAGTGAGTTCTAGAACAACCATTCTCTGCTTATTTTAAACTGCAGAGTGCACTTGCCAAGCATAAAAAAATTCAACAAAATCTGACTGTTAACACCTGAGTTACGGCATAACCTTAGTCGAGTGTGATGTTTTCGGATTTCCCTTGCAGGACTTTAATAAACATTTTCTTTCTCGTACTGTAAATTAAAATGAGAATGTAACTCGTGCCCTTCAGGCGAATATTAGTTCGTTTCTTTTGATACAACTTAAATTTTTCTATTAGTCTTCCCAATAATTTTATTTAGGCCTATTATAACGAGTGTATTTTGTTTTATTACTAATCAATAATGTATTTTATTGGGAAGCATTGAAGTGTATTTCTGTAAAATTAATCAACTTTGAATCCAAAGCTTATTTATTTTAAAATTAATCTTCTGTACAAACTTAAATGAATTATATTGATAGGAAATATGTGACATGCTTTGCTCTGTGTAAAGTGTAATATTATTGTACATTTATTTTAAAATTTGAAAAGAGATTAATAAGAAACTACGACCATAATCAAATTATGTGTGAGAAAAACCAAATTCTGATGTCTGCGTCAGTCTTTTAACATTTTCTCCCTGGGAAACAATTATCCCCTGGGCCGGCCCGTATTTTAATTTAGTTTAGCTTATCCTTGGGTGGGAACCTGCACTTTCCTTAAACAACTCCCATAGGGGGGTTCACACAAATTCGAAATTGTGCTTTTAATCAATGGAAAATTATATTATTTCAATTTCCATACAAGTTATGTTGTATAAAATAATATATTTTCGTACTGGTTAATGGCAGGATGTGTCGTATTAATGACCTCACATTGTTGCCTTATGTGTCCAGTAGTGAGCTAACTTTTATGAGATATAATAGCTTCCTAGCAATCCGAGGAACGATCTACATACCAGGAAATGCTAAATGTTATTGGTCAATATAAAAAAGACGTTGTGTATGAATGGAATAGTCATATTAAAATGGTCATTAGTTAGATAGAAGACATCCTCAATTAAAGACATTTTCGAAAACAATTCAAATTAAGAAGTTAAAGTTCTGTGCTTAGTTTTACAAAATAAAATGATGATGGAACAGTAGTTCCTCAGGTCATAAGTCGCCGCATCTGACGTCTCTTAGAAAGTAAAAGGCAAATCAAATTGAAAATCTACATATTTCGAATTGCATTGAGACTTCAGTAAATATAACTACAACAAAGGTAATATAAACTGTTACTAAGCAACACGCTGTTACTTTCGTGTATGGATTTCGGAACGAGGTAGAAACATTCGTTCGACTGCGCTAACGCACTCCACATTTTCATACAGTCTAATTTGTTTCACTTTACTTTGGATAATTCTAGTTATTGTATCATTCGGATATAGTTAATTCCCCTTCAAACCACAATTTGAAACAATGTTTAAAAATAACTGTTCCAATTTTTATATTTAATTTGGATCAGTTGAAGTCAGAATGTGATAGGAACTAGATAATTCAGCGAATTCTATATTTTTACTGTAACTTGACTTGATTGATTTTTATTTTCTATTGCCGTACCGTTCAAAAACGGAAATGTATCAACACGCTATTACATATTGTATTTTAGAGCTCGACCTGTTATTAATAATGCAATACGTTTTGGTGTTGTTATGTACATTTAATGCAAGTAATTATAATGATTATGCCATTTTTAGAAACTTATTTAATGTAATGTATTAAATTTGTTGCAGAGTGTTCCCAAGAATGCTGAATGCTGTCTGATATGGAGGACAGAATGCATTGATGAACTGAAACATTAAGGGTAATGATTTGTAACATGAATTCAAGCGAAAGGCATATGAAGAAAGTGACTTGCTGCCGTGAGGCGAGGATTGGAAACTAAGTTGAGCATTACATTTCCTTCCATCGGATACATATACTTTAACACTAAGAACGCGGGCAGGATTCTCTGTTATATGATACATGTAAATTTTAGTGCAAACTAAAAAAAGACCTTATATTTCAGGGAAATGCATGAAAAAGACTTTAGCAAAGATCCACATCATGTTTCTGTTGTTAAAGATAGCATGCGCTATTTTGGTATAGCTAAACATGACATAATACATGAAGTTTAGTAATACCTCTGAAACATGGGAACTAGTGTGCACGCAAAGTTTAGAATGTTTCTGCTCTACTACTGCTTCCTAGCTCAAGGAGGGTCTAAACCTTAGTGGTAAAATGTTATTATGAAGAGTTATCTAATCACTCAGCAACAATAAATAGTGATTATCTTTTCACAGGGTCTTCCACGAAAACTGTCTATAACAAAGAGGATCTGGCCTGAATGCGTTGATGACCTTCAAATGCTGATCATGGCATTCACATGACAGGTATCCTGGTGCATGTGTTAGATGTGGTTATTATGAATATTTAAACGTGAGATATATCCTATTTAAATAAATACAATACTAGAATGTAAACTCTGCCGGATTGCATAAAATTAACAGGGCATTTAAACAATTTCTACGTGGTTATAAAATAAGTTTGTTTTAAAAATGTAGTACTTACTAATGTAGAAAAATGCATATTAACCACAGGTCTGTATCATACTGAAATACGAACGGATGCTATAATACATAGTCTGGAATTAGAGATTTATTTAACCTTACTAACATGGCCCTTACCCAATTTTACAACTTTGAAAATCCTACACAGATTACCTACTACAAGTAGATTGGGTTCAAAAAAACTAATGAAAGTTCGTTGAACAACCTTTTCTTTCAAACTTTTCCATTCCATACTGTTACAAAATCAACATGGCGAAACACCATAACATTGGCATAATATATGAATGGCGAATTACATGAGAAAATCTATTAGTGAAAAGAACAAATGGTTCGCCGAGAAGAAGTTACTGATTTCATTATATAAGAGCTCATTACTCACGACACCGTGACCGCTTCTAGGGAGACATCCAGGCGAGGAAGACACTCAGCACTTAAATCTCGTCAAACTACCCGGCGACTGAATGCCGCCCCCAAGACAACAGCTGACGAAGCCTCCAGGCGTAGAAGACGCCTAACCTGCACAGCGGAGGGAAAACGCGAGCACAAAGAAGGGAACACGCACAATGTGATGAAGCCATCACAAAGAAGAGCATGGCATGTTGTGCTATTTTGCATTTAATTGAGCGAATCTAAAACATCAAAACTAAACTTTTTTTTATCAATTCTGGCCGTACACAAAAAATTGTCTGCAGCTTGCTTATAATAATAATTATGATACTCATAGCAAAATTATGAAACTCGCCTTGATAGCTTCTGAAACATACTCGTATCTTAAAATCAACCATTATAGGCTTGTTACAAAATTTGCTATTTTGTATTTTTCAAGCAATAATACGAGTATTTACAATGAATAATGAGATGGAAAGCTTTGGTCATCACAATGGTTCCATAATAATTAGAGGATGTTTTCCCATTTTTGACAGATAAAGTCTCTTATTTCGTAATCATCTAGTAATCCAGAGTATTTCTTCGGAGAAATTATTGTAAATTTTTCTCGTCGGAGGTAGGAATATCATTATGGTTACAGACACGTCAAACTGCGTACCGATTCTGTAGTCGTGAAATACCTGGTACTCGTCTTTTTTCAGCTGGGCTAAAGAGATACAAGTCCTTTTAGAATCTTGTCTACATTTTGCAGAAATATTGTTCTATCTATAAGGGTATATGGAATTAAAATTATATTTATGAATAAACAAGGACATGTCTATGAATTAAAAGATGTTATATTCACTTTAGTTTTATGATGAAGACGTAGAAATTGCTGTTAAAGTAGCAAACTTGTAGCAAGCTGTTGATGTCAATGGCATATCATTTCTAAGAGTCATGTGTTATAATGCACTTCGCGGTCAAGTCTCAATTTCCGACATTCTCGGGACCTTACATCAATATAATCTAGAATTAGATTGCATGTCTCTCTCCATTCCCCGGCAAATACAAGCAGATTTAATTACCTTGAAAATTTTTCATTTACGTTACTACTGTGAATCTGTGCTGGTGAATAATTTTGACGTATGCCAGTTGAACGTTACAAGCGAAGTCCCTAGGGAATACAAGCGATTCGAAGCTTTTAATCAAATTAAACGATCCAGGAAATAATAAATCTTGGATCATTCGAAGAAAGTGTTTAAACGAGATAATATGCCATTCCTTTAGACAATATTCGGGCAAGGTAGGAGCGATTTTTTTTAATTATTTCAATTATGTACGGATATCATATAGATGTAAGGAGAAATATAATTTGCGAAATAAGTGGTTCCTTTTAGGAGTGAGTCTGAAAGTGAAGTTCGCACCTTCTCTCCGCCAATACTTTAAGATTACAAATTGACTGGGTTAAAATACTATCGGAAGACAAGCTCGAGTAATTAGAACAAAGGGAAAGTCGTTAGACCCTTTGGGATTTTTGAAAAAGAGGTTAGATTGCAATCTACTATAAAAATGTTAGTATTCTCTTTACTTGTTGCCATTGAAAACATCACACTCGACTAAGGTTATGCCGTAACTCAGGTGTTAACAGTCAGATTTAGTTGAATTTTTTTATGCTTGGCAAGTGCACTCTGCAGTTTAAAATAAGCAGAGAATGGTTGTTCTAGAACTCACTGTTTGGTAGGAAAGAATTTTTTAACACATAGGTGTTACTTCCCTTGACATAGGTACACTTTATTCAATTTCTGTAGCTTAGATTTTTGTGAAACATATGGAACTTACTAACAATAGGTACTACTATTCACCCTAGCACAATCAGTCTAATATGTACAATATTACTGCATAAAAACTGCATTTAAACTTCACGACTAAAAAAATACTTTAAAAAATAAAAATCGTTGAAAATTCTAAATAGTCAAGACTTTTCCTATAATTCTGCTAAGGAATATTTGTCATCCATCTATAATGAATTCCTGAAAGTTTCTTTATTTTAGCATGAATAGCTTTTTAGAGAATGGTACCTGAAGTACAAAAAATGTAATTTAACAGGAGAGCGAAAAGAAAATGATCTACCTTATGGTATTTTATACATTTTAGAAAGCCCCAGGCCGCTCTGCTTGGCTTAATAATAACGCAACATATAAGACCTACATATCAGAATGTTCACAAAACTATGCTCTATTAAATGAGCCTAAGAAAAAAATCGATTTTTTTGACACTGAAGCGGCTTAAATTAAAAATATATTCCCAATTTTATCATTGGTAATCCCACGAGAGGTTACGAGATTATCAATATATTTGCGAGATAGAAGTTCGATCAAATATACCTTAAGAAACTCGTAATCACGAGTAAGATTTATTAAGACTATTGCGTGAATAAAACGTAAGGGATTTTGTAAATATTAATAATTTTCCTCACTTGTCAATATTCTGTTAATCGATCTATTCGAGTTAGCAATGCTACCAGCAGATTGCATCACAAGACAAAGGGGGTCGTGGTAGTTGTTTACATCAAACACTATAAAAGCACAGGAACTGGCTTGCACCTGAGCCGGACGTTTGCTCGATATCAATTGTTTTATTTCATGTCCCTGTCAGACATCATTATTTGTGAGTAAAAAGCTGCTCTCTGGTGGAGAGTTCGGGAAGTATTCTTTCGCGGCAATATGCCCGCGACACTTCCGGCATCTTCGTCTTCCAATATGGCGATTTACAGAGGTTAGTTGGCTGCTTTGACCTAGCTCATGACAAAGCTTGTAGTTCGGGTTTCTTGCACGTGGGAGCATTATTTATTGCAGTTATATTTTTATTAGTTGTTAAGACGCTGGGAGAATTGTTTGTAACCCTAGGCCTAGCATAGTTTCTTTTCAGCATGAAAAGACCAATGTAACGTGTGGACGCTTTCCCGCTGTTATTGTAAATCGCTTACTGCGGCTGTTATTTTAACTTCTTGTCTCATTTCTTTTCTTCATTTGGTGTTTTTGGTAGTTGTAGTATTGATATTGTTCTTCTAGGCTTAAAGTAGATTTTCTTGTTATAAAGCTTGTGTCTCCCGCCAGGGGCTATATAAGTCTAACGCTGTTGTGAGTAGGGCCCGGAAATTTATGAAAATCATATTTTTAATAATGCAAATTATTACAAGGTGTCAAAGAAATATTAAGAAATTGATGGTTTAATTTTGCATATTTTGTTAGTTTTGCAATGATGCATCATATTTGCTCAATATTAAAATATTTGTGCATATTTAACCAATTTGTCACATTTATAACAGCATATTATGAGAGATGTCAAATATTGTGCATATCTCTGTTAATTTAAAAAAAAAAAGCTATTTGGCTAAGTGAATGTTTTGGAAACAGACTATAAAATTTGTTGATAGTAAATAGACTATATTTTTTTGTAACCAATAATATAATATTAAAGCAACGATATATTCATTATTTTTCAATTTACTAAAATTTATTGCAATAACTTAACCTTTTAATTTTTATTATGTAATTCATAAGACTTATACTATCTTTTAAAATTCGTGATGTGATTCAGCCAGCAACAGAACGTCTAGTACAGTATTAAATTTACTTAAATAATAGAGCATACCTCATTTTTCCGGAGCATATTTCACAAATTTCAGGTAAAAATTCGATGTTAGGCTGAATTTTGTCATGATGTGCAATTAAAGTGTCTACTAGACCTCCCACGCAGCACGATATGTATAATATACGTATATTTTAGAGCTACATATATATCGTACGTTTGGTTAAAGTCAAAACGTAAATTATACGTATATTTTATGTCCAATTTATACATGTATAAAAATTGTTGTGATTTAATCCTGCTTTATATTCATAATATATCAAAATTAAAGTTACTGTTACATAAGTAGGACTAAATATAAAACAAAATCGAATTAATTGTTCATTTGTTAATATCAAAATAACGTAAAAAAATGGCAACTATACGTAAATTTTACGTCTAGAATTGGGCATTGTAAACACCAGTTTATTGTGTTTTACTCTAGTAAATCGATTTGGTTAAATTAAGGGAACGCAATACAATTTACTCACGCTAATCAGAAATTAATAAAAAAAATGGTTTAAAATGATTACATCCGTACATTCAGTAGGACTATTTTCTGACTTATTGGTATTCTTGCGCTGCGTCGGAAGAAAACTAGAAGTGACGCGTGTGACGCTGTTGAATGAATGTTTGTTCCCGTGTTCTGTGATGACCAGTGCAGATATTATACGTTTCGTTTGATATTTCATGCCCAATGCAGAAGAATAAATATAATTTGGAAAGGAGGTAAGTGTTTTTTATTATTTGTGTAGATATTGCGACTTACATTTATCTTTTGCCTTAAAATGTTCTATCAATTTTGGTTCCTAACCTAAAACTATAACGTAGAATAATGAATAATTAACTTCAATTTTGGTTCCTAACCTAAAGCTTTAACCTAGAATTCTGAGTAGTTAACTTTGCCTTCATTCGGAAAAAAAAACATCGTTGGGAGCACATAATAAGTGCCAAAAACAGATTTAGCAATAGTTTTCATCGCAAAAACCGACGGTTGACCAGTTCCTTTTTTAAGGCTACATAGGCCTAAAGTTCGGGTTTTGTTAATTGTATTTGTTTTTGTTTTATTTATTTATTTATTACTGCGGAAAATCACTTGAACTAACTTAGCCCTGACTTAACCTGTAAATATCAAAATTGCTCATTTATATAAGTTAATATACCAAATGATGTGTAATACCCTAGAATACATTTCCTAATTTAGGCCTACCTGAATGTTTGTGAAGACCTGGTCCTTCATGTAGAATATTAAATGAGGCAGAAGAAAACAGTACTGGCAAGTCCCTGTGCAAGATTTGTTTCACATACATAAATAGGCCTATCATAACCTCAACGACTTGCAAACTGATTTATAATACAGATGCTGTGGTAATTAGTTCTGATCATAATAATTTTAGATAACGCTGCTAAAGTATTTCTTAATTGTTTCAGGAATTCACAATGCCTAGGTGCCCACGCAGCACGATATGTATAATGTACGTATGTTTTAGAGCTAGATATATATCTTAGGGTTTGGTCAAATTCAAAACATAAATTATACGTATATTTTATATCCAATATATACATGTATATAAATTGTAGTTTAATCCTGCTTTATATTCATTATACATCAAAATTAAGTACTGTTACATAAGTAATTATAAAACAAAATCGAATTTACTGTTCATTTGCTAATATCAAAATAACGTAAAAAATATTCGTAATTATACGTAAATTATACGTCAAGAATTTGACATTGTAAACACCGGTTTATTGTGTTTTACTCTAGTAAATCGATTTGGTTAATTTAATACAATTTACTCACGCTAATCAGAAATTTTAAAAAAATGGTTTAAAATTATTACATCCGGAAATTCAGTAGGACTATTTTTCTTCCTTCTTTGGTAAGCTTGCGGTTGCGTAGGTGCTCGGAAGAACACCGCCGCACCGGTGACGCGGAAGGAATGTGGACTGGCGGCCATCTTGTCTGTGACGTCAGCAATGAATTTCAGTGTTTCATCTGTACATATAACTGGTGCTTGTGTATCAGTTCCTCTTTTATAGTGTTTTATTAAGTTAACAAGAAATTGTGTGTGGAGAGAATTGCACTGTTCTGTTGCAACTACTCCCTATGTATATAACATAGAAACGAAGAATAAATGTACATATCTGTGTATTTAAAGCTGACGAAATATTACGCAACTGCAGTGATGTTGAATACATTTCCTATCTGAATGTTTGTGAAGACGTCCTTCATGTAGAATATTAAATGAGGCAGAAGAAAAACATTTACACAGAAAACAGTACTGGTAAGTTTCTGTGCAAGATTTGTTTCACATACATAAATAGGCCTATCATAACCTCAACGACTTGCAAACTGATTTATAATACAGATGCTGTGGTAATTAGTTCTGATCATAATAATTTATGACAACGCTGCTAAAGTATTTCTTAATTGTTTCAGGAATTCACAATGCCTAGGTGATGTAGTGTAAAAGTAACTACAAGTCACAACATGAAAGTGTTAGTACATTTTCTTTACCAAAAGACGAAGAACTGAAGAAGAAGTGGCTTAAAAACATTCCTACAGACTTTACAGGGGTAAGCAAGCCTGTTATTTGTGTGAAGCATTTTCCTGAAGAGAGTGTGATAAGAACAGAGACATTTGTAGTTAACGGTGAAATAAAAACATTTCCTAGAACTTACCCTAAACTGAAACTTGGTGCAGTACCATCAATATTTCCTAATCTGCCCGAGTACTTGTCAAGACCAGGTCCATCATTCAGAAGAAGAAAATTTAAACCAAGCAGTTGCAGAAAGATTAAAAGAACTTAAAAGTTATGCTGAACGACAAGCTCTGCATTGTTTGGAAGATGTGATGCAGTACTTCCTAAGTGTAAAAGAAGGAGACTTAAAGGGCAGTTGATTAGCATAATGTCAGTAGAAAGGCTAGTGCTGTGCTTAATGGATGTTAATGATGATGTTCCGAAAATTCTTGGTTCAGTGTGTGTTATGAGCGATCTCAGTGTTTTGCTTACAATAAATAATTTCAAAATACCTCAGCAAGAAGTCCCAAAAAACTGCAAGATAATAAGCACAAAAAGTGTTCTTGGTGACATTTTTAGTTATTGATATCTCATGTATTGATAGTATATGTAAAATGTATGTGAGCAGTGTACATTTATGAACCAATGTATTTGCAAGCAGTGAACCAAGTGCAAGTGAACCAAGCAGTGTATTTAGGCTACATAAACTATATATGTAAAATATACGTTTGATAGATCATCTTTACATATATTTTACGTATAGATTATTGTACATCTATAGTATGTATGTGATTGTAAGTATAATTGATATATATTAAATGTCTGTATTGACATGAATAGACGTAAAATATACATAAAAAAGTGGGACATTTGAGCGTATATCATATGTAGATTTTATTTAACCAATATGTGTGATGTACATTACCTAGATCTAGGGATAACGTAAATTTTACATATATTTTACGTATGTGTGCTGAGTGGGTGATTGAGTGTTGCTGGCTGTAAAAGTAACTACAAGTCACAACATGAAAGTGTTAGTACATTTTCTTTACCAAAAGACGAAGAACTTAAGAAGAAGTTGCTTAGAAACATTCCTACAGACTTTACAGGGGTAAGCAAGCAGGTGTGAAGCATTTTCCTGAAGAGGGTGTGATAACGGTGAAATAAAAACATTTCCTAGAACTTACCCTAAACTGAAACTTGGTGCAGTACCATCAATATTTCCTAATCTGCCTGAGTACTTGCCAAGACCAGGTCCATCATGCAGAAGATTAATTGATGCAGAAGAAAAAAATTTAAACCAAGCAGTTGCAGAAATCTTAAAAGAACTCAAAAGTTATGCTGAACGACAAGCTCTGCATTGTTTGGAAGATGTGATGCAGTACTTCCTAAGTGTAAAAGAAGGACTTAAAGGGCAGTGGATTAGCATAATGTCAGTAGAAAGGCTAGTTCTGTGCTTAATGGATGTTAATGATGATGTTCCGAAGATTCTTGGTTCAGTGTGTGTTTGAGCGATCTCAGTGTTTTGCTTACAATAAATAATTGCAAAATACCTCAGCAAGAAGTCCCAAAAAACTGCAAGATAATAAGCACAAAAAGTGTTCTTGATGACATTTTTAGTTATTGACATCTCATGTATTGATAGTATACGTAAAATGTATGTGAGCAGTGTACATTTATGAACCAAAGGCCCTATATAGGCTACATAAATTATATATAAAATATACGTTTGATAGATCATCTTTACATATTTTTTACGTATAGATATTGTACATCAATAGTATGTATGCGATTGTAGGTATATTTAATATATATTATATGTCTGGATTGACATGAATAGACGTAAAATATACATAAAAAAGTGGGACATTTGAGCGTATATTATACGTAGATTTTATTTAACCAATATGTGTGATGTACATTACCTAGATCTAGGGATAACGTAAATTTTACATATATTTTACGTATGTGTGCTGAGTGGGCTATTTGTCAAATTAAAATGTTCTTATGTGCAACATATTAGCATTACTTAACGTTTCGGGGGGGGGCTGAAGCCCCCTCAGCCCCCCTCTGAATACGCCCCTGATTCCAGGGAATATTTGCTGCAACTAGGGCTCTACACATATCAGCATAGAAACCATTTTGGGTTGTGGGAGATATAGTTTGTGTGAGCAGAGTCTGTCTAATATTACTTTTCATGGCTGCTTTCGCTTTATGACCGGCACTATCTGCATGCTGCTGAAGATGGCATTTTTTCTCATGTGAAATCTAAAACACAATAAAGGTGATGCAAATTAGAGACTAAAATGAGGAATAGAAAAGGTGAATAGCTATTCAATAAAATTTGTAATTTTGAACTATTTCATTAAAGCCACTATTAGGCCTACTCTAAAGTTAATTAAGAACAACAAAGTTTATTTTGTCAGTTAAGAAAGTTGGCTTTCAATAACGGCTGCTGCCCAGCTCATGGCCTGCAGATATTGGGTGGCCGTGTGGTCAGCACGACACATCCCTCAGCCGTATTGTGTTGCCTCCATAACCACTGCAAACTGTAGCTTCCCAATTGTCCTCATGACGCTGAGTCAGCGCCGTTCCAGACCTCATAGCTTTCTAAATTACTGCCGGTAGGGCCTACTGGAAATCGAACACATCCCACCTGGACGAGGTCTATAAAATTAATTAGAGGAGCCAATATCGACAAAACCTTGGTCTTAGATTAATATGAAAAATACACATACCTGTTTATTGCAGTACTGGCAGAAAATAATCCTTGCCATCAAAAGCCATCCCTGGATATTATGTAAGCCATTGCTGTATAAGCAAGCTCTTAGTTGATTTTGTTTTAGGCATCACGAACGAACTTAAAAACTTCACTGGGAACCTTTCTGTCAGCGACTCCCGATAGGTGGCAGCAGGGTCAAAAGAGGTCCAAGCATGTCGTCTGCTGTCCATTGAACATAATGGAACAGACTATTTAAACATCAGTCAGAATGCCAGAAAACATGTTGTGGCGATCCTCTGTGTAAAACAGAGGGGTACACATATGCTTTACGGAATATATGGTTATAAAATATAAAGAAGATTAAACGGATGCTAATAGTTAATAGTCTATGAGTTCCTTCAAATCTCCTCGCTCAACACTTTCAGATCCTCAGAATTGACTCATTATCTTAATCATTTTTACAAAGAATAAAACTTAACAAGAAGTAGTATTCTCATTATCTACAACAGAAGGTCATGTTTCCAATATCTTCATCAAATGGACAAGATTCACTTATGTTCTGTTGCTTTAAACAGAAAGTTCGCCCAGCAGGAAACTCAACCACTTATTCTCTTTCAAACTATGATACAAAATTACTTCTTAAGAAGGTATGGACAGTATTTTATAAATACAACTTACTTAATTTATTAACTTCATAACAAAAATTCACATATTTCTGTTTCACATTTATTATAATTATTTTGTATAATAAAATTATGAATATTTTGTTTAAACGGAATTTATAAGTTTTTTCATTGCAAACATTAAAACAAACCGTAAAATTGAAACACTTGCAAAACTAAATTATTCTTACAGGCATTGGTGGTTCTTGTAAATTGAAGATTAAAAAAAAATTATTATAAAGAAGACGTCAAAGCATATTTTTCTTTTCTATACTGGCAATTGGCACTGGCTATTTTTTCCCTCTAAATACAAAAAATAAAAAATAAAAAGATAAATAAATCAACTACACTGTTATTATATACAACTCACTTTTATAATGCACATTAATGATATTTAAACATTATATTAGAACTGGAATTACCGATGCACGTAGATATTTTAACTCAAATCGAAGAGAACATAGTATTTTGAATTATTAGCATATGAGAACCCAGTACGATGAATAACAATTCCCTGCGAACCATAATTCTGAAACTTATGTAATATAATTCTAAAACAAAGAGTATGAACCTATATTATGGATGGGCGTTGACGTTAAAAATATTACGCTTTTAGGCCTATAGTAATAATCACAAGAAAACCATTCATACTTTATTACCTTATTTTGACATTCCAGCTTCTTTCTAATTACGTCGACTTCATGAAAAGAACATTCTATTACTAATATGATACACTATTCAAATACTATTATTCGTATTTGTTTCCCACACAAAAACTTAATGACAGCTATAATTCTGGAGCATGTATTATTCGTAAGCCTCTAAAGGATATTATTTAGAAGCAAGTAAACGTAACCTAAATTTATTTATAAAATATTAATTATAATAGGAACAAAATATTTACACATTTATATCCAATTCTTTACTTTTTATAACTACTGTGTTATATTAATCAAATACTAGCATCTGTCTACCACACAGTAAATTCATAACCGAAAGCTGAAATACATACAGAATATTGTGAAAGCAAACAACCATGAACCTAAATTACTTTTTACAAATGATTTTTACATATTTACGCCTATGGTTATAAATCTAAAGAAGATGGAATGTTTTCTTTGTGATGTACTGTACCACAAGCTTTAAATACGTTTCATAAAATTTGAATTATTTCTTCACCATTTAACAAATAAAAATGCCACCGCGATATACAGGAATAACTTAAATATTTTGAATTATTTGTCACTAAGCTACTCATATCTCTGCCACTGCAAAATAATTATTGTTCCTGTTTTTGCTGACAAACCCCACGGGTTCTTTTCAACATAATAATTACAACCAATTATTACTTCAGACAGACATTAATTATTTAATTCTTTTAACAAATCAATACCTTTTCTGGTGATCTCACATTCTCCTAGGCAGAATATAGGTATCTGATTTCTGGAATATAACTTAAACGTTATTAATCGCCAGTTTTTATAGGACAGCCAACATTATTCACATCTATTGATACGCATAAGCATATGGCAAAACGAGATGGCAGGACCTCCTCTGACCCTGCTGCGCTCTGGTGGACAAATTTTTAACTGCACACGAAAGGTTCCCCTTGTTCTTTCACTGGCGAATTGACACAGTGTGTCCTGTCTTACTACCTGCTACTTGTTCTTTTGAGCTAATCCTCCCCCTTCCCCCGTCAGTCAGCATTTCTTTGGTGAAAGTTGTCTGGGAAAATCAAGTTTGTGTGAAAAACCCACCCCCTGCTGTTTTGCCGTTCTGCTCTTCATTCAGGGATGTCCATTATATGTTTGTAAAAATTACAGAAGTAGAATTTTATTTTAAATGTACAAAATAGGCATTTTTAGGCACTAAAACAGTGAAATAGGCTCTAAAGGACCAAATAGGCATTTTAGGGCACTATAAAACTCTATAAATGTAAGTGAATTATCATGAAACGTCGACATATTTAAAAATTTTCATGTTTTTTCTTAAGGAACAAAATAGGCATTTGCCCTAAAATCCCAGGTCTAGACTCTGTAGGATGGTTTAGCAAAACTTCCAGCGCGCTGCATTTAAGCACTGCATACGAAAATCTTACGAGTGTCCGGAAATAGGAACTGTCCGGAAATTGGCCCCCCTACCCTACGTATTATTGCCATGACGCCACTATGGTAGAAGGCAGTATTTTCTCTTACTGGTACCGCGTGTATTGTACTAGTACGTTGCAGCTCTTGTTAGTACTGTATTAGTTGTTCAGTCGAGGCGTGTGAACAATTCAACAATGCCACAGTGTTGCATTATGGTTGTCAACAGTTTCCGAGGAAATGGATATTGGTTTCCACAGATTTGCAATTCATGAAAAATCTCCTGAAAGGTTTTCTGGATAAAAAGATAACTCGTGCCATTTCATTTCAAATAGTATAAATTGGAAAAGTGTGTTGCAACGGCGATACCAGATCCAGCCAATCGTGTAGTTCTGAAATTTAATAGAGCTGTCGGGGGGGGGGGATGTCCTGAACAACATACTGAAAGTCCCCGATGATGGGGGTGACGTAGATGGTCCGTTTTATTGTTTTTATGCTTATATCTAAACAACGTTGTATCGTAGAGAAAAAGTCACACTATTCAATATTCAAGCTGATAAAATTTCCTACAAGATTGATCCTAATTTATTTCTTTCTATTTGAGTAGCTTTCGAGAGATCCGCCAGCGAAAGTAGCGAATTAAAAAAAAAGCTTTTTTGCCTCATGATTTTCGACACACTTTGCCTTCTAACGCTTCAGTCCTTAGTTTTACAGTAATATCTTCATAAAACAGTTGTAGGGCAATCAATTTCCTTTAAAATGCGTAGTTTTTTTATTTTTGTCTTCAAATGGTCAAAAGTTATTGAAATTTTAAATTTTCTCTTTATTTTGGGACTTTAACTTTGTATATACGCTGCATATTGTGCATTTACACCATGAAACATGAGAAGGCAATTTACAGAATCATTCATTATAGTTGCATACATTATAATTCTAATCACGGTACAAGTACAGTGCATGTAATGAAAAATACATTATACTAGTTCAGGCAACGAAAGAAAAAATGGGGGAAAAGTTTTGAAATTTGGCAGCGATATGGAGAAGAGTGTCCTAAACAACAAAGGTGGGCGGAGGGGTGGCCGGCAGGTTTAAACGTCTTTTTCTCAGTCGTTTCCCCTGAATAACTAGAATAACTATGGGTTCTAGCAAAACAAAAAGAAAAAGTTTGCACAAAATTAAACTACATCAAAATTCCTACAAAATTGGTTTGGATATATTTCTGTAGGATTAATAATTCAGGAAATAAAGGGAGATGAAGTACGGTATGTCATTCTGAAAATTCTTATTAGTTCTTAGGAAAATATAGCCTCCGTACTAAAGGTAAACATTAGGCCAATACATAAATCTCATTATTATTATTATTATTATTATTGCAAAGCTTATAAACTTTATCACTTTGTTTTTCTTATTGCATGTATTCATTTGCGGCTCCAACTGATACGATTTTGTTAAGACTGTTGCTTAGGACCTTTTCTCACTGGGTCACTTGTGACGGTCACCGGTTTTTGCAGTGAACACACCTGAGTCACTTGTGACGGTCACCGCTAGTACTGTCAATGGTAGCTACATGATAAAACAATTTGTAATAACTTTTGACATCCCAAATGACAGGTCGACATTCCACTTCACTTATAGAATCTTCAGTATTAATCAAGTCTAAACTCACGGCTGGATGACTAGTTTCGCTGAGCTCGAATATACAACTGAATTATGTATATGTAACTTGCATTGATGCCAATCATAAAATGGGGTGATCATTCAAATTCAAATTAAAATTAAAAATCCACTTGTGACCCAGTGTGAACCCTTCCATTTAAACTAAAGCTTCTTCGCCGAGCGTCACTTGTGTTTGGGTGGGTCATCGCGGTGCCTCAGTGTGAACGCTCCCATTTAAACCAATGCTTCTTCGCCGGTGACCGATCCAGGAGCTTAGCGCTCTCACGTTCACTTGTCCACCATAGTGACGTCATAGTCCCCCCCCCCAAGTTTAAACTTTAATTGGCCATTCAGATAGAAAATTAACCGTAACGTAAACTTAAAAGCTTGTAGCCATGTTTTTCAATGGGACCATTCACAATGCATCACGTAAACTTGAAACGTAAAATTAAACTTAACTTAAAACCTTGCAAACACCAAACTTCTGTGTTAAGTTTATGCAAAAAATAACGATACAACCAATCGGAGAACAGAACAGGAGACGGAAGTGGAATTAGCCAAGAGATGGCGTCTATGAATGAGAAACTCGTAACGTTGTATCCTATCCCTGCCATTATGATAAAAGGTAGGCCTATCCATTATACAAAATGAGGCATTGAAGGAAAATATATGAGCATTAGTTCTCCAAGAAATGAACTATTATACAGCCCATATAATATTTTGTTCATTTGTATATGTCTGCATACGCTTTTATGATTTCAATTTTTAAAGGCCTACACGTGGTTAACAGAAAAATGAAAGTATTTTCGTCTGCTGCAGCCATTTTATCAGTTGTTCACGTTCTCGTTTGTGATAGGTTGTTATCTGCATTTAAGTTTTCGTTGCGAATGCTCAATGCCATGGTAAAAATTGCGTGAAATTTTACGTTCTTAAGTTTACGGTTAATTTTCTATCTGAATGGCCCATAAAAGCATTAATTCGAAACGGTATAGAATATTGTTGCGGCGATTTCAGCATTCAATTACGCTAGATCCATACTCGAGAAACAAATATATATCTCAAAAATCGATATTTTAAGTTCACAGAGTCTGAAAGATAGCTGTCCTTAGTTAAAAGTTACTCTACATTTAACGTAGAGTCCCGCTAATCAGGACCCCGCTTGTCCGGACATCCGGTTAATCCACACATCCGGACGGGATTTTTTTTAAAAGAAAAAAAGATGTACTAATTGTTTTCGACGTTAATCAAAAATTTTTCAATTCCAATCACAAAGATTTTTGTTTTTGTTTTTTTGTTTTGTTTTTTTGTTTTGTTTTTTTGTTAATCCAACATCAGTTCGTAGGTTAAAAACTTAGATCTACGTATACAGTAATATTAAAACTAAAGTTAAAATTATTTATAACAGGAACATTTATTTTTATGAAAAAAACATAGATTTTTATAGTATTACCCAACTAAAAGTTTTATTATAGTACAGTAAGTGCATTTTAAGGAAAATTTTGTTTAATACGGACATGGTCCGGTCCCATCTGGTCCGGAATAGCGGGACTCTATCCAGAAGAGCAGTAATCAACAGGAAAAGGTAGACTAGTTATCAGAAAATTTTGATTCGTTTATCAGTGCTGACTAAGAACTGTAAACTATACAGGTTATGATGTAGGAGTATAAAGGCCAAAGAATCTCATAAAACAATTAAAGCTAGAGACTGTAAAAGAGAACAACTATTGCCAAAATTTCTGAAGACATTAACAAAACATTATGAAATAACTCCTCTAGCACCGATTAAATACCTAAAAACTTGATGTAGGCTACTGTTCAAAATTTAAATGTGCAGTATCCGCTACTGAATGTCTACTGTGATGTTTACGTTTAGCAAATGTGGTAAACACTGCTCAGGGTTAACGTCACGATTATATCAGGGTTTGTTTTGAATCATGATACCCATTTTGTCTACCTAACATTGAAATGGAAACTATGCAGATGGAGAAGGCAAGATATCAGTTTAGTCCGCATGCTCGTCACGGTGGCTCATGCCTAGTATGCCAGGGGTCCCGAGTTCAGATCTCGAGGCCGGCGGGCATGTCATTCATGGTGGACGAAGCCGTGACTTTTGGGGTTTTTCTCGCGGGTCCTCCCATTTCCCCCTCTCCTTCCACCAACACTCTCCATTTCATCTTCAAACTCCCCCTCATTATCATCCCGTTTCCTTTCCCGGCTTTCGGGCCATCTCCCGCTGCAGCGTCCGCTGCGGGCCTCTCCCGTCCTGCTCCGTGGCTTGTTGTTGTTGGCGGTGTGCCGCGGGACCGGGGGACGTGGCGAGCGCACTCTCGCGAAGGGACCCTGGGGGTGTGGTGCACGTGGTGTTGCTTCTGGGTCTCGCTGGATGTTGGGGAGTTCCGTGGGGGCTCACGGTGGGATCTGCTTCGGGGGGCCTCTGGGCATGCAACTCATTCCTTTCCCAAAGGGTTGGCACAGTGGGCCTGCAGATGTGGCCTACGTGTTTAGGGTCGCTCCCAACCCGACTCCGCCCCTACGCGGGGAGATAAGGGATAGATAGATAGTCCGCATGATAATGTATTATTACATTGAATGGGTGAAGAACATTTTATAAAACATTTTATAAAAATATGCCTGAGTCCGAAGAGAATGGTCAAATTGCAAGGACAAGAAATATAGGTTTTTGAATGTTTAGTAGCTTGATGTATGCTCACACAGATGATAATAGATACGATATTCTAATGCATGGGCAACTTTTTTAAAGAACAAACTTATTACTCTACATAACAACCTCAAGTACGAGCATTATTCCAGTAGCCACCGTAACTGTTTGTGAAACGAGCCATAAAGTTGTCCACTTATCTCTATGGCAAAAATTTCACTCTTTGTGCATTTTAGCTTCGCAAATAGCATAAATCATACAGAGCTATGCAGATTCAAACAATAAAATAACTCCCCAACGCTTTCAAACTAAACATTAGAAAGCAACTGCACTTCAGTGACCTTCACGTACCCATAATCACACTATTTCGTCGATATTAAGTACATAATCGTAAGATGGTTACATTACTGTAACAAGTTATAGATTTAGCATTGTCTGATTTAGGCCCGTTATTACCACCTCCAGTAAAATATTTACGGCTACTTTTACGGTTACTTTACTGACAGTTCGATTTTACAATATCTGTTTAGGTGTTAACTGTTGGTAAAAAGCTCTTAACTGGCAGTAATCTTTACTGTAGGAAAATGTACAAGTAAACTCCTAACCGGAGGATTTTTTGAGGTTATACTTCTCGCGAACTGAATTAAAATGGAGAGATGAAGTTATTTAGCTGTTTTCGTAATGTCACTGGTGATGAACAATGCCAATATATGTAAAAATAAATAAAAACGATATTGAAAACTAGATCAAATTATTATGAAAGTTTGGACAAACAATTACTTTACTATTTGCTTCCTCTACCCGTACATCAGATCATATTTGGATTTTTCATCCTTCGGGGATGGGGTTTCGAAACGTGGTACCTATCTTTTCATTTTTACAACCACTTTACTTGAGGAGGATTTTATTCTTATTTAACAGGAATTGTATAGTAAGTGTAGGCCTAATATATAAACTATATAGGCCTATATATAATGTATTTTAATATGTTATGCTAAGAGCTAATAATTTCATTTGAAAACATCTCGTAATAGGCTATATCCTGTAGTTATTAGCAGCACATTTCATACACAAACTTATTAGGTTTTAGGTCTTGCCTCGCAAATTATCCGACTTGCACACTACTGCCCGTACTGTGTACTGTAAACTATGTTACATATTTCACAATAGGTTTTTCTGATACGTCTTTTGAGCTTTGCTCTTATGGCCACACCTTACTGTGTGTTTATTTAGTTTGCATTATATGACGCTTTTCGTCGATATCATTCAGAAACAATTAGATTCTTCACTTGAAAAGAAATTGCTGTGTCTCTTTATTTCTTTTATATCAGCCATAACCTCATCCATTGCAAAATCACACGAAACAATGAAAACAGTTGAAAAACTGATGCAAACAACTGAGAAACGCTCGTACCAACTGCTGTGACTTTTGTCTGATTGCGTTAACCGGGAGTAAACTTTAACTAGGGGATGATAAGAACAAAGAAGCGTTTACTGGAACTTTACTCCGACAGTAAAATAAACTACCAGTTATCATTTACTCCTACTTAACTGGACATCGTAAGAACGGGCCTTAAAGTTGTAACCATTTATTATGATTCAAACACAAACGGTTTAAGAAAGAAAAAACCCGGTCTAGTTTCGTTCATTACGCACTTCACACCCCACTACATAGCAAATTACGTTGGAGCTGTGTTTGCCGTAAATGACTTTGATTGGCTAACACATACCCGGCGTCTCATTGGTTTCCCATTATAAGCATTGCCAGGGCATTTTTTGTGCCTTGTTTTAAAGCACACGTTTCCCACAATACGCACCCGTGTCTCTAGTAAGTGGGATTTACGTTAGAAATAGTGATATTAGTGTTATCGCCTTCAAGTTTACAGCCTTGTTTCTGGATCACGTGACAAATGCGCAACTCACTGCTAGTCGTAATTCTCGCCTTCCAATAGCCATTTTAGGTAGATTTTCGAAGAAAAATCTACCTATTGCAATGGATACCACTTTATGATTTTCGAAAAATTCTTTCATATCTTTACGTTTCATGCTCCCCTGAGTACGAAACCACCGCCCGTTCAAAAAAAAAAATTTGTGATATTTATATATATATATATATATCTTTACACGATAGCGGCCGTAATTTTGAAGATATTTGAACCAAATTTTATTATGTTATTTCTAGGCCCAATAGTTCGGACAAGTTCGTTAATGGGCAAAATTGGCCCAAGGGGGTGGTCGGGGGAGGGGGTTGAAATATTTTAAAATGTATATCTCGGCCCCTATGTAGTATAGAGGGAAACTTTGTTTGAATAAATTAGAGTACTCCCTATGGAGTTCACAGTGACACCAACGATTCGGGGGTTCGAGTGAGGGTGGGGGTGGAGGTAGGGGTGGGGGATGAAAATTCGAAACTTTTGAAACCACGTCTTGTGGGGTATCGTTGAAAAGCTCTTGATGAGTACTCTACAAATCAATAAATAGTTTCTTGATAGCTCTCATATTACGCGAGATTTTAATGTTTGAAAATAATAACACTTAAAAGAATTATTATAATATCATAATTTTGTCTTGTTTAGCGGCTTTGCTAATTTTATTCATTGCTGATCTTGCGCACGGCCTCCCAGAATATTATATCCTATTCTTGTTGTCAAAACAAATGATTGTAGGCTCTTCTTCTTTACCGAATTCAGTTCTTATTACTGCAGGTTTACCATGCTAAGGCTAAAGAAGAAGAGTGCTACGCAGCGATAATAAATTAAACCAAAAGCACTTCGAAATCTACCTCCGCCTGTAGGCCTGCCTAAAGGGATTTTTTTGTTCACAGACTGTCATTTATAGGTTAGAAAAGTGACAACATCTCACATTGTTTCGGACACTTTCCACAAAAAGTAAAAGTAAGTCACAGATTTTCAACTTAAATTGTGAATAAACATCTCGTAGGCCCAACCAACGAAACCATCCCCAAAGAACAAAGCGAAAGATACAAATATAAATAGTCTATATTCGATTTGACCGACGACGTAAGCTGCCTTCTCTCGTAGAAGACAAGAACTACGATAGACCATCCCTTTCAAATGTCACGGAGGGCTCATTGTATTTTTTATGAGTGATTTAAAATCTCAAAATTTAAACATTCAGACTAATTGTGGTCGAACAAAAACACTCGCGTTGTTCGTTTCATAAACATACTCATATCCTAATAAATGCCATTATAGGCTTGTTGCATAATTTACTATTAAAAGCTGTATTTACATTATTTTCTCTAAGTTGCCACTGGTTTTCTATTCTATTTCCTGTGGGTTTTACTTATTTTTTCGTGTTCTTTTTGTAATTCAATAAGTATAAGTTAGAGATCATAACGTATTTAAGGTTGACGCTCACTTGCCCGAGCAGACCGAACAGAAATCAGTAGCCGTCCGTCTTCCGCGGCAGTTTCAACGCTCACTATGCGGAATTGTCTGGTCCGTCATCAATCACTCAAGCGCCAGTCGTTAAGTGGGGTGCAGCAATGGTTCATTTTCTTCAATATTTCACGTAAATTTGCAAATTACATAGTAATGAACCATTCCACATCTTTAATATTTTAATACAACCTCTCATATGATATTGTTCCTATCATTGAGGTGATTATTAATTATTTTCGTAAAGACTAATTTCTTCAAGCTTTCATCTATGCTGGGGTACGCCGTGGTGTAGTGGTTATGGCACTGCGTTACAAACCGCGGGTTCGATTCCCGATGAGGTCGTTGAGACTTTTCAATTGGCTTAATCCTTCTGGTGGCACTATGGCCCTGAGGTCGACTCAGCCTCTAACAAAAATGAGTACCAGGAGTATTCTTGGGGGTAAATAACGGCCGGTGCATAGGGCTGACAACCTTGCCACCTTCATGTGCGGTATGTCTCAATCCGGGAGCTTTAACTTCCTGGAAACCATATGGTTCTCATTGGACCATACAGGGATCACTTGACTTACCTTTAGTTTTATCTATGCTATTTCACATTAGTTAATAATTCATTAGTAATATTATTATGGCCATTGTAGGCCCACTCTGTTTATAATATTGATATAGCATGTTATATCTAATAAATGGTAAGCAACACTGATATTATAAAAATTGAAAAATTTAGCTTTATTTTATACCAACATCAACTGCAAAAGTAAACTCTGCATGAATTAGAGGTGATGAAGTATGATGGATACCCTATTCAATAATTAAATATGTAATAAGATAATATTGAATAGTATTGTACACGTGCATTACTTTAATGGTCCTATTTAAAACACATGCGAAAGTAACCAGGATTATTCTTAGTAGGTATACCGTTACAAATAAATATTAATGTTTGGTTTTAAAGTTTTGAAATATCTTACTTCCTATTCGTTAACACATCTCTCGCAGTAATTGAATTTTTTTAAAATTTATTGTTGTACGACTTGGCTTTGCGTATGCTTGTGCTATTCCATCCATTTACTTCCTCTACCCATACCATAAATACTATAGATAGAGGAAGTATTATGCTCGACCATGAAATTGAATGTTGAGTTTTCAACAATAATACACATTTGTAGATCCCCTCAATTCAAAAATACAATTTTCAGAAATACGCCTTTGTAAGTCTGTGAGAACTCTTCAGCTGGAGAATGAAAACTCATATAAAAGCAAAATTCCATTTTTGAGTTTTATCTTCTGGGGATGTGATATGAAGATCGACGATGACTTTTTCTTACTTTTACTACCACTTTACATGACTGAGCAATTTATTTCTGTTCTCGAAACGGGTCTAACAATTTTGTTTAAATTTTGTAACACGAGATACTTCTTATACTAGAAACTACAACTTTATTTCGAACATTTTTAAAATTAAATTGATTGAAGTGTAGTTATAAGCCATTCATCACATACTCAAACTCTAGTTTTAAGTCTTGCCTCGCGAATAATACATTCATGAGGCTGAGACAACTGAAAGCGCACTGCTGCAATTAAGCAGTTTACTTTATGCTCTAATACGAAGGGTAAAGGAAGTAATGTGAGTGTTTCACATAAGATTTTTAGTGTAAATAACCAATTTCTGAAACAGGAATCACACAAATGCATGTTAGAGCAAGGAAGCTTTCTTGAGTCTGAGTGCCCAGTGTCACTGACAGGGTAGCGAGCTGCGACCAGCTCGAGTCTTGAAGGTTAAATAAGTAAAATGAATAGGGGTGGTCATCCGAACGCTAGCGAAAACATACGAATAGTATCGAACACCATCAGAAGCATCGGAAGTTTCGGCTCGAATCGGACCCAAAGAATAGCTTCCCGTCTTCCGCGGAAGGACGATGCTTCTGGCCGGGTAGGTAAGCGTTCACCCATCAAGAAACATGCAAACTATTATTTTCCGTGTCGGTCTGGTCGGTCTGCTCGGGCAAGTGAGCGTCAACCTTGGGTCGACAGTTGTTTGTAGAGATGGAAACCTGTTACTTTTTTGGAACAGTTACGTTACTGTTACAGTTACACGAAAGTAACTGTTATTTATAACCGTTACCTGTTACTTTTTTTGTATATTACGTAGTAAATCGCCAGATCACTTCCCACTTGTAGGGGAATGCCCTTCTATCCCCTCCCCCAGGTTAGGGACGTAGCCAAGGCTGGGGCTCTAAGGGAGGGACCCCCGAAATAAAAAAAAGTTGTAAAATTAAGCTTTCAATTAGGGTTGAGCATCGAGGCAATAGTGAAGGCCATGGTAATGGTTAGTTGGAAGCTATTTCAACGAGTGTATTTATTGCGATAATTTTAATAACACGAACATTAAATTAAACTTTCAGTGATAATAAGGTGTTATATTACTTTAAGGCGTTTGTGTGTAAATTATAAACACTAGTGGCAGTGTTATAATTAATACTTTTACTGATTTGTGTCAGTTCAACACTAGTTCCATAGCCACCGGCATGGATGTCAACTCATATAAAGATTCCTCTGGAAACATACACGTGAGTTTAAACATGACTGATCAATGCTTATCAATACAAGAAGACTGTTCTCAAATGGAAACTACAAATAATTATTGTGAATTAAATAAGGCGAGTGAGACAACTCCTACTAAACATAACCTTCATGAGTTTCCCAACAATCAGCATATTCATATAAAACAAATGACAGTTCAGGATTCGAAGAAAATGGCAAGAATTAATCCTGTCAAACATTCCAAGTTATTACTATCACAGAGTAGTAACGCAACCAAAACGGGTTTTAACACAAATGACATGCTTAATGTTGCTTCTACTTCACAAAGTAACAAGCGTCCCTGTTTTGACTCATCAGTGCAAAGTTCATTTGTACCTACTGTTCCTGTTCATAATAGATTTGAAGCATTAGCGAAACATGATGATATAAGGGAAGTAGATAATGTCCCTAAAGATAGCAAAGTAAAAATACCTCCCATTTGTTTGCATAATATTGCAAATTATCAACTCCTTATACAACACATCCGCAATCATGTTAAATCTGAGTTTCACACTGAATTAAAAGGATCGACAATAAAAGTTTACTCATCTACAACGGACGATTTTCGAGCTCTGACCTTGTATTTTGATTCCATCAAACAACAATATTTTACATACAAAAACCCTGCTGATAAGAAGTTTGGAGTGATTATAAGGAATTTGCCTTACTCATTAGATGAGCAAGAGATTAAAGATGCACTACAAGAACTGAATTACCCAGTACATAAAGTAACACGTCTCCTAGGGAGAAACAAGCAACCAACACCACTTTGCGCAGTAGAACTAGATGAAAATGATAAAGGTAAATCTATTTTAAATTTAACACGACTGCTCTATAGTGTAATTAAAGTTGAAATCAGAAGAAAATCAAAAGAAATACCGCAGTGTAGTCGTTGCCAAAACTATGGGCACACTAAAAACTATTGCCAGCTTCAACCTCGTTGTGTGAGGTGTTTGGAAGCTCACCATTTTTCTGAATGCCCCAAACCCAAAACAAATCCTCCGAAATGTGTGAACTGCCACGAAGAACACCCTGCAAACTATAGAGGGTGTAGGCACTATTTACAACTAAAAGAAAGACTATCTCAGTCGCATAACAATTCTAGATTAGGGCAGCAACAGCCTACGGAGAGAACTTCTCGTGCTACTCCCACTTCTTCAGCCTATCTGCCTCAACAATCAACTTCTCAAGGAAATACTGAACAAAGACATCAGCAACAACCATCGTCTAGACAGTCGTCAGGTTTGTCACATCGCAGCTTTGCAGATGCGGTGAATAACTCTGTGTTTAATGAAAGTCAGCCCTCAATTCCTCCACCTTCAGATTCCACTGTTTCATCTTTTCTTGGTGATCTTTTAAACAGAATGATCCCTCACATTATCGGTTTTATAAATTCGCATCTGCCAACAATCCAGCAATTCGTTATCTCTCTTTTGTCATCTACATTCCAAAATGGCAGCACGTAAATCTGTTTCCATTCGTCAATTAACAATAGTGAACTGGAATGCCAATGGTCTTCGAATGAAACGAGCTTGTTTCATCACCTTTTTATCAATTCATAGCATTGACATTGCATGCGTCACAGAAACACACTTTTTATCAAATGAGACTTTTAATGTTCCTGGTTATAAAATATATCGGAAAGATAGAACTGCTGACACTGCCTCCGGTGGAGTAGCTATAATAATAAAGCGTAGCATTAATCATCATGCATTGCTTTTACCAGACGTTCATGAACTTGAAACAGTTGGCATTAAAATTTATTGCCATGACAGTGACGACTTTGTTCTCATATGCGCATATAAGCCTCCGAAATTTATACTGAATGTTCAATATCTGGCACTACTCTTTCCAACAACAGGTTCAACTCTCTTATTGGGTGACCTTAATTGCAAACATGTATCATGGGGCTGCAGAGTTACAAATCCTAATGGCACTCGTCTTTCAGACTGCATCAATGCCCATGGATTACATATATTAGCGCCGAGTGAACCAACATATTATTCTTATAATCCAGCTGTAAAACCTGATATTCTCGACATTGGAATTCATAAAAATATGCAATATCCAACATACGTCTCATCCTTAACAGAACTTGACTCAGATCATTGCCCAGTGCTGATTACATTCCAATTAAACCCAAACGTAATAAGCCAGAATCCTCGACTCATAGATGGTTACGTTAATTGGGATAACTTTCAGTCAACACTAGATTCAAAATTGTCTTCAGCATATAATCTACAAAAAACAACAGATATTGACAATGCTGTACAGTGTTTTACAAATTCTATTTGCTCTTCCATTAAAGACGCAAAATGTATCTCTAACAGGCCAAGATTCCGTTTCTATCTACCTAAACACATACTTCAATTAATTCAAGAAAAACATAGAATTCGTAGACAATGGCAGCGTGAAAGGCGGCCATGGCAGAAAACGAAACTCAATAAACTTATATGCAGTGTTAAATTTGAACTAGAGAAGCATCGCCTAAATTCCTACCAAACTTATTTATCAACTCTATCTACTAATGATAATACTCTCTGGCAGGCTACAAAACGAGTTCTACGCGAGCCCGTAACTATTCCTTCCTTGCGTGTAGCATCTCAGGTATACTTAGATACTGAAACAAAATGCAACATCCTAGCTATGCATTTTGAAACTACATTTAGTCCTAATATGAGTGATGATGATGCCAATACCAAAAACATTGAAAATGAACTTCAGGAAAATATGAACAAACCCACAGTGCCAAATAAAATTGACTTTACCTCTCCCCAAGAACTTATCGATGTTATAAAACGCCTTCCAAATAAAAAGGCTCCAGGACATGACCTAATACCCAATATTGTATTAAAAAACCTTACTAAAAAAGCGTTAGCATATTTGACTTCAATTTACAATGCTTCAATGAGAATTGGGTATTTCCCTCGGATATGGAAACTCGCAGAAATAATTGTTTTCCATAAACCTAACAAATCGAAACATTTACCATCTAGCTACCGCCCAATCAGTCTGCTTCCAACATTATCAAAACTCTTTGAAAAAATACTACATAAAAGGATGTCAAAGTTTGTTTACTCCAATAACATTATCCCAGCATTCCAGTTTGGATTTCGACCAAAACATTCTACAACGCATCAATTATTAAGAATCACCGAATCCATCCTCAAAGGTTTTGATAGAAGAGAACATACTGCTGCAATTTTTCTAGATATTGCTCAAGCCTTCGACAGGGTTTGGCACGAAGGATTGCTGCTAAAATTATATAGAATTGGCCTACCAGATTACCTTATACATACTGTCAAAAGTTTTCTAACAGAGCGCCAATTTCTGGTACGTATTGATGGTTTCAAATCAACTCTCCGGCCAATAACTGCTGGAGTACCACAAGGCTCAATATTAGCTCCTTTACTATTTAACATATTTATGTACGATCTTCCAACATTAGAATCTACGTGTACAGCAATGTACGCAGACGATACAGTTCTCTTCTGTTCACATTCTGATATAAATACTGCTATCAGTTTTCTTCAGACATCACTATCTTTAATGACGGAATGGTTCAAAATGTGGCGCATATCGCTAAATGTCAACAAAACAGAAGCAAAGATATTCTCTTTAAGATATTATCAAGATCCTGCTCTACTCTATCTTCTGAATGAACATATTCCATGGTTACAATCTCAATCTCCAGTTAAGTATCTGGGAGTACTACTGGACACAAAACTGACATGGAATGCACATATAACTCGTATTGTGGCACTTGCTTCTTCTCGAATTCTAAAACTTTATCCCTTAATAAATAGACGCACATCACTTGGATTGGAATGCTCTATGCTACTGTACACATCTCTTGTAAGACCTCTCATCACATATGCAGCACCAATATGGGGTGCAGCTAGCAAGACGCACATTCACCGATTACAAGTTGTGCAAAATAAATTTCTTCGTAAAGCTACAAATGCGCCTTGGTACGTAAGAAATAGTCAACTACATAATGAACTTGGAATCCTCCTGATTCAAGAATACATTCAAACCCTCTCAAAATCATTTTACAGTAAACTTCTAGATGTTCCTGGTGCATCTGTCTATAACATTGGACAAAAGTCATTGAACAGATCAAGACTGAAAAGAAAACTTCCCCAAGATGTACTAAGTGAACTAGAAGAAAGTGATAATCCTGTGTAAATAAGCCTACTATCTTAACTGTTAAATATTAGAAAACAGTATGTGCACTAACGCAACTTTTGTTATCAATTTGTGTTTTAGCTAGAGGAGCTGACTAAGGCGTACCTCAACAGGTTATTATTAATGCTATAATTATGGTGTTATAGAGTTTAACAATGGCCTGTATAGTTTTTTACTGATCGGTCAAAATACATATTAAAAAAAAAAAAAAAAAAAAAAAGGTTGAGCATCGATGGTTAAAATCGGAGATAACCATCGATATGACGATAATATCGACCTGAAAACATCGATGTATTTAGACAAAAAACATCGATGTATATTTAAAAAAGGCCATGGTATCAGAAAATTAGGCAAAATTCATAAATAAACAGAAGTATTTCCATGAAAACAATCGATGTAAAAAAATCAATGTTTTGGGAAATTAAGCTCCTGTAAATAAAATTATATCGTAGAACCAAGGTAGCCAATTAATCTTCTTTTTGTTACAAAAACAACGATGTCGGGGAGAAACATCGATGTAGCAAAAAAATCAGTTGTTTTCCATCGATGTAAAAAACATCGATTATCGACATGAAAATAAACTTTTTGGAATTTTCCTGTGGTTTACAGCCCAAAAGATATAAGTGTACCAAATTTCTAGTTTCTAGCTCATCTGGAAGTGGGCAAACATTAATGTCAGTGAGCGAGCCCTTTTTTCGGGGGTTTTTAGGGCTAAAAAAACTACTTTTTGGAATTTTCCTGTGGTTTACAGCCTAAAAGCTATACGTGTACCAAATTTAAAGTTTCTAGCTCATCTGGAAGTGGGCAAACATTAATGTCAGTGAGCGAACTCTTTCTCGGGAGGTTTTAGTGCTAAAAATAAAAAAATAAAAAATGTAATTTTTCTGTGGTTTACAGCCTAAAAGCTATATGTGTACCAAATTTCAAGTTTCTAGCTCATCTGGAAGTGGGCAAGCATTAATGTCAGTGATGCCCGGTTTCTAGAAACTAGTGAATTACCTATGGGTAAATTATCCATGGACAAATTAGTTCCATTTAACCTACAATGATATAATGAGCAAGGCCTTGGAGTTGTACAGTTAATTTAATTCAGAAGGCTTTGATTCTCATTGTTTAAATATTACTATTGATCCTATGAAAGGTTAAATTTTATCCAGCCATCCATGAAAGGATAAATTAACCCGAAGATTTACCCTTGGAAAGATCTAGCCCGAGTTTGTAGGAACATTTTTTCTGTCATTTTCATATTTACCCAGAGGACATTTATCTAGAAACTCGCCACAAGTGTATGTGATTGCTATCTTTAAATTATTTGTGTTTGTGTGGTGTTATTTTTGTGTAAATTCTGTCCATTGGATAATTTACCCATAGGTAATTCGCGAGTTTATAGAAACCGGCCATGAGTCAGTCAGTCAGTCAGTCAGCCGTGTGGCTTTAGACCATAGGGATTTTATTATTAGTAGTAAAATTATCAATATTATTATTTCGAATAATTTACTACAGTTATTGAATTCATATTTCATGCTATATACCCACATTCTAAGTTAAAATTATCGAGTAAAGGCAATATCCTATTTTAATAAATTTTTAAGTGGTATGTAAAGCAAGAAATAAGTTTGTGATCAGACAACATGAATTCTATGCATGAACTCTTTACGCCCAATTATAATTAAGAAAATAACTTTTTTATTTTTTTTTATTTTTTTTTTTTTATTTTTTTTTATTTTTTTATTTTTTATTTTTTTTATTATTTTTGTTTTTCAAATATTGGAAGTAACAGATGTGACGGAACGAGACGAAAGTCACGGATAAAACATTTGCAACAGAAATATTAGAATTAACTGTAACAGGTGAGAGTAACTGGAGCAGGCGAGAGTAACAGTAACAGATCAGAGTAACTGGAGCTGGTGAGACTGACAGTAACGGGTCCGAGTAACTGGAGCAGGTGAAAATAATGTAAGGGTATAACTCTCGACACGTTACTTTGTTCCAGACCAGTTACATTCGCTCGACACCGACAAATTTCTCAACACAACTAATAATAATAAAAATTATAAGTAAATAAATTAAATAAAAATCAAAACAAAAAATAAAAGTATTCAAAAAACCCTGAGAAAAAGGAGAGCTGCTGAGAAATTTGGAGAAGAATTATTATATATTTATATATCTTTACACGCTAGGGGCCGTAATAAATGAAGATATTTGAACCAAATTTTATTATGTTATTTCTAGGCCCAATAGTTAATGAGCAAAATTGGCCCAAGGGGGGGTCGTGGGAGGGGGTTGAAATTTTGAAAAAATTATATCTCGGCCCCTATGAAGTATAGAGAGAAACTTTGTTGGAATAAATTAGAGTACTCCCTATGGAGTTCACAGTGACACTAACGGGGATGGAAGTACGAAATTTTTTAAACCACGTCTTGCGGGGTATCGTTGAAAAACTCTACAAATCAATACCTGTTTCTCGATAGCTCTCATATAAGGCGAGATTTGAATGTTTGAAAAAGTGTTCTTTCCTCTTTTTTGCAGTTATTATTGCGGGTTTATCATGTCAAGGCTAAAGAAGAAGAGAACTGCACAGTGACAATAAATTAAACAAAAAACACTTCGAAATCTACCTCAGCTTGTAGGCCTGCCTAAGGGGATTTTATTTCACTTAACACAAATGCAATTGTTCGGAAATGATCAATCTCCGCCATTTCATGCAGATCTCTAAACTTAAATAGATGAATTTTCGCTTCTCATCGTAATGATTACTCGATGGCGTAGTGGGTAAGATGAAAAGCTAATATGCTAGCGGTCCCGTGTTCGGATCTCGTTAGGTCGAAAATTTAAAGGATAGGAATAGATAGGTAGGGTGAAGGAGAAAAGGGATTGAATAGTAGAAAAGGGTAAAGAAGTGGAGAAAGGGGGGTCAGAATTTTCAACACTGTTAGTAGTTCCACCATTCACATCTCGATGTCTCGAATGAGAAGAGCTAAAGTGACGACCTGTTTTTCCCTCGTTTTTTAATAAAAATCCCGGGGAGGACCCCCGGTCCCCCATTTTTTGGATTTCCATACCCCACACCCCAAATAATAGCAAACTTTCGTCTGTGTCGGTCCCTCCTTTCAGTATTTTCTGGTTCCGCCTTTGGTTGAGACGAAAATAAGATATCCTAGGAGGAGCTTTGGTAACAGTTATTTTTTATTTTTTGTAACAGGTCGTTACCGTTATATACATGTAACAGTTACAAAGTAACAGTTACAAGAAATATTCCCCATATGTTTGGGAGCAGTGGATGCAAACGGTTGTGAATAGTTTCGTCTCCAGTTTACTCCAAGAAATCAAAGGTAAATCTGTTATTTTCGTACTTACCTCTGATGTAACTTCTCACATATTTTATGTACTGCAAACAACAGTATGTATTGACAGCAGATGAGTTTAATTTTATCAGTATATAGAACAAACCTTTACCAACGCTATGAGCGAATCACCAATGGATACGTTGGCGGGATTCTGTGCGCGCGGCGTTTAAACGAAATCTTGTATTGTGCCGAATTCGGGACACAAATATGTTCCTAATTCCGGACAGTTGAAAAGTATATGAATAAAACCTCTGTACGGTCAATAAGTGTAAATGTTTATTTAAAACCTACGAAATAATATTATAATATACATTATTGTTATTTTTTATATATTTATTCTTATCTATTTTTATTACAGTTACACAGCGTTCGAGATTTAAAAATAAAAATTGCTTTAGTGATCACAAAGAACTTAAATATAATAATAATTACTTTATTATAATGATTAGTTATTATTAATATAATACCGTACTAATTTATTATAATATTATTATAATTTATATTTTCGATTTAAGAAAGAGGTTTACATTACTAGAATCTAAAAACCTTCTGAAGATTGCATAGTTCTTAGAATAGCAATGTTCTTCTGCGAATATTATAAAAACAAAACCTTATATAATTATGTAACTTTTACAATATTGTCAATTATTAGTCGAAAATTAATCTACGAATATAACATTTTAAGCCTAACTGTTATTTCAGATGCCAGGAAAAGTAAAACAAAAAAGCAAATCATTGCCGAAATGTAGTGAAGATGATCTAAAGCAGGCCGTTGAAGAATTTCGTAGAGGGTCCTCTGTTCGAGTGGCAGCACAGAAATATGGGGTCCCAAAATCCACACTCCACGAGCACATAAGTGGAACTGCGAAGACGTCCAAACGAGGAGCCAGAAGCATGTTTTCGGAATACGAAGAAAAAGAACTTGCGACTCTACTTTTGAACGCTTCAAGAAAGGTGTTTCCTCTGACACCAACAAATGTTCGAAGCGCTGCGTTTCAGTATGCTGAAATGTGTCAGTACGACCACAAATTCAATACTGAAACTAAATGAGCTGGTCGAAAGTGGCTGAGGGGATTCTTGAACAGAAGTCAGAATCTATCCATCAAGACCCCCGAGGCCCTTTCTTTACATAAAGCTCAAGGACTAAATAGAACGGCCGTAGGGGAATTTTTTCAGTTACTGCATTCCGTGCTTGAAGATCATGACTTACAAAACAAGCCTGAATGCATTTACAATGTTGATGAGTCTGGGCTTCCTCTGAATACCAGAACAACAAAGGTGATTAGTGAACGCGGTAACAGGGACAGTGTGGCAATCACTAACAAAGAAAGAGGTGAAAACGTGACGGTAGTAGCATGTTGTAGTGCAAGTGGCAGCTATGTACCACCCTTCATTATATACAAAGGGATCAGGAGGAAGGAAGAGTTTGGTGATGGTCTGTTACCATCTAAATTTGTTCTGACTGAGACTGGATACATAAATGAAGCGACATTCCTCATTTGGCTTGAGCACTTCCAGAATAACAGAGTTCCTGGGAAATGTCTGCTCATTCTAGATGGTTACGCCAGTCATACCAAAAGTATTCATGTTCTGGACTTCTGCGAGAAAAATGACATCATACTTCTCTGCTTACCGGCCCATTGTACCCACAGACTACAGCCCCTAGACAGAAGCTTCTTCAAGTCTCTGAAAGTAAACTACTTTGCAGAAGGGACGAAGTGGATAAAGAACAACGCTGGTAGAAATTTCACCAAATTTCAGTTTCCAGAAGTGTTCTCAGCTGCATGGGCGAAGTCAGCTACCGTGGGTATTGCTGTGAATGGTTTTCGGTCATGTGGAATCATGCCGTGGAATCCAGATGCTATTCCTGATCACGTGTTTGCCCCATCCGAGGCTCTTGGAGGTAAAAGGAAAGTGCCTTTGGATCAACTGGATCAACTTACATTTAACCCACCATCCACTGATGAAGTAAACGTGCCACTGCCATCCACAAGTGGAAATGTAACACCAGTCAAGAGGCAGAGAACAACGGGACGCTCTCCTGTTAAGAACGTGACTCCGAGGAAGAAGACTTTTGCTACGGTCATTCCCATACTCTAACTGGACACTCCCCCAAAAAAGCAAACGACGACCCAGAAAGCAGCTGTTCTGACAACACCGGAATATCTTAAGGAATTACAATCCAAAAAGAGAGGTCTCCCAAGGCAAACGCCTTCCCAGTCAACGAAGGAAGCTGCTCCAGAAGTTGCCAATAAAAAGGTTTGTGCGGGAAATTCTGTCCCCGCAAAATCTGTAAATTTTAATAATGAAAAAGGCAAAGATTGCAGTTGTGGTTTTTGTGGAATAAGTTACTTTAGTTCCGTGTCAAGGCAGATAGGATCGTGTATTCAGTGTGGTAGCTGTCCCACTTGGTTTCATGAACTCTGTGTTGGTTCCAACGGGGAAAAACAGTTCACTTGTGGCAAATGCGTTGCAAAAACATTTTCTATTGTTGGGTAAATTGTTTATTTGTGTTGTTCTTTCTAACTACGGTAGCAATAAGTTTTTTAGGCTTCTTACTGGTGGTGTCCGGAAATAGGATACCTACCGTAAAGTGCATGTCCGGCAATAGGAACACTTGTGCCAATTCCCGGACAGTTGCAGCACCTTATTGTTTTTTAATATTACTTTGTTTGTTTAATTGTCTCAAAATGTTATCATTCAGTTCCGTTTATTAAAGTCTACATAATAATGTGGTGTTTTTTTCTCTCTTCAAACGACTGAATTTTTCTATTTACATACGAAAATTTCTGAAACATCCGGAAATAGGACCCCCTACCTGGAATAATACATCCGGCTGCAACTCGAGAACGAAGTAAGATAAAGCAATGCTGTTTTCACCATTGTTATTTTCACATAATTTCCAGCAGAATGAGCTAAAATAATTTTTGTTCCATAAGTTGCCAGGGCCTTTCGGGATTTTCTCTATCTACGGATAGCCTATTAACGTTTTTACTAACATTGCGTCACTTCGAATAATTGTAGCAGATATTTAAGATGAATAGAGTAATACTTTATGTAAAAGGTGAGGATTTTATTCAACATATTAGATTTATTACCTATAAAAGCCAGCTATTTTACTGGACGTTTTAAAATCGATTTCAAACTTAGAACTCACTTCATTTGACGATTATTTCTGTGTTCATAACAAAATCAGCTCTGAAAGCGTTAATAGGAACTTACAAAACTTTTTTTCCAACTGCTAGTTTTGCAGTTTTGCAATTATTCTATTGCAATTCTATTATTCTTTTGCATATTGATATTTAATTTGGCGGGGGACTTTATTTGGCAGGTTAATTGTAGCACCAGAAAGAACAAAACGATTAATTTGTTTTTTATCGTAAGGGGCAAGAAATTTATATTCTGGTTTTCCTGAGATTTTAGGAAAGGACTTGAAAACCATTGCCGATTTTACACAATAAACTACTGACATTATTTTAAATAAATTATAGATACTAACTTGTGCAGATGTGTTACTGTACATTGAATGTATTAGGTTTAATAATCGTTACGATAATGTAGCATGTAAATAACCGGGGAGATGGGACAAGGGACAAAAATCATGGTTTAGAGACGCACGGTAGCAAATACGAGGTTGTGGAGTGCTTCGAAGGTGCAATCTCGCGCAGGTCACGATTCGAATAAATGGATCAAGAACCAGCTAGGACTCAAAAGCAACAAAAGGCGAAGTAGCCTCAAAATGGTTGGCAATATAACAGCAGTCTAGAGTTTCCCCAGGAAGGATTAAAAACAATACCCATTGTTGACATTGTCACAATGCGATTGAAACTCTCCCCATGTTTGAAATCCCATCCTTAGACTGAAACTCGAGTAGATAGCATTCGCTCAATTCTGACCAAGAGTTTGAAAGAATCTTGCAAGGTCGTTCACGAAGAAGTCCTTGGTATATCCGAAGTTGTAATATTGTTTGTAAGTTAGAATCAGACTGAATAATTAAATGTCATAGCCGAGATTTGAACCAGGATCTTCGGCTTGCAATGACAAATTAAACATTATAACCTAGAGTCCCTTTTAGGTACATGGGAGGCAACCAGCAGGGACGTGCACCAAGATAAGACCAGTGCAACCCCACGGGGGTGCCACTTGGCCATGTATTCAAACTTTCTCCAACCGCGCGGTTTTGGCTTGTGACGTCATTAGGTTGACAGATCAACCCTCACCCGTAAGAGTGAATGGAAAACAGCTGATTTAAAAAAATTAATATTTAATTATAGGCAGCAAGTATCTCGTGTTGTAAGATGTCAACCTGAAGTATAATAACTCTGTTCTATTAGGCCATGTGGGAGAAATAGTAAAAGTCTTTATGGTTTGGTTTAAAAATTGTATCTTTTGAAGCTGTTTTTAGAGGTTTAGATTGAGTCTGCAGATGATGTCCAGCTAACTTAATGTATTATACTTTAAAGAGACAAGACTATTCTATCGTTGTTATTCGAAATAGGGAGGAAATGTTTTTTTTTTCTTAATCCTTCACTAACTACAGCTTTACCGTTATTAATATCATAATACTGTAAATGTTTTATAGACTAATTCTAATAGGTCTACTGCAGAAAGTAGAAATTTATATATTCTACTGACCTCCATTCACAATTCAACAAATAATATAGGCCTAATTAATATTGAAGGCTTCAATATAGATTCCATGATTTACAGGAAGTAATGTGTTGCTACTTAGTTATGTATTTGTTTTAGTGATTAAAAGCCTTTATTCTAGATAATGTCACAACTAATGTAATTAATAACTTACTGTATTTATTTATATAATATATTATTGGAAGTAGTGTGCATGTATCAGTAATATGATTTAAATGTAATTAATATAATTTAATGCAAACTTTATAATGGTTGTCATGTAATATCTTGCTAAAAATTTCAGTTGTGTAATTTGGATGGGTAAATATTTTTAGACATGACAAGTCTTTAGTAGTCTATGAATAAAGTCACGTTAAATCTTGTCATACATCAACAAATGTTTTATTATAACCTATATATCAATATAAATTACTGTGATACCTAGTGATATAACAATCATAATGATTGCTACATAGTAAGCCTAGGAGGAGAATTATGTGCCCATGGTCGTGGGTTCTATCCCGTTCCAGGTCGATGGCATAAATGAAACAGACCTTTGTCTCTATAGATTTACAGGCTCCATCTACTGAGGGAGAAAATTCCGGCTCACCGGCGAAGATTACATGGCTGTCATTAAATACCTTCAAATTAAACGAGTTGGTGTGTGGTATAAAAATACTTCCCTTGTTCAGTGAAAGAGTACATACTAGATACATTACCTTATGACAATTTAGTAACTAATATAGGCCTAATTGTAGTTAGTACTGTATAGATTTTTTTCCTGCAAGTAGTTTATAAATAGTTATAACTTGTGCCTACCGTATTTTAATCCCTCCCTCCCTCTCTTCCCTCTGTCGTAGTTTTACTTCTCCCTTTTAGGATTTAAGCGACCCAAGCCGCCCGGGCCTTACAGGGCCGCGACCTGTCGGGAGAGGGATTATCTTTGAATCACATACATACTTTCTTGACCAGACAAGGACATGGATGGCCTCCCCCGATGAGTGATCAGCCCAACGCGGGGCCACCTCCGAGACAACACGAACACATAGGACGGTACACACCATTCACACACACACTCACGCAGATCAAGGCGAGGATGGGGATGAAGATGATAATGACGGCCAGACGATATCCGGGGACCACAAGGGCCTAAAGTTACCTGACACTTGTCTCAAAGGTGAAGGAAAACCCCGGAAAAAACCTCGCCTAGGTAACTTGTCCCGACCAGGAATCGAACCCGGGCCCGCTGCGTGAGAGTATTGAACGCATCTCCTGAGCCACAGCGGTGGACGTATTTTAATAAGAAGTATTTTAATATGAAGTATTAAAATTAATTTAAAAATGTGGTTCTTATTTCCTGCCTATTTCGAATACGAAGATTAGAAATAGTCCTGTGTTATAGTCTCATGAAACTCCAATACATTCATATTATCTTAACATCACATGCAGATGTGATCTTAGCCTGTAAAAACAGCTTCAATAACTACGATTTTTAAACCAAACCCGATCGATTTTTACAATTTCTACCACACAGCCTAATAGATCAGTTCTTATACTGTGGGCTGGCATGTTAGAACACTTGATAGTTGCTGCCTGTAATTAAATAATAAAGGTTAAAAACCATTTGTTCTCCATTCATTTCTTATGAGAAAGGGGCTGCCTGACATCCTAGCCACGTCACATCCCGCAGCCAATGACCGCTCAGGGTGGCAAGTGGACTAACCTTTAGTATTTTAAGAACCTTGGTGCAACCCGACCATCCCGTCCTAGCGGTACTATATAAATTTACCAAGAGTAGCCTAATGAAATTCAAAATATGAGTACTAGATACAAAGTTAATCTTAATTTGTCTTCATTTTCATTAGCCTGTTATCTAATAGATGTTATTTTGAATGCACTAAATAGTTTAACTGTCATCCTATTGAATTAAAAACCTTGTCGGAAAATAAATAATTATCTTTCAAAACTGCTCTGAAGAAATATCGATGTATTGCAAGTATTTTATTCAGTAGATGAGTAAATTATTGATTTTCAGCATTAGTAATCCATTATTTTTAATCTCTTAATCGTGGATGGTGTATTTATGTTTGGTATTTGCTATTGCATTATTTTAACAACAGGAGTAGGCTTAAGATTATTAAAGTTACCGGATTAATGGTCGCAGCCAGAGGGCTTATTTTATTGAACTGTGTAAGAGACTTAAGATCGGTAAGGTTATAATCCACACTGTTGCCCTCACAGCACTGAAAGGGCCCATAAGGATTTTAATACACATAAGTTACAAAAGTACCAAAATACCTATTAACAAATCATCTACATTGCCCAGTTTTGAAGTAAACTTGGAGATTCGGCAGATAATCGTCAATTCGCTGCAAACCAGAAGCTGGGACGCAGCTAGACTGCAGGATGACAGACGTATATTAGAATTTACACTTGAAATTATTACTGAAATGAGAATTTTTTTCTGTATTGTACACTTTAATGGTGTGGTATTCTGGATTATGGTGGTCATCTGAATTTTCAGGCAAAACAAACTAATTAAAAATTAATTAGCTCAACATATCTAAAATCAATAATTGAAGTAATGTGCTCAAAAACGATTCAACCTGCGAAAGAATGCGGTTTGATTTAATAATTATAATAATAATAATAATGATAATAACAGTATGCCCTATAATAATAGTATTTTATTGTCTATGGACTCATATAGGGCCTACAAGTAGGCTATCAGACATTGTCAAAATTGATCAATTACTCGTATGTACAATATATCTGTTTGAATAATAAAAAAATGTTCCAATTACAATCCATACAAGAATTTCCCTATTAAGTAATTCTTTAACTTAGTTGTATGATTATTATTTGTGCTTGTATCTCTTCATTGAATGATGTACCACCAGATGTGAGTGGTTTGTCACAATGAAACATCATATGCGAATAAATATCCTGGATTTGTTTTTGTTTTCAACTGATGTTATTTTTAAATTCATTCGTAAAGGCCATTTTTTAAGTTTTGAAGATGAGAGTTGGTCCGTTTTGCGCGCTTCTCTAAGTGAAAATTAAATAATTGGCATTATTAATATGCCAGCCTAGCATACCCAATAATTTTTCAGGTGCTAAATTTAAACAAATCCTTGCAAATTGTCAATTGCACGAGGACTTAGTAGTCCCAATAATAAAGAACTGAAGTCATTTTTTAAAAAGATTTTTCTTGTTTATAAGGTATAAGAACATCAACATTTATCAGTTCAAGGTATGTGGCTGGTATTCGCAAGGGCCCTTATTGCCGGCCTATTTGTGTGTGTTTTTTTTAATGGTTTCCCCAGATGGAAAGTAAATACCAGCTTGGATATTTACTCTCCATCACTCACCGCTGCTTTTCTATCCTATATCATAATCGTCAACATTAAATATCAGTTATTACCAAAAGCCCTAACACTAACAATAGAAAACAAATGCTCATCAACAGGTATAAGGCTACTGATATTCCTACAGAACCTAACACGTGATATTACTTCGATATTGAAACGTGTATAAATAAAGTTGAAATTACAGAAATATATATTTTTGGACACGGTTGATATTATTAACGATAAAAACAGTAAACATAAATATTGCGGTAAGAGTCAAGATATTATAGGCTAGCCAAACTTGCAGATTAAAATAAGACCCAGTTAATCCAATATACAGCCAAGGAGCGTACTAAAAGTAGCACTGACTTTCTATTCATTCTCTCGAAAATTTTAATTTGGAAGAGTGTATTAGAGGTAGTGATACGATATTTTACCAATTGTTTGTACCATGATCCTACATATTTTTACACTTTATTTTTGATGTAGTTATTGTTTAACAAAAAAAAAAAACATATTATGGGTCGGTAAATGAATCGGCATATGCTAAAAGGGCCTCAGAGAAGTCCGAAAAGAACTGTTTGTATGGAACCCTAATTTTATTTTAAAACTAATTAACTTTACTGGAAGGTATTACTTACCTCAACGTTATCCTTTTTTACTATATTAACATTTTTACATGAGAACCTTTTAGCGTATAAAAAGCAATTTTCATGCGTAACTCAGTTTGCCATTTTTTGTGACTGAGGCCCTTTTAGCATGTGCCGATTTTAATATATTATAGGTCTATACATTTCCGTAAAAATCTGTGTTAAAATGATCAATGATATTAAGAAAATATTGTTTCTTTTAGAAAAGAACACTAATGCCGACAGGTTTTTAAAGGTGGGATTATCCAGATAAAAATTAATTCCAGATAAAAATTAACTGTTAGGTTTGTCAGGTTTCTGCAGATTGTACAGGCCAATGTTGTGTATCGTGCTGAATAGCTGCACCCGCTATGCTAGTGTATAATGATATATTTTTCCGATCCAGGTATAAAAATAGCCGTAAGCGCCACATCAGAAGAACGCGTAGGCCTACACTCTAAATACACTGATTCTGGGATTAGCTAACTATAAGCGACCCTCATTAGGAAGGGAAACATTGTAAAACCATTCTTCAAAGTCACTCCGGTCCTCGAGCTGTGGATTGAGACGAGGTCGTCATGTTTGAAAATATAATTTATGAAAGCGAGGCCCGGAAGGTCTTGGAGGAAAGGTTTTAAATGTGTATCCTTCTAATGAGGATCGCTCATTCTACGCGAATCCCAGAGGCAGTATATTTAGAGAGTATACATTCTTCTGATGTTGCCGACATATTGTTAGTGTACACTAACACACAGGGTGCAACTATTCAACAGGGTACACGACACCGGACTGAACAATCTCCAGATAAGTCAGAATACTCAATCAGTCATAGGAGAGAGGTTCCATCCGGCGTTGTGAAGTGAAGTGAACTCTGGCTTAGCTCAGTTGATTGAGCGTTGGCACGGATAGCCGAAGGTCCTGGGTTCAAATCCCAGTGTCAGAGATTTTTTTCTCCTATAATATTATCATGTAATGTCCAGCATAAACAGTAATCTGTAGTTCATGAATGCTTATGCATACATCTATCTGTCAGTATTGCTTTTAGGCCTTTAATAAGGGTAGCCTATTGCTCAATAATGTCTATGGGTAAGTAGCAGGGAGAAGTGTTATGTAGGAACCTCAAGAACTGATGCTTTCATGAATTGAAATAAACTTTACTATAGGTTTGTTCCCAAAGTCAAGTCATGTACTCTCAAGTATCACGACACATATGCACATTTTCAGTTTCGCTGCGCAACGTATGCGCACAATGACATTTTTCAGCGTACTCACAATGTATGCAGGCACCGTGGTACTCGATAGTAGGCCTACATGACTTAGCTTTGGGAGTTGACCTTACACCAATTGCTTTTGTGGTTTATTCTATTAATTTCATAGTTTATACTTTGCGGTTTATAGGGAATGTTTACTGACAAATGTAGTAACCATACCTGCAGCGAGGTTCGTAATAAGTACAGTGACATTATTTTTAGATGAGCCGCTGGAGCGCCTTTACCGGCCGACGACTTGCTTCCAGGCCGCCTAACCGTGCGTTCTCGGCACATTGCAAAAATAACCTCTCTACATATTAACTAATTAGCCCATTGAAAGATTTACTGCGTATAAAACCTATAAAGGGTAAAAAGCACAACCTAATTTGAGATGTAATTATGTGAACACACAATTATACAGAGTGTTCTGGTATAATACAATGAAAGTGAAATTTATAGAGAGGTGTGGGAAAAAAAAGGTAAGGAATAACAATGTTGTCTTGGGCGGAAATCCGGGGCTGAAGAGCACAGAACTTAGACCAGGAAGACCTTAGGGCAATGTGTCTGGCACATAACATCCGCACACAATGTTAAGTGCCATCCGTGGAATTACCTGTCGCGACGTCTCTCTTCCAGAAGAGTAGAGAAGCTGACCTGGTTATCAGAATTCTTTCTCTTTCAATCTTAACGTGCACAAAACTGTCGGTTTCTCCACCAAACAATAGCAGTGTCTTCACAAGTGCTACAACGTCAACACTTTCGTGTCGGAATCCGCAGTCAGGTGGGTGTATGTTCATGCACTTTACATTCTGTCAATGTGTGTCTAATTAGATTAGATTTTTATTTAGTCCATCGGAATTTATAGGCAGTGTTGTAGTCCCAAAATTTTCACAGGATATATCCTAAAGTTTTGGAAGCTTTTAGTGGAGATCACTTTTTTAAAATTTCTGTTTGGACAGACACAGTTAATATAAAACTTACGAATCAAATAAAACTAATGCCATTTCTGCGAAATAAATTTATAAAATATCAGACAGTAACAATACCCATAATTTGACATAAAATAAGATATATTAGTGTATAAAAAGGAGTTTTAAGATAAAATATGTTAATAACATTGTACTCACATTCAAACACAATGACTGCAGTAAACAATTAGTTTGAAGACACTCTGTAAAATCTCCTTGAGCTGTTTCATTTGTCTGATCAAAGACACGTGAAACTGCGAATCTTGACGTGTAACAAGAACTTCTTGTACAAATTCTTGGAGTCTGTTGTAGCTACGACCGCTTATGTGAGAGATATAAACTAAAACCAACCGGTAGACCGTTGAATCTATGACTATATAATATAGTATTTGAGTTGGTGTTTCCGTGTAGACCATATTTAGTTGTGAAATTATTGCAGATGGTGATTGCTCTGCTCTCGTAGCAACTGGGAAAGAAAGAGCATGGCTAAAATAGTTTTTTTTGCAACATAAATCAATTTGCCCATTGATTTTTATTCATTTGTTTATAACACTACGATACGCAGATATCTGCAGTTTTTTTATAAAGGTGGGTAGAAGTAGGGCCTAAATGGACGAATGGTTTTGACGAATATATTTGGACAAAACTCACTATGAGGGTTTTTTTAAGCTAGGGAACTCGAATCTTTGTCCTCGGGCGGCACACTTTAATCGTGAATCGCAACTCGAAGTCGGATTTTTAGCTTTTTAAATTTTAATTATATCAATCATTAAAATTTTATGCAGGGTTTGCATGTAAGGGTAAGGTTCATGAATCTGGGGTTAGTATTAATCGTTTCATTTCGAATCTGTATGCCCATGTGACAACACACGGTTCGTTTTAGTATTTTAATTATCTATTTAATACTTCGAATAATATAATTTAAAATAAAGTTGTGTAAATCATGTGGTTTATCTAAAAACGTGGTCAGTGTTATGATATGCATTTATTTTCTGTTAATTAACAGATTTAAATAAAATATCTAGCGTTTGAATTAATGCACGCGCGTGAAGCCGCGGGAACCTGCTAGTAAGCGAGTTATGGTAGAATAATCCAATAAAATTAATGAATACACAATTAAAATAGCTAAAACTGTCATTAAAACAGAAGTATAGGCCTAGACAATGAAACAGAAGGCATATACCTGCATATACTCTCTACTATAGCACTGCATATAGCATACTGCACTTATTATGGGCTACGTAAAAACAATTGAAAGATTTTTCAGTAGCGTCATAAATATAAAATGTGTGTAGAGTAGTTTTATAAATAACCAGCAAAATCTACCCGTTCTTAACGGGCTATGTTCTGTAGCTGGGTTAAAAAAAAGAGTTGTAAATTTGTGTTAATTTATTCATTACATCATTTTTAACAATTTCGCAGAGACATGTCAACAGGAAAAGGAATAAGAAAAACTATATTTTTTTAGGCAATGATCTCTGTCAACAATTAAAAAGTGTCAATAAATTCGTGAAGACCGTTGTTATATCAATCCTTCAGAAGCTATTAATTCTTTTGGTAATATAAATATTCGCTTTAAAATAAACGATGCAAAATATGTTCCTCAAATCTTATCAGTTTATCACATATAAGTGTTAAGATATGTATTATTGAGGCTTCATGTTGAAGCAAGAAACCGTGCATTGAATCCTTACACAAAAACATTCTAGTAATAACAACACGACTGCAGTAGAATTCCATCTATCCGGATTAATTGGGAACAGACGCGATCCGGAAATCAAATATCCGGATAATTGGAACTATGTATATTGAACAGTACTGTCCTTATATAAAGTGTCACATCTTGAACATATAGGTCATTCAGTTGATTTGCTAATAAACTGCCGATTTTTTTTTTTTTTGCTAAACGTTTTGCTTTTTCGCAAATAATCGGCCCTGAAAGAAGGTTTCCCAAATGCTGTAAAAACTATTTGAATAGACTACGGTCTCAGAGCGATCCTATTAAAGCTGACAAAATTTCATTTTACCCTAGGGTCCTAAACTTAACTTAATAATGCAGTATAGATGAAGTTAGGTTGTCAGAACATGGCTATAAACACCACCTTAGAAATCAAACTGTACACAAGGCTAGAATCATCATCATAATCATTGTTATTATTATTGTAATTATCGTTACTATTATTATTACTAAGACCCAGATTTTAGGTTTTATAAACCCTATAATAGTTTTTTAAGCATTAAAATATGGAATGATAATTTTTTCACACTGGTCATGTGTAGGCTAAGGTGGAAAGGTTGAGTCAGACTGAAAAATTCAATTCCATAGCCGGGATATGAACCAGGATCTTCGGCTCTCCGTTCCGCTGCTCTACCGTTGAGCTACCATGGCAATATGCAGGTACAATATTAAATTCTCGAACTGACTCGCATATCCCGGTATACCACCAGGCGTTCTCAATACGAGATACCAACCCAGTGGCGACTTAAACCCATAAGTACTTAAAGGTCCAGGCTTCGTAGTAAACCACCGGTAGGTCACAGTGGAATGATAATAATTCTTTCACACTGGCCGTGTGTGGGCTAAGGTGGAAAGGTTTAGTCAGACTACTATGAAGTTCCCTATTGGCCAAGGTGGCGCAGTCTGTATGGCCCTGGATTTCTGTGCCCAAAGCCGCGGGTTCGATCTCATTCCAGGTCGATGGCATTTACAGGTATATAAGAGAAGTACTGCGGGACAAAATTCAAACACATAGGCGACGGTCACAGCCCTAAGTTGCATTACACCCCAATAGCTAAATAATCATAAACCCATCACTATCAAGTTCACAATGTTGCAAACTTGCGAATTGATAACCTATGTGTAATGATTCACAGGCTTACTTTCTCGCATATACGTAGTATTGTGATCGCAATAAAAATCGAAATCGAGACATCATTGGGAATAGGCCTACAGGCCTAGACTCCCAAAAAGAGTCTTTGGAATGATATTTGTCCGTCTGACTGCCTGTCTGTCCGTTGTTGGTAAACGGTTCATTGTACAGTAGGCCTATTTAAATACTTATATTTTTGGATGATGGGCTTTGTTGCACTGTTATTTCCTCACCTAGAATTCTGTTTCCAGTAACATTAAGGTGAGTTTTGATGAAAACTTTTTTTCAAAATCTTGATTTCTTTTTTAAATTGACTCTAATGACTACAATAAAAATGTAAATCTCAAAACTTCTATGTATGACTAAATGGCTATATTCGATTTGCTATAAAAATCCGTTTACTCGTGTCCACTTTCAATTGGTCTAGGCTATTTCTATTACGGTAGCAGATACACGTTTTAAGTGCATCTGTGCAAAAATTTCAAGGGATGAGGATGACATATAACATAATATACCGAAATGCGTCTACAGACGTATATAGGCCTGCAAAGAAAAAGGATCACAGCTTCATTTATCCTGCAACATCTTTTATTGTACTTTTATCTTTCTTTAACGACATAACATAATTTTAGCTTTATTATATGAACTTTGTATTTTAAGTATACAATTTTTAACCATTATATGCGATGTACTGAATAATAATTTTAATGTAAACATAGCATTTCAAGTATTATTGTACTTTTATCTATCTTTAACGACATAACATAATTTTAGTTTTATTATATGAACTTTGTATTTTAAGTATACAATTTTTAACCATTATATGCGATGTACTGAATAATAATTTTAATGTAAACTTAGCATGTCAAGTATTTGAACACATTCTTTATATAAGATAATACTTGTAGATGGTATAAGGTTTTAAATATACATATTAATTTAAAAGTCTGACCGCAGTCGAAGATTTTCAGGACGTTATAAACACTGGACAAGAAGTCCAGAAACCGTGGGTCCCATGCCGTAGATTTACTGCACGTTAAAAACTTCAAACATGATAAAAAGTGGAGTGGACAGTATGTCATAACTCATAAACGTTAAAAACATGCAGGCATTTAAGCTTAATTTCATATTTTGTTTAAGAAACACCTAAAATTAAAATAGGGTAAAACGTGCATTTATTCCATTAATAAAAATGTTTAAAAATAATACTTGAGACAAGGAAATGTCACAATGAACGCATGGCATGCAGTAAGATTCTGGGCACTAGTCACATCCCACTCTTTTCGGGGAAGATTTGTATAGGCCTACGTGTGATTGTGAATGTGCGTAAAATGCCTGTGCGCGTTTTTGGATTTGTTGTACAAGTCTGAGGCTTATTCTAATGACCATAAATTTCTTCTGGGTTGATCCTACGAACACTACTGTCAACGAATAGTCACGTTCTGGCGTCTTAATGGAGAAAAATGTGGAATAACTGTGAATTGTAATTGAATAAAACTCGGAACTGATTTGAAAAGATCACACTTCCGAATTGAAGTAATGGTGGTGTTAGATCATGGTCCTGAGTAACAAAAGATAAAAACCTTAGTGTTTTTGTAAATGGGTTAAAATAATAATAATTATAATAATAATAATATTAATAGGCCTAATGTAACTCAGGACAAATATCACTGCCGTTGTAGTGTTTACGAACTATGTTCTTCCACAGTGATGTAATCGCACTGTGCAGTACACTCAGCACGAAATATCAGTCGCCTATAACCTGACGAGTTGTCATTGTGTCGTGCTGCGGACAGCACCATTTAGTGTTAGTATACGTAACCAGGCTTTAAAACTTAGTGCCCGAACACACAGAGGGAGTTGATTCCGGTTACCAACAACCTGAGTATAGGGGGTGGGGGTTGATTGCGTAGGCTGATAAGACAGTAGCTGATAGCAGTACTGAGAAGTGAATGCGCTTGTGGTACGGTGCCTCTCAAATTGGTCAACAGTGTACCTTGTCATTGTGCGTGTTTATACGTGTTCGGCATCCGAAAGTAAAGTGTTCTAAAACTCAAACATATATTGAAACATTTGGGAGGGACTATTATACACAAACAGGAGAAAGTATCGTTTTGCATGCTTGTAATGTGAGTTTAGATAATGAGAAGTTATTTTGTGGTCTTCCTATATCTGTATTTCGGTTTGTTTACTATCACGTGAACTAGCATATGGTATCTAGGGCATACGCCGAGCAAAGTCTGTACGGTACGGTTGCTGTTAACATATTCGATCGGGCACTAAGTTTTAAAGCCTGTACGTAACTCACGGGATCAGTAGCTCCAATTCAGGATTAAATTGTAGACAAAAAGTACAAGTATTTCTAAAACATGACATATTATTGTGAATGATATTCTGTCACAGATGGTACTTATTTATCATTTCCTCCTATCATTCCCTGCAAGGACCTATATGCGGACGTAAACATCGACAGCAACGCTCTTTGCCCAGCGACATCCCTAAATGTCCTGGGTTGTAATAATAATACGCATAGAGAAGCTTAGAGAAAATAATACATAAGTAAAAGATATTTAAAAAATGAATAGGGAGATTACTAAATTAAATAGAAAGATTGGAAATTATTTATGCAAGGTTAAAATTATGTGGGGAGGGGGACGAAATAAACTTTAGGTATTAAGGAGAATAGAGAATGGTTTGAAATCTAGTTGTGAGTTATAGTGGTGTGCCGGATTTGTTTTCTTTGCTGGTTTATTTTTGTAGATGGTTATGGGTGTTTTTGCTAATTCTTACACGCTTTGACCCTGCGGGTCCGGGGGTCACTGAATGTACATGAACATCAGTATTTGTTTTATTAAGCAAATCAACAGCATGTCCCGTTACAGTGTAACACTGCATGTATTCTTTACCAAAGACAGTCTTTTGTACAATATGAGCTACTTATTTGTCTTTTGCTATATACTTATTCTAGCATTTCTCATTCTTGTGTAATATATCCTCTACATGTTTCTGCCTATGATGTATGTTACCTATTGTAGGTTACCTAACTTAATTGTATTAGTTTACAGTTAGATCATTTTCCATATATTATTATTTACAATTGCTAACCTTGTTAAGAACTAATTTAAGTTGTATTACTATTTACATCATAATATAAATTTAGTATGAAGATTTATTGTACCATTGTCCGCATAATTCATGGTACTACATGCCATTGTACTGTATTTTTTAAATTGTCAGCAATAATCTGATATTAGGCCTATAAAATAATAACATCAGTTAGACAACTAGGATTTCTATGCATTTCAACTAAACAGGTGGATTTACGTGAAAAGTCTGCACTTTTTGTTTGTTTATAATAATTACTGTTGTTTTCGTTGGAAGATGCATTTGAGTAAAAGTGATGTCTGAGATGATGCAAGTAGAGCACGGAGATGAGCTGCATCTGACCTTATTCAGACTCCAAGTGTAACGAATGGGCTTTCTATCTCAGTGAGTCTCCCATGGACCTCACTCCACACACTGTAACATGGAAACAGGGTTCTTGCGTTTCTTTCGTGATTTTGGATTTTTTTAAAGCCTTTTTATACAATAAATACATATGTGTACTCATTCAGGCTGGATATCGAGCCCGTCTTTCATCTGTATTAAGCAGTGGCGTGTGGTATAATATTAGGTGAGGGAAGCAAACATCTAAAGTAAACTGAACTCCGTAGCGCTGCACCCCTGGAGGAACTAGGCCTACCATGCGACTACTGCGTCTTTTACCATAGGCAGATGGCAGGATTGGGGACATAAGGTCAACATGCCAGTACCCACTGCCGTTATTGACGGTTTCCGTGACCGGAGCCGCCATTTCTCAATCAGTTTGTATCACGAGGCTGAGTGCACCTCGTTCCAGACATCCCTACTTCATGAAAAAATCCGAGAAGGTACCGGAATAATAATATTATAGTCTAGATTTATATACGTCTATAGTATAAAAATGACAACTCGCCTGAATTTATTTAAAAACCAAATTAATTCGCCTAACCTTGGCAGCAAAATTGCCAATTACTTTGACATAGTTCCTAACCTAACTGCAACAAACTTAGCCCTGCATGTCACTAATATTAGTATCACTATTCCTAACAACTGCTACTTAGCCAGTGGCGTACCTAGACCACTTGGGGCTCGGGGCGGATTTATTTTTGAGGCCCCCTCCCCCCAGCAAAAGCTACCAACACGGCTACTTTTAACTTCTATTTCTATGGCTATCTTTTTTATCTTTCAGTTCGTCTCCATGGGCTAATCTATACGAAAAAATAATAGACAAAATAAGGGAGCGAACTCATGCAGTATTTAATGTACTTAGGCCTATTTATTATTATATTAGAACAATAATAGTAAGTTAACAGATTAGCAAAATATAAATGTGTGCAAAATTACAAAGTCATGAAATGGAAAAAAGGTTACGTTTAAATATGACAAAGTTAACATAATTTTAAGGTAATAAACAACAGTTTTAATTTATTCGTAGAATCAGATAATAAATTAGCAAAATCTGGATAATATTAATTCAGAACATGTAATAGTTACGTTTAAAATTGTCTTTTTATAGTTTTTACATTAGAAAATTGTCTAATTGTCTCGTGAAAGTTTATTTTCATAGCCAGATTGCTCTCGATGTATAACATTATTAGTCCATTTAGTCTGATTTGGCTCATTGTTAAGCGCAAATAGTTTTTGTTTCAGTTCTGAAAAACTTCTTTCATAAGTTTCAAGTGATATGTAAATAGTTAAAAACAACTTTTCTCCTGATTTCTGTGTTTAATCAAAAGGGCCTTGTTTGTTTTGGAAAAATTCACTGCCTCGTTTTACAAAATCAGGTGGAACATTAATTTTTATATTAGGGTGGGGAATCAAGGGGCCCCCATAGTAAGTGGGGCCCGGGGCGGACCGCCCCACCCTTGGAACTCTACTGCACTTATCTAGAATCGGAAGTTGGTACATAGAGCGGGGCTAAAGTGTGCGGAGTGCGTAATGAAGGAAACTAAACACTATATATATACACACAGTATACATATATTATTTGTACATGTATGGTGCATCGTTATTCCACACAAAACTTTTAAAATAGGGTTATACTTGTAATCACACTTACAATTCAAACTAAGAGCTTCGAATGTGGTAAATATTCTTGAGTCGGAGAGTGTAAAGTTTTTGGGAGTCTTCATTGATCAGAAGCTGACTTGGAGTCAACATGTAAATTATATCACTGCTAGGCTGTCGAGGGTTATCTATCTAACACACAGCCTTAAGAAGTGCATACCTCGTAATTATTTGCATACTTGTTATTTTACATTCTTTCAAGGTACAATGCAATATGGTCTGCTACTATGGGGTAACTCCAAACACATTGAAAGTATACTGATCCTCCAAAAAAAGCTGATTAGAATCCTCACAGGATCATCTAGGCGGGAACATTGCAAACCATTATTCATACAAAAGAAAATATTAACGGTGGTAAACCTGTACATTTATTCGGTATTGATTTATACAAAAAAAAATCTTCCAGACTTACAATGTAGAAATGAAGTACATCATTACAACACTAGACATAATAATCAAATATATATTCCGCATCACAGGTTATCCAAATCATTAAATAGCTATAACATTGTAGGGCATAAGTTATTTAACAAACTTCCTCTAGAATACCAACTGCTACCTATAAACATTTTCAAAAGGACAGTATATGACTGGCTGATAAATAACCCCTACTATAGTATTGATGAATTTTATACATGTAATATCAATACTGTATGAGCTTCACCATGGTGTGTACTCATTTTTCTTTTACTTGGGTTTTATGTATTATTTATAGGGCTTTCTGGGACGTAACTATATATTTGGACAATTTTTTTATGCTGGTCCTTAACCTGATATATTTATATACTTTGACGTTGTCCATAGCTAAATGTTTTAGCTCTATGACAATAAATTGCTTATTATTATTATTATTATTATTATTATTATTATTATTATTATTATTATTATTATTATTATTATTATCCAAGAATAAGTGGAAAACAGTAATTTATAATAAACAATCATAAGCATACCATGACATATTTTAAATGAGCTAAGCTGTCAACAGAGTATAACCTATTATAGGCCAAAATTGGCTGCAGTTGAAATATTTCTAGTTTATTACTACACATAACATAATTCTAATAGATGTTTTAAATAATTTTACTTAGCCTATACTATAATTAATTCATACGTGAGATTTTATCATTTGCTAGAATAAATACTGCATTATTAACTTCGTTTATTTTTTTACATTCTCAATATACGATATATACCTTATTTCTTGACGCAGTTAGCCAACTTTAAATAGATTTATGTACATAGACATGATTAAGTATGATTTCTAATGTTATTGTAATTTCGCCAAAAGTAGGCTACCTACCTATACCAAAATTATATTAGAGTATATCACACATATAGAATTTAAAAAAAAAAATTAGATACATAATTAACTGATGCAAACTGAACGGATGTCTTTCTAATATTTTAAAGAGTGTAATTTATACTTGTTACATTATCTCTAGTAAACTGTGTACCAAACTGAATTTCTCTTTTTGCGAAAGTGTTCTTTTACCATATTCAGAGCAGGATTTATTTTGTCTATATTTTTTAAAAGTAAATTCACTGAATTCAACATAGGGGAAGACTGCAAACGCTGTAACAATTTAGGGTTTATCGTTTATGAAAGAATACATCACTGACATTTGGAAATGGTATTGAAAAAAAAAATATTTTTCCCCAAACCTTCTAGAATCTAGATTTATAATCCACTTGAGCTCTTTTAAAATTTATTAATACTCCACTATCCTCAAACGACGTTTTATCGCCTCATTTCAACTTAGCCCTATTTCCCTCAGTCAGTACTTCTTCTTCTTCTTCTTCTTCTAATGTACTTGGTATTTGGCCTCAGTCAGTAACTAACAAGATAGCACACTATTCCACCCCCGTGATTTCTAAATAAACAAACCAACTCAGTCCGGTCAAGCATAAAGGCTAGGAAGCTTTGGCAAGGGGTTGGTGTGTCTCATCACGTGATAAGTTGCGCAAGTACCTTCGTTTATTCTGACTTTGGTTTATTGGTTACAGTAGTGAGTCTCCTTGTGCTGAGGTAACGTGTGATTCAGAATAGGTGGTTGAGAGAAACATAAGCTATGGATTTTTGCGTCGTTGACTAAGCTACATTTAGATTTCACAAAGTACTGCACCAGCAAATAATGTTCTTCGGTGGATATCTGTAAGTACAAATCGTTTGTTTCTTGATTTTGATGAAAATGAAAGATAATTGTTTTTTAATCATCATGGCCAAGTAGAAGATAAAGCACTGGAGGTTCAGTATAATAATTTTTTCATTGTTCCCAATTACACTAGTCATAACAAAAAATCTTTATTAGAATTAAATAATCATACTCGGGTAACCATTGCGTCAGGCCTAACAAAATTATTTATTAGGAATAAATTGAAAACAACTGATTCACAGACTTCAACTCATCATGATCTCACATTTATTCCAAACGTACCGGTAACGTATCGCGCTAGATAAGTGGAATTGCCTAAATTGTCTGAATCCCTACTAGAACTTCATGAAGTGCTTGGAACATTGGATTTGAAAACAAATAAGGACAAACTATTCATACTTCTGAACAAAGTTATTATATTTTCAACGTAAAATAATTTGAATATTCTTTGAATTCATAGAACTGCACCAATTAATTATTATTCCTTGAGGTTTTCATATTTCATATACTACCTACCTGAATATTAGCGTTTATAGAGTTGGGTGGGTAGAGCACTATGCCTATATCCTTAGCATTACAATTTTCCTTCCTGGAAACATCGTTAAATATACTTACTTTTGTTCAGGGTATTGATTAAGGGGTGAAATTAGTCGTTTTTAGAACTTGATCTTATTTTTACCCATTTCAATCAATTCGTTTTTATTACGCTTAAAACACGCCAGCCATATTATGGTTCTGAGCGAAGAAGAAATACCAATTATGAAGCAGGATGACCAACTGTCCATCTTGCATTAAGGTAAATAGTGGCAGATAGAATCTACTTGAGTGGAAGTTAGGTTAGGTTTATTAGGTTATGAACAGTGATATTAGTTTTGTAGGGCTTACCGAATTCACGCGTTTCGAAAACGTGCCATATTATATCCCGTGAGGTGTGTGTGTTGGTCAACCTGTGTACCCAGATAAGATGGCCGTCAATTATATGTTATTATCATGAATTATGTATTTTAAGGTAAGAGAACTATAGGATGTATTCTTATATATTAACAAATTTTGCATCTAATTAAAATCCTTGCACCTAGGGATACATTATAACCTTGTTTCGATTAGTGAAAATTAAAACTGGAATGCTAAGGAGATAGGTTTGGACCCGAGTTTTGTTTTCTTTCTACTTCTCAACAACGTGAACCAGACTTAAATCATTGCGTTTGAACATTTGGTTTCTGAATGTTGGAAATTTAATTTGAAACAGTTACTCATACATAACTTATAGCAGAATTTAGCCACGTTTTTCTTCATATACAACTTGTGGAAATCTGGTGGACGAAAATTCAAAAGTTTCACATGACAACAGAATATAGAAACAAACTAATTCCGAAATAGGATAATTTCCTAAATTATGTCTCACTACCACTTTTACCAGCAGACGATGTAAACTTTTGCTTACAGGTGGCTTTATGGCAATACAACCAAATGATGAAATGGTTTTTAAGTTTTGAGATTATATTGTCGTGATACATATGACCTCAAATACAGAATTTCCTTCAAACATATGGGCTGAGGAATCGCCTTCAACAAGAACAACATGAAATCACTCAGAGCAACATTATTCTAAAGTCAGCAACATGATTTATTCCGCTAGCCCAAGTAGGCCTACTTATCTATTTTATATCAAGCTGAAAGATATATAAATATTGACAGCCTACATTAAAATGCAAAGTAAAGTGCCTAGGAGCTACCAAATACTGTATTAATAAAAGGAGACTTCGTTAGAGGACAAACGGATACAGTCATGAGCTTTGTTCCTACAGATATTCAGATATTCAGAAAAATTCTTATTTTACACTCTCATATCCTTCTCTACCCTGAGCCTAGGCAATATAACTATAGTCCGGTTATTCATTGCATGGCCAAGCGGCTTCCTTTCGTTAGGAGGAAAAGTTTGCCGACAGCTCAACCCATGTTCTTTGTTTTTACCGCACCAATCAGCTAGTTACCCCAGCCAATCAAAATCTAAGAATGTCCTGTGGCTATTTTGACAGCTACTCGTCTACTCCGCGTGGAGTGAAATGCGCGGTTGCAAGATCAAGTTACAGTAAACAATAACACGTGTGAATTGAATAAAGCGAACAATGATAACAATGAGAGAATATTGCAACGTTGCTTTTGTTTTGGAAAGCGGAAGCCCAAGACCGATTTAGTCAGATCAATTAACATAAAGAAACACCGAAACCTTTGAAGCCGACTGGCCATGCAATGAATAACTGCACTATACCTCACTTTACACTCTGATACAGAATAAGAGGTTGTATTGTAGGGAATGCATAGGCCTATTGAGTTTCAGCCTCATGCAAATTTCTTCGTTCTCGATCTATGCTATTCACAGGCGCCGACGCACATATTTGTATGAAAATTGTTTTGGGGGGGGGATTCAGGGGACTTCATAACTTGTATTATTGATAAATATGTGATATAAAGTTTCACCTATGATTCGGTGGTACAAAAAGTGAAAACATCGATACAAACTTCGGCCCACAATTATATGTATTCAGGCTCGTACAACTTTTGTTAGGAAAAATTTAGCTGGCCATGCCGATATATAGGGGGATATGGTTATGCCTTTATGCAAATAATTGAATGGCGACGCTTTTCGTTTTTCTTATTGATGGTGTGTGTGAAGTTTGATTCAGAAGTCAGGTTCGTAATGAACATGAGGATCATTTACTGTCTGCTTATTGAGTAATAATATTGTTCTGTGGTTTTTTGCGTTTGTCCAGAGATAAGAAAAAGAAGCGAGGGAACATCTGTTCTGGAATGTCTCTAAACACAGCACATGTTGATGGTAGAGTGTTAATTAATACTGGAGAATGGATACTCGTGTTTTGTAAAGATGTAAATCTTCAGTTTGAGAAACCATCTCATTTAGAACTTAAAGGGAAGGCTCAGGGAAAACTTTACTTGACAACTCATCGTATGATTTTTGTTGCCAAGAAAGGTTCGGATAAAGGCATTAAGTCCTTCAGCTTTCCATTCATACTAATTTCCGACCTTGAATTACAACAACCATTATTCGGAGGAAATTACCTGCAAGGTAAAGTGCATGCACAGCCTAATGGAAACTGGGAAGGTGAAGTAACATTTAAACTAAAATTCAAATCCGGAGGTGCAGTTGAATTTGGTGAAGCACTAGTTACTGTTACAGGTTTGGCAACCAAATATTGGTCAAGAAGCAGCGGTCCACCAATATATGTACGACCGAGAAATTATTATGTAGCTCAGCCAACTCTTTACGCACCACCAGCTTCAGTTGTGGATGGTGTGTTTCCTCCAACTCCTTCCTTTCCTGATCAACCTGAGACGGGATCCGTGTACGTTTCCGATATACCTCCCTCATATCCCGGCATCAACACTACTTCACCCGTAGAAAAACCAGAACCAATACAACCAGAGGCAGAAACTGCGGGCACTAGTCAACCCAAAGAAACCAGAGATGCCGAGGAAACTAAAGAACCCAGTCAACCTCATTAGATTTAGAATAACAGTTTTACACAATGGTCTTAGTATTCGAAGGTTATAAATAAATCTCCAACGAATTATGTACTGTAGAAAGATATGTAGCTTCTTATACAGAGTGCAAATGAAACACTCCTGTAGACCTCTATTTTTGTCACACATACTTTTTGTCATAAAATAGACGTTAATTATATAATAGAGTTTAAAGTTTAGAGGAGGTGACAACTTTGGAATGAAGATTGAACTTGTTAGAGGGGAAGGCCTATCTCTTGGATATAAGATGTATATAAACCTTTTCCACAACGCTGCACTGTCACTGATAATTACTGAGATATTGAGTAATTCAACGTTACCTCACCCCCAAAAACAGCTATAGTCGGCATGGAAATGTTTTAGACAGTGGACTGGGTAACTAATGTCCTCTCTATAACCAGCTCTAAAGTAAATAAGTAAGTCTGTGTCACTCTATCACATAACTCATATCTATCCGACGCCATGGGGAGTCGGTAGCCTACCTTCCACTCTGGTGGTGCGGGTTCGATTCTCGGCCGGGTTTTCAGAAATAAAAAATATTTTTCCCGGGTTTAAAATTGGGTGTTTAGGGTTAAATATTAGGTTAATATGCACAGTGTGCGCAGTTGCAAATAATAATTACTCATAGGCAGGTATAATACTTGTTTACTTTAGGGCCGGTTCTAGAACGCACAGTAGGCCTACTACTCATTCCACTGTCTAAAACATTTTCGTGCCGACTCTAATGCAATGTTGCCAATAGGCCTATGTGTGTTATTGATCAAATTGTAATTTTCACGAAACCATCCATTCAATTGTATTACGCCAAAGGGATTTTTTTTAAATTTAACAACATAATCCGAAAGCAAAATCCTGTGTTCAGTAATTTATTATCCTACAATATGCTGTTAACTTTTCGGTTAAAATATTCTTTTAGAAAACTCTCCATTTATATCGCATTAGTTTTAATTTTTTTAATACTATAAACGACATGGACTATTCGCTCTGAAAATCTGCAGGTTATTTAATTTTCATCTTTCGGGTGCTTGTGTAAAGAGAGGTAAATCCAGAATTTTGTGATAAATTAATTTTAATTCGTCTGAATATGTAAGATCGCGCGTATAAAATAAATCTACTTTCGGTATAGATTATATTATTTGTGGATTTTGCTAAATTACTGAAGATTACATATTTACAGAAAATAATGCGTTTATTGTTATTAATGTTTAAAATTAAACGAAGGGTGTTACTTTAATCATTACTTACTTCATTATACACCAAAGTTTTATGAGATAAACATGATAGTGAATAGAGAGGTTTCTCATAAAACTTTATTTTATAATGAGGTTAATAGTGATTTTACTAACTCTGAGTGTATCCTACCTCTCTTTCCACAATTAAACCAGTATTAAGACATATCTCAGTATACAAATGAACGTAGGCTATACCTCTTTATACAGCATGAGTTACGAAAATTAAGTTATCCCATAATACACTACGATATTACCCTATGACTACCTACAATTAGAGGTGTACATATTCTGATTTTAGCTTGCTTGCCCCTATGAAATTCTGCAACCAGTCATAGCTTTTAACTTGCTTGACAAGAAAGCAAGTCAAATTACAACGATGATAAGAAATACTGACGCTATGAGTCACAAGCTCTTCATAACCTGATGGGTTTCACAGGACCTAAGGAAACTGCAATGCCTGGCGGAAAGAATATGAAACTGCGTATAGCAGTGCCTTGGTAAGTCGTGCAGTTACGTAATTGAGGAACTTCAGATGTGTTTAGAAAATTTTACCCTGAAGGAATCCGAGGAGAAACTAAAATGTGGAGAGTTTGAATTATCAATTAACAAAGGTACTAGTCTGCATGGGAAAAATTTTCAAACATTTTCGAGAAAACTTCATAAAATCATTAATAACAATAACAAAAATCCCTTTAGGCAAGCCTACAGGCTGAGGTAGATTTCGAAGTGCTTTTGGTTTAATTTACTGTCGCTGCTTAGCACTCTTCTTCTTTAGCCTTGGCATGACGAACCCGCAATAATAACTGCAAAAAAGAGGAAAGAGAACTTTTTCAAACATTCAAATCTCGCCTTATATGAAAACTATCAAGAAACTAGTTATTGATTTGTAGAGTACTCATCAAGAGCTTATCAACGATACCCCACAAGACGTAGTTTCGAAAATTTCGAATTTCCATCCCCATACCCCCACCCCCACTCGTACCCCCAAAACCCCCGAATCATTGGTGTCACTGTGAGCTCCATAAGGAGTACTCTAATTTATTCAATCAAAGTTTCCCTCTATACTTCATAGGGGCCGAGATATAAATGTTTTAAAATTTCAACCCCCTCCCCCGACCACCCTCTTGCGCGAATTTTGCTCATTAACGAACTTGTCTGAACTATTGGACCTAGAAATAACATAATAAAATTTTATTCAAATATCTTCAAAATTACGGCCGCCGTGTAAAGATATATATATAAATATATATACAGTACGGTACATATATATATAAATATATATATAGTACATATATATAAATATAAATATATATATAAATATCACAATTTTTTAACAGGCGGTGGTTTCGTACTTATTATTTATTTATTTATTTATTGAATATACAATTACTTAAACCCTATTCCACCCGGAGGTATATTAGGGTTATAGTTACAAGAAAATATATTTGCAATATTACTACTTCTTATCCATAGGCTGGATGCAGGCCTTACTACTCTAAGAAAACATGATAACTAATATATTATATTATAAAAGAAAACTATAACATCTTAAAAATAGAACACAAAAACTTTTGGAATTCTCTATAACAGCATTTTTTCCTAAAAATATCAAAGAGTTGTTTGTCTAATTTCTTTTTACAATAATCTAAGTGTGCGTCCAATATTCTTCTTTTATGCTCTAGGACTGGGCAATGAAAAATTAAGTGTTCAACAGTTTGTTGTTCAGTACATATACATTGATAAGCGTTCTGTCTTTGGATCATGAAACGTTGAAAGTAAAAACCAATTTCTTTTTTGTTGGTTTCGTACTTAGGGAGGCATGAAACATAAAGATATGAACGAATTTTTTGAAAGTCATTAGGTAGATTTTTCTTCGAAATCTACCTAATAATAAAAACAATAATTGCATTAAGACGCTAAAACGATTTTTAATACTTTATCCACCTTTTATTTATCTGCATGATGAATTTCTTCTACCAGCATGTAGAAAAGCAAGAAAGTATTACCTACACTTAGCAACTGCAGTTGTTTAGCTGATAGGAATGTCGCAAGCTTATTCTGGCTTGCCTAGGTTGGGTTTGACCTGACCCATCAAGCTTAAAGAAACCTGCCTGCATGCTAGCTATGACGCTGGCAACTTGCTTGCCTGGCGTTCAAGTGGGTATGGGCAAGCTAAAATCGAGATTTGTACACATCTACCTACAATACGAGATACCTCTCTATACACATACTAATCATGAATAAATCAGTCATCATTCCTGGCTAGATCTCATTTTCCATAATTTTGAAGTTACCTCTCTTTACACAGGCACTCCAGTGTTAGTCTAGTTGTCACCTTGAAATGATATTTTATAATTATATCCTAAAATATTGTTTGTTTACATACTGAAGAGTTTACATGGATATTGGCACCTCTCTTTTTTTAATATCATCCGTTAGTGTACAGAGATTACGCCGGTTTCAAATTTAACTTCTCATTAAAGAAAGGGAAAAAAAACCTTAAGTATTTGTCATTTAGTATTTTGGTCACTGCACCGAACAGAACCCGTATTTTAATAGCATTGATGGAGTAGTTTTCCTTAGTTCTTCAATTAGAACACACTTGAATTCAGTTGTATAGACCATTTTAATGTTATTGCTGTTAAACCCATATATGTAACCAGTAGCAAGCTAATTTCATGCTAGTATATTTTGAAGATTTAACCGTGTTTTCGAGATGAACTTCATCCGTTGCATATACGTTCTGAAGAAAACAATGTGTTCTGAGAAACTGTCGTCTCTGGAAAGTTCATTCAGCCTTTTTATTTCCTCTGCCCGTGCCATAGGCACTACAGGTAGACGAAGTATTGTTTTCGACCAGCAAATTAGAAATTGATTTTTTACCATGAATACACGTCTTGAGGATCCCTGAATCCAAAAATACTGTTTTGGAAACATGTCTCTGCGTGTGTGGATATCTGTGAACAGCCTAGCGGAAAATCGTATGAACACAAAAATTTGTATTTGGTCAGGTACCTTTCTGCAGATGTGACACGAATATTGGCGACAAGCTTCTCTTATTAAGTGCCAGTATGGTACTTTAGGAGATTGCGTGTGGGGACGAAAAATGTCTGTCCGTCCGTCCGTGTGTCTGTACGCGCCATAAGTCAAATACGCTTTTCCGAATTTTCATGAAACTTGGAAAAACACATTTATAATGTCCATGGGAAGAACCCTATTGATATTGAACCAAATCGATTCACCGGTACCGGAGTAATGCCCAATTTAGTGCCTATTTTAATTGATTATATTATAAAGGCGCCATAGCTCAAATACGCTGTATTGGATTTCCATGAAACTTGGTATACGCATTTATGACGTCCATGAGAAGTGCCCTATTGAAATTGAACCTACTCTGTTGACCGGTACCGGAGTAATCCCCAATTTAGTGTCTATTTTAAAGGCGCAATAACTCGAATACGCTTTATCGGATTTTTATGAAACTTCGAATACGAATTTATAATGTCCACGGGAAGACGTCCATTGATATTCGTCCAAATCGGTTGGCCAGTACCGGAATAATGCCCAATTGAGTGCCTTTTATGTTAATATATAAGAAGTCGCGATAACTCAGATATGCTTTATTGGATTTACCTGAAACTTTGTACACCCATTTATAATGTACATGGGAAGACGTCTACTGATATTGGACCAAGTCGGTAGACCGGTACCGGAGTAAAACCCAATTTAGTGTCTATTTTAAAGACGCGGTAACTCAAATACGCTTTACCGGATTTTATGAAACTTGGTATACACATTTATAATGTCCATAGGAAGACGTCTATTGATATGGGATAAAATCTGTTGACCTGTTTCGGAGTAATGCCCAAATTAGTGCCTATTTTATGGTAATATACGTATTCGAAAGAATTTATAAAAAAATGCGAATCAGTTATCTTGACAACATAGCCTATTGTTTTACTGTGATCTTATAAGGCTTTGACAATTAAAATACAGTTAGCTATGACAAATAACACTATTGCTTTACATGCGCTTATCCAACTAGACCGTTAATCTGACCCAGGTGGCCGAGATGGTAACGTCTTGGCCTCACATTTTGGAGTTTCATGGTTCAAATCCCGAAACCGGCCAATTTGATTTTTTTTTGTATTCTGCATATCATAACTGCAAGCATAACTGATTAAACAAAAACATACTGGCACTTTGTTACATAAGTTTACCTGATTTTTTGTTTTACTGTAATCTTATAAGGCTTTGGAAATTAAAATACAGTTAGCTATGACCAAAAACACTATTGCTTTACATGCGCTTATCCAACTAGACCTTTAAACTGACCCAGGTGGCCGAGATGGTAAGTGTTGGCCTCACATTCTGGAGTTCCATGGTTCAAATCCCGAAACCGGCCAGTTTGATTTTTTGTTGTTGTATTTTTATGTGAGTGTGCGAATGTCAAGATATCATAAATCTGTACAGTTCAGCTGATACTGGAAGATTTTAATCTGATTAAAAAGGACTAGACCTTTGTTCTTCCGTAAGCCCTGCTTAATGAATAAATCTGGAGCTTAACTTAGAAATCAATTAAAAAAACATATTCTGCATATCATAATTGCAGTCATAACTGATTAAACAAAAACATACTGGCACTTTGTTACATAAGTTTACCTGATTTTATTTTTAATGGGACTGTACAAGAAGGAAATTTCGTTTAGCGCGATTTTCTCGAAAACAGCTCATACGATTTTTGTTTACATTTTACATTTTTGAAACATCTTTTTTCGAAAAAAATTATCTGAAGGGTGGTTATAAGCCACCCACTCTGAATATGTGCTCTTTGCAATATGACCTCTTGTTCTATATCAGAATGTGAAGTGAGAAAATACATTGGTCATCTTAAAGTAAAGAAAGTTACGAGAGTACATAAGTTTTTATCGAGTAGGCTACATCAGTTTTTATTTGCGATGTGATGTGGTAACGACATTCTCTTCATTTTTGCAACCATGAATAGAATGTCATACTTAATAATTATATTATACTAAGAGGCTAACTTTTACTTGAGCAGAGGAAGTTATGTGAATTTCAAATCAGATTTTTTTTCTCTACAGCCAAATATTCAAATTATTCAATCTGGTAGGCTATTTATTATCTTTTCAGTGCACTCGTACTCCTTTCGCTGGATGCCGTGATAACAGGGAACATCAGAATCAAACATATGAGCGGAACTGTTTGCATATTTTTAGACCACTGTGTAAGAAATAATTCAGGGAAAATATTGCAAATTAAAAGCTTTGTTAACCAGAATATAATATTTGGGGACTAGCTCTATCTCCTTAACACTGCAGTTTTAATTTTTACGAAACGAAACAACGTTAAAGATGTGTCTCTAGTTGCAAGGATTATAATTAGGTGCGAAATTTAATATATAAGAATACATCCTGCTGTAATTGTCATACCTTAAAATACGTAATTCATCATAATAACATACAACTGACGACCATGTTATCTGGCTAAACAGGTTGACCAACACGACAAACCTCGAGGGAGATATAATATAGCACACTTTCGAAACGCGTGAATTCAGTACGCCCTATTAAACTAATATCACTGTTCATAACCTTACCTAATCAACCTAACCTAACTGCCACTAAAGTAGAATCCACCTGCCACTACTTACCTTAATGCGGAGGTAGCCAAGAAATTATTTGCAAGAATGGCAGTTGGTCATTCTGCTTCCTCACACCACCAGAGCAACTATTCTCGGTCAACAGGCAAACCTCGCGGGAGGTATAATATGGCACATTTTCGAAAGAAGTGAATTCAGTATGCCCTACTAAACTATTACCACTGTTCATAACCTAACCTAACCTAACCTAACCAACCTAACCTAACTGCCACTAAAATAGAATCTAGCTGTCACTGATTACTTTAATGCAAGAAGGACAGTTGGTATCTTGCTTTGAAGTTGGCATACTGCTTCGCTCAGAACCATAATGTGGCTGTCGAGGTTATGCGTAATAAAAATGAACTGTTTGAAATTAGTAAAAATGCAAGATCAAGTTCTAAAAACTACTAATTTCACCCCTTAATCAATTCTTTCAACGAAAGTAAGTATATTTAATCAAGTGTTTAGTTCCAGAAAGGAAAATTGCAATGGTTAAGGAGAAAGTGCTCTCACTTAATATTTGTCACCTCTTTTCAAACCTGTAAATTTTCAAATCGCGAATACTTGTTTTGTCAATACAGCTAATTCAAGGTTGAATATGATGAGTTGTGTGATGAGTTCTTTTCATCTTGTGATTGAGCAAAATGAAAAATCTTAGAATCTGAAAATGAAAATTCCGCTATCATTATTTCAGAAGCTATCTTTGACAGTACATTTTTCATCCACAATCATTTTTTGGTAGGTGTCTAGGCTCCCAGCCACATTTGCGAGTCGTGTTCTCACGAGATGAGAATCTCCGCCAAATACCGTACGTATTTTTGAGACTAGCCAGGCTCGCTTTTAATACTAGTGCTGAAGTGGCAAACATTTCGTGCTTTCTTATAAGATTAAAAGAAAATAGATGAGGAAAAGGTGGATGGAAAATGTAAAAACAGTTTTGCCACTGCCTGTCACAGAGGTGTGCTTGAGAACAGCGTTATTCTACTATGAACTCTTCTACACTCTATTTGCAACTATGCACTCCCTTCGAGGCAATCTGTAGCTTTACGATGTCTTTTTATGCATACCTATCTAAGATAATGAAGGGAGGTGCTGAAAATAAATGTTTATGATTTAGTAGGTCCTATTGCTCGCCAAAAAACAAGGTGGAAGATTTTCAAGTAAGAAACTAAGTAGCCTATATTACCAATTCCATTACTCATTACAATTACGGTATGCACAAATAATTAATTATTATACGTCATACCATAAATAACATTTGCAGCTATCATTAGAAGGATGGCAGGTAAAGTAGTAATTTTGCATGTTTCAAAAACATGATCGGCGCGGCCTTTTTATATTGGGCCTAGGGACAGGAAAGGGGCAAATCCAGCCCTCAAAAGACGCATTCGTGTTTTATTTTATTTTATTTTAATCTAAGTAATGTTTTTTCTTTCCATTATAATATCTAACATGGGCATGGGAATTTCTCGACAGGAAAGGATGACTGAATCCAATGGAACATTCTGGTATGGCAAGTACAAAAATAGTGCTAGGCATAAGCATGGCACTTCACATGGCTTGGCACATGACGAAACGACCACATTATTCCACAACTTGTTAATTGTGGCTCACATTCATGCCACCGTAACTTTCACGGAACAACATTATTCACAATTACACTGCATGACGTACTATAACAATGAGGCAGTTATTGTTACCAGAATACAGAAGAAAGCATTTCCTAGCATTCATTATGTTTTAAGGTTTGTACTTTGAATTATACAGTAAAAGCTCCTTATTCGCGCTTCCTTCATTCGCGTATTCACTATTCGCGGATGAAGAAAATGCGACCCAATTCCTATATTCGCGGCTAAAAATTTCTTTATTCGCGGATCTAATAATCAGGGCTAGGATTTATATGTACTAAAAAATGTCAAAATATGTACATATATATGTACTTAAAAATGTTAAAATATGTACATATATATGTACTTAAAATGTTAAAATATGTACATATATATGTACTAAAAATGTCAAAATACGTACATATGCAAATATATTTTGTAAAATATTGACATCAAAACAAATTTAACCACTAGACACTACATTTTGTTACTTTTAGAACCTATAAAAATGCATTACAAATACTGGATTCATAAATTAAATTATTCATTTTTTTCAGATCACTTACTTTATTTGTATTCATTCATTGATTATTTCTGCTATCATAACAGTATGCCACAAAATGTTGTTTTAAATTTTCAAAAGTGATTTATATTGGCTGAAGCTTCGTTCTACTGCACACGAAGTGACTGGCGCGTGTTTAAAATTCGCTGATTCTAGTTTTACATTTGACTAGCTACTTAAGATTGCACTGATTTTACACATTTCTTGAAAACACATTGTCAACTTTACATTTGATTAGATCGGCTAAATGTTCACGTATACATTTGAGTTCATGAATCATGTTTTTCACAATGTCAATATTTCCAGGTAATGTGAGATTATTATTTTGTAGTTTCTAAATTATTTTTGTTATATTACAAAAATTTGATTCAATGTAACACAAATCATTTTTCACACATTAATTTCTGTACATAACTTATACATACATTATCCTGTGCTGCCATATTTTCTGTCACTGAAAACGACAATTTTATATAGTTTTACTCTTAAGAATGAAATATGTACGAATATTGCATTAAAATCACTAAATATGGACAAATATTTATTTTACATATAAATATGTACTAATGTCAGAAATATGGAAAAATATGTAAAATAAATTTGTTTAATTTGAATAGAGGACAACATAATAGATGGAGATAAGTGAAAAAAATGTGTCTATATGTGAAATTAAGAAATATGTATTTACATATAAATCCTAGCCCTGCTAATAATAATAAAAAGATTCCAACAGGTATCCAACCAAATATCCTTTGTAAATGCCGTCAAATGGACTAATAAAAAAAGTAAAATACAGTACTGTAGATCTTATTACAACTTGTTAAATGATATCGCCGAGGACTTTGACATAAGCCGCCTTCGCCGCGATCGGTGTTTTTGAGAATGTAAACAAACAGAATGAAAGCAACCTTATTACTCAATGAATAAAGTATATTTTTAAATGTTGCTGTTCCGTTCTATTTGCGTGTTTTATTGTTTCGTCTTTCACATTCGTTACAAAAATGAAAGTGGCGTTGTCATTATGGATCGAAGACCGCAACCAAAAAAGGGTGCCCCTGAGTGGTCCAATGGTCCAGGAGAAGGCAAAACGTCTTTACGCTCATTTTAAAGAACCTGATGGTAGTTGTAGTGGTGAATGTACAGGTGGAGGATTTCAAGCATCGGAAGGTTGGTTCAAAAACTTCAATTAAATTGATTTTTTTTACTGTGCTGTACTGTATATATTTGTTTTTTTTTTTTATTTTGTCACCTAGGAACGTATCCCCTATAATCCCATATAAATTACCATTCCGTATTCACGGTTTCTGTATTCGCGGCATATTTATGGAACATATACCCCGCGAATAAGGAGCTTTTACTGTACTTCACTTAACACTGGAATTGTCGTACGTAACACTAAGCAAGTTCCTAAGCATTGTAGAACGAGATAGGGAGAGTAGGCCTACTGAGTCTCCGTATACATTGATGTCCAAAATTGTAGAAAAATAACTGCGAAAGAACAATGGAACAACGATCTTCACTGATATTACGAGGCGCGTCCATTAAGTAAGTTTCCCTGGGGCTGTCTACAGAAACAAAACACAATTTCATGGACATATACAGCAATTATTCAGCTATTATTCAACATATTTGCCACAGGAATTGAAACATCTGTCATACTGTGGAACCAACTTTTGAATACCTGTGTCGAAGAAGTCTTCATCCAGGGATTTGAACCACTGTGTGACAAATACCTTCTCCTCTCTGTAATTTCTTGAAGTGTAGGAAAAGATGGAAGTCCCTGGGAGCGAGGTCCGGGCTATAGGGTGAATGTTTAAACACTTCCCTGCCGAACTTCTGCAGAAGACTTGCTAGGAGGTGTTTAAACATCCACCAGCCTGGACCTCGCTCCCAGTGATTTCCATCTTTTCCTGCACTTCAAGAAATGACAGGGAATGGCAGAGAGGAGAGGACGTTTGTCACACAGTGATTCAAATCCCTGGCGGCAGCCTACAGGTATTCAAAAGTTGGTTCCACAGTATGACAAATGCTTCAATTCCGGTGGCAAATATGTTGAATACTGAATACTTGCTGCATCTGTTGGAATATAAATGTCCACGAAATTGTGTTTTGTTCTGTAGACGGCCCCGGGAAATTTACTTTATGGACGCGCCTCGTACGTTCAAGTTCAGATTCCAGACCCGATTCATCAGAAGAGAAGCAGGAACACGATTTCGGTCCATAAAAATTAGAGAGAAAAATATTGAGGAATTAGACTCACTCCATAGGAGAAATTGGCGCCCGTGTCACAGGTTGACGTTGATGACCTTATTAGGAGTATGCTATTGTCTTGTCAAATCTGTATTGCTGCCAGAGGTGGTCAAATACAGGGAGATTCACGAAGAATGGACAATATTCAGGGAATTATTTTGTCACGTTATGCTGATTAAAAAAGGTCATATGATTCATATATGTCTGATTTTCGATAGTTTTGTAGAAAATGATTAAAATAGTAATTGATGGTGCGCAATCTTTTTGACATTGGTTGCGGGACAGCTATGACCGCATTACATTCAAGTTCTTATGTTGCCCAATACTGAACTGTGACCTTCATTCATAACTACTAAAAAAAAAAAGTCTAGCAGCACGATAGGTTGTCCTTCCAGTATGCATTTCAGCTCTTGTGTGAATTGATGTTCAGTATTACGAGTAAAATGCCATTCCTGTATACACATGCAGAATATGCAGATATCGTTTACGTGTACGGATATTATGGTGCTAATACAATTTTCAGCGACGTTTTAGTTGTAATGTGTGGTGCAGCTTGTTAAAAAATCGTCTTTTAGGTCCGCACTTTTTCCAAGGCCATCTCACCGGGTAAATATATTTGGATTTTTACTTCCTCTGCCCGTACCATATGTACTATAGGTAGAGGAAGTATTGTTTTCGTCCCCAAAATTCGAAGTTGAGTTATTTGCATACATACACGTTTCAAGGCCCCCTGATCCCAAAATACTATTTTTGGAAACATGTCTTTGTCTGTCTGTCTGTGAACAGCCTAGCTCAGAAATGGAAAATCGTATGAAAACAAAATTTCGGATTTGGGTCAACTACCTTCTGAAGATGTGTGCCCAAGATTGGCGACAAGGTTCTCTTATTTTTAAGGGGACTTTACATGAACAAATTTTCGTTTTTCGCGATTTTCTCGAAAACGGCTCTAACGATTTTCTTTAAATTTTGCACATGTGTAGCTTTTATTTGAAACTTTTTTTCGAAAAAATTCTCTGAAGGGTAGTTACAAGCCACCCACTGTTTTTAGAAAGTTTGTCTTGCGTGAACATTTGAATACACGCTCTTTCACGGCCTCATATTCTATATAAGAATGAAGTGAGAAAGATGTAGGTTATTAGCGTAAAATTGTGTCTTGCGATTCTGTACAAGGATATGTGAATACTGCTAACATTTATTTGGACAGAGGAAGTTATGTGACATTCACATCAGATTTTTTAAAAAGATATTTCATTACACACACGGCAAAGAATGCAGTTCCAACATGATGGAGCATCTGCACATTTTTTTCATGAAACGCAGTGGAAGTTTTAAATGAAAGGTTTGGAAGGCAGTGGATTGAATCTGGTGCACCAATTGGTTGGCCAGTTTGATCCCCCGATTTTAATCATCTTGACTATTGTTTCTGGGGATGGTTAAAAGCAAGGGCGCCCATATGATATTTTCTAGGGGGGGGCCAAATTTTTAGTTAATTTATTTTTTGTCCCATTAACTTCTTGGGTTAGTTTGTAACATTACATTAATAATATAATAATGTAAGTGCAACAATGAAGTAGCCAGAAAATAATTTCGGGGAGGATTGAAAGTGGCAGGGGATTTGGAATACCCCCCAAGCAAGGGGGTCGTGGGTCCATCCTCAGAAAATTTTAAAATATTCAACTAATTAAAATAACTTTTTACGCTATTTTAGCACTGAAAAACTAGTTAGGAAATTTGTTTACGTGCCAATGTAAACAAGAAATCGTTACCTAAGTCGGGGGTCCACCCGTTTAAAATTTTTAAATAATGAACTAGTTGAAATCACATTTTACGCTATTTTAGCTCTGAAAAACAAGTTATTAAATTTGTTTACCATACTTTAAGATATGCCAACTTAAACAAGAAATTGTTACCTAAGTCGGGGGTTACCCCCGGAAAATTTTTAAATACTGAACTAATGAAAATCACATTTCACTCTATTTTAGCTCTGAAAAACTAGGTAGGAAATTTGTTTACCATACTCTAAGATATGCCAACTTAAACAAGAAATTGTTACCTAAGTCGGGGGTTACCCCCGGAAAATTTTTAAATACTGAACTAATGAAAATCACATTTCACTCTATTTTAGCTCTGAAAAACTAGGTAGGAAATTTGTTTACCATACTCTAAGACATGCCAACTTAAACAAGAAATTGTTACCTAAGTCGGGGGTTACCCCCGGAAAATTTTTAAATACTGAACTAATGAAAATCACATTTCACTCTATTTAGCTCTGAAAAACTAGGTAGGAAATTTGTTTACCATACTCTAAGACATGCCAATTTAAACAAGAAATTGTTACCTAAGTCGGGGGTTCACCCCCGGGAGATTTTTAAATACTGAACTAATGAAAATCACATTTTATGCTATTTTAGCCCTGAAAGCTAGTTAGGAAATTTATTTACCATACTCTAAGTCATACCAACGTAAACAAGAAATCATTACCTAAGTCGGGGGTCCACCCCCGAAAAATTGTTAAATATTGAACTAATTAAAATAACATTTTACGCTATTTTAGCTCTGAAAAACTAGTTAGGAAATTTGTTTACCATACTCTAAGACATGCGAACTTAAACAAACCTAAGTTATAATACTCATTTCTATTTATAAGAAAAGTTAAATAACACAAGGAACAATGGAAATAACAGGCCTACTCATTATGTTATGGAAACAAAATAACTGCTATATCATATTTGACACACCCACAAAAATTGTTTAATTTATTAATTTTTTTAAAATACAAAAATAGAATTTTAGGTTTTGATTTTTGGGGTCCAAACCCACAGGATCCCCTTTTCTAATCCAGTGTGGATTCTGCTTCCATGGTGTCGATATGGTAAAACTTCTGCAAACTTATGTCTCTACTGACTTTCAAATAATTGTCTTAAAAGAAAAAAAACAGACTATAATTATTAATATTAAATTTTTTCCTTTCCCTGAGAGCTAGGGGCGGCCCCCCCCTGCCCCCGGGTATGGGCGCCCTTGGTTAAAAGATATATTTTGCAGTATAAGGGTGAACCCAAGAAAGGAATTAGTACAACGCATTCATGCCGCCGCCAAGCAAATCCGTCAAGAACGGTAGAAAATAATATTGGTAACGCTACACGAGCAGTTCACAACCACCCGACTGCATGCATTGCTGCCGGTGGTGACATCTTTGAAAATGTGCTGTGATACACATTTCATGGTGTGCAAATGTTATTTAAATAAATCACAAGTCATTAAGTAATCAATCCAACAGATTTTCAGTCGATATTCAAATTAATATCCTTTAATTTCTCCCAATATCTTCAAACCACTCACTAAATAGGCCTACCAGATCACAACATGACACTCTGCTTTCAGTACCTATCCATAGAACATCCATATATTCCCGGTTTTTTGCTGTAACTTCTGCACGTTCCTGGAATCTTCTTCCCTCCAGCATCGGTCTGTTGGACGCTGTCAATATTTAAAACTAGGCTAAACGAATATCTCTCCAAAAAACGCTATTTTTTTAGGTATAAAGCATTTGTGTTTTATTGTTTCTTGTATATTGTAGATCTAAGTTAAGTTACTTCTTTTTCTAGTGTAACACACTTTGCTAAAATAGTTTTACTTCGTGTAACATAGACTCAGTTATCTACTGCACATATATATATATATATATATATATATATATGTGTGTAATTAATGTATTCTTACTACTTATAGAACTCTGTTAGTGTATTTGTTTGGTCCTTTTTTTCTGTCTCTGGTTTAGTGTAAGAGAAGGCCTTAAGGCCTTAACTCTGCCAGATAAAAAAAAAAGATTTATTATTATTTATTTAACTTAATCTCAAATTCCTGGATGTCATAACTTCTCTAATATGAAAAATCTGACCCGTGTTCATATGAACTTTTTAAAATCAGCATAACGTGATGAATTAATTCCCTGAACATTGTCCATTCTTCGTGAATCACCCTGTAGGCTACAGGCATACAACATTTTTAGATTTAGATGACGGGAGGTTCAATTGGAGTTTTATCGATTTCCCGCAAGTCAGCCTAGAAGGCTTATTCTGGTATCCTATTGAAGAGACGCTCTCACTGTTTCCGAAAATCTGTTCCTTGAACAAGTTGCAGTATTTTAGTTCCAATGTCAGCATCGCAACAGGATGTGCGAGACAGGCTCCTCATCCTATTTGCAAATTGTGCTGATGGGTTCATCTTTGTAGAGTCTCCTTTGCGTAAATGTTTCCTGAAGTGACCGTGTTCAGTAATTCTGTCCAGTCTTAAGGAGTGGCGAGGGAAGGTGTTGCTTGGATCTAAGACCGGTTTCCTGGCTTGGCTAGGCTTGCCAGCTTTCACAAGTAAAAATTCGGGACAAATTTTACCCATAGGTTTTTCACAGAACAAACCACATTCAGAACATAGGCTCCTTCATGTAAGATCGATACATCTTTGTTCAAAACTAACAGGTACCCTTAGCCGCGATAGCTATAAATATTCAATATGTAATTTAGAACAAAATGGCGCGCATAACTCAATTTCCATAAAAATGTCCTTAGCAGGTTTTGGAAACAAGCTTCTTAATTTAGACACGAAAGAAGAAACGACAGCTTCGTCGGTAATTAAACTCGAACGGTCAACCACAAAAACGTTTCGAAATGAATGGCAAAATCTTTCCCGTCGATAGTCCTACGAAAAACCAGAAGTAATTCTGGCTAAGCTTAGATAGTTCTTAGTCTAAAAAATAAAAGAAAAAAGTCAAGCCATGGTGAATTTTTGTGAAACATGTCTCTATGTATTTGTTTCTGTTTATCTGTTTTTGTTTTCCTGTTTAACGTTTTTAACACTCATGCCTATGGCGGGACTCGAACCCGCAGTCTTTATTATAATGGTTACGGTTGTAACCGAATGCAAAATAGGAATGTTTGAGACGTCAGGAGTGACTTTGTTTAATATCGTTTCTGAACGCGTCTATGGACCTGTTAAGTACGGGACTTCAGTTTCTGGATGCATCGACTGATGGCTGCTTTGAGGAACACCCTCTTTAGGCAGAACATGGCTTGAACATTCTTATGGAATAACCAGGTATAGGCTATTCAATCTTTCTATATCTCTTGCTTGTCTTTCCAAAGTAGTTACTTTTCAATTTAACTTGCAAGCTAATGAATCCTACTATAACGTCACATGACTCACTCACTCACTCACTCACTGACATTAATGTTTACACACTTCCAGATGAGCTAGAAACATGGAATTTGGCACGCTTAGAGCTTAGCCTTTAGCCGATGGAAAAATTTAAGGTAAAATATAGATTTATGCCGCGCACCAGCCAAGCTCCGCCGTTTTGTTAGGTTAGGAACGTTTATGTTAGTTTAGGAGCAATGTACTGAATATCATGAGGTCCATTATGTCTCACATTGAATCTCTTCTGCGTCGTAACCCTAAACCAGGCGGATCCCATTAGAGAGTAGGTGGTAGGAACCTAGTGTGCGGCATAAAACTATTTTTTTCCCAAATTTAAAAAGTTAAACTTTTTTACCCCCAACAAACCTTGAAAATGGCGGACGCAGCTATAAAATAGCTGCAGAACTATTTTTGGAGGCTTATAGTAGGTAAACAGTATGTCTTATCATAAAATCGATTGCACTTCCAGTAAAGGATTTTGAGAGAACTAGAAGTTTGGTCCTATGTATTTTTGTCCTATCTCCATCGGTTATGCCTTAGATGAGTTAGAATTGTTTATTTTTAGTAGATTTTGAACATTTTCCACACATTATGTAATTTTTGGCACACTTACAGGACAGATAAAATAAGAAAATGTGGCCGGAATATTAATACATCAATTGCCACAAGCATGCCAAATTTAGTTATTCTATCTGCCCTATAAGTGTGGGGAAACTTACTGGATAGCCGTGACTTCTATCACAATATGACAGCCTAAATTATGCATTCACTAATATTAATGTTTACCTACTTCCTAATGAGCTAAAAACTTGAAATTTTGTACTTATAGCTTTCAGCCTATAGCCGACGGAATATTTTAAAAAATCAATTTAGTTTTTACTTCTACCCGGAAAAAAAAACTTGGAAAGGGTTTCAATCACTCACTGATATTAATTTTTAGGCCTACCCACTTCTAGATAAGCTAAAAACCTGAAATTTGGCAAAATTGTAGCTTTAACTCATGGTAAAATTCCAAAATATTAATTTTTTTACCCCTGGAAAGAAAACATTGTCGTTCCACACTTTTAGGTCTATTGTGGCTAAAAGGTAATCTATCGGCAGTCTACATAATATGGACTCTATCTTTTATATAGTGTCAGTTCATTCTATAAAAATCCCGAAACTTCACTGGAGCATAACTAGTACTAGAATACATGGCCTATGGTCCTAATTTAATAATCAAACTATTCATTGTATTGCTTGAATATCCATAGTCATTTGAGGCAAGTTAGGGTAATTGGTAACTTTTCTGATTCTATCCTAACAATGCAAAATCTGACTCCCCTTGATTGTCCTTTCATATAAGAAAATGTTAACTTTTTGCATTTTATTTTCTAAATGTGAAAATTTATTCTTCTTGGGGTGAAAATTTATGCCTGGAGGCATATATCTTGGGGATAGTTTTATTAATTAAATGTTAATTGTAACTGTATAGTTTTGTGTGCTTGATTGGTAAACAGATGCACAGAGCTGTTGGTAAAGGAGTTATAAAAGAAGCATAAATTAGATATTCTAAGTTTCTTTACCTCTGGATCTGGATAGTCGCAAATGTATTGATTAATTTTGTTAATCAAATGTCCTGCCAACCAAACCTTTAGGAAACAGTGAACATTTTATGAAACTTGTGACTCAGTATGTGTAGGCTGAAGCAGACTGTACCATCTTATAGCAAATGATCTCAACATCTCTAATTTATGTTCTAAGATAATTTTATTTTCATATATTAATTCATGTTATTTTTAGATCTAAAACATAAATTATAACTCCACCAACATCGTACAAATAGGGGTTTTGATCATTTATTGAAACAATTAAATCTGATGATTGGCTCATTTCCATTTTCTTAGCGGCCTGTCACACTGAGCTTCGATCGATCAAGACCAACAGACTGCCATCGAGCGCTCTCAACTCCCATTTCAGTTCCTTGTCACACAGCATCGAGCTTCATTGATCAACAGAAATATTATAGGTTATGTACCTATATGATTTTACTAGGTCTACTCATCACTGTATATTAGAGGTAAAGTATATTACCTTATTAGGCCTAGTGAAGAGGTTTATTGTTTGTTGAAGTTTGATCGCCCACCGCTAGGTGCTACAAATCGACGTATATTTATACTTGTACAGTTAAATTACCTAAGAAGATATTGTTTTAAGTGCCTTAATTGATTCGAGCAATTCTATTTCATTCAAATGTGAGTCTAAAACGACATTATTGTGTAAGTTAAATCTTCCAGCTTCAATTCTAAAATTCAGGTGGGTATGAAGCTTCTGAGTGTTGCCACCATTTACCATCAACTGTAGATTGAAAAACGGACAGGTTTGATTTCACAGACCAGTTGATCCCTCTTGCTCGTTGATCGCTGGCGATCGATGCTATGTGACTGGTACCACTGCTGTCTAAAGGTTCGTTATATTGGTCGGTCCATCACTGTCACTCGATCGATCCTGTGTGACGGCCCTTAATACTTACAAAGAAACTGTACAGGATGTCATGTCAAAACCTAAACTTCAAATTTTGTATATCGATAGGTCACATGCAAAAAATTAGTTGCTCATACGAACTTCAAGTGGGTGAAAATGTGTTTGTATTGTTCCATCAACTAACAACAGCAGCCACTGGTACAGCTCACAATAATTCCATACCGAAAAGTAGCAAGATGGGTCAAAACCTGCCACTTGTTCTTCACTTCCTTCCTTCCTTCAATCATGCGTTACACACAATCATTCATCATTATGATCAAATTTTTTTAACCTAATTGAAATAGTTCATTATGTTATTGCAAATTATTGTGGATCGAGAATAATTTGAAGGTACTGAATTACACTGGGCAACAAAAAAGAAACTTTTTTTTTGTCTCAGAAAGAAAAATATGTGATTCAGATAGCATTTCTTCTCCTGAATTCAAATATGATATCGGTTTTTCTCCATCATGCAAGGTTTCCGAGAGACAGGCATTTATAATTTCAAACACATTAATATTTTCTACGTTCTTAAATACACAATATCCGAACATTCGGTCTCACCTAGAAAGTAAGAAATGACGATTTTCTGCTATATTTCGCCTGTGGAGCATCCCTCTTGATGGTCCAACAATAATCGGCCAGCATATTAGGATTCCATTTGCCTTGATATCTCTTTTCTATAGCTGAAATCTCCTTATGAAAAGCATTCCCCGTGCTCATCGCTCACTGCGCCAAGATTTTCCGGGAAGAAATCTAGGTGCGAGTGCAGGAAGTGAATTTTTAAGGACATATTACAGCCCAAATTTTTATAAGATGTTATAAGATCATTGACAATATCACGGTAATTTTCCGCCTTTCGATTTCCCAAAAAACTGTGAGTTACTTTTTTGAATGCTTGCCAAGCTGCTTTCTCCAGTGGATTCAATAGTTCCTCAAACTTCTCATCATGCATTAGTGATCGTATTTGTGGACCCACAAATATCCCTTCTTTAATTTTTGCTTCACTAATTTTAGGAAACTTCTGTTTTAAGTACATGAAACCAGGAATGAATGATTCGCGTTTAGGCCATTCTTTTCTGATGTAATGGTTTTTTCTGTACCTACTATCTCAAAGACACAAAAAGCAACAGTACTTTGTGTAACCATGCTGCAGACCAAGAATAAGTGCAATTACCTTCAAATCACCACAAATATTCATTCATACACTGCATATTGAAGCTTTGCCAATATAAATTGAAAGTTTTCATATGTTTCTTTCATACTAGCAGAGTGAGCCACAGGTATTGATGGGAATTTATATCAATTATGCAGAATTACTGCTTTTAAACTTGCTTTGGAGGAATCAATGAACAAGCGCCATTCTGTTGGGTTATGTTCAATACCAAATGTCTCCATAAGAGGAGAAATGTCATTACAAAACACTAAGCCATTTTCTTTAGAAAAATAGCCTTTAAATTGAGAATGACGACTACGATAAGTACATCTTTGTATTCTTTTGAAGAAGATTCCATCCTATTAGCCGGGAACCAAGCATTTCAGACTGGTTTTTTTATAATTTTAAATCTCATATGAGATCGTTAAGATCTTCTTGAGTCAATAAATGAGGCTCAGATGAACAGCTTTGTTCAAAAGTTGTATCACCAAAATCTGTTTCTTCTTCTTCCTTACTTCCATCGGAATCTGAGCTCTCTTCATCTAATGTCACATGTTCTGGAGGCTTTGGTATGGGCAATTCTTCGCTGTGTGGAAGTGGTCTCATTGCAGATTGCAAGTCAGGGTACACCACTGTATGTTTTGATTTTGACGTAATCCCTTTAATGTTTGTTAAGCAGAAATAACAGTCAGAGGAGTGATCTTTGGGTTCCCTCCAAATCATAGAGATAGCAAATGGTATGTGGCGTGTGCCATTCTTCCATGCAGTGAGAAGCCTACTACACGATAAACAACAGATATGTGGGGCCCAGGTCCTTGTTTGGTCCCCCACTTTACACCCAAAATAAAGTTCATAACACTTTTTTACTAATGGAGTAAGGTTTCACCTTTGGGACTTGAGCGTCACTTCACCACATATAGGCTATAACAAAAGTTGTTAGGATGATTTAAACAAGCTCTAGGCATTTTGTAACTAACAACAAATTAAAAGAAATAAATTTGTAAATATGTAATATACAATATACAATAATCCAGACACAATGCACTCACAATTACGTGTTTACTGGTTCACTGCTCTTTCACAACTGACATCGTTGTAATGAATGCATGCATGATCATGTTTTTGCCTGTCTGTACAGTCTGAACTTGCATAACAGTAGCAACGGTACCATTTGAGTTAGCTCATTTGGTTCCATCACATTTACAATGCTCTAGGAGTTTTTATTTTACAATGGACAAATGACCGTTTATTAAAAAAAATATATTTAAATCCATTAATTGAAATTGAAATTTTAAAAAAAACTGTGGGTGATGGAGAAATTCCGAATACATATTTGAAAACATGATAAAAAACTGCATTAAGTACAACTATTGATACTCATGAGACAAAAATCATGTTGACCAGTGTTATTTTTAATCATTGGCTTTCTGTTAGATCCAAAATTAATTTTTGATCGGTTGATATAGCCAGCTCAATTTCTTCTGGTTACTGTGAAGGCATTCGTAGTGATAGAAGACTCCTATTTGCTCTGAAGTATGCTGGATATCCAACCAACATCCAACAAAAGCAATTTGAACGTCTTGTAATTCACCTTGATTTTACAGATGTGTTGCCACTATTAAACTTCCAACCCTTGAAAACATTGCAAAATGTCCTCACACATTAGTTGTGACGAGAATTGTGTTCAAAATGACTAAAATGTGATCTTGTTTTAAACTAACTTTTTTTTCACACTAGTTCTGGGTTTTGAACTCACTATTTGTGCGTCCCGATCCAAAATTTACAGTCATGCTATACCTCTGATTCATAGTATAGCAGTAGTAAATATGCAATGTATTTTCCCCCATGGATTTTATTAATTTAAATTTAAATAAATGTTTATTGGAAGAAGACCCTGACATTTTTAAACTGTAAAATAGTTCAGTTTCGGAATCTCAGAATATTTGTCAGTTAAAAACATAGGAGTTCAAGTTAATGGTAAATTTAATCACAGTCAGCCAGTCCCTGGTAAAGCGGGCAACTTAATTGGCCAATTTTGTAATACGTCTACAACACTAAATGTTTGGTATGTAAGAGGGTGCAAAACATCTGTGAAGTGAAATCTCTCTTTTGTAAATAGAAATCTCCCTTTCAAGACTGATTCCATAAAAAATGTGTGTCCCAACCCACTCAAGAAATACTTTCACATAAATACCCGAAAATAGTAATTGTATTGACTTTTATGTGCTACTGCTTCATACAATTGCGAACAATAAATGTGTTAAAAGCCAGATCAGGAATCTCATCATCAGTTGCTGGAATGACGAATGGGTACAAAGTACTAATGGTGCATTAACTAAGGAACTGTTTTTCCCCACTGTGTACAAAAGGTTACAGGCTAAACATTTCTCTCCAAATTTTATTTTAACGCAATTTCTGACAGGTCATGGAAAGTTTGGTAGTTATTTTACAAGATTCAATGTTATAACAGATAGAAACCACGTCCACAGATGTCAACTGTCACCAGAAACTGTGAACACGTCTTATTTGACTGTCCATTATTCGAAAGAAGGAGGTTTAATATTAAATTGCATGCTTCTCAATGTGAGACAACATTTTCCCACTCATATCTGCAATTCTTCTTTAAAGTCTGTTGTTTTAGAGAATTTATCAGTTTTATAACGTACATTCACGATCAACTATAGTTATTTACTTATTTAATGTTTGAATTTATATAATTATTAAGATTAGTCTGTAAACTACAACCCTAACGTGCCTCTTTGGCGAAATAGGGTTTCCATCCCTGGAGATTAAATAATAATAATAATAATAATAATAAATGTGTCCAAAATGTGATCTCAGGTCTTACTGAAGCTATTTTAATATTACAAATTTAACAAAACAAAATATAGTAACATTTTTGGTTAAACAATTTGCCAGATTTTGTACATTTTTAGTTAATTCAGAATATTTTTCACTGTTTTCATTTACTTTCATTAACGATTTTGCTATTTTGGTAGGATTTTTAAGGTATCTTCAACCAATAATGATTTGAATTAATGTGACTTAGTTTGAAAATCCAACTAGTCTTCAACCTGCGGCCTGCAAACAAATATTAATTTTAACTACATTGCTTTGTTTTGACAGCCTGCAATCAAACATAGCATCACTTTTTGGCATCACATGCATAGTGAGCAGCTTTCCTCCAGTAAGAACATCGTAAAGTCGAAACTGAGGAAAAGACTATCCGAGAACTGGCTTTAAATTCCTTCTTCCAACATTAAAACCAATATTGACAATTAAGTGACAAAGAAAGTGTCGAGTCTCACATTAAATTGAAGAATGTTAATACCACAGTGACAGTATTTCTATATGCTACTGTGCTAACGCTGCAAAGTGGAAGACAAAAAATAAAGCACGCATATGTATAATGTTAAGTAATCCCTACAGTTACTGAAATATAATTATGATACATTTCTGTTGCATAAGTATCATGTTATTAAATCAACGCGGCCTGCTAGCCTTTCATAAAAAATAAATTTTCCTTTAGTTAAAGAAAAAAAAAAAGAGTTGAAGACCACTGATCTAAGGTTTCCCCCTTCAAAATACTTCCAATATAATTCACATGATTTTGTTCATTATTTTGCGATTTTATTGAAAGGGGAATAATTTCCTCATCTTTAACCAAATTTATTAATTTTCATAAATTTTTGCATTTCATACTTGGTGAAAAACAGGTGCCTCTAATAATAAACAATATTTTTGTCACAATGACATAACTACAATGGAGCACACAGAGACATCATAAAATAGAATTCACCTTAAAAACAGAGTGGTATTTACAGACTTGTGGTTTGAAATCAGCTGTGTAAGAAAATTTTCAATTACTGAGAGCCTTCTATCCAACTCTGGGTGCATTTATTGCAAAATGAAAGGATGTAAACGGTATTTAATAATAATAATAATAATAATAATAATAATAATAATAATAATAATAATAATAATAATAATAATAATAATAATAATAATAATAATAATAATAATAATAATATTAATAATAATACAATAAGAACAATAATGTAACAATAACAACAGTATTGGTGGTAGTAATACAGTCAAACCTCCTTATAACAATATTTGCAGGCCCTGGCAAATCATATTGTTATATGAGGGTTATTGTTATATCGAGGAACATCTGAAGAAAACTGCATGCAAAAAAAAAAACCGAATTATGTATTTACACAGACTCAACAGAATAATTTATTTAACATATACTGTAAAAAGCAAAACACTTTCCTCAATTTCTCTTCTCTTTTTAAGAAATGCAGCCAATGTAGATTGTGAAATTCTGTACTTTTTTTGCAATTTCTGTCTGCTTCAAACCATCATCCAAATCTTTAAACGCCGCTAATTTTGTTTTGAGACATTGATTTTTGTTGAGGGGAGGAGGCCACAGCTATAGCTGTTTTTCACCCGCCCACTGAAAAATAACACATTGCAGAAAGTTCAGTCACATTAGGGCGGAAACAGGGCAGAAAAAGAGCAAAAATAGAGAGAGAAGAAGAATGAAGACGAAACATTCACATGGGTCAGTGAAGTTGTACTCCACCCTCTACTGAGAATAAAATTTCTCATCTGGAATTTCTGAAGGTGGCTTAAAGGTTCGCACCAGCTGGGAAGGACACCAATCTACTACCTGCTACCATCTGCAGGGCTAAGTTGCTGGTCTAGAATGGCAATTTCATTTCAAAATATGTAATGTTATAAAAGGGTGTTCACGAAATATGTTAATCGCTGTAACAGGGAACAAGTAACATTATTAAGATAGGAAATTTTCCGGGACCATAGAAAAATATCGCTTAATGCTGGTTTATCGTTATATCAGTCTTCGTTATTTGGGGGTTCGACTATAATAAAATTTTGTTGTTTCTGTTTCAGCCCTGCAACCAGCATGCCAGGGAAGGCTTATATTTTGTTCTTGCTGGCAATGACGCTTCCTGAACATATTGCTTGTATCTCAATTGCTGGCAAAACTGATCTCAATGAACGAGGTAAGACTTACTAATTATATAAATGGGAAATTGGTACGTTGCGACTCACCCGAGTCCCCCACTCCTACTCTCAATCCCTCCCCTAGCGGCGGCATTTGAACTACTAGTAGTGATGGTAGCGCCATCTCTTTTCAACTGATGAAACAGAAAAAATAATTTATTTCTTCTTTATTATCTTCTTCTCTTCCTTTCCCGTCTCCTTCCTCTTTTCTTCTCACCTCCTTTTCACCTCCTCTTCACCCTACCTACCTATTTGAGACCTGTACCTAATAGTAAATTTTGGATCGACCGGGATTTGAACCCGTGACCCCTAGCATTATAGCTAGGAGTCTTGATCACTACGACACGAGTGAATTTTGAGCACTGACGGAAGCTTTCGTATATTAGAGTTATTTTAGGGGGATTTCATGAGTTTTAACGCAAGAATCGGTTTTTATAAGTAGTGTTGGTACAAGGGAATTTTCCTGCGTCAATTAAGCCACAATTTATGTTATAATACGGCGTTTTTTATAATTATGAAATATTATGTATATATGGTACAAGGGTATTTTCTGTATTGTGAAATAGCCTATTTTGTTGGAAGGGTCGTCGTTTTTATAATTGTGGAATGTTATGTAGAGGTGCAAGGGGCTTTCTTTATTGTGAAATATTAGGCGACATATCAATTGCAATTATGCATTACCGGCGTTGAGCAACGGCTACAGGCATGAAGGTATGCGTTGCTTGGAAGTGGAGCAGGGGGCATGAGGGAAGCAGCCAGGCGGGGAAGCCGCCAGGCGAGTGGCGAGTGGAAAGGGGAGCAGGGTGAGTCGCAAAGTACTAACTTGCCATATAAATAATGATATTCCATGATTTTATGTATTCAGGACACTTTGAAAGTGGTATGGAAGTGATTTTTCTACAGGAATGGACAGTTTAATTACACTTCTCTTCCTACAATATGTAGCAGTTTTTATCTCTATATATATAAGAGACTTTGTCCTGACTGACTGAATGAATGAATGACTGACTGACTGTCTGACTGACTGACTGACTGACTGACTGACTGACTGACTGACTGACTGACTGACTGACTGACTTACTGACAGACAGAGAATCAACGTAGAGCCTAAACTATAATAGGTAGAGGCTTGGAATTTTGACAGTACCTTCGTTTCATAATTTGAAAAATTTTGATTTTAAATGCCAAAAATCAAATGTTTTTGAGTATACTTAATACCTTTTTACACAGAATTATCAAATCCAAATCACAGTTGGCATGGCAACATATTGTTTCCATTGGTCTCAGATGGGTTTGGAAACAATTGAAGTGGGACTTCGACAATTTAGAAAAGCTATCAATATAATTCATGTTATAAATAAATATTAAATTATGAAATCCACGAAAATAATGCAGTCACATAACTTTCTCTACCCTGGACATAGAGAAAACAGTACAAGGTATGGTTACATGTATATTATTTTATCGCAGGTTTTTGGGGAGGGATGTATGAAAGTAATATTGCATTTCTGTTTAATTTCATCCCCAAAACGGTTTTATGGTAACATTAGAGTGAGAAATAAAATATTCCACAAAAACAATACAATTTTATGTTACCGGAATTTCTGTTTCTTCTTATTTGAACCCCTACCAAGCTTGCTGCGTACAAGCGATGGGATCCAAAATTCTACATCCGTAAAAAGCCGTAAAGAGTTGTATCAAGCATTTTCTGTGCGAATAGTTTGAGTGTGATAAGTCATTCTTCTTCATTTAAAATTCTAAATACCTATAAAAGGACCTAGAATTTTAAAATCAAAAGTCCTTCATAAGTTAATTATGAATTACAAAATACAAAACCTGGGTGACGCTGGGCCTTTTAAGCTAGTCTTTAATAAAACAAATCAAATAATTAATAGACACATTGAACATATTATTTTAAATAAACACAAATATCTAACAGTTCAGTTCATCCGCTTGTTTTCGGCCCATAGCCTTGGTTCATTGCTACCCTGGAAAATAAATACTTCTTACTCTCCATGTACAATTATTAATTCGCCCCTAGCCTTCGGGAAGTTCTGACATCCCACTTGTTAACTGTTCAGCAAAATATCACAAACACCATGCTTGGACATGTTGTGATATTTAAAACCATAGTTTTTTCAATGATTTTGATTGTTATATAGACTGTAATAATCTAATCAAGTAGACTTTAATACAGAGTGGGCCAAAAGTTGTGCTCGGGTATTGTATACATTAGTTCATGAAATAATAAAATGCCACAAGTGACGTAGAAACATTATTTACTGTACTAGCCAATTTTAAGAGACGAAACATGCAAAAAAAATAGTTACCAGGATCTATGGGACTTACTGTTAAACGTACAATGTTTCAGTATGTGCACCATCATTTTCCATACAGCACATATGGGCAAACCCTGAACCACTCGACACACAAGATGCAAAGTCAGCCAACTCTACATAGTTCAAAATAAACTGGCAGATGGAGACAGAAACAGGCAATGACTATAGTGACAGTTACTGATTCATTAGAGAAATATCGGTACTGATTTCAATTTATATATAATTTAATCATGTGCAATTATTTCATTAAAATCTGGAGTTTCCTCTGATATTTTCTGCTGTGACAACAAATGTTAGTCAGTCAAATGAGACCTGAACTTTGACTTTTCACAAATGAATTAATACAAACAGTTGCTCACACAAATACTTAGAAGCAAACCTAGCAACCTTTGCAAACTTAGCAAAAATAAAATTGCATGATTTAGCAACTGATAATTGTTTCAATGCATCAGTACTAGTAAATAATATTACTTCACTGTGTTCTTCCCAATGTCAGTATCTATATCAGTACTTGTTTACTGAAGCACAGATGTTTCAAAAACATATAATTTTGCACGGATCCTAAATCTAGCTGCAGATCCAATTTTATCTTTGCAGGTACTACCAGGGTGGAAAGAAAGCAAGGGCCCCTGGAACAAATTTTCCCGGGCCCCTGTGAAATATTAAATTCACTACCCAACTCGTCCATTATAATGTATTTACATACATGTAATGATATTACATAATTATGTAATGATTATGTAATGATATAATTATCAAGTGCCAGAATGGTACCGGTACTTTATGAGATTGTCTGGTAGACAGGAAAATATCTGTCCGTCTGTCTGTCCGTGTGTCTGTAAGCGCGATAACTCAAATACGCTTTATTGGATTTTTATAAAACTTGTCATACCATTTATAACGCCAATGAAACGAAGCTTATTGATTGCGGACCAAATCAGTTAACTGTTGCCGTGGACGAAACGAGAAAATACATTAAAATGTTCTATTTAGGAACAATTTTATCTGTATGTAGCCTACCGGTTTAATCTTTTCAAAATCATGATTTTAAATGCCGAATGTTAGTGAGGCCTACTGTTGAGTCCAGAGGATTGCGTCTACTTTCCAAAAATAGCAATTTTTCTTCAAGATTAGGCCTAATCCGTTTCAGATTAACTGATAATTCCGTGTCACTGTTATACGACAGGACAATGCAGATAAAATAAACGCATAAATCATAACTTAAGCTGTTTATTGACTTATAACCAATTTTATTTTAGAGTAAATTTAGAAAGTAAAAAATTAAAACCTGGTTGGTCGGGCCCAAGGCTGGTATATGTAAGGTTGCCTCGTTTCCGTAAGAGCTGTGGGGAGAGTCCTACACTGCTGTGTGACGTCACCCCCACCCCGCGCGAGAATTAAGCAGCTACATACAATGGTACTCATGGGAAGAAATAACATGAAAACACCATCGTTTTACCAACAATAGGCCCCTAATACATGTTTCCGAGGTGAAGATAGAATGCATACGACCCTGCATATAAAGAGGATTTAACACAAATTAAAATAAATATTTAATACAGGTACAAATAAGAATAGTGCAGCTTTACAAAGTTAGGAAAAAGTTTGTCTGACTCAGGAAAAAGTAGTCTAGTAGATAGAGCTTAGATTATGCTGAAAGATTTTTAATTTTACATTTCTAGGTATGTTTACTTATTTCAGGTAAATTATTCTAAATTATGGAAGGAGGCTTAAAAAGAAAAGACTTTGGTATACTTTGCAATATTCGTCTTGACTTAGAAAAATAAATTTCTCAATTAGTTCGATGCGCAGTTGTGTATTTTCTGTATTTATTTTACATGAAATTAAGTTAAATTAAACGTCTATAAGATGAACGAAGTCACCTCTGATTGCAATGTACTTGTCACAATTTAATTACAGAGCTTATAATCATAGATTCTAAACAATTATTAAAACCAAAGAGGAATAGACAACATGGAATAATGCTTTCCAGAGGCAGAAAACTGGAAGATAAATAAAATCTGCGCACGGAATAACAATTATTATATTATAAACCAATCTGTATTCTGTTTGTAGAACACTTTGAAATAAACATTTATAACAGGTATATCTTTAAATGTATACCGACCGAACAATCCCAGACTCAATTTAGTCATGTTTACATGTAAATATGGATTTTAAGACGCGCTTATAATAAAATAATGAGTCAATAACTCACCTTCAGTAGGAAGTGGCTTCTTTTGCAGTTAACAACAGATCCATTGTTGAATATTCTTCCCCCCACCCCAGTGGGTGAGCCCCAGTCAGGTTTATGGGTACATGTAGTTATTCAGTTTCTGACAGATGTTTTATTAGGGGAGTCCATAAATAAAATGTTGAAGGATTTTTACTTTAATACTGGTATATACTGGAAAAGAGGATTCCTAATTCCTCGAAGCGGTATTAAGACATTATGCTGTACAGTACACTAACATTGTAATTATTTAAGCGGCATTAAAGCAGTAATGGAATTCAATAGTGAGCCACTCTTTAAAAAAACACACACTCTGGTACACTGACACTTGAGGTGATAAAGTTATATATAGGCTATAAGAATTCCCCAACTATTAAATTCAGGCGATAATTATAGCACATATATGACGTAACTATTCAGAACTTTGAATCAATATTAACATAGAACTTGTGCACGACACTTGAAACTAGAGCTGTCTGACTGTGAACTGATGTTTTAAAGTTTTTTAAAAGGGAGTCTTGCTTCACAATGTACATTTTTTACATCTGAAGGGTAAAATCACATTTTCTAACCCTTAACCCATCTTTTTGAATAAAACATATTTTTTTGGTCAAATATAGTGTAGGTGGTCAGCTCAGCAAGGAAAATTTTCAATAGTCTGCTGCTGTCTATAAATAAAATGGACAGGCTCTTTAAGTTTCTGCTGGCAATGTGTATGAATAAAGAATTATTTACAAAAGGGCAAACTCCCCTCTGCATAAGACAAAAAAAAAGTTGTATAGGCTACTTCCCATTTTCTGAGTCATAACCAAAGAGTTGTAAAAGTACCCTAATAAATTTAAAGAGAAATGTAAGATGTTTGTGCGTGTTCTTTATTCTGACATCCACAGTATGTTTTACAGAAACCAGCAGCTTAAATATTTTGTTTCAAATGTCTCAATATATTTTGTTACAGCTTATTCATTTGAGGCCTGAGCACTCAGAAGTGGTCCCTCTATTAAGCCATACCCCCTGTAAGATCATATGTAGTCTATCTTTACAGATACATGCATTATTGTAGTTAAAAATAAGTTTTATTCCCATCATTGCCATTGTATGTAGGTGTTTAAATCCTCCTGCCGGGCTAGGGGCCACGTCACATCCCTCGTGCTCAATACGCATGCGCGTCGAACGAGTCAACCTTACATATACCAGCCTTGGGTCGGGCCCCCTTTTAGGGTTCGGGCCCTGGGGCTGCAGCCCTGGCTGCCCCTCCCTCTCGTCGGGCCTGGGTACTACTGTCCGTGACTCAGCTAAGCTCCTCTGGAATGCGGGGAAAGACCAATGCATCCCCTTATATTTCCCCACATTCCAGAGGAGCTTAGCTGAGTCACGGACTGTACATGCATAGGGTTTAGAAAAAGGTCATTATTTCCCAGGTTTTTTAAAGCGGCAAAACATTTTTTTAAGAATTCAGGCTCTAGATTTTCTGATAAACTTATTAAATTAATTGTTCTCTTTATATTTTGTGGTGATTTCAAAGAGGAACAATGGTACAGCTGCCCCTTTTGGAGCTGTACCTCCCACAGTTCCAACTGCATGGCATTGCATTGCATCGTACAAGTTCACTATATTTTGATTTTTTTCTTGAACCTGCTGTAAAGTTCATTTAAGTATCGTGAAATATCAACATGGAAAGCCAGATCTGTCATGCATTCTTTGTTTCTTAATCCAGGAATTAGCTTTCCCTGTAGAAAAAAAAATGGTCACATAAAAATTTTGCAAATACCGGTACAGCAAGCATAAAGAAGTAAAATAACTTTTTGCAGATTGTGAGTATTGTTTCCTTCCACTGACTTTTCAAATCGAGCAGCTGTTTAGCACTTATAGGATCTAAAGAAAATAGGCTACCGGTATTCATAGAGATGGAAGATGATTTGCAAGTTTATGAAATTTGACTCAATACAATCATTATTATAGGATAAATGACTACCACCAGCACTATTAGAACTGTGTCACAGGTCGACATTACTTGCAAATAGAATATGACATTCATACTGGGCATATGTATGCCATATAGTGTTGAATGTGCCACCATGTCTGTCTGCTTGCCCACTTGAGCATTTCAGAAGTGATCATACTGAAGATATGGATGATCTCTCTTTTCAATTGTTCAACAGAATCCATTAGAATCTTTCCAAGATTTTCATTTAAGCAGGACAACAGCCAGCTGTCGAGTGTTGTGAGACGAGCATTTTACATTGACAATAATCGCCTAATGAATCTTTTTGCTGAGAAAAAATCTGGTTTGCAACTGAAACGTGATCTGGTTTGCAACTGAAACGTGGAGTCCTTTGTTCTTGTTTTTTGCTTCCAATTGTTGGCATTCTGAATTTTAAAATTTAATCTCCAAGAAAGGAGATAAGATTTTGTAAACATGGATTCTATGTTATATGAATGTATTCTTTTTTAATTCAGATACAAATTATATGTGCCATTATTAAATGTTAATTTAATATAGGGTATTTGATAGTTGTGTATCATTTATGTTTTCATATTATCAATTATTAATAGGCTCGAGAATTGCATATTACCTCGAGTCGAAAGCAGGGCATTGGGATGACAAAAACGAGGCAACGTTATGCAATATTTAGCATTTATGAAAGTGTTTCATTACATCAACATATTAAATTTACCATTATTCTTAGTGAGAAAAGAACACATACAAAAATTAGATAGATCCACAAGGGAATATATTTCACCACTACTATTCCATGAATATTTCTTTGTTGAAGCAATCTTACATAGCAAGTTCTGGTCTTTGAGCACCTTTTCATAGAACTTCCCACATTCTCCTGTTGCTTTCTGCTTCCATGAGAATGGAAAAATGAACATTACAGTGTTGGCATAAAGTGGCGTAGCAAGCTTAGGTGGTACCCGGTGCGGACAATTTCTTGTCACCCCCCCCCCCATTTGAATTATTAAAAGATGGAACAGTTCCAAGTGTTCTTTTGTGGACAGTCAAAGGTAATCCCACGAGAGTTTAAGAGTTTATCGATAGATGCAGTTGCAGCGAATTTATCTGATGTAACTCGTAAACTCAACGGATTATGCAAAATTAGTAATAATTACTTTGTTATATAAAAACAAAACTAAGCTCCGAAATCATGACATACTATGAATCAACCATGCATAAAGCGATTCCAGTTACCATGTTGTCGCCATCTTGTAACCAGAGCTACCAACGGTGCATATAAGACATAGTTAACCTAATTCAGCCAATTTTGTACACTCCCGAAATTATGCAAAGATTTATTTCTGGAGTGATTTTTTAATATTTTTTTATTTTGTTTTCCAAGCGAAATCTCGAATTTTGGAAAGATGAATTTTGACAAAAGGACAAAATTTTGTATTTATGTCAAGTACCTATCAAGATGTGAACCGAAGACTGGAGACAGGTTTTCCTTATTTTTACATAAAGAAAGTTTTCTCGAAAACGGCTCTAACGATTTTCTTTAAATTTTGCACGTGGGTTGCTTATACTAAGAGCTAAAACTTTTGTTTGAAAAAAAATTTCGAAATAATTCTCTGAAGGGTAGTTATAAGCCACCCGCTCTTTGCAATACGGCCTCTTGCAACGGAAAATCGTACGAAAACAAAATGTTGTATTTGAGTTAGGTACCTTTTGGGGACGTGACACATAGATTGACGACTTTCTCTTATTTTTAAGAGGAGGCTAACTTTTATTTGGGCAGAGGAAGTTATGTGAATTATACATAATTTTTTTATGGGTTGATCCTAATAAATTTCATAAACAAGTAATGTAACTATTTTACGGAACTGTATTATTAATAATAATCTATTAAATATGCGCACATATCAGTTCGAAATCTACACCTTTTCAACCTCAATTTCGGAAAAAGTAATTACAATTTCGGTAAAAGTAAGTTCAATTTCGGAAATACGATGGCTATTTTTTTTTAACCTCCGATGGGTCATAAAATGAAAACTACAGTGAAAATCAAAACTGTTTTATTTGGAACATTTAGGTACGGTACACCTTCTAGCTACTTCTCTACATAACCTCGCTCTGATTGAGTCATTTGTCGTAGCGTGGTACCAACTTCACTATACCCTCTTCATAGAAGCTTGCCGCCAGCGTATTGAGAAGGGTCTTCACGGCATTTTGAAGAGTTTTGAAATTCTTCGTTATCTCCCAGATCTTTCTTCAGCTGCCGAAAAAGATGAAAGTCACTCGGCACGGGAACGAGTTTTTGAAATCCACCGTGACAGAATGAAACGTGGATTCGTTACGACAATCTACAGTAGATTGTGCCGGAGACCTCGGGGTCAACTCACATTCGAAGTTTTTCGTCAAAGTCATGACTGCCGCAGCGGGTAGAATTGGTTGCGGCTTGAGTAATATAAAATATCACCGATTGTTGAAGTCTCATTTAAATTAATAAAATTGCAGATACAAGAATCGGCAGAAATAAACACCCCTCCCCTAACCATAATATTATTCTTCGTATCTACGCAGCGGCCAGTTCAGCCGCGTGTTATTATTATACCTTTGTTGACTGCATTTAAAACTAAAATAAGTTTCAATACGCATGTTGACTTGTAGAAAGTTGTTAAGCTTATTTAATTATTTTAAATAATATTATTTTCTTTAAATTCCCCTGAGCAATTTTTTACTTACAAAAACACATTTTTATTTGGTCACCCCCCGGGTGGTGGCACCCGGGGCGGCCCGCACCCCCCTTCCTACTCCACTGTTGGCATATCACTTCCATTCCATCACTACACAACTTGTCCACTTGATACTTAGTATCAAACAATGCAACTCCATGGTTATTGAGTCCATTTGATACTTAATATCAAACAATGCAACTCCATGGTTATTGAGTTTACTGGATCATAACATTGATATTTGATATACGATTATAGGTGACAAATAATAAATTATTTGACCAATATTAAAGTACCGGTACCGTATAATAGTTTTTTTTTTTTTTTTATTCAAAAGGATATAAAATTTTCATTTCCATTAAAATGAGTGGATGGCCAAAAAATACAAAAGTAATGGTACTGTCCCACTAAAACTGCATCTCTGGTCAGCCTAATTATTACAATACCTAATACATCTGCATGTGCAGCAGGCTGAGTAATTTTAAATGTTAGAAGTATTAAACCTTTTGTTTTTTGCTTCTTTCATTAAATTATTTTGAGTGAAAAATGACTTTATTATGTGTCATTATACAGTTCCATCAAGAATACTCTCTGCAGTGCTTGTGCAGATGAGAATCCACTTTGAAACGGAATCTAGTTGGCAGCGCTAGCCTAAGGTTTATAATGTTCTGCTGCAATCATTTATGAAGTAAGAAATAAGAGAAGCATAAAACTCTCCTATTTACAGAAGTTTGCCAGGGAACTCATTGCCACTATTTCATCACTAGAATATTAATTAAAATTGAATATCACTTGAAATTATTACATCCCATAAACACACCAGGGAACAGATGCACATAAATAGTTAACATGGCTTACTCTGATATACCTGCTGTGAATCTGAAAGGAAGATAGGGAGGAATACTAACTTTCACCTGGGTGGCAAACATAACCAGAGCTGTAGAGAGTCTTATCAAGATGGCACTGTGATAGTTTGTTTTGCTACTCTTGCAATATTAAAGGCATTTTGTAATTTCCTCCTTTCAGTGTGTAAATCCTAGAATTCATGCGGCGCTAGGCCACAGCTTAGGATGGTCTAGTGGTAATGTAAATCCCCCCATCGCTGTGAAATTATTAGTGATCAGTAACTTTTACAAACACTCACACAATAGCTTAACTGATGAGCAGGATTAGAATTTTTAGGTGCAGTTTCCATAAGGAAAAAGGGAAAAGTTGATAAAAATAAGGCAAAATAGGGAATAAAATGGTCCTACTAAACTCTTACGTAACGAACTTACATTCACAAACAGCAGGCTACTGACAGACAGATTTCTGTGAAATTAAAAATAAAACTGGAATATTTAGTAATTATTTTTCATTTTGACAGATGTGCCTTTAGTCCTGCGTTTGCTGAAAATATCAGGTTCACTATTCCTACGTCCACTGCAAGCTAATGAAAAGTTCATTGGGTTACTTAAAAATGTGGAACAAAACCTAGATAATTATAAAATATAAAAAAAGCAATTAAACTCAAAAGCCATACCGGTAGGTTATAAGCGATGAAATGCACTTTAGAAGATTATTAAAAAACTACAGTAAAATACAAAAAGGGGGGAAGGGGCAGGATTATGGGCCTGATGGAGAAACAGGTGATAAAGGGGAAAAAGGTGCTAGAAAACTGCCACCATTCTCAACTAGAGACAATGTTTCATGCTATGGTTTCTTTCACAGGAGCTCTAATTTGCCCTATGAAAGAAGCGCGTCTGAAAATCCTAACTCTTTTATATAATTTACGAAAAATTGGATTCTGAGAGACTACTTTATGGTGCTAATTTATTATGTACTCCTTGATCATGTATTAATCCATATTCTTTATCCTATTTCATGTAACTGCATCCACAGATCCTAGAATCATAGATGGTCCAGACTCAGGATCTGCAAGAATTATTGGACGTCCGACTCCAGGATCAAATAAATGTGCTACAAGGATAGAAAATAGGATAGAATCTATGAAAAAATCTCATTCATTGGACAGACATAATCCTGGGAATCCAAACTCCGCTCTTCTTGATCTGGCAGGATATGCTCTCCATCAGCCTATGCGCTCAGCTCCATATGATATGTATGTCACAAGCATGAAGATTCATGTTCCTGGAAGGAATGGTTGGTTTCGAATAGATCGCTGTTTTTATGATCCATCAAATGCAAGCGTTGAAACAAAACTTACTTTCCGTGACCTCAAAGTCAGTGGGATAGTGAAGCTTTATGATGAAAAATCTATACTACAAGATCCAATGCTTCCCACGCCAATCGAGACTTGCAACATGACTCTACGTCTCAGACAAGCAGGTCTTGGAATATCGGCTCTACCTTTGCATGTATCTAGGGGGAACGTTGAACTGCGTACTGCTGCGCATTTCATAAAGCCTGAATTTGTGAGTGTTTATGCATTTGGTTGCAGACCTCCGAGTAGGGAACACAGGGGTTATGTAAACGACAAACTTGAAAGAAGAGAAGTGAATGATGTCACTCAAGAAATGGAAGATGTTTTTGTGAAAGGTATACAGTCCCTTCTAACCAGGTACATGGAGAAGCAGCTGCAGCCTGCTCTTAAAGACACTTTAATGGCTAACATGGGATACACAGTCTCCTATGGCAGATAAGTCATTTCACATACAACACAGTGAAAACAAACCCAGTTAAGTGCAAATATATTCAAAGTTATCAAAATGAAAAGATTTAATTAAAGTTTTACAGAAGATTTTTTTTCTCATTTTGAGCAAAACCAGAAAAAATTCCCCTTAACTCAGACAGTTTGATTTTATGTGCAAGATTAAGATTAATTTCAATTCAGCAATTAAAGTTTTAATGTTTGATATCTAAGTTAGGGGAATTCACAAATCTGATTTAAGTAGGAAAATATTATCGTTCTGGCAGAAATCACTAAATCCAAAATCTTAGTTTTGAGAAACAGTTGTTTTAAAGTTTGAATTAACTATTGTATCCTAAGGGCAAGGATTTCTGTTTGAAAAAGTAATTTTCTAGATTTTTATGTGGTCCAAAGCAGCAAATTTCAAATGCAATGAAAGAATCATATCATTTTGCCTTAATATATTGACCTTGTAAAAATAGAGGTATTAGTTACATGGAAACAGGTTAGGATATTAATTAGGGAGTTCTACTTTCCTAAAAAAGCATCCTTTCATACAATGCAGTAGTATATTTTATTCAATATAGCCATTTTTGGGAGTTAGTAACTTCTGCCAGATGACATTATAAGGACTAATCCACCAACAAAATGTTACTATAATTTTTATTAAATAACAAAATTATTTAATTAGAAAGTACAAAATGGGCAGAAGCTATGATTTTGGCACAAACAGTTTAAATTTTTTTTATATAAGTTACTAAGTACCACACCTATTTAGCACAGTGTGCTACAATTTAAATATCATAGATACTTATTAGTATCTTTGTGTTACAATGCACAGCTAGCAAATTGTAAATGTGACAACAGGATGCTCTTCAGGATGAGCATAAATGGAGGAGGTAGGGAATATTCTAATACAGTGTTAACCAAACTGAGGCGTGTGTAAGTGTTCCGTGATGTCTCAGTGATCTTGGTGGCATTTACACCTGAGACTCCTTCTATAAAAGTAGCTGATTTCTAATTTTAACTGGAACCAACCATACCATTCTGCCAGGTGTGACATGTAACAGCTGTATTGTCACCCCCTGTTTACTATAAAATCTGTGTTCATTGTTGAGACAACTAGTATTGACAGCTTGCTGTTTTCCTTTACTACTCTCAACAATGATAAAATAATGTTCATTTTGTGACAACATATCTGTGTGAAAAGGAAATTTTTGTATTATGCTCAAGGCTTTAGTTGGAAAATTAAAACTATCGGTACTCATCTGGCTCTTTAAAATTTTTTGCATTGACTTTAAGGGATGTTGTTCTACAGTTATTTTACACAGTTATTTTATTGTTATTTTTCTTTTACAATTTCTATCAAATTATAACACAAACTGCGATGCAAATGGGATTTTGTTTCAAATGGGGAGTGTGAACAGTTTTAACTTTGCTACAAATCCTTCTATACAATAAAGTCAGAAATATGTTGAGAAGTATTTTTTACATTTAGTTTCTTAATTTCAGGTACAAGGAATCTGATTAACTTTAACCAAAGATTAAATCATGTTTTATTTATATGCTAAGTAGTAAGGCATTGTATACTATAGACATAACATTGAACATTTAAGAAGCTTATACAGTAGCTTATGTCTTCTTACATAACCTGAAATAATTTAACTTTGTCTGGATTGATTTCATACAATTTTGTACAGGTAGGGGAAAAAAAAGCGGACCGACTCTTGTAGCTGATTTCAGAGCCTTGTGATACATAAATAAATGTAAGAGATTTAACTGAAACGTTTTGTTTTCATAAGCAATGCAAATTACGTGAAATTATTTCTCAATTGATTGTCTATATTGTCTAGAACAAATTTCAATACATTCCTTGCTATCCAGTGACTGCTGCTAGGCATGGCTCATATCAGCAACTTAGATATTTTAGTCGGTCTGCTTTTTTTTTTTCCCTACCTGTACACTATTTCACAGGAGTTTAGCTTCAATTTGGTATATAACACATCTAACATGAGTGTTTTTTATTTATTTTTTAAAATAAAACATCTTCACCTATCAAACATGATATATCTAAAGTAAGGAAGTTATTGCCAATTCGATATTTCCCCTTAAATCTGAGATCATTTTATCTGCATTAATAATTACATCCAGATTTTTTTTTAGATTTGTATTAAAATTTTTACTTTATTTTGAAAGATGTTTTTGTTCCCCAGTTAACAGATTAACCATTGAGGTTCATCCTTCGAAGATATATACAAAGGACAACTTGCAAAATTTATGAAATCAAATGGTCCTTGAGCTATTACATCTTTGTAATGAAAATTGAAACTATTAGATAAACGAATTTAAAGTTATGGCATAATGAATATAGGAGAAAGTGTGATGACTGAGGTAGTTCACTGGTTCCGCCGCTAGGTAGCAGTTACTCTGCTTGAGATTCGCGGGAGCAAGATTACTACGGGCGGTATAGGAAAAATTGCAAACATTCTTAAACAAAATAATACATTAATCTATTTCAAAATGACTCACCTTATCTAAATTGAATTGTTAGATAAAAAAAAAAAAACTCCGTGGCGCTACATCCCTGGAGGGACTTGGCCTACCACCCGACCGCTGCATCATCTCCCGTAGGCAGATGGCAGGATTGGGGGGCATGTGGTCAGCATGCCGACACCCACGGCCGTTAATGGTGGTTTTCTGGACCGGAGCCGCTACTTCTCTATCAAGTAGCTCCTCAGTTTGGGATCACGAGGCTGAGTGCACCCCTACCAGACCTCCCTACCTCAGAAAAATCCGAGGAGGTACCGGGAATCGAACCCGGGCCGACGGATCTGTAGTCAGCGACGCTAACCACAAGACCACGCCGGGAATTGTTAGATACTTTTGACAATTTTCGGGCTGCTTTACACGTCTTGGAAGATCTCATCTCCATAAATAAACATGGCCGTGTGTAACAGTAATTTCTCAGATTGCAAGAAGCTTGACAGTAACATTTCGTTCCACATCTTTCCAAAAATCGAAGATGTTCACAAGCAATGAACAATTATATAATATAGGTATGAAACAGCTAAGGGATGATTTGATCTAATATTTTGTTGCCTAGAAAATAGGGTAGAGAGTATGTTAGTATAATTTGATGAGAATTTGTTAAAGAATGTACATTTGTATAGAAATAACAACGTATAATTACGGTAAACAACAGCTAAGGGATATTTTATAAATTAATATTAATATTACATTGTATAGAATATTACTGAGTATTAATTTTTATTTGTATAATAATATTATTTATATTAATATTAATTTTTAATGGCTGTATGGGGTAAGTTATGTAGGTGAAACATGGTCAAAAGTGTAGATCTGTGTACAAATTATGTGAACAGAAATAATATAAATTAAGGGATGGTTTGTGAATTGCAGGGCACGGAAAATTTCATAAGCAGCACTACAAAAATAGGGCGCGTGATCTTTAAAATTGGCATCTCAACATCCGATAAAGACGCGCATATGCAAAAATTGTTTTGCAATGCATTCTACATATATCACACAATATTTCAAAGCATTTTCCCTGATTTTTTCATAAACAAATTAAATCCTCTTGCCTTAACTACAGCCCGCTATTTGCTCAAACCCTCGACCATTCGCCGTTCGCTGTAACTGATGTACGTCTTATGTTGTTAAATTATATTATTAAAAAAAAGGAACAAGATATTAAACTAATAAGACATTTGCTATGATAATTATACATAAAAATTACTAACATAAGTGAACAGAACATATGATAAATAATCCAATAGGCCTAAATGCATAAATAAAAGTAGTGCAGATTTACTAAGTTAGAAAAAAGCTTCATTCACTCCTTTTCCCCAGAGGGTCAATCTTGCAGTATGGGTACAAGTAGTCAGTTAATATAGTATTATTATTGAGTCCACGAATAAATTATGTAAACATTTTTACGTTATTGCTGGTATTTTATGGAAAATATGCCTGCTAATACCTCAATACCATTCTGATAGCTTTAGCTTTAGAGTAATTACTATTACTCATTAACCATTATAGATATATAGGTGGTACTCAATTTATATTAAGATCCAAATATTTCACTAAACCTTACACGCTTGATCTCTTTCTGGACACAAAAATAAAATTAAAAATGTCGCATAGTCAAATTTGCTTCACCCTCAACATTTCACGATCGTCCCACATCATTCAGACCGCTGTAGCACCCGGAATAATTACCACTCAATTACTCGTAAACCATTCAAGATATAAAGGTGGTACTGAATTTAAAATAAAGTTGAAATATTTCACTAAAACTTTCTCGCTTGAAGTTTTTACGGGACACAAAAATGAAAAAAATTGTCGCATAGTCAAATTCCGTTTCACCCTCCATGAATTTTGTGTAATTGGTGATGTTTATATAATGAAATAAAAACATTTATGTCCGCATTTTTTAAGTCTCTGTTTTAACCATCAGAAGGACTGTGTTGTGCAGATTATTTCTGCATAAATTTCACAGAAATAGGACCAAGGGTTAATTAAAGATTGCGAATTTAATCATAAGATGCCAAACTATCATGATGCAGCATTGAGAAGTTGAAACGCAAACGAAGGTGCTGCCAGTGTTTCGGTGGACCGCCGCTCTCCCTATACCCACCATTGTAATAGCGGCCGAGTCATCACACTTTCTCATTCTATTCATTATGGTTATGGCATAATTTTCACTTGTTCCTCCATAGCGTTAGAAAAAAAATATTGAATAATACCACAAATGAAATTTTTGTCTGAATAGCTTACTCTATCACTTGAAACAATACAAGATTTTTTTATTTCTTTTAAATATTTCCTAGTAAATAAGACCCCTTAACTTGGTTTGGTGCAAGTGGTCGATAATCATTAATGTCAGGTAGGTTGAATAAACTGATTGTTGAAACTCATTTTTCATTCAATTCTTTTAAAGCATGTTGAAAAGATAAATCCCTTCCTTCAATGTTATCATCGTTCAGTAAATAAGAATTTTTCAAACCAAACAGCATTGGTCTTGAAAGAGTCCATGCTTATGCATGTATTGCCAGTACCCTTTTTGGAAAATTACTACTGGCAAGTACTACCCAGCTAAAGCCCTGATTACTGGTATGCTTCAATGAAAACAAAGTACAAAAATGACTTAATGCCGCATCTGACATGAGGATCCAGTTGTCACCCAATACTTCAAACTTCAAGAAAATCTGTGACAGTAAACATAAAAAACATAAATTACACTGAATGTATTGTATCTTTAGTAAATCTGATTTTATCGTATCTTTAGTATGACTTTGAAATTTGTTTGGTATTTGGTTTCTGAAAATTAAATTGAATCCACTTATTAAAAAACAAAACTCTAGGCTAGGAGAAACAATTTTTATCAATAATTGATAAAATTATTCATAAAATTTAATTATTAAATAACTTGAATATGTTTTTGAAATTAACATTTCTTTGAAGCTGTTGTAAGGAAGTTTCGGAGTGTTTCATTTATATTCCCTTAAGCGAAAAGTGTTCCATAGCCCAAAAAGTTTGGGAAACACGGGTCTAATAGAAGCCATCAATAAAACAGAAACTGTGGTCTAATATTAGATTAAACTGTTCGCATCCAAAGGAATACCAATCAGACTTCAAGCATAGGCACAAACTTCAGGAGTGCTTTGCATTTTCAGCATCACCTAAAAATTTTTGGGAGTGCCCTACATACGTACTCCCCACTTCCCACACTTCTTTTGCAATGAAAACATAATTCACAAAAAGGTCACACTATTTAATAATAATAAATTAATTAATAATAGGGAAGTAGTGTATTAAACCATCTCCGCAAGCATCTCATTGTATAACCATATTGTGTTTTTACATTGCAAGCAATACATTGAGGAATAGTATTTAATATTTATTTAAAATATGTTAATGATATTGTAAGTTGAAGCTAGCAAATGACTCTGTATTGTTCTGTTTATAGCCTAAAAGTATAGAACATTTCTGTAGAAATAAAGAAACTTCGAATCAAGCATAGAAATGTTATTCTGTTTTCACAATGGTGTTCAAAAAAATTGTTTATGTTAGAAAATAAGTTACAGGTATCTTTAATTTAAAGGAAAGTAAATAAAGGATAAAAAACATATCACTGAATTACCCATTTCAATTAATTTGTCTCAATCCCGTAGTGAAGAGATCATTTTCCACCATACAATATGGCTTATTAAATGGGAGAGAGTACAATCTACTTCAAGAATTGTTATTTTGTGACGTTTGTGTATGTTTTCCTCACAAGTCATCTTGACACCATGTGGAAAGTATGTTCCCTGAAAAATAATCTATTTCAGTTAGGTAATGAATGAAACCTTCTGGATAATTAATATTAATGAAATTCATTAATATACTAATAGGTATCAGAAAAATCAATTTTTATTAAGTCTATATTTAATAAAAAAGTGTGCGTTGAAACGCCATGCGACAGAAGTGAAAATTGTTTTAATTTTTGGATTTATCAATTTTGGATTATTGGATTTTTTCAATTTTGGATTTTTTCAATTTTGGATTATTTCAATTTTGGATTATTGGATTTCTTTCAATTTTGGATTGTTGGACTTTTTAATATTGGGCTTTGGACTTTTTTAGTTTAGAGTTTTCATAATTTTTTATCTTTTAATTTTAGAATTTTGGATAGTTTAATTTTAGATCTTTGAAATTTTATTATATTTTTGGATTTTTTTAATTTTCGATTTTGTAATTTTGGATTTTTAGAATTTAAATTTTGTATTTTATATTTTTGATTGTTTTTGTATTTTTCATTTTAAAATTTAGGATTTTTTAAATTTTGTATCTGAATTTTGTAATTCTGATTTTTTAAATATTGGATCTTTAAATTTATAATTTGGATTAATATTTTTTATATTTGTATTTTTTTAAATTGGATTGTTTAAATTTTGGATCTTTGAATTTTTTAATTTTGGTTTTGTAAATTTTGAATCTGTTTTTTATTTTTTGGATTTTTTTAAATTTTAGATTTTTAATTTCTTAATTTTGATTTGTTTTTTTTTTAATTTTGAATATTTCGTTTTAATCTTGGATTTATCACTTTCCAATTATGACTTATGGATTTTTTAAGTTTCAATCTTTGATATTAAATTTTTTAATTTTGGATTTTTAAATATTGGATCTGAATATTTTAATTTTGGAATTTTGAATATTTAAATTGTATTTTTTAACTGTAGATTTTTTAATTGAGTATTTTTAAAATTTGAATTTTTATTTATAAATTTTGGGTTTTTTTAAATTTTGAATCTGATTTTTTATATTTAAATTTGAAATTATTGGATTTTTATATTTATATTTTGAATGTTTTAATTTTCTATTTTGGAAATTTTTTAATTTTGATTTTTTAAATTTTGGATAATTCGATTTAATTATGGATTTTTTATTTTTAAATTTTACAATTTTTTTATTTTATATCTTTAATTTTTCTAATTTTGTAAATTTTGGATCTCTGAATTTTTTTTTATTTTTAAAAAAATTTGTATATTGGATTTTTTATTTTAGACTTTTTAATTTTTTTAATTTCATGTTTTGGAATTTCTTAATTTCTTGTTTTTTTACATTTTGGATACTTCGTTCTAATTTTGGTAATTTTATTTTTTAAATTTTTATTTTTTGTAATTTTGAATAATATATTTTTTATTTTTGGACATAATCCAAGATTTGAAAAAAACCAGTCTTTCAAAATTTACAAAATTAAAAAATAAAGATCCAAAATTTAAAAAATCCAAGATTTACAAAATAAATATCCAGAAACACAAAACGTAAAAAATCAAACAAAAAATCCAAAAATTACATACTAAAAAATCAAATCAAAAATTTAAAGATTTTAAATTAAAATATTCACTGATTCATATTTAAAAAATAAAAAATACAAACAAAAAATACAAAATTAAAAAAAAAAGAAATTTATAAGAATCCAAAATATTGAAATATATAAATTCAAAATTAAAAAAAGAAACTTCAAAATTAATAGATCCAAAAAATAAAAAACTTCAGATACATAATTTAAAAGATCCAAAATTTTAAAAATAAAAATTACAAAATTATACAAAAAATTCATAATAACAAATTCAAAATTCAAAATTTAAAAAACTCAAAATACAAATTTAAAAAACCAAAATGAAACCCCAAAAATTCAGATTTTCAAAATATACAAACTCCAAACTTTTAAAAATAAAAAAATCAAAATTTTAAGATCCAAAATTTAAACAGTCAAAAATTAAAACAATATATTCAAAATTAAAATATTCAAATCGAAACTAAAAATTCTACAATCCAAAATTTAAATAATAACTTATCCAAAAAAAAATAAGAATTCAAAGTTTCAAATTTACAAAATAAAAAATAAAAAAATAAAAAAATAATTTAAATAATTGAAAATTTTAAAAAATTCAGAGATCAAAAATTTTTAAATTCAAAAATTTAAAATCAATTTAAAAAATAAAATATTCAGAGATCCAAATTTTACAAAATCCAAAATTAAAAAATTCCAAAGATTTGAAAAATTTTAAAAAATACAAAGAACCTAAACTAAAAAAATGAAAATTTAAGAATTAAAAAAAACATAAAATCCAAAATGCAAAATTGAAAATTAAACATTAAAAATCTAAATATAAAAGGTTCAAAGATCCAATATTTCAAATATTAAAAATTATAAAATCCAATTTCATAGATCCATAAATAAAAATTCAGAGATCCAAAATTATAAATTTACAAGTAAAAAATAAAAATTAAAACAATACAAAAAATTAAAACTTAAAAAATCAAAATAAAAATTCTCTGGTCCAAAAGTTAAAAAGAATAAAAAAATACAAAATCAAAATTAAAAAATTCAAAGATCCAAAAAGTAAAAAAAACGAAAGAAAAAGTTCAAAGATCTAAATTTAAAAAATCCAAAACTCCAAAATTATATAATCAAAAAGTACAAAGTTAAAAAAATCCAATTAATCCAAAATTTAAAAATTCAGAAAATAAAAAAATTTAAAACCTAAAATTTAAAAAATCCAAATGGAAAATTCAAGGATCTAGAATTTAAAAATATAAAATTATAAAATACAAAACCACAATTTTTTTTAATATCCAGAATTAAAAAATCTTCCAAAATTGAAAAATCGAAGATCAAAATTTAGAATTCCAATAATTAGTATTTAAAAAAACTAAAACGAAATATCTAAAATAAAAAATTAAATCAATTAAAAATCCCCAAATCCAAATTTTTAAATGCTAGATCTAAATTTTAATTTTTAATTGTGAATTTTTTAATCTTGAATTTCTTTTTTCATAATATTTTGATCTTAGATTTTTTAAATTTTGATCTGTGAATTTTTAAATTTTGTTTTCTTTGGTTCTTTTATTTATATTTTTAAAATTTTTTTTATTTTTGAATATTGTATTTTTGTATTTTTTTAATTTTGATTTTTTAATTTTTTGTGTGAATATTTTATTTTTTTTTTTTTAAATTCTGTATCTTTGAATTTTTTATCTTCTAGAATTTTTAATTTTGTAAATTTTGGGTTTGAATTTTTAAATTTCGAATTTTTGCATTTTTATTTTTATTTTTTAATTTTTAGATATTTTGTTTTAATTTTGGAATTTTTTGATTTATCAATTATTTATCTTTTAATTTACTTTTGGTTTATTTATTTTTTATTTTGGATTTTTAGATTTTAAAATTTTGGTTTTTCGATATTTTAATTTCGGATTTTTTGTTTTTTTTTTAATTTTGAATTTTTGTACTTTTTATTTTCTCAATTTTGAATCTGTGAATGTGTAAATTTTGGATTGTAGAAATTTTTAAATATATTTTTGGATGTTTTAATTTTAATATTTTGTTTATTTTTAAATGTTTTTTTATTTATTTTTTAATTCTGGATTTTTTGCTATTTAAATGTTGGATCTTTTAATTGTTTAATTTTCGATTTTGTAAATTTTGGATCGAATATTTCTGGATTTTTTATTTTTTAAATTTTGGAATTTTTTAATAATATTTTTAAAATTTTGGATATTTTGTTTTAATTTGGACTTTTTACTTTTTAAATTTTGGATTTATTTAATATTGGATCTTTGAATGTTTAAATTTTGGAATTTTCAATTTTATATTTTTAATTTCTGGATTTTTGAATTTTGATTTTTTAAATTTTGAAAATTTCGTTTTAATTTTGAATTTTTTATTTTTTAAATTTTGGAATATTTTATTTTTAAATTTGGATCGTTGAATTTTTTAATTCTGGAATTTTGGATGTTTTAATTTTGGGTTTTTTATATTTTGGATCTTATAATTTTATATTTTTGGATTTTTAGATTTTAATTTTTTTTTTAATTTTTGAATTTTTTGTTGCAGTCCATTCCTTCACACCACACTAATTTTGTGACGATTTTGAGCATAACACTAGTTTCATGACGATTTTTTCCGTAGTGCAAGCTCTCGATTTACTCCTACCGTGGCTAAAGAAGTTTCACTTCAAAAAAATTTTTTTCTGAAAGTTAAGGTACACAAACATGGATAGTGTGTTGAGATAGCTTGTACAACTCCCTTTGAAGGACTACATTTTACCCAGTAATATGGCTGAACAGAAGAGGGGACCTACATCTTGGCATGTGCTCAAAATCATAATAGTCCATGTATATATACACATCTAGAATTATTATCCATTCTCTACCAAAGTTCCTTTGAATGTAAACATAGCATTTGTATCATTCTGTCATTAACTTGATTTGACTCATGATGTCTTACTTCAGTCTTCTCCTTCCTTGCACTGTCCATGTGTGTTAATGGCAGCTGATGCCAAATACGTTAAAACAAAGATTTCAAAATTTGATTGTTCAAGTTATTACTTTTGTAAAGTATACAATGCATATTATTACAATTACACTAATCAGAGTCCTCTGTACTCCCAACACTTGGTACTTTTGGTAGACGTACCAGTGAAGTACATCAATTTTATGATTTCCTCAATTATAAAATCCTTGAAAATATTATGAATTATATCCTTTTGTCCACTATTTAAAGGTTTTCCATTCGTATGTATTATCATGCCAATCGGACAGATTGAGCTCCTGACATTATGGCATGTTGAGCTAAATCACATTAATATGCCACAAGAAACATTCAGAATGTTACTGGATAATACATATTGCAAGTTCAGAATTTGAGTGATATGAATATAATACAGTATTTTAGGCCTTATTTATTTATAGCAACAAATTATAGCTGTCAAATAGTCTAAATTATTTTACTAACCCCAATATTGATTCCTAGATTATGCAGGGTGTTCACAGAAATTTCAAAATAGATTTTCCTGACTTTCCAAGACCAGAAACTTACATTTCCCTGACCACAAGAATCAATGTTTTCAGGTTCTATTTTATAAAAAAAAAAAAAAAAAATCCAGTCTCCTCCATCTCCATAAATAAGAAATGATTCATTCTTGTGTCCGACTTTAGCGCTGTGTAACAAATAGTTGAATAAAAACACTTTCTTCAACGCATTTACCTTAGTAAACTTCCGGAATTAAATACATTGGAACAATTCAAAATCTAAAAACACACAAAATCACACCCAACATCAGTTTTAAATAACCAACTCAATTTCAGATCACACACGCTATTTGACACATTAATACACACAGGCAGTCAAACCAAACCCCCATCACCTACCCCCACCTCCACTACACCCCCACCACAACAGACACCCTCACACCTGCTCCAGAGACCTCAGTTGACACTCTGCTGATGATGCAGGAACACCACCTGCGAAACGGCCGTCCGGAAGTTTACTAAGGTAAATAAAGTGCGTTGAAGAAAGTGTTTTTATTCAACTATAAGAAATGATTACCTCAAATACTGAACATAAAATTGATTACACCGTCTGGATTACAGCAGACTGGAGCAAAATGCATGCACCTCACATTTTGTTCACGTAAACATCAACTATTTTCCCTGACTATTCCTCTCTCTTTTTTTTCCCCCCTCGCAAATTTCCCTGATTTTCCAGAATGGGACACCCTGTTATGCCATTATGTAATAATAATTAGCCTATGTCGCCTATGTCGGGGACTATTTTGTCTTGTAGCATGATGTGTGATGCAGTTCAAGGCACATGTATTTCTTTACATGCACTGGACCTCTGAAATGAATGGATAATAGATATACAGCATAGCATGCACCCTCAAGAGTGGAGAAACATAAGAACAAAATCATGGTAACCTGTTAATGCAGTAAAAACAAAAGCAATGATCTATAACATTTTGTACCTCACAAGAAGATAACACAGAATAAACCCTATATAAAGAAAATATTTGATTCAAAGAATGGAGCTCAGTATGTCAACTCACCAAGATAATATTTTGAACTGTAGTGGGTCAACCATGAAATTTAGTTCTTTTCATGCCATTTTGCATTTATTTGGAGTTTCCTAAAAGTCATGTAAAAAAGTTCAGGATTTCTCTATAATTGCATTTTTTCCTTCAGAAGTAGGACTTAAAACGTTTATTATTCCTGTTTTATATAATTCAGGAACTACAATTAAGAAAAATATATAACATGTGTGTTTACAGTATTATGATTCGAGCCAGGGAAGGCCTGATAAACTCTGAACAAATATTTTAAGCAATCAAGAAAATAGTATTTTTGACAGAATACTTAATCGGGGTTGTGGAATCCATGTTTCTGAATTTAACACATTCGAATTTGGCGGTTAAGATGAAAAGCATTGCTTACTCGACTGATGGTCCCTCACGCTACATCACAGCCCTGTACCGTCACATAACTAACGGCGCGCTCCCGGTGAGACATGCTAATTACTTCACATCTCACTGGCTTCGAAATCTCATGCTTGCGCATCCTTGCCAGCACATTCTGCAGGTTAAACTCGCATATACGCCATGCAGTCAAGGTTGAGCATGACGTCACAGCCCTATGAAAAAGGTGTTCACAGAATAGCATTGTGGTGCTGGAAAGGTAGTATTCACATTACCGACTCTTGACTCTCAAGCTACCAGCTAAGAAATTCTGGCGTGTAAGCGCAAAGTTCAAAATCTACGCAAAAAGAAAATATACAGTGAGTCCATTTTATGAGGAAACCTCGCATCACTGCCGCATTGCCGTGTATTACCGAAGCGGAATTACAGAAAGGGGCAAATAACTTGTTTAAACGATGTGAGGCATGTCTTACTGCTGACAGTATCAACAGTATCTCAAATAAATGGTGAGTAATACGCCTCTACATGTAGGCCTATGTTTTGTTAAAGTCTTGATTTGCCGGTAGTAACGGCTGCAGCACTGCAGCACAATATGAGAAACCGCGACTGCTCTGCAGCCTTCTCTACTGCTTCTGAAGATGGAAAATGCCTCCCATGGAGGTGTTTCTTCAGGTTAAAGAACAGAAAAAAGTCACACAGGGCTAAATCCGGACTATAAGGAGGATGAGTGATGAACTTCACTATGATTTTTGCAAGACATTCAACAACAACATTTGCAATATATGGCCATGCATTATCATGGTGCAGCAACCAGCTTGTTTCACGGATATGTAGCCTTTTGCACCTGATGTGGTCTTTCAGAATTTTCCATTCCATGATTATAAAAAAACTGGAGTGCCGGGTCCCCCTCTTTAAACAATTTAAACCTTACTGTCCTGTATGGAAGAACAGAGTTTCCATAGATCTGATGTAACACTGCATAGGCCTCAGCTGAAGATTTGTTGAGACAAAAAGCAGAATTTCAAAGCAGCATACTGTTCATCACATATCACCTCCATTTTTTCCGTAGGTGATACTGAGCATGTGTCAGTTTACACATCTCTCATTGGCAGGAACCATGAGCACAAACAATGAAATTAGGATGTGTTCATTATACCTTAAGCTAATAGAAGTTTAAATTAAAACATGAGAAATTATTACTGTAAAAAAATTATGATCATTCTTCATTGAACAGCCCTGTAACCTTACCTAGAATATTATTAAAGTTACTTTATGGATTTTACACCACCAAGTACAGTAGAACCTCATTCATCCGGCCCTCATTGATCTGGATCTCCGGTTCATCTGGATCGCTTCTTCATTAAGATTTTTTTTTTCAGACTAGTACATTCACTGTATGTGAAGTAGGTCACCGGTCACCTGTTTTGACATAACTGCAAGGGATCTACCTATCATGCAGTGTGTAGTGGTTTATTGCTGTTGTAAAACCCACATCCCCTGTGAGGGTGTTAATGCCGCAGTCAGTTAATCCCAGCTCAACCAGACACAATGTCTTACAATGTCTTACTTTCACTAATGATAATACTGTATCATTAGTTTAAGGTGACCGTCCCGATTTGGCTGGGACAGTCCTTTTTTAAAACAGCTCTCCTGAAATTTATGTACCTTTTTTGGGATGCAAAATTTTATTTTTTTAAATTAAAAATGTAGCGATTTTGTCCCATTTTGTACTTCTTCAATGTCATAAAATGCTTTGATTTTATGATAATTGCACTATAAGATCTATTTGTTATAAGAAGAAACTGGATGTAATTATGAGATATAAGACAATGAATTACACCCCAGCGCACATTCTATTATTATAAGACAATGATTCTGAGAAATAAAGCACGTTTCGGTCACTGGGTCAAGTCAGTAGATCTAATGGTTTCATTACATGTCCCGATTTTTATTCATAAAAATATGGTCACCTTACATTAGTTTTGTGTGTGAATGATGTCAAAATGGAAGAAAGTGGTTGTTTCTATGGTAATATGTAGGGTCCGGATTTTGATGACCTGTAGAATATTAAAAAATGGCTTAAGTTAATTAAAAACCACCTAGAAAGGGAAAATAACTTCAAAAATACCTTTGTTGTCCTTGCACACATTCACACTGTATCACTCAATAGTGCATTACAAGAAGTTACAAACACAGTTTGCAAGTTTTCAGATTTGAAGGACTGTCGATTGTCAACTAATAGGGACTTACACATAAAGCTTCTTTCAGCATCGACTAAAGGTAGTAGAGGCATATTTAATATGAAAATATAGTGGTTTTACTTTCAGCTTGTCGAAATAAAAATATCACTTCAATACCTCAACCATAGCTTTCGCTTTGTGAACAACTTAATACACAATACCCCATGTTACAACCCTCTAAAGTGGCAGGTAATTTCATCCCCACATTTTTTCAGAGGACGAAGTATGCCTTTCAATAGATGTGAACCATTTAGTTGGACAAGTCCAAATGTTTAACAAAATATTATAGGGATTTCCAAGATTTTTTTAAATTCAAAGGCTGAAATTTGATTCTGCTAGTATTATAAGAATAATTCAACCAAACTTGCTAAACATGGTAAAAAACATTGATTTGTTCTTAAAAATGAGTTTTAATGTGCAAGAAATGCCTTAACAAAGGAAAATGTTATAAAATGTAAACAACAAAATTATACCCATAAAAGTGGTTCATTTTCACTTGAGAAGGCATGAGCCACATTTATTTTCTACAGAGCATCATCCTAGCTTATACTTTAAGTCTTCAATCATTGGATTGGTTTGCAGCGATTTTCCATTCTGATCTTTCTGCCTTCCTTTTTAGTTCTTCATACGTTTTACAGTTCATGTCCTCCTTAATTTGTTCCTCTTCCTTTGCTATGTAGTATTCTTAACTTTAATTGTGTCTTCGATAATAATTTTTAAAAGATCTTGGTGCCTTAGTAAATGCCCTATCAGTTTTATTCTTCTTTTTTTTTATTTCGATATTTACAAAATACAGAATTGGACTTACCAGAACAAAGTTGACTTTAATGAAAGTAAATCAAAGGTCTTAATAATTTCAAAGAAGAAGAAAGACCGGACTGAGAAAACAAATATCTTTTTAAACTACAAAGCCTTGGAACAGGTTAGAGAATAAAAATATCAAGGAATTTACTTCAACGAAAAATTCAACTTTGGTAAAAATACCGACAAAATAACAGAAAAAGCACTACAAGTAGTAAATATCTTGAGTAGAGCAGCAAAATTACAATGGGGACTAGTGCACTGTGCCTTAAAGACAATTTATAAAGGAGCCCTGCTCATAATGTTAACATATGGCTGCCCAGTTTGGTATGAGGCATTGCAAACACAGAAAAATTTAAGGAAACTGCAGCGAATACAAAGATTAATTAATATCAGAATGGCCAAGGCTCACAGGACACTGTCATTTGAAGCCTCGTGCGTGGCTGCCGAAGTTCAGCCTATAGATATAATAGTGACACAATCTGTAAAGATCTATGAAGCAACTCATCAAAGTAAAAATTTCTGTGTAGATTATGACAAGCCTCTACAAGTAAAGGACTGGCCTCATCCTGCAGACAGAACATCAATTGAAGAAATTAATAGTTCTCTAGCATATGAGTTAGAAACCTACACAGATGGCAGTAAAATTCATGGAAAAGTAGGCGCAGCAGCAGCATTTTATAAACAAGGACAATTAATTCATACCATGAAGAACAGACTTCTCAGTGATTGTTCCAACAATCAGGCGGAGCAGATTGTGATATTAAAAGCTATTGAAGCAATCAATGAACTACCAATCCCACTTGAAGAGAACAAGGTAGCAATCTATACGGACAGTAAAATTACCCTGGATTTACTTCAGAACAACCGCAATCACAGCTACCTTATCGAGCAGATCAGGAACTTGGTAAGAAAACTCAAGGATCACAAAATACATTTTGGATGGATAAAGGCCCATGTGGGAATTGCTGGTAACGAGATGGCAGATAAGCTAGCTAAGGAAGCAGCAGGAGAAGAAGATAGAGAACCGGTATACTCGAAAATTCCCAAAACTGCAATAGTTCGAGAAATTAAAGAAGGTCTAACAAAATGGCAGGCGGATTGGACCAACACGACTAAGGGAGCTACCTGTAGGGCCTTCTTCCCATCAGTTCGTCAGAGAATAAGACAAAGAATCATAATGACAGCACCAATTGCAGCAATAGTTACTGGACATGGAATAACCAAATCCTACCTGAAGAGATTCCACATAATGAATGATGACACATGCTCCTGTCTTCAAGAGGCCCAAACTGTAGACCACCTATTATACAGATGCAGTAAACTCCAACAACAGAGAGACAATTTAAAAAAGCATATTGCAATCAAACACAGGCAATGGCCGGTTCCTCCAGATCAACTCATTGTGAAACACTATACAGTAAAACCTGTCTTAAAGACCACCTCCTTTAAAGACCAATTTTTCTAGGAACAGACAGTAAAACCCATAAGGCCAATGTTATTTGTACCCCTATTAAACGACCACCCCTCTCCCCGACCAACGACCAGTTTCATTTTCGTTAAACTCCTCTATAACGACCAAAATCTTAAAAAAATATTTACTCAAATGGTAGGCATTAATCAGCATTTGAACAAAATACTGATGTGGGCACTGCAAGACGTCTCTTCAAATTTCAAGGGTGATGGACAGAAATGTGCATATGGTTGAACAATGCTTTGGGCTGTTTTCCCTTTCGCATTTAGGGAAATACCTTACAGTAGACAGCATACAAGTACCGTACAGAACACATTCCAATCTCCTACCTCTGACCTGCTTGTTTTAATACCCTTAAGAATTCATGCCTTTATTATCTACATGATCGCAGGGACTCGGAGGGGTGATTCTATTTCTTATGAAAACGTTTATTCAGTGGACATGAGGGGGTTTCTGAAATTCTCGATTCTAAGAAACATGCTGGACGAGTCCCTTTCATTGTCCACCAAGCAAAATGTAATGTAGGGAAAATAGACATGTCTTTCTTTTCCTGGAAAACATTACCCCGTCATACTGTAAATAGAGGCTCGGTGTTCTTGGCCTGCATAGATTAAAGTGTCTTATTGTTGTGCTGGAATTCGAAATACAGTAAAAGTAAGTAATAATCAACTGTGTGTTACATAATACACCTACTGTATTGTACCGTATTTATTCTCTTAAAGACCACTTTTTCGTGGAACCAGAGATGGTCATTATATAGAGGTTTTAGTGTACATCATTTAAATGCTTTATACACGCAATAGACTTCAGTTCATTATAGATAATAATAATACAGGTTTAGATAACACAGATGTACAATGATAGAATTTTATAACAAAATTGTAATTTATTAGAATTTGCTAAGAAACTATTAACTTAATGATTTAATGTACCTAACATTGTACATACTTGTATATACCGTACTTAATTTTTTTAATGAGACATAGCATGTAGTATTGCAACACTTAAGCAATGGAACATGCTGTTTTAATTCAATAATGAAAATAAAAATAAACAAATAAAAAAATAAAAATAAAAAAATAAAAAAATAAAAAAAACTGCCTCATTGGTAATTTTATCATTCAGCTAATTTTTAGAATTTTTTTGTAACACCATGTTTCAAATGCTTGTATTATTCTGTTTTCTGATTTCAGGATTGACCAAGTTTCACATCCATACAACAATATGCTCCATAAATATGTTAGAAATTATAATTTCTAAACTAATATTATTGGATGTGAATAATTTATTTTTCTTAATGAAGGCAACTTTTGCTTGATACATTCTATTAATATTTCTTTTTTATTTCTTCCATCAGACGTTATTTTGCTGTCTAGATATTGAAATTCTTCAATTTCATCCAATAATTTTCCATTCAATCTAATTTGTGTTTTATTAATTCCTTTTTTCCTGCAAGTTAATACTTTTTGTTTTCAATTTATTAATCATCCTACCATAATCAGTAAAAAGATGCAAAGTCATCAAAATATGGGCTCTAGAAATATACATTAGTGTAAATAATATTGCCTAATTCCCGGATTATCCAGATTCTTGATGATCCAGATGACTTCTGGTCCCAGTTAGTCTGGATGAATGAGGTTCTACTGTAAGTTTTTAATTTTTTTAAGCATTTCTTTCTACAAATTGTTTAACATTCAAAATGTTTTAGAGAATAGATTATTTTATTGTTATAAAAAATTACTACAAACGATGATTACATTGCAATCTGGACTCTTGTAGTTATCTGAAGCTTTAGGCAAATTAACAATAAAATTGTAAGACCAATTGCATTCTGGATAGCAGAAAATACCAGCTATTAAAAAAATCTAAAGTATTTATTTATTTTACAATGGTTTTAACCAGTGATGCGGTGGTGCTGGAACGTAATCTATCAAGAAAGGCAGTTGGAAACCTATTCAATCCCAACTTTTCAGAAGTTATATAGCTATGTTTTTATTTAGACATGATTTGAACAGCCTGCGATTTCTCTAAAGCTCAATCGTTGTTACCAACATACATTTTCTTCCAATACTCAGGACTATCTGGAAAGTTTGTGTTGCTTGTTAAGAAGTCTGAACCAAATGGAGTGGACTTCAGCTCTAAATCAGTATCACCAACAATAAATGTGTTATTTTATTAACATAATTAGACCACTGAATTCATAATCTACGTGGAAATAATGTTTTCTTTTGAACATAGTATTCGTTTGAGAGTGAATCTAAAACCTATTTAGGTTACCACTGCATCTCTGGTTTTAACTCATGCACACTTAAATACAGTTTACAAAATATAAGTACATACCAATCTTTAAGTTGACTAGTGGATAAATATTTTCTTAATTATGATGAAATGCAGTCTTAAAAAAATTACTGAACTCCAGTCTGATTTCATTATTTTAGTGTGAAAAAATACTACTACCAACAGAAAGAATAAAAAAATTATTCTTTCACTCAAAATAATTGTACTTACTGTCATTTTCCACCAAGATCGTCCTGTGGGTAAGGCACGTGGGCCGGTTAACCCAGGCTACACAATCGAGGGGCCCCTGTACCATACGAATAGAGATGGGCTGTTCAGGAAAAGTAACGATTTAGACTACTATTTCTAGTTCATGCTTAGTTTTCTAAATATTTATAGATGAACTGTCATTTTTAAAATATTTCTTTTTTATAATATTAATGTCACGAGGAGCACTCACAATGTTAAGAATGGTTACATCAAAAGTAACTACCATGTGATAGATATTTGACGGTTGTAATTTATAGTAAAATTTGCATTGAACAAACATTCATTGTTTATTATTAAACTCTAATCCTGACTGTCCCATAGTCAACAAAATTAAAAGCTTTCTATCCAAGGGTTTTCCCAAGTGAATGCACCAATGTATTGTGTAATGATATGACTGAAGCAGTCGGATAATCATTGTCACATGAAATGCTAAAGTTAAAGTTAATGACAGCAAATAGTATTTAATATAATAAAATAAATTAATATTGTATGGTGCAGTGTACCTATTTGTTATTATTATTACTAGGGCCTGGATTCTTAGGTTTTAGACTATTTTGTTCCTTGCCAACTACCCATGATATTTTAACATAATCATCCATTTCATTATCATGGCAATCACATAGTCCAATCTTATAAAAGCTAAAAATCATTAAAGACAGACATTATAAACTAAAATTGGCTAAAACTCTTTAAAATTAAAATACAAAAAAATACTTAAACTAATAATATATTGAAATTAATCTATTGTTGTTCTATTAACAATTATTTTTTAAATATCCATTTCCATCTTGCCTTGCACATTGTTGCCAGTACACTTCTAAGAGAAAATATAGCATTGCATTTTGTAATTCTGTCATTTTGTACCCCACTGTCCCGGTTAAGAAAATTGTTAGTGAACCAAAATCACCAGTTTGTTTTTAGAATCAAATTAAAGGAATTCTTAAGAAGTTTACATTTCCAGTTTATTCATAATGTTTGCACCAGCAAGAAGCTGACAGTAAAGTATTCTAAAAGTTGTTTCATTAATTGAAACAACTCTGTTGGAAATGACAGGATAATTCTAAAATTAATTGTGTTCTATGGCCTCTAAACTTAAAAAAGTGTCTTAAAATGGTAAAAAACTAAAATAAAACTATTTTTATATTATTAAAAACTAATACAGGGTTTATAAAAACATATAAATCCGGGGCATAATTATTAATGCTATTAGCATTATTATTATGATTATATGTTCATTATTATTTTCTTTCAGTTAAAAAATTGATTGGGATGTCACAAACATTATATCGTAAAAGCTGCGCAAAAATTATTCATGCTGGATATGGAAATCTCATCTACAGTACATCGTTGGACCCAAAATTTTCTTTTGCCCCAAGCCCCACAAATTGACAGGACGACTCTGGTTGCATTCATCCTTGACTATTTAAATAATGCACATGAAATAAAATCACTCACCAAAATTCATAAAAACAATCAGAAAGCAGTTCAGTGTAACTTTTTCTTTGGCCAAATATAAATATGTTTCCATAATTGAGGAGCGTTTTTTCAAAACTCGATATATGGAAAAAATATTGTGCTTTTAAGGATACTGAGAAAACATATTCTAGACTTCTACATTTGCCATTAGCACCCACAGCACATTTACCGTTAAAGCCCACGCGTTCAAGGACCTGAAGAGGTCTTTGATTGGTGGATACAATAGAATGAATTGCAATGACATACTCTGATGAAAGTTGAAGCAAAACTCGATAAATGCAATAAATAATAATAATGCAATTGATTAATCTTGTTCCTTACCAAGCAGTTGGTGATATCAGTTCCTTTAAAGGTGCTTGCAGCTGTCTGCTTTAATATTAATCTTTTTTTGTTTATTTACTCTTGGAATTGGATCTCAATAACCAGATGATGCAAAGGGATTCTACAAGAAATTCTAATGTGTTCATGTATAATATTAAGATGTTCAACAATTGTACACCTTATATGTTCTACTAGTTTAGTTGAGTTGAATATGTTATCTTCATAAATATGTTTAAGGTATCTATATACGTTTGAAATGAAATTTTTTTTACAAATTTCCAAAACAAATAAATTATATTAGAATAAAAGATTGAAGTCTCTATTTTCAGAATATGTTAAATTTGTTTGGTTTTAATAGGTCATAAATGTATTTAAATCACCATTTAAAGGGTTGGAGCAAGCCTTCTTGGCCTGAAAACGTAATGGCATTGTTCTTCATATTCTGTCTGATCTTTTTAAAATTTCCTTTCCATTCTAGCTGTAATATTTTTCATAGCTGCTGAGGATGCAGTACTGCCTTCCTCTAATAGATGGCAGTCCAATATCAAGTTCCTATGCTGCAGGGGCATTATGAAAGTTCCAAATAGGAATATTAAGTTTAAAAAGTATTCGTAAACTTCAATTCCCCTTTTCTCAAAACTTTATTTCTCGCAATTTTTTTGGATTCAAAAAAAGATAAAAATACTTAGAACTGGGCTAGAGGCTTCATTCTTGCACCAAATGAAAGCCAATAAAACCACTCAGAGCCTGAACCTAAATGGTTAAGAATATGTTAAGAATTGAAGCTGTGAGGAGTTTAAAAGGAACAATGAATAATTTTTTTCACCCGCCAAAGTTCTAAGAATTTTTTTTTCTTATTTATTGTAGGGCATGCTTGCAATAACTTAGGTTCAGGATCTAACCTACATTATGAGGAATCATCACATAATTTTTACACATAGTTTGCATGTCTTTTAAGCAAACCAGAATTTTTAAAAAATTTGCATGTTTATTTTTCAAAATAATTTTTTTAGGCCACAATAATATTATTTTTTGGTTAACTAATATTGCATTAACTTAGTTGAATGATATCTGATTCGCTCTAAAAAAATCAGAAATCCTGTTTGAAAAATGCAGATTTTCACTTGAAACTTATAAAGATACCTTAAATATAATTATGAACATTAATAACTAATATCCTTGTGCCTTTAAATTATTATTATTATTATTATTATTATTATTATTATTATTATTATTATTATTATTATTATTATTATTATTATTATTATTACTGTTATTTTCTATCTTTGTATTGATACAATAAATCTAATACAGTGAAACCCTGATAATACATGACCGTTTGTTACGCTATCCCACATTATATGCTCTTTCCATCCAGTCCTTTGATATCACTGTATAATAAGTCAAGTGTGCATAATGGATAACAACTTTAGTTTTCAGCACTGAGTTCTTTCACTGTTTTTGAACATTTGTTGCAGCTCAGCATTAGATATTAGTCACATTTTAGTTCACAGAATTTGCAGACACACTTATCCATCACTACATGAAAATTGTTTGTAGAGAATACTTTATAATGGAAAATATTTTAATAAAGTTCCGCCTTAACCCTTAGCATAAAACTTATCTGGATCCACTCAAAATCAGCATTTATAAGACAGACACAAATATAAAATATAGTTGTCAAATATAACTTAAATGTCACAATTATGAAGATGAAAGCTGGTTTCTTCTGCGTGGAATCATGATGTGTAGTTACTTAAAAGAATATGCATTTCGGCGTATTTGATGTGCCATCTTCAGATCTGTCTTGAGTTGTATTCAACACCACATTCCTCTGATATAATGAAATATTGTTTATGTGTTTGTTTATTAGGTAACCTAGGTCATAGCCCTCCACAAACCTAATATTATAACCCTTACTGGAGAAAATGTGCACAGCCAGCCTTGTTACAACGTAAGGAACATCACCATATAAAACTATATGAAATCCACCTCTTAATAAGCTCGTCATCCCACTTAATACACTCTTTTGTCTGCTGAAAATTCTAAAATATCATGCTTTTAAGGATACGGTACTGAGAAAACATTTTCCAGACTTCTACATTTACCTGCAGCACATACCGTTAGCGCCCGCAGGTGTTCAAGGACTTGTAGGAGTCTTTGATTGGTGGATACAATAGAATGGAATGCAACTCTTGAGTACCTGCAAGACTATTCAGAGCATGGATTCAGTCCTCCACCAACCTCCTTGCTGCCAGTTTTAACTCACATTGCCAGTGAAGATTTGATCATGTGTAGAAGTGCGAAGTGATTTGTTAGTGCCAACATGAGTAAAGGAGTGAAACGGAAAGCTTTGTTGATATTGGAGAAATTACAAATTCTCCATAAACCTGATGAAAACGCCAGTATGAATCAGAAACAGTTGGCAGAATCATTAGGAATCTCTCCTTTGACACTTACAACAATAGTGAAAAATCATGAAGCTTTTACGAGGCCACAACGAATGAAGGTGAAATCCGGAAAATACGAAGACATGGAAAAAATTATTGTAGAATGGCTTCACCAATCTTGAGATGCTTCCATTCCCCTGAGTAGGCCTATCATTCAACAAAAATCCCACGAAAATGCAGAGAAGATGAACATTGAGTTCTCCGCATCGAATGGATGGTTTAAGAAATGGCATGTTATTGTTTGTCAGATTAATGGAGAATCTGAGTCAGTCAATGATAATGATGTGAGTGCATAGCAAAGGGAAGTGCTTTCAAACCTCATTGCTAGATGTGTATGCTGCATCTGATATTTTTAATGCTGATGAGAGTGTGGTCTACTTTTTTAAACTTATGCCTGACAATCTTACACTTCAAAGGGGAAAAATGTCATGGGGATAAACTGAGCAAAGAAAGGATGACAGTACTCATTGCTGGAAATTCAGATGGTTCTGAGAAATTACCATTGTTGGTAATAAGTAAATCTCGCAAACCATGCTGCTTCAAAAATGTGAAGAAACTGCCAATGCTTACAAAAACCAAAACCACGCATGGATGACAGGGGATGTATTTGTCATGTAGCTGAAGGACTTATATAACAAAATAATCATGGCAAATTGAAAGATCATACTGTTTATCGACAACTGTCCTACTTAACCGAAAAACTAAGTTTAAAGAATATTGAGCTTGCACTTATATTCCAGTGTGTTTATATTTTTCAGTAGTGTAATCTGATGGACCATTTATCTCGTATTGATTTCTAATTTTTTTTATTTGTTAGTACTGTTATGCTTCACGCATTATTGTATCATGCTATCCAACTTAAAATGGCTTTTCTTCAAATTTAATTTACTGTAATTTTGTATTCATTAGGAGCCCATTATAAATACTCAGATTGCTGATGATGACATAGATGAGGATGACTATAGGGTTGCTGTAAGGGCCAAGCTCGGGAATGATGTTTGTTTTGAATGATTTTGTTTCAGTAGACAATGATGTAATAACCTCTGAAACCTTGGATATGAACAAAATCATCAGGAATAATTCTGGTAGCCTACAAGAAGATAGTGATGGAGATGAAGTGGAAGCAGTTGACATTCCAAATCCTTCTCGCAACGAAGCCCTTGCTGCGGTGACTGTGTTTCATAGATTCATTAATGTTTCTAGTAGTGAAATTATTGATGTCACTTCCCATTTAAATCATGTGAAAAATGCTACTAGTCATAGTACTGTATCAAGTGCACGACAAAAACAATTTTTGACTTTTTAGGAAAGAGGCACTTTAATTATATTACAGTACTGTACTGTATTTGTTCTTACTTTTTTCTGAAAGGAAAAAAAAAAATAATACCCCTCAACATAATTGCAGTATTTAATCCTTAATTTGCTTCAACAAATGTTTATTCTGATTCATATCTTTCTGTTAAAATTTTGATAACCTAAAAATGACCCATTCTAGCTAATACCCGGTCCTGTGTTATACATTATTTTTACGAGGCCCCTTGAAGAGCATCTTGCCGAGGTTTCACTGTACTAGTAAATTCTTAATGTTATAAATATTAAGAAATTGTGTATTATTAGTGTGTTTATTATTAGGAGTGAACTATACAACCTAATATTAATTATCAACTGTTAGAAATTGTTTCCTAAAATGAAAATGAAAGTAACAGAACAATAATTGAAAAAATAAAACAAATTACAAATAATATCTAACAATTATATCAATCTGTGAGCTTATTTTGTATCAGTATACATGTTTCTTATTGACTTTTGAAAAATCTGAGGAAATTAACTCTCTAATCAGACATAGTAAACATTAAATCTCAGTATACTTTACTTGGTCGTTTAATCTGTTGATATACAAACTAAGGTTGGCAAAAATATGAACCTCCTCAAATGCATGCTTCTAGGAACACACTTCCTGAAAAATTACATTTGCTGCATATATCGAGTTTTGATAAAATGCTCCTATCAATTAATATCTTCTAAGTACTATCTCTACTACATATTGAGAAAATATATATTATCTATTATAAGTAAGATTATGTACGGTAATTTATAGTGTACATCATATTTGTAACTGAAATACTTTAATTGAGAATATAAATGCAATTTATATACTCATACACATTGTACTGTATGTTTGTTTCACGTTATGTTTACAGGAGGTTTCCATCAATATGATTCTTAATTTTGAAAGGTGGTAAAGGGCAAAAGTACCAATATGAAATGAGAAATTGTAGTCAAAAGATAATGAGGCAAATTAATTTGGAAAGACTATTAACCCTGGGACTCTGAAGGAGTGGATTCATTCAACCCAACACTTTTTATTTCACTCTTTTTTTCTAATCATTTTTACAAAACCATCTTTTCAATACTGTAAAAAATTCATAATTTTGTTTTTAACATAGTCCTGTTTAACTGTAATAAATAAAAATATTAGTACGTGTTCAACAGAACCGAAATGAAAGAAGCAAAAATAAAAAAAGTTTGTGTATTGTATTACAAAGATCATAAAATCAGTTTAAAATGAATAGGAAAATAATAACATATTCAATTTCCTCACTTAAGTCATTTTATCTAACGAATTTGATAAATCCCTTCAGAGTCCACAATACAGAAAGAACCAAGGAGTCCTCGGCTTAACATTCTCAGCTCCAAGATCATATTGTGTATCTCTCCACAAGAACCACATAATGTTAGTGATATCAAAAAAATTCCTCCTCTATACCCACTCCATGGATTATAATTTGTGAGATGCTATTGAAAGGCAAACTCTTTTATATTAATATAAATATTAGATGGAAATTTACAGTGAAGTGTTCAAATCTATAGCAAGATTGAGATCGGAAATATACACACAAAACTTCACTAAAAAGGGTATATTTACCCAGAATGATCATTTCAACGGGTCTTCCCGCCATCATCAGCTGATTCCGACTGGCCCTCTGGCAGTGGATGAATGAACTTGTCAATCAAGGTTCCATTAAAAGATTTTCTCGGTTCTTTTTAATGAATATTTTTTCCCATACCATAAGATCTATTGGTTTTTCAACTTGTTTTAATAGTTCAATTTCATTTTCAATTTCATGGCCTACTTCCCAGAAATGCATTGCCAAAGCGGATTTTTCAATTTGTTTATTCATAATGTTCCTAAAATGTTCTTTTCTCCTTGTGTCTAAATTCCTTTTTGTTTGGCCAACATAAAATTTTCCACAATCTTTGCAATTAATTTTGTAAATTCCAGCTTTTTTGTAATGAGGGACCTTATCTTTCTGGTTGGTTTTTATTAGATTTTTATATTATATTACTTTTTATTGTATTCAAATACAGTAAAACTTGTTCAAAGTGACACGTGTATAATCCGGAAATCTGTCCAAAGCGTACAAATATTTTGGTCCCGACGCACGCAATACATTTTTAAATGTCAATATTTTGTATAAAACAGAACGTGCTTAACGCGGAAACGGAATGCAAATTTTGATTTAAGTAGTAATTTATTCTATAATGCGGAAAAGCAGCATTGTATGTTCTACTGCATTACAATACATATTTTGTTATTCATGTCTGTGTGAACACGTTACTTCTTAGCACGAATATTGTACAGCCCTGAGAGTTCCGTTAGAGTATATATACACGGCGGTGGCTTTAAGTTTCGGCCAACAATGGAATTTACCCAGTAGTCAAGAAATCTGCTACCTGCTTTGTTTTCTATTTTCTGCCAGGCTTCAGTTTCAGTTGGCTTGTACTGCTTGTAGTATCATGTCAAACAAAAAGTACGTACCACTCACGCTCAATGAAAAAATGAAGGTGATCGAGGCAAGTGAGAGACAAACTTTCTGTGCGCGAAATAATTTTGCGTTTCAAATGCGGTAAAACGCAAACTTACGAAACTTTAAAGAACAAAGATAAGATAAGGGAGGAGTGGATGAAGGGGAACGGACAAATGAAGAGAAAAGCAAAGAAGATCGGAAATGAAGAAATTAATGAAATAGTGTGGGAATGGTTTGTAAATGCACGGGCTAAAAACTTGCCTTTGTCCGGACCCATGTCCCGATATGTGGCGACAAGAGTAAAATAAACCTAGGGATAATGAGGCAAGAAAACAGTTAGCCTACAGTAATTGCATAATTATATTGTGTTAGTGTTATTAATTATTAATAATAGTGTAGTATTTTACTGTATATAAAAATAAAGTGAAGAATATTGTATCTGCTGTACAGGAATTAAGGTTTGAAATTACAGTATTTGCATGTTACAAATTCACATTTGTGGCACATGGTACAGTAATTGATAACATTTATGTAGCCTAGTGTATTTTGTGTTATCCGGAAACTTGTCCAATTTGGAAAATTCTTTTGGTCCCATACGATTCCGCTTTGAACAAGTTTTACTGTATTAACCTTATGATCACATAAAACTGAGAAAATAAAAAGTAATTTCAATGTATCTATTACTTTCAGTTTCAAATTATGGTACTCAAATTGACAGCAATATATACCTTCAAACCCAACAGTAATATCCCCTAATTTATCAGTTTCAATCTAAGTATTCTATGTCACTTTCCATATTTCAACTATTTCACTGTTTGTTAACCTTTTTCACACCTATTTTAATCAGCTGATTCCACAGAAAACATAACATTATGAAAGTGTCTTCTAGTGACAGAACTTGCTACTGTGTACAGACTATGAGGAACATGTAACCATAACCAATCCCTTGCAAGCAATGATTATTATTATTATTATTATTTTTTTATATATAGAATAAGTTGAATCTACGAGGTTGGTACCTACCACGGTAAAATTCATTTTTAACGAATCTTAAGGGGAGTGAATTTTTTTTTCCTTGGAAGAGTTTCCATAAAAGGATATTTGCCTTGAATGAAGAAATAATGCACTGAACTGTAGAAGTGTTATTTCCAGTATCTCAAACACATTTTGCATTATTAAAATAATTCATGAGATGTACCCAAAGGGCAATAACAAAATTTGTTAAAAAGTAAACAAAGTATAAAGAAATATCAATTGATTGGTTTCAACAGTTTCTATTCACTATTACATGATAAATATTATGGTAGAGACTCAAAATATTTATTTCTTAGAGGTGGGATTTTCTTTAAAAAGCAGGAACTAGCCTAAATACATTGTTCTTATGGTAGTTATGCAAAGCTATTTCTTAAAAATAGCAATTCCTTAAAAGTGGGAGCGTTAATTCAGGGTTCTACTGTATAAATTTTGTATCTCATCAAGTTATGATTTAATGCACTTACAGTATGTGACCCTCTGTAAGAAAGCTGTTAGGTCCTTGGCAGCAGTGATCATACCAGTAGTTTTCTTCACTATCACAAGTGACTTGTGTACACCACTTCATCACTTCTCAGGACCCTCAATAGAAATTCAGGTGGGGTCAAATTGGATTTCTGTCTAAGTTTGAGAAAAAATCTTGTCAATCATAATCCATATCCTTACACATGTATCTTTCCTGCTACCTACCAATGCTACAATTTATATCAGTCAAATGAATATTTCCTGACTAGAGTTCCTTATCTCATATTGGTTCTTTTTTTCATGGAAGTTTGAATCTAGTTATGGAAACTACCTACATTTTGAATGAAATAAAAAAAGGAACTAAAACCTATTTGGCACTATAAATAACATTAAACATTCCTGTAATCTTGTAATATGTGTTGAAGAATTAATTAGGTGTGGATATATATACATGTTAATGTAAACACTTGAACACACAATTTCTTATAAACTATAGTAGTAACTACAGGGTGCAGCAGAAAGAACGGCCAGATTACAGAAGGCAAATACACCCAAACCCAATAAAATATGAAAAAACTTATGTAATTCTTTGAAAGTACACATGATGCGATTTACATCAACGTGTTTTAAAGAGAACATCATTCAAGTGGCGGCCTCCATTGTCTATACACTGATTGAGCCTCTTTCGATAGTTGTCCATGACTCTCATTGTCATTTCGGGCGGAACAGCAGCAAATTCCTGTTGGATTGCCTTCTTAAGAGCTTCCAAAGTTTGGGGACAATGTTCGTACACCTTAGCTTTCATATACCCTGTCTTTGGAGCCCGAAATGTACGCGAAAGGCACGCTGCATTCTTGCGCTGCGTTGTTGTCGGCGACTCGCCATTTTGAATAAACTGCTCTATGGCATAAGCACGATGCACTCCTGACCAAGCCATGGTCTAAACTAAAACGGCACCTAAGTTGCTGTTCGGCAAAATTCACTCCACCTCTCTACCCCCACCTACCACGTAGATATCTATCTCCCAAATCGGGGCGTTCTTTCTGCCGCACTCTATAGATGTAATCGAGCCAGTCAACTTCACTCAAACTAATTGGTACCAGTAAAACCATGATCAGATGTTTTCATAATCACAATGATAAAATTACTATAAAAGTGTTCACTACAGCTTTTCACAAACATCCAGCTAAAATTGAAAATACTGCACTGGAAAATATTCATCCTAATTTTACCTGTGACAGTAACAATAATTACATTTTTTCTGCAAATTCCATTATCTGACCAACTTTCAACTAAAACAGCATACAGCTGATAACTCTTTGGAGAGAACCTGAACATCACACAAAGATGTCCATGGTCTATATATTACAGAATCTTCAGCTTATGATGCTGTGGGCCCTTCCAAAAAGGGTTGTGGTTCTCTATTCTGACGCTGAATATTTCCCTTAAATTAATTGTCTTAATTAATCATGTCAATATCAAAGTAATGTCATATTTTATTGAAATAAACCCTTTTGCTTTTATGAATTATTCCCTATATAACAAGACGTTTTAACATGTAATATTCCAAGTAATATGAGGATCTGGAAATATACCCTTTTAGCATTAATTTTAGCGTATCTAAATTTTAACTTCGACAAGAAAGGATTCGAGCTGTAGCGAATTGTATCCTTTCAGCCCATTGTAATGTCGTATGCCTAAGACCTTCAGAAAAACTGATAGAAAGTTTACGAAGCCACGCTTTCCCCAACCCCTTACGCAATAGCTAGGAAGCGACCCACGCGTGGAATTTTCCTAAAATACAGCTTGCTTAGAGAACCAATCAAAATCTGAGATTCTTCGGAAGGCGCGAAAGTTCTTGGAAATCGGAACTATTTTCTTGTATTCTTTTAATCGCGCAAGGATTTAAGCGTCACATATATAATAACTTGCCAATGCGATTTAGCTGTGCTGTGCTGGTCTGTCTATCTATCTGGTACCGTCTTGCTGCTCGTCGCCGAGATGGGAAGTTCATTCGTAAGTCGTGGTCGCGCTGATTTAGGAGACATAGCATTAATACAACGAGTGGAAGTTTAATAATTTGTTGCTAAAATAGTAAGTGTTACTGACTGGAAACCACATACGTGAACAGGTACTGTACTTACATATATTTTCTAGTGTGGGAATACGAAGTGATCATTAAAGGATAAAAAAATACCTAATATCTACAGTAGCGTGTGACATAAAACAGCGGACTCCACTATTAATACTAAAAGAATTAATTGTTCACATATAACTCCTAGCGATACACAATACGACTTTAGAAACTTCTCATACACTTATAAACTGCAGGTCCGGCGACATTCATCTCAGCGTAACAAACACCGAACTGAATTTAACTTGATTATAAATAAAGCATTTGTTCTCACACACACACCTACAAACTTTCATTTCTAACTATAATAGCTCCCAAATTGCATCAAATCCCTTATCTCTACTAATTGAAACTTACAACACGAAGACCCTGAAGGAGAGAGGACTCGTGACACTGGCTGCCGAGGTAGTGGTAAACTTGGTGTATTGTCATCCAACCCGGTGACTGGCGCCCACACATAAGGTAAAGTGAAAGACATTTATTTGTACATTAAATTGTGATACCGTACATAAACTATATTGAGATCAATAACCCCTTTTATCACCAAGTACTGCCGCAAACGTGGCGCCCAACGTGGGGCGTGAACACAGTTAAAATTAGTAGAGATTATTAGGACAGTTATTAACATTACAAAATTTTAAAAGTGTGTGTGGCGCTCAACAAGAGAAGCAAGAATTCAGGAAAAATACGAAGGGTGACTGAGAAGGGAATATACGACTGCAGCAGCCTACCTGCCACAGCGAGACAGTAACATTGAGAAACCAACTGGAGTGGGAACTGGTTCCTGCGTAAGGAAAACATCGCTTCTCAACAAACTGCCTCCGGAGCCACCCCAGAGTTCAACCGCCTCCTGACTGTACCTGAGTATGCTGCCTAATCAACGAGGATACTAAAACACAGATAAGTGGAAAGTTCATAGGGTAAAAAGCGACATTCAAATGATTACACGCTCTGGGCGTTTGATAAATAAAATGGAAACTAACAGTAACGATGAGGTTCATGGACAAGATTTGTTAGATAATTCTCAAATATGTCAGGATATTAATAACGTAAATCAAATGGAGGTAGACCAAACTGAAAATAATGATTGTGAAATACAGGAACAGGAGGTAGTAGTAGAAAGGGTTGTTGTACAAAACAATGATAGCACAGAAAATGAAAACATACCAAATATAAATTTGTCAAGTATTGAAGGGTTGCTAAAAAGCTTTATGAAAGAGGTAAAATCAGAAATAAACAATGTTAAATCAGAAATAAACAATGTTAAATCAGAAATAAACGAAAATGTTAGATCAGAAATAAACAATGCAAATGAAAATGTTAGATCAGAAATTCAAACTGTGAAATCAGACATTAACAGTGTAAAATCAGATGTAAACAGTGTAAATGGAAATTTTAAATCAGACTTTAGTAATTTAAAGCAGGATATGCAATCTGTCAAACAACAAATTAAAACAGAGGTAGAAAATAGTTTTTTGGGTTTGAAAGAGCAGCTGAAACAGGAAGTAAATTCAAGTCTCAATGTAGTCAAGGCAGATATTTCTGTACTTGAATCATCAATTTTGGCTATTGTTTCAGCAAATGAGATATTTAGAAAAGAGTTACAAGATCAAATTGAAAACAAACAGAAAATGTCCGAAACGCAATTCAAAGAAAATAGTAATGAGGTAAAGAATATAGCAAAAAGGCTATCTGATGTAAATGAACAAATAAATAGAAAGATTGAAATGTTTTCAAATGAAATCACTGAACTTAAGCAAGGTAGGTCAAGTGAAAGTAATCAACCAGCTGTTTTAGAGGTAGAAATACAAAGACCTGGACCCAGTAATATTAGTCCTCTGAACACATCAGTAAGTAGTGGTATGTTTACATCAGGTGTAAATAATGGTAATCACTCCCCAGTACGTAGTGAAGAAAATTTAAGTAAAGAGATTAGACAACCTGTGACTAAGAACATCCCTCAAGGTGTACTAAATGAATTAGAAATTCCGATTTATGATGAAAGTAATTTTGTAAATCCTCAGACTTATATTGATGAACTGGAAGCATATTTAAGGCTAAAGGCAATTCCCTTTGAGATTCAGTCATTGATAATTAGAAAATCTTTACGTGGCACTGCATTAGGTTGGTATAATCTTACTGTAAAAGAAAATTGTTCATTCGAGGAATTCAAAAGAATGTTTTTGACAAGATATTGGAATGTAGGAAAACAAGCTGACATCAGGTTGAAGCTTGCTAGTGGAGCATATGACCCCTCTTCAGGTGTATCAATGATACAATATTTCCTAAACATAGCTCAGCTGTCCAAGCTAGTGACCCCAATAATAGAAGACAGAGACTTGATATCAACGCTATGTAATCACTATCCTGATAGTATTCGACGTGACCTTGTTGTTGCAAAGCCTAAGGACCTGGGAGAATTTTTAGATTTGTTATCTGCTTTTGAATGTAGTGTGAATAGGGCAAGTGTCAGTCAACATACAAAAGCTAGTAATTATATGAACTATAATATGAATAAACAAAATTCACAAGATGTCAGAGTATCGCAGGAATGCTTAGACATAGGAGACGGGGCACGAGGCAACCAATACAGAAACAATAACAATAATAACAATGATTACTATAGGGGAAACAGGCAAAACCAGTATAATAGAAATTTTAATCAAGGGTTTGGCAGGCAAGTTAATAATGATAGAGGCCAGATAAATTCACTAGACGTTGATGGTTATGATAATAGAAGCAATCAGGGCAACATCCCATGGCTTCGTAGGGACCATTATGCTCAAGGGTACTGGAATGGAGATCTAAATAGAAACAGTGGTGGTGGACCACATAGAAAGAATAAGTACTCTTGGAAAAGAAATAATAGAGGCAAATTCAATAAAGGTAATAATAATAGGAATAATGGCAACAGAGGTAACCAAAACAATAGAGGAAACCACAATGCTGGAAGTAGAAGCAGTTCAGTCGAAGGTTTGAATCCAGATGCTAGGGCATTCCAAGGAAATGCAAATCAGCCTAGAGATATGGAACAAGAAAATGGTGTGCAAAATAACGGGCAGCAACCGTTAAACTAGAGACCCCATATCTTGATCCAAGTCCGAAGGTAGTGTGGGGTGATGTCGAGGCTCGAAGTAAAGAGCAAGGGCTTGTTAATACTTTGCAGACCATCAATGAAGGTCAAAGTAACATAAATCAAAATCGCGAGAGTGAGCACAATGTAGGGCCTCCTCATGTCCTTTTAAAGATAAATGGTATAGAAGTTGCAGCTTTAGTAGACTCTGGTGCTACAAATAGTGTAATAAGTGAGGATTTGTATCACAAACTGATAGAATTAGGCGTAAAAGTTGTTTCACTACCCTTATGTGGAGTAACCTGCACAGTCGCGATTTCACGTAAGAAACAATCTATCAAATACCAGTGTATGATGTCAGTAAGTATAGGCGGCAATTCATTGGAGTTATTCTTTTTGGTAATACCCAAATTAGTAAGTGACTTAATTTTAGGTTGTGACCTGTTTTCTGAGTATCGCAGCATTATAAACTTCGATAGGCTTTTATTTACCATGAATGTAGCAAACAAGATAGCAGAAGTTCCCTTTAATGACAGGTGCGAAGAAATAGCAGATGTAGTTGAGGCAGACCGGACTCGGATTCCTTACGAGACGTTTATTGTGGAAAGTTTAGTAGTTAAAGAAAACGAACAGGTGATTAAGGTAAGTCCTGTTATGTCCTCCGAGAGTTATGGAGATAGTGTAGGATGTTGTTGTACCAATATAGACTGCGAAGAATGCACTCTTGAATTAATTCATGTACGCAGTATGCGAACGCAGGAAAGCGAGGGTATAGCGTTAAATAATGTGCAAGATTGTGAAATAAGTGAGATAAACGTAGAGGAAGAGTCAATAAGCAAGTTATTAGAGGAAAAGGCCGATTCTGCGTATAACCTAAGTCCTAGTCAAAAGGAGGAGCTACGTAAAGTATTACTTAAGAATAGAGAGGCTTTCTCATTTAAAGCTGGAAAGTGTGATTCGTACGTACATTCGTTTGAAGTAAAAGATCTCCCTGAATATCACTATAGATCTAGACCTATCCCCCTAGCCTTAAGAAAGCAGGCCGACCAGGTAATCAAAGATATGTTAGAAGCAGGAATAATTGAAATTTCTAGTTCAAAATATGTGAATCCGCTCTGTTGGACTTATAAGAAAAATGGATCATTACGTCTTACCGTGGATGCCCGCTTCGCGAACTCTCATATGGCAACAGACAATTTCAGGCCAGAAAGTATAGAATCTTTGTTGTGTAGGCTGGAAAAGGGCAAATTTTTCAGTAGCATCGATTTAGTCAATTCTTTTTGGCAGATCCCATTAAGGGAAGAAGATCGCCAGTACACCAGTTTCCTTCATGCCGGGCGGAGCCTAATGTTTTCTAGATGTCCATTCGGTTTTAAGACCAGTGGTAGTGCATTGTTGAGAGCGCTCGATATTATCTTCCCGGAAACCACTCGCGAGGGTATCATCTCCTATTTGGATGACTTCCTTTTAACGAACCAAGATTTCGAATCGCATCTCCGAAGTATTGACTTGGTATTAAGCAGGCTAAAAGAACACAAAATGACGGTCAACCCGAAGAAAACTATGTTCTTCCGAGAGCAAGTTGAATTCCTTGGCTATGTAGTGTCATCAGATGGGATTAAACCTAATCCAGATAGAATTAAAGCAATTCAGCTTATTCCCCCTCCCAAGTCTGTTAAGCAGTTGCAGAGATTGCTAGGTGTTTTGCAATTCCAAAGCAGGTTTCTCATAAATTATGCTAAGGAAGTCGCCCCCCTTCGAGAGTTGTTGAAAAAGGATAGCAAATGGAAATGGACTTTAGAGCATGAAGAAGCTTTTCAGAGAGTAAAGTCTCTTTTTGCGAATGCAATATTGTTGGAGAGACCAATCGATGACGTACCTTATGTCATACATTGTGATAGTTCATGCAAAGCAATCGGATGCGTCCTTAGTCAAGTAGATCAGGAAGGCAATACTCATGTCATTGCAACCGCTTCTAGAGGTTTGACAGATGTCGAATCCAGGGCTTGTGTTACAGAATTAGAGGTAGCAGGGTTATATTACGCCCTAGTGAAGTTCAGGCAATATGTCTTCAATAAAACAGTCATTGCTTATACAGATCACATAAGCTTATCTTTCCTTAAGAAATGCAGATTGACAAACAGTAAAATCTCGAGGTATATTCATGAGATCATGGCTTATGATATTGATATTAGGCATATCCCAGGGCGTTTAAATGTATTTGGAGACCTCCTCAGTCGTTTGGACTACCCCAATCCGAACATTCCTGAGACTATAGTATCGCCGAAGCAAGAAATTGCTATCCTGACCCTTCCCACTTCCGGTGCTCGTAAGCTCACAGCCGAGTTTAAAAGGATAAAAGAATTACAGGCATTAGACCCTGAAATCAGCCGATTGACCTCTACCGCCCCCCACATTACCCTAGGAAACATGCAATGTGTTGAGAGTAATAATACCTCTAGGGATGAAAATGTAAATAATGAAATAGTGAATGGAGTAGGTGAAGTTGGTGGTATAGGGACAACAGCAGTAATAGATGGTATTGTGTATAAGATGTGTGGCAAAGATGAACCAAAATGGAAGGTGTATATTCCTAAATGCATGGAGAGCGATTTAATTTTAGCTTACCATGAAGCATTATGCCACTCAGGTAGTGAAAAGGTATCAATAAATATCTCAAATGATTTTTATTTCAAGCATATCGCACGCAGAGTACGCCAGATATTGCGCACCTGTAAGACATGTCAGTTAGCAAAACCTATTAATGTACATTATGACACAGAACCTAAGAATATTATTAGGGACAGTAAGAACAGTCTTGTTGCATTGGATTTTCACGGAGAGATGCCTCAAGGTCAGTTCGGGCATAGATATATTCTTGTAGCTTATGACGCGTTTACCAAGTATGTAAAGATTTATCCTTTACGGAAGGCTACAGGTAGGGCATGTGTAGACAAGCTAACAAAGCAGTACATACCTACTTTTGGCCGCCCTTTAGCTGTTCTGTGTGACAATGCGACATGTTTCAAGAGTAAAGTTTTCAATAACACTTTAACTCAACAGGGTGTGAAGATTTTTCATTCGTCTTTTTATCATCCGATCGCGAACATAGCAGAAAGAATTTTGCGTGACATATCTCTATACTTCAGGATCCTATGTAACAAACAACAAACAAATTGGGTATCAAAGTGTGAGGTAATAGAAAAAGTGCTTAACCATTCCATAAATCCAACGACCTTAGCAGCACCTGTCACCTTAATGTTGAACCAAGACCCAGATCCTGTCATTGCCAACTTACCGCAAGCCAAGTATGTTCCCGGTAAGAAACTTTCAGAAGAAGAGATATGCAAAAGAGCTATCGACCGAATCCGCAAAAAGGCTGAATATCGGCGTAGCAAGGTAAAACGCCATAAGGCAAAATGGGACCCTAACATAGGAGATTTAGTAGTGGCCAAAATAAAGGTGTTGTCTAGTGCACTAAAGAAAGTGTACTTCCGTATGAGTAATTTGTACCAAGGCCCATTCAAGATATGTAAAAACTTTGGCAATCATACTTATGAAATATGCCACATTGAAACAGAAAAGATAGTAGGGAGATTCCATAAATGTCTGTTGAAACCCTACCACACCACTCCAGCGTAAAATGTACTTGAAGTGTTTTAAAAGCAAGTATAGAATAAGTAATGATAGTATAGGAAAAGGTAACATATTGATGAATAACTAAGTGACCATGAGTGAAAGGTAAACATGAGTATAAGAAAGATATTATTTAACATGTGTTTGGTAAACTTGTGTGAGAGTAAGACAGTTGTGTGCAAACTTGTAATATTTGTGTTTGAGCTGAGATGAATGCAAGGAAACAACAAAACACCCCTTTTCACAAGCGACCTTGGTAAGCAAGACACACTTCTCCCTTCCTTATGATTAACAAAAGCGCAGATGTCGGCCTTTCGAGTCAACGTACCCAAATGTAAACACAAGACATTGGAGTAGTAACACTAGACACCGCTTCACATATATTATAAAGATTTCGTAATATAGACATAGGAGACTGCAAATTAGATTCATAAAGATTATAATTAACTTTATAAATCCTAATATGGGGCATTTGACGCTGAATATTTCCCTTAAATTAATTGTCTTAATTAATCATGTCAATATCAAAGTAATGTCATATTTTATTGAAATAAACCCTTTTGCTTTTATGAATTATTCCCTATATAACAAGACGTTTTAACATGTAATATTCCAAGTAATATGAGGATCTGGAAATATACCCTTTTAGCATTAATTTTAGCGTATCTAAATTTTAACTTCGACAAGAAAGGATTCGAGCTGTAGCGAATTGTATCCTTTCAGCCCATTGTAATGTCGTATGCCTAAGACCTTCAGAAAAACTGATAGAAAGTTTACGAAGCCACGCTTTCCCCAACCCCTTACGCAATAGCTAGGAAGCGACCCACGCGTGGAATTTTCCTAAAATACAGCTTGCTTAGAGAACCAATCAAAATCTGAGATTCTTCGGAAGGCGCGAAAGTTCTTGGAAATCGGAACTATTTTCTTGTATTCTTTTAATCGCGCAAGGATTTAAGCGTCACATATATAATAACTTGCCAATGCGATTTAGCTGTGCTGTGCTGGTCTGTCTATCTATCTGGTACCGTCTTGCTGCTCGTCGCCGAGATGGGAAGTTCATTCGTAAGTCGTGGTCGCGCTGATTTAGGAGACATAGCATTAATACAACGAGTGGAAGTTTAATAATTTGTTGCTAAAATAGTAAGTGTTACTGACTGGAAACCACATACGTGAACAGGTACTGTACTTACATATATTTTCTAGTGTGGGAATACGAAGTGATCATTAAAGGATAAAAAAATACCTAATATCTACAGTAGCGTGTGACATAAAACAGCGGACTCCACTATTAATACTAAAAGAATTAATTGTTCACATATAACTCCTAGCGATACACAATACGACTTTAGAAACTTCTCATACACTTATAAACTGCAGGTCCGGCGACATTCATCTCAGCGTAACAAACACCGAACTGAATTTAACTTGATTATAAATAAAGCATTTGTTCTCACACACACACCTACAAACTTTCATTTCTAACTATAATAGCTCCCAAATTGCATCAAATCCCTTATCTCTACTAATTGAAACTTACAACACGAAGACCCTGAAGGAGAGAGGACTCGTGACACTGGCTGCCGAGGTAGTGGTAAACTTGGTGTATTGTCATCCAACCCGGTGACTGGCGCCCACACATAAGGTAAAGTGAAAGACATTTATTTGTACATTAAATTGTGATACCGTACATAAACTATATTGAGATCAATAACCCCTTTTATCACCAAGTACTGCCGCAATTCAAAGATGTATAAACATCAACAGGCACTACATTAAATTTTCAAGTGCCTATTACATCCTATTTAATGTTATCTGATTGTTTTGCTTTGTGTGGGGGTGATGTAATAGACTTACGAACTGATTTTTTTCATATCAACTAGGGTTGCCAACTTTTAAATGAAAAAGAACAATGTCATTGAAAGAAGTGAAAATGAGAGATATATGGCAAATATAAGGGGTCCAAGGTTAGTATTGGCACAGCAAGTTTTAATTGTCAAAACTCATTACAAGAATGGTGAGTGATGAGCTCAAACTGTTCGAAGGCTTCGTGCGCTCTTACAAGGAACCTTTCACTACCCTCATATCGAAACATGCCTCAATGTTTTTCCTGGGTCATCTAGATGCTGTAAGAAGTCCACGCTCCAAAACTTAGCTGCTGGTTTCAACTGCAAGTACCCTAAAATGCTTTGCAAACATCGTGGAACTTATAGGGAATATAACATGGTAATCGAGAGATGGGACTGGACAACCCTGACTGGCGGGAATATTACGTCATCCATTCATTTTGAGAATGGAAGTCAATATAAACATTGCACTGGTATCATTCCACCCTTATCTGTATTTGATTCGTCAACTGTTAGCCTACGTCAATCATCTCCTTCCCGCGAACAACGAAAAATTTCTAGTAGGCCGTGTTTCCTTTCATAATAAATATCCAGGCGGGCTACTTTCAGCTGTCATATGCGTAAAAAACAAAGACATGTTTATTTGCTTATTCCGTTGTTCAAGCTGAAATTGAGTGCTAAATGAATAAAATCAGGTAAACTGATTTAAAAAAGTGCCAGTATGTTTTTGTTTAATCAGTTATGACTGCAATTATGATATGCAGAATATGTTTTTTTTTAAAATTGATTTCCAAGTTAAGCTCCAGATTTATTCATTAAGCAGGGCTTACGGAAGAAGAAAGGTCTACCATCTCGGCCACCTGGGTCATTTTAACAGTCTATTTGGATAAGCGCATGTAAAACAATAATGTTTTTTGTCATAGCTACCTGTATATTAATTTCCAAGGCCTTATAAGATAAAAGTAAAACAATAGGCTATGTTGTCAAGATAACTGATTTTCATTTTTTTATAAATTCTTTCGAATACGTATATTGCCATAAAATAGGCACTAAATTGAGCATTACTCCGAAACAGATCAACCGATTTTATCCATTATGAATAGACGTCTTCCCACGGACATTGTAAATGTGTATACCAAGTTTCATAAAAATCCGGTAAAGCGTATTTGAGTTACCGCGTCTTTAAAATATACACTAAATTGGGTTTTACTCCGGTACCGGTCAACAGATTAGGTTCAAATTCAATAGGGCACTTCTCATTGACGTCATAAATGGGTATACCAAGTTTCATGAAAATCCGTAACAGCGTATTTGAGTGATGGCGCCTTTCTCATAGAAAGGCGCCATAATCTATTAAAATAGGCACTAAATTGGGCATTACTCCGGTACCGGTGAACCGATTTGGTTCAATATCAATAGGGTTCTTCCCATCGACATTATGCATGTTTATACAAAGTTTCATGAAAATCCGAAAAAGCGTACTTGAGTTATGGTGCGTACAGACGCACGGACGGACGGACAGACAGACAGACAGACAGACAGACGGATCGACATTTTTTCGTCCCCCCACACAATCTCATAAAGTACCATACTGGCACTTAATAATGGTATGTACAGAATATATACAGAATATTACTGTGAAATAATTAGGCCTACGTACATTAAGCAGAGTTCTCCGGCAGTGGCGTAATTCTCAAATCAGAAACATATCGGAACAAGCCTTCGAACGTTCACCTAATTATTCACAAGAATGCCTCTTGCAAACTGAAGGATTATATTACGAATGCCACGTTTCACAATACGCTGAAACATTTTTAATAAGTTAATATTGTTATCTTAATAATTTTCGTCACATATTATTAGTTTTTAATTATATAAAAATCAAATGTAGTACCGCACTATATTGTCTGCGGTTCAAATCACATGCATTTGTTTACATGGGCTTGGATTCGCAAATGAAAGGATCAAGCTTTTAACCTAGCTTCTGTTGTCTGTCTAGTTGCAATCAAATATACAACTCAGCGATCAAATTCTGTCTACAGACAAATGTGAAAACATGTTAAGAAGAATGTGATAATGATGCGATTATTTGCTGTGCATGGTGCAGAAGGAACTTGTGTTTTAATCACTGCATCAACACCAGTCACTTCTCTTTTGTTTTCGACAGTCAATTGTCTCCGCGCATCCGGAACTTCGAACTGCAGATAAGGGATGTCCAACATCTCCCACTGCACTGCTTCAACCCGACATTTTCCAGGTTCGATTTAGGGTACTTGCAGTTGAAACCAGCAGCTAATTTTTGGAGCGTGGACTTTTTACAGCACTAGATGACCCAGGAAAAATATTGAGGCATGTTTCGATATGAGGGTAGTGAAAGGTTCCTTGTTAGGCCAGAATAATGCGCCTAATGAATCAACTGTTCGTAGGCTGCTGAGAAAATTCGAGGCAACAGGGTCCACTGCAAACATTCCAGCACCCGAACGCACTCGTCGTAAGCAGTCTCTTCAGAATATCGCCATTGTGAGAGATAGTGTTCAAGTGAGTCCGAACAAATCCATTCGTCGTCGTTCTCAGCAGTTAGGCATTTCAAGAAGCTCATTGCAGAGGATTCTTATGAAAGATCTGCACATGCCTTATTTGGATGGCATTGATGTTGAACAGTTCCGATTCCAGCAAGATGGCGCTACCTGCCACACCTCCAACGAAACCATTGGTTTCTTGCATGAGAAATTTCCAAACTGAGTTCTTTCGCGCAGAGGCGACCAAAACAGGCCACAAAGGTCAAGTGACCTGACACCGTGCGACTTCTTTCTTTGGGGGTTTCTTAAATCGCAGGTTTATTAACACAATCCCCGAACCATACAAGACCTGAAGCAGGAAATTCGACGTGTCATTGCCCAAATCCAGGTGCAAGACTGTGCAAGAATTATCAAAAATTTCATGGACAGAGCCGCTAGCTGCAGAGCAGGACATGGTGGACATATGCCAGATATCATTTTTCATAGGTACATAAATCGGAACATGTGCCCTTGCATTATTAAGTCCGGCGTTCTTATTGGCAATGAAATATGGGGGGCTGCTGCTAAAACACATATGGATAGGCTTCTTATTTATCAAAAGAAAAGTGTTAGAATTATGTTTAACCTAAATACTAGGGAATCCTGCAGGGAGACATTTATTAACAATAGAATAATCACCATCTACTCTCTATATGCTTAGAGCATTTAGGCATTTCAAGAAGCTCATTGCAGAGGATTCTTATGAAAGATCTGCACATGCCTTATTTGGATGGCATTGATGTTGAACAGTTCCGATTCCAGCAAGATGGCGCTACCTGCCACACCTCCAACGAAACCATTGGTTTGTTGCATGAGAAATTTCCAAACTGAGTTCTTTCGCGCAGAGGCGACCAAAACAGGCCACAAAGGTCAAGTGACCTGACACCGTGCGACTTCTTTCTTTGGGGGTTTCTTAAATCGCAGGTTTATTAACACAATCCCCGAACCATACAAGACCTGAAGCAGGAAATTCGACGTGTCATTGCCCAAATCCAGGTGCAAGACTGTGCAAGAATTATCAAAAATTTCATGGACAGAGCCGCTAGCTGCAGAGCAGGACATGGTGGACAAATGCCAGATATCATTTTTCATAGGTACATAAATCGGAACATGTGCCCTTGCATTATTAAGTCCGGCGTTCTTATTGGCAATGAAATATGGGGGGCTGCTGCTAAAACACATATGGATAGGCTTCTTATTTATCAAAAGAAAAGTGTTAGAATTATGTTTAACCTAAATACTAGGGAATCCTGCAGGGAGACATTTATTAACAATAGAATAATCACCATCTACTCTCTATATGCTTAGAGCAATCATGTTCTTAATGGAGAATTACCTACTAGTGAAAAATAACCAAACGCATGAATATAACACCAGAGGCAACATGAACTATTACAAGTGTAATATTTCCAAAAATGTATCTGTGAAAGATGTACACTATCAGGGAATTAGGCTATTTAATAAACTACCGTCAGAACTTAAATTAATTGCAGATGTATCAAAGTAAAACTTCCAATCAATGCTAAAAAGGTATCTAATAACAAAGTGTTTATATAGTATAGGTGAATTGTAATAACTACGCATGTCTGAGCATAATGTATTCTCTAAGATTGTACTCTAGTTTAAATTCAAGATTGACAAATGTTTTCTAAGATTGTACTCTAATTTAGTTTAAATTTAAACTTGACATATCCAAAATCAATGTATTGATATAATGGATGCAATAAATAATAATAATAATAATAATAATAATAATAATAATAATAATAATAATAATATTATATTATTATTATTATTATTATTATTATTATTATTATTAATCATTTCTAATGTTAACAATGACAACAAGAGTTTAAATACTGATTTAGAAACTCCTTTCTTTTTAATTATAGTTAAGGCACTGTTTGCAGCAATTAAAGTTGGATACGGACTACTACGATTTCACCATCAAGGTAAATTCTGACAACAAAAAATGATGCTTTAAATCGATGGATGCTTTAACAATCTTTTAGCCACATCAATTGGAATTTGGTGAAACCTCATGCTTATGTGTGATGTTTACTGTTCCTAGCCTAAGTATGTTTTCTATTGATATGTTCTTAAAAGTAAACTTTGATTCTTCAACAATCTTAACAAAAGCATTTACTTGTAAATACTTGTGCTTAAAGTAGTGAAAAAAAAAGTTATTTGGTTAAAACGTTCACATTAACTGGAGCCTCTACATATACCTAAATAAGTAGAGCTAAATATAGCTTATATTTATATTTAAATATATATCGTGACAATTGTTGTATGACTATATCTGTTTTACAAAAATAAAAATATTTAGTCACTTTAAGAACAGATTCGTTAGAGCCACTGCTGATTTCATAATTGAAAAACTTTACATCCTGCTCTCATCACATTATAAATCTGTTTTGATTCAAACAGTCATCAATTTGTGTAAATGTTAATCTTTTTACATTTAAACAAATTTAAATAAGTTTAAAACAAACCAAAAAGTATTATTTATTTTATAGAATTTTATATGACATGAATGAGAAGTATATACAAAAAAAAAACCTCTTTGATTATGAATTCAACAGTAGCCTACACTATTCTTATTCCATGAACTACACTGTCATCGAGAAGTCACTCTACATCACCTGAGTAGGCAAGAATCCTCTAAGGAATGGAAATCAATTGGCAGCTCTGGCATTTGGTTATATGTTCTACTACAATCACTTGTGAAGTAATAAATAAAAATAAATAATTTGAAACCCTCCTACTCCCTGCTGTAGGTTTCAGAGGAATGCAGGAGAAGGAGGTAGGAAGGAAGAAATGCCGACCTTCACATGGGTAGTGAGCATAACCAGTGCTGCGGAGTGACTTCTCTATGGCACTATACTTACTCTTTAGTAAGAAATCCCTTTAAATTTAAGAAAATAATAATAGGCTTCCAGAATGAGAAATAAAGGACAGATCTTGTAAAATATGGCACCCAATAGTTTGGTTAAAATAAAATCAAAATATGAGATTTCTTGGGGAAAACGCGATAATTGGCAACCCTCAACAAATGACTTGTCACTTAAACTGCATTCAGAAACATTACTTAATTAAATGTTTAACCTACTCACACATTCTACACTTAGGACTCTTTCTAAGGTTACACTCTACCTGAATGATGCCTTATAGCTATGGTCTAGGTCTTCCTCTTCAGGCAATACACACACTGAACTACCTGTGAGTAGCTGCTATTGCTTGACAAGCCTGTTCATATATAAAGAAGTGCAGTGCTGTTGTAACACCAGCTTTCAGGAGACTGGGCCACAGTCCTTTAAAGAGGCCTTTAAGGTTTTCATCTCGCACAGTGAACAATATGCACTCAATCAGTCCATGGCAGATGAAAGCCTGAAAAAAAGGAGAAAAGAAATTAACAAAAACTCAGTTTCCAGTGGCGCCAACTTCTGAAAAATATTGGGTGTGCTCATAGATTTTAAAATTTTCATACCACCACCCTTTATTTGGGCTCACTCAATGGACTTATATAAGAAGTATTGATATGACAACTGATCAATATAGAACTATACAATAAATTATTTCATTGTTTGCAGTGATGGGAAAAGTATGAAAAAAAATAAAATCGGGCTCAATTACAATTACCTGAGGGGAATTTTACTTAATTACAATTACAAATTACTTTCTCAAAAAGTAATCAGTAAAATTACAATTACAATTACAATAACTTTATAAAATGGCAGTAACTAAAATTCCTTCCCCCCCCCTCCAGTTTGTTTTGGGTTCAAGGTAGGGTGGCCAGACGTCCGGCTTTTGGCCGGACTTTAAGGCTTTTTGCTAAGCAGTCCTCCATCCGGCGCAGCTTTATGCCGGACGTTGATTTGTCCCCCTTTTCGAGACTCTGATGGATCGGTAAAGCATAAAATTTGTATTTTCCCGTATGTTCCTGCCAATCCTAAGGTTGTCCATACGACGATAGCGTACTATCATTTGTTTGGTGCAGTCGTAGCGTTGGCCGTACTGTTGATTGTTGTTCAAGTCTCCGTTTGTATTGTACATTTTTGCAGTTTGCCGTGTTTTTCTTCAATTACCAGAATGCCAAAACGAAAGACTTCTTTTAATCCTCAGTGGGTCAAAGAATTTCAGTACATTTAAAAAAGCAGTAAAGCAGTGTATAATCATTTATTTTATATGCCAAAACAAAAGACTTCTTTTAATCCTCAGTGGGTCAAAGAATTTCAGTACATTTAAAATAAATGGTGCAAAAATACGTTGCACAAACTTTCTCGCATATACGTGTTAAAAGCTAGCACAGAAAAAATTAAATTAAAAAGACAATTAAATTTTATTTATTACATTTTCATAAAACTAAGAAGTATCTAGAACGGAAACCATCAGAGTCGATCTTCATGTTTAATAATTTTACCGTGAAATAATAGGCTAATAATAATAATGAATGACAGGAAAACTGCATATTATTAGTACTACTAGTATTACTACGGGAAAATTCAAATATAAGTCGCACCTTGGGATAAATCGGCCCCACCCAACCCACCCACCAATACAAGGTCAGTTGGTCACTCTGCTTCGCGTAGAAACAAAATACATCACAGTCCATGCAAATGTGAATATCGAATGGACGGAGCTTAAGGGGCGACTTATATTTGAATTTCGCTATAGGCTACTAAAACTAAAACTAAACTCCGTGGCACTACATTCCTTTAGGGATTTGGTCTACCAACCGACCGGTGTGTCATCTACCACAGGCAGATGGCAGGGTTGGGGCATGTGGTCAGCATGCCGACCCCCACGACCGTTAATGGTGGTTTCCATGACCGGAACCGCTACTTCTCTATCAAGTAGCTCCTCAATTTGAATCACGAGGAAGTGTACCCCTACCAGACCCCTCAACCTCAGAAAAATCGAAGGATGTACCGGGGATCGAACCCGGACCGACGGATCTGACGCTAACCACAAGACCACGCCAGCAGTCCTACTGCTATTACTACTTAGGTTATATTGCACGCTTTAACTGCATTGTAGGTCATGTAATGTGTTTAGTATGTTCGCGTGAACTATTAGTCTATTGTAACAACTCACTCGCGTCATCTGTTTCTATTGTTTAGTGATGTCTTCGTATGTGTCATTCAGTTTAAACGATTATAATATCCAGTGACGTAGCGGCGATGAGTTATGGAAAATAAGCAAGTCCTGCAAACCCGGCGTTTGCTTTTGCGAACGAGGTAACCATGAAAAACCCAAGTCAATTTGGGCGGCCACGAGGTTTGATTTGAACTCAGGACCTCTTCCCTGTTAACCCATAGGCCTACCACATCGCTGTAATTGGTTTAGTGTGTTCAATGCGACTGAGCTAAACTGATTGCATTTCACAACAATAAGTACATTAGGCCTATAGTTTTCTTGTTGCTAGTGGCAACAAAATGCCATTCATATTTTAATTGATATGTATGTTCTGAAATTCGCATTTAAGCTGTACTTATTTCGTTTTTATCTTGATATCTATTAATTGTATAAAGAAATGTTTTAAACAAAAAATGTTCATTTTAATTTTCTCTACAACTTTACTGTGGTAAGTTTTCATGTATCACTTACTGTAATGGATATAATCTAGAAAAACTGAAAATGGATACGAATAAAGTATCCCTTAAGTCATTTTTGCAGAAATACAGATATAGCCATTTTATTACTCATAGATAAGAGTTTCCAATTTTAAATTTTTATTAAAATCGTTAGAGCCATTTTTTCAAAAATAAAATATTTTGAAAAAGTTTTCATGAAAAGTCCCCTTAATATTTCAGTTGTAAAGTTAAATTTCTGGGCGGTTCGACAAAATTTCGAAAAAGTCCTTATTTCAAAAAATTAAGTAAATACAACGAGCCGTTTACCCGCTGTGCTTGTCCACAGACGGACAGACGGACAGACGGACAGACGGACAGACGGACAGACGGACAGACGGACAGACGTCATTCCAAAAATACTTTTTTCGGTTTCTAGGCATCGTGAAACGTGCTCTCCCGGTGTTAACTCAACTTCGATTTTTTGTCACGATCACAATACTTTCTCTATACTCCGTATAAGCGAGAAAGTAAAAGCAGTAAAGCAGTGTATAATCATTTATTTTATATAAATGCAGTTATTAAGTAAAATTAGTCAGGGTTATACCATGTAATATCTGCTGTCCAGCCGTCCATGCCCGAAGTCAGCGTCGTAATTCTGGGGTGGCAAGGAGTGGCAGTTGCCACCCCAGAATTCCCAAACCCCTCTTAAACTACATCATTTTAACGCCAAATTTTAAAAAATTTCCATACCCCCCAGACCCCCCGGCAGACCTTGCCGCCCCAGTTAAAAAGCTGAAATTACGCCCATGCCCGAAGTTTTATACTATGCTAGATTACCGAAGAAGTGTGTCCTCCTTTCTGACGTTTTAGAAATGGCCACCCTAGTTCAAGGCCAGAAACTATTGAGCCATTTAGTGGCAAAGCTGCCTCAAATTATTAATGAGCACAAAAAAAAAGCATCAATACCAATATTTCCAGACACATTGAGTAACTTTTTGTTAATACTACCTCTGACCTGGATATTAGTTGTAAAAAAAGTAATGACGATATAGCAAGTGAGAAAGAGAAGCAGGTTTCAAAATATACTATTGAAAACATTTAACTGAGAATAGTTTTAAATTAAATGAAACCGATATACCCATCACTTACAACATAATATAATGAAGGTATACATAGGGGAGAGCGTGAAGGGATGGGACGTTTTTACTTTATTTATTTTTGTAATTTTTTTGGTTTAATGTAGGCAAAAAATGATTGCATTTCTGAAAACTGCTTGGCTTCAGAATGTATATATGTTATACTGAAGATTAAAAATTTTATTTACCTTGCAGATAAATAACATTTTTTATAACATTATCAAATGTCCCATCCCTCCTACCTGGGTAGGAAAGTTTAAAAATGTCATTTTTTAATGCATTTAAATAGAAGATAACAACAAGAGAGTTATAATAGGTGAGAGTTTGAAGCAAGCAAGTTCGACTTCCAAATACAGCATGTCTTTAAATCTACCTCTCATATCCAAAAATCAACCCAAATCACTACAAAATAGAAGAAAAACACCTTAAAATACACTTTCAATTTTGTAGGAAATATGAGAGGCTACGTTTCTCATTAAAATGGTGTCCCTTCTCTCCTGCGTACAAATGTCCCATCCTTCCTGCATTGTAGCAATCACATAATTTAGCTTATAACACCCAAACTATAAGACATATGCCTTACTTTCAATTGTTTTACACTACTGAAAAGTGAGATGTTTTCATCAGTTAAAAAATATTTATGGTAATTTTCCAAGGCTATTTAGAAATTCGGAAAATTTATAATTTATTGACAAAAATGAAGGAAGTTTGTTTTCTCTTAAAGTTACAGCATAACATCCACCATAGTTTCTAATATAGCAGACTATTGCTATTACAAATTTCTGAGACCAATTTGGTAAGAATTTCAAATGTAGATTTGTATTATATTGAATGTCCCATACCTCCTGTGTCCCATCCCTCCACATTTTCCCCACTAGTTATTCCAACAATGAATATACATTATTAACTTGGGGTCCAGCCCTATCTCCTTAGCATTACAGTTTTAATTATTACTAAACGAAATGTTACAAATGTGTCCCTAGGTGCAAGGGTTATTTATAATTGGGTGCAAAATTTGGTAATATTTAAGAATACGTCCTGTAATTCTCTTACCTTAAAATACCGGTACCTAATTCATGATAACATATAATTGACGGCCATCTTATCTGGGTACACAGGTTGACCAACACAACAAACCTCAAGGGATATAATATGACACATTTTCGAAACACATTAATTCAGTATGCCCTACAAAACTAATATCACTGCTCATAACCTAACTAACCTAACCTAACCTAACCTAACATCATTAACCAACCTAACCTAACCTAACCTAACCTAACCTAACTTCCACTAAAGTAGAATGAACAGTTGGTCAGTTGCTTCATAGTTTGTCTTTCTTCTTCACTTAGAACCATAATATGGCTGGCGTGTTTTAAGCGTAATAAAAATGAATTGATTGAAATGGGTAAAAATAAGATCAAGTTCTAAAAACGACTAATTCCACCCCTTAATCAATTCCTTGAAAAAAAGTAGGTATATTTTACGAGTTTCCAGTACCAGGAAGGAAAATTGTAATGCTAAGGATATAGTGCTCTACCCATTAACTTATCAAGAGTGCTACAAAATATAAGACAGAATAGAACATTTAAATCAAAAAGCTAATTCTTAAAATTATTAATTTATTTTAAAAATGATCACACATTAAAGAACTATCTCTAGGTAAGTTACTACAAACAATTTACCATTTACTTTACAAAATAAATGGTGTTTGAAATTTTCATCACTTAGCCTAGATCTCTTTGAGGAAAGTACATCTTTACATTTACTAAAGAGTCGCTCCACAGGGGCACTTGAGGGGATACCCGAGTTTAGTTTCATAAAGATTCCTAGCAAAGACAGATATTGTAAAATTAGTTTGATGTCTCTAGAACTACTAGAGAGGTATGAAATCACTTCGTCCAGCACTGGTGATGCTACTGGTTCTGTAGCAGACCTGAAAAGTTTTCTTCCTCATCACTGGATTCTCCTGTTTTGTTTTCCATTGCCCCCAAAGTCCTGACCATTTCACACGTAGAAAGAACTTCTTCCTTAAGCATGGAAATGGCTTCTTCTTTCTCCTGTCCTTCCAGCCATGAAAACTTCAATGCAGGTATTAAGCCAGCTGCTACAATTAACTTTTTATCAGTCATTGAAGAGGCAAACCTCTTCTGAACGCCTCCAACTAAAACCTTAGCCAAGGGTCTACAACACATCAAGGCAGCATCGTTCACCTTTGCGTTAAGCTCCCTTAACAGGCATATGATGGTAGGCAGCAGGTAGCCTATATACATGTTTTTTCAGCCTGCATTATATTAAGGACCACTGCAATTGATTTCATAACCTGAAATAAAAATTATCTCAATAAAAACCCAAAGCTAAGTTAATGACGATAAAAACTAAACAGATGAAAATTTAAAGTAAATTTCATCTGATTGTTGCAATACATTCAAATCTTACCAAGATGTATTCCCTCAAAAACATTAATTCTGCAGCTCGGAAGCGGGGTAGTCCAATCTGATCCATTAGGCCATCTACTGCAGATGGGCCACATCTTTCTGCTTCTGCCACCAGTCATTTAACGCTCTCATACACACTGTTCCACCTGGTTGCATTAGGGGATATAAGCAACCTTTGAAATGTCGACTGTATTGAGTCCGCCACAACAGTGCTTCTTTGCTTGTTCCATAAAGCCTAGCAGCGAACGAAAGGTGATCAGGCAATTTTTTTAAAACCTCCATCTTCCTCTGCTTTTTGGCTGTCCTATAAAACAATAAAATCAACTGAAATAAATACTAAAGACTAGAGAAAACTATACCACATTGTTCCCAAGCACAAGTGCATCAGATTCATCTTAAGTTTATGTAATAAAGATAAATGCAGTTTGCTAGGGGTGACGACGGGGAGGGGGTTAAGACGCAGAGTGTGCCATTAGAATTTCTAGGGGGTTGAAAATTGTTGCAAAATTAGCACCTCAAATTATGTTGAAAATAAAAATGGTCGAATTTTATGTCTTCAAAAAGTAATAAAAACCTGTTCTAATTCCGATCACTTGAGTTGTATGTGCTGACTTGGCTGAGTGGGAACTCAGATTGTCAGCCCACCATTTTGTTTCCTGCATTGTTGTTTACTTAACATTCTTATTGCTTAACTGTTAAAGAGTTAAACTTTCAATTTTTAAACTTGTCTTAGAAGAAAATATTCTGTAATCATTTTGTTATTAGTTATGTATATATCATGTAAAAGCAATTGACATTGTTTTAATTACAAATACAGCAATACTTTATCCTTGAGTAGGCCTACTGTTATTCCACTATTTGTAGGGGGGTCGCTTTTCATGAGGTTGGGATGATACAAAGTTAGAGGGGGTAAGTCTTGAAGCTATGAGGGGTGGGAACCCCTGAGCTTGCAGTGACTTGATAAGATATTTTACATTCATAACTTAAATTTCTAGTTTTATAAGTATTAACCCTTCCCGGGCGGAATCCCATATATGGGACGCCTGTCCGATGCCTCCAGCACGGTAACCCATATATGGGTTCTCTGACCGACTCATAATGTGACCGGCTCTTCTCACGCACTAAGTACGTAAAATCTTCATCAGATGGCAGGAGAATGTTCTCTTATCCACTGTGACTTGGGAATTCCCCAATACACGTGCCCAGGACGATTTTAGTAGAGGATTTCAGTGGCCGTGCGTAACTAGTGAACAGCGTGCACTTTTTGTTCCGTGTTCTTTCCTTATTTTCGGTAAAATTGCAAAAAGAAAGTGTCCTACAGGTTCTGAAACTGAAGAATTAAGTATTCAAAGTGACAGTGAAGTGTCAGAATTATCATTTAGCGATAGTAAGGGATGTTTTTCCGAGATTGCTACCGGCAGTGTTAATGAGAGTGAGAGCAACGTAAGTGACACTGGAGGCAATCGTGCGCCCAGCTCAATAGAAGTGAGTAATTTTGATGCAGGCACATCATCTATTACTACAATATATAATATCCAGCAAGGGCAAGTTCTGCCTTCTGATTTTGAACAAAATACTGATCCAATTGAGAATCATAGCCCACTGTAGGCCTATGTAAACTTATAATGCGCTCAGTGAGACTTGTGCCGTTTCCGCATAAACATTTTCTCGCTAAATACTAAAAATCGTTCCTAGAGCAGATTAGGGGCAGAATTCGGCTAAACTCCAAGGTATATGTTGATTTTATGCATGAATGCATGATTTAAGTTACTTTCAATTGGTTTTTCATTAACTTAGTTTTTCTTTAAAAATGCCTTCCGCCCACAGCCATAAAACATCGCCGCCCGCGAAGGGTTAAATTCATTATTACCTTGACTGCTACCAAATTGAGGGTATGTGCAGCACACCTCTGGTGTGGCAGACGTGTATGATCTAATTCATTTTCGCCCTCATCTAAAATAGATGATACTTCGACAAACTCTACTTGTCGTCAACTTCAGTTTTCTCAGACTTTATTCCGAACATTCTGTAAAGAAAGCCAAGAACTGTACTGGTAACCGATAGGTTACATTAACATTTAAATACTAAAACAATCTTAAATTGAAATGAAGTACTTACGTGAAAGCTTTAACGAAGTTGCTGCCATTATCTGTCACACATGACACCACCTTGTTTTGAATGTTATAATCTTGGTGCACTCTCTCAATTGCAGTAGCCAAGACATTGTACGTATGACGTTCCATGAGCCTTTCGACAGTTAACATTGCCGATTTTCTTTCAAGGGTTTCACTGTCAACCCAATGTACAGTGACACCCAAGTATGCTCTACTGAAATGTGGCCAGCCGTCCATAGTTGTGGAAACTGTACATACTTTAACTAATTCTGTCATCAGCCTTTTTCGCAAGCTTTCGTACTGCTCTCTAATCCTCACAGCAACAGTCTTCCTGCACATAACTGATCTGTTTGGAGCTAGTCCCTTTACTAACTTAATGAAGGATTCTTCCTCCACAACTGAAAACGGCTGGACAGAATTGCAGACAAACTCTACAACCAGTCTATCAACAGTGTTCTGACTGGCTGTGTTTGGAGTAAAAGAAAAAGTTTGTTATTTTTTCCTTTCTTTTGTGTTGTCAATTTCACTGTAAGACTTCCTTTTCTTTGCCTGTTGTTGCAGCTGCTCCATTTCCACAACTTTAGATGGATGAATCCCCTGAAATCAAAACGAAACGGAATGAAATAGCCCATGATGTCCCGTAAAAGGCTAGGGCCTCATTGCTAGAGGGGTAGCTCGATCTACTTCTCAGAAAACAAAATTTCCAGTAGGCCTAATTTTCCATTGAACATTTACCGGTAAAATAATTATAATATTCAAACTCAATGTTTTAGGTGAAATGGAAGAATCAGCTACCAGTAAACCTTGGCCCTCACTACACTATTCACTGCTCAATGCTTGCACCAAAATGGAAATTTCTTATGTATTAAAGCTCTCTAATGCTACGTTCACACTGAGGAATCTGTTGCAGACACAAATACTCCAGATACATTTCTGTGATTCTTGTATCTGGATACTTATCCTGTGTACATGTTCTTTGCACAAATATTCCATGTGAGCATTCACACTGAGGAATTTGTTGCCAGGCACACCTATGGCTTTAGATGCAGAACTTTTGCTTCCTTCTGCTTTTAAAGTATTCATGATTCACCCAGAACAAGTACTTAACTGAAAAACACTTGATTTATGGAAGAAAATGACAATATTATACTGTACTAATGCTGATTAAATCTTCCGACCTCTAGGGTCACGTTAGTAGGCCGTTAAAAAGTGGCGATGTATATTTAGCCTATCTGGGTAATCAGTATTTTTAATTCTGAATTTTACGGTAAGAATGGTTTATTGAACATTGATGTTTCAGCTTTAAAGCTGTGTTCGGTCGTATAATTTTTTACAAATTCAAACTAGTTTAACATTCTTTAGCAGAGCGTGTTTCATGAGCCTGGAGCTTCAGATCAGGCTGCCGGCAAGTGACGCAGGGATAGCAGATAACTTTGATTCATTGCAGTCAGTGTAGAAAGGGTTTGTTTAATCTCGCAAAATAACAGTATAATCATCATTAAAATTGTATATTATTGTGCTTAATCTGTTTATAAGAAGGCTAAAGGTGCTGACCCTTCATTTACCACATATGTGACACCTTCGTAGAAAATCTGCTTTAAGATCACGGAAACATTATATGCCATGAATCCCCCCTAGGCCTAATTCAATTCTGATGCTGTTCTAATAACTCTCCTATCTCATCAATTTTCTCAGTAAGTCCGTGTAGATGTTCTCTTGATTATTTCGTATTAAACACAGAATCTATTCAAGGAGAAAGAAAGTGTGCCTACAACTTAGGCCTAAATTCAATTTTCTATAAAGGTATTACAAATGAGACGGAGAATACTTCTATTTTTTTTCCTAGATCGTCTTATGTTCTGTTTAGAACACTCCATAGCAAAATATCTGCGATTTCGTAAAATAAAAGCATCAACATAGCAATATATCTCATGAGATTGACCATAACCACAAACAGCTGACAGTCGTCAGTCAGCTGTCACAAAAAACATGACTACAGCACATGCGCAAAGAGTATTTTCGCTGGGATCTGTTCAATGTTTTCACTTTCGGAGTGTAAACAAGAACTTATGGCGGAACTTTGATTCTGGTACATTTTATTCACTGTTTGTGTCCGGGGACTAGGAATATGTTCAATAGGTTTACAACTTGTGGCAAACAGGTTGTTATACCGGGTACATGTACCCAGACACATATTCTTGCAACAAATTCCTCAGTGTGAACGTAGCATAAGAAGCATTAACATAAACCGATACCACCTATTAATCAAAATTACTTCCATCCCCATCTTGCAATCCCTAATTCCTATTATCAGTGGGGTGAAGAGTGGGTGAAGAGGAGAGAGATTATTTTTTTCTCAGTTTCGCCTTTTACATAATAGATGATGTTGCAAGTAGTTCAAATGTCGCTGCTAGTTGTCTCTCTGGCGGGTCCCATTATTGAGGAATGAAGCGCTAGGGTGTAGCAGATTCTTCAGTTTTCCCTTGTTTTATTCCTTCTTACTTCCAGTTTAATTAACCATATAATAATAAGATATAGAAATAAGAGCGCACACTAGGACAGCTATAGCCTATTAGGCCTACTGCTAATAGGCTATGTTAGGCCTGCTGCTTGCAAGTAGCAGCCAGCAGAATAATGGACCTTTGGCATCCTGACCTTTTTGTAATCATGCATTAAACCATGTGCCATAATCAAAGCTTTAGCCGAATAAAAATATGTCTATGAATAATTATTAATGCATTATTCTTAATCGTACTTGCATGTACTTACCATTATATGTTTCCGTAAATTTGATGCTGTGCTCCATGCAGACTTGAGTATCTTGCTTGCTCCTGAGCAAAGTTTACATTTCATACTCATACGAGGGCTGGTCAACAAGTAAGGTCTCCAACACTCCAGCCCAAGCTCAAAACGTCGGACGAGAGAGTTGGCACCACTGCCATGTTCCGTTATCTCCCCTCTTTCAAACGAGCCATTGCTGCAGCCGCTGAACCTTTTAATGTCCAAGGTAGAGCTGTTTGAAATGGATCTCCCAATTTCCATCCCCGCCAAGTGCGCCTACGCGAAGTCACACGGTTTCTTACTGCAAAAAAAGATCCGCCGATTGAAATTCACAGACAGCTTTGCAAAGTTTATGGAGAGGGATGTATGGACATAAAAAATGTGTGTAAACGGGTCCCTGAGTTTAAACAGAGCCGGACAAATATTCATGATGAAAAGCGAAGTGGGAGACCAACAACAGCCGTCACAGATGAGATGGTGGCAAAAGTCAATGAATTGGTGCAACAAGATCGATGCGTCACTAGTTGTGAACTTTGTTTATTGCTTCCTGAGATTTCTAAATGTTCCTTACAAACCATTTTGAGTGACAAATTGATGTTCCTTAAGGTTTGTGCGAGGTGGGTTCGCGTAGGCCGCACTTGGTGGGGATGGAAATCGGGAGATCCATTTCAAACAGCTCTACCTCGGACACTATAAGGTTCAGCAGCTGCAGCAATTGCTCGTTTGAAAGAGGGGAGATAACAGGACATGGCAGAGGCGCCAACTCTCTTGTCCGACTTTGTGAGCTTGGGATAGAGCGTTGGAGACCTTACTTATTGACCAACCCTCGTATTATCTTTATTTTGAGGGCCAAATAATTCAAAATATTTACTGAGATAAGGGAATGGGAATATCGCCTTACCCTCATCCCCACACAATTCTTCCTCTTCCATTGTCTTGAAGGCCAAGCTAACATGCCACAAACCTTTCACCACAAAACCGCAAGAAAATGTGATGAACTAACTGACCAGGTCACGAGAGCGTGTGTCCTTTTCCCGTACGTTCCAACCGCCTGTAGCGCTTAGTTTCGCTGCAGAAAACTAGAGTTTAAAAAAATTAATGTCATGACAGTTCATGCTTAAGAATTCACCACCGCTTCAGTGATCGCAAGCAAGTAGAAGAAACAATGTTGCCAAATTTTCAATTCGATACAATATCGATTACTACAATGTAACGATTCCTAAAATGTAACGATTACAATTTTATTTCCAGAAGTAAATTACCAGTGAAAATTACATTTTTCAAAAAGTAACGATTACAAGTAAATGGGATCAAAAAAGTAATCGTAACTGTAATCCGATTACTTTTACTCAATTATTTCCCATCACTGACTGTTTGTAATAACTAGGGTTTGGATATTTATGACCTAAAAAAGTGGAAAATATGACTGCAAACATGCCCTTTAAATTATTAAATATTACTAAAAAAATCCTAAATATCACCTAATAAAAAGCATAGTCTCTAAAAAAAAAAAAAAAATGTTCCAATTTAAAACGTTTAATGACACTAAATTATTACATCACATGAATTCAATCAGGTAATGACTTTTTAAAAATTTTGGTGATTTACAGTTTTACTTGTAATGAACTTCTAATTTTAAAGAATTTACTCTTGTTTGCTTGTTTCATTAGCTCTAAATATTTTGAAGATCAAGTGTATCCCTATAAAATATGAACAATTATATTAATTTTAAAATTAAGTTGCCTATCAAACAGTAGCGGCTCGTGGGTCAAAACGAGAGTGTGCTGCAAATACCATTTCATAAGAGTAGGTAGTTTTTTATGACTACTATTTCCTCCAATTGCCTGGAAGAAAATGGCGTCCTTAGCAAGCTGTCCACCGAATTCATACTTCCACAAACATTCACAAGCCACACGCTATGCTAGCACTGAATCACTCGTCTGAAACAGCGTATTCCTTTTCTCAGCGCTTTTACAGTGGGCCGGTGGCAATCGATGACATCATGCTGCAGTGGAATTGGAACAAAACTGCTGGATTTATGCTGCCATCAATGGTGACTAAATTACTAGTGATTCTAATATTTTCTTACAGGAAGCAATGGTGTTTTATGGTTTAAAGCAAATAGAATTTGCATTATTATTGACATAGCTAAATGTCTCCTCATCTAGTAATAACTGAAAATATCCCCCTAAAACTTTCGGAAGAAATTCTCCATATAAAATCAAAACACAACTGACAAGTGTCACAATTTTTAACATAAAACATTTTTCCCGCTAGGGTTTCTTAAATAGCGAATACCATAGCAAGTTCTTATAATCTGAACTGGAATATATGCAGCCTACTTCTTTTAATAATGCTTCTAATATTGTTATGCCTATACTCGTTACCTTTCTTCCTAAACATTTTGGAGTTTTATTGTTCCTATGCCTCTATCATCAAGCTATACATACAAAATGATATATATAGCTTGCATGTATGTATATATATATATATATATATATATATATATATATATACTTATAATTTATATATATATATATATATATATAAATTATAAGTCATCAAGTAACAGCAGCATGGGCACCGGACAGGACTGAGAGAAGCCCATCGTCTGCTAATTCCCCCGCAGTTTTACCTGAGCCAATCAGATTAATTGATGGATCCACGCACCATCTCTACAGGGCGATGGAACTGATGCCAAAGCGCTGTGGAAACTGGTGGCACCAATGACGTCATTACTTAGCTTTGGAATAAAAATGCTGCCAGCGCATTCGCAGCGCTGAGTAAAGGAATAGGCTGAAAGCACGTGTGTAAACACAAGACACCGTAGTGCTTCTAGTAGCTAAAACCAGAACTACAGTTTCATCTATATTCCAACAGATGTCGCGGCAAGTGTCGTTTTGTGTCAGCGAGATCTTAACAGTGCGCCAGTGAGACGTGAAGTAATTATTAGTAGTAGTAGTAAAGCCTTGAAATCTCATGCAGGCAATCCAACTGCAGCCCATTCTGCATGTTGCAACCAGCTTATACGCCATACAGTCAAGCTTGAGCATGACGTCACACTCTACGAGAGATGTGCTGTTTGCAAAATGCATTCACGAGGCAGAAAAGAAAGTATTCACATTACCGACTTTGATTCTCCAACATAACAGCTACGGAATTCTCACGTGGACGCACCAAGTTCAAAATCTAAGTAAAAGAAAATACAGTTGCGTTTCAAAATAACATTATACGACGAGCAGAAAACAAGCTGTGTGCTGTAGCATTGCAGCACTAAAGAAGAAACCGCCACAAAGATCTATGGGAGATAGAGTGTGCGTATTTATTATATCTAAACTTTCAGAGCCCTATGTGTACATTGTTTGATAATACCGTTGCCATGGAAACCGAGCCCTTTTTTGTGGGTTTTTAGGGCTAAAAATTAAAAAAAAAAAAACTTTTTGGAATTTTCCTGTGGTTTACGGCCTAAAAGCTATATGTGTACCAAATTTCAAGTTTCTAGCTCATCTGGAAGTGGGCAAACATTAATGTCAGTGAGTGAGTGAGTGAGTGAGTGAGTGAGTGAGTGAGTGAGTGAGTCAGCCATGTGGCTTTATATTATACGGATATACCCACATGCTGTGTTCAGTGATTAATAATAATGTCTTTTATTAAAGAAGCTACAGGTCTGAAAATGATTCATTGTTCAGTCCTTATGAAGTTACATAAATAAATGCACATAGATGCTATGAAATGAAGTGGATAAAAATAAAATGTTAAAAGTATGACAATAGAAAAAATCCATTAAAAGTAATTACTTACAGTGAATGTATTAAAATAACTTCAATCACAACGTTTCAGCTCCGCCTTGGAGCCTTCATCAGGTGTGCTCAAACCAGTAACTGCACTCCTGGATGAGGTAGTATCCACATTTCTCATTGGCTTGTCGCTATCGATCAAAATTATCGCACATCTCGCATGTTTATTTATCCAATCACTAGTGATACTGTATCCTATGTTTTCCACCGAGGTTTTGGGAGGCAAGGGAAATTTTAACTCAGTTTTACTTTTTTGTATCGTCTTTATCAAATTAAGCCACTCTTCACTCAAGTCCCCTTCATATCTGTTCATGCTAGATTACCAATAATATTCTATGTTCGCATACCTTTCGCCTAACCTTGTTGGACTCTACTTTCACAATATTTACTTCCCCAATGTGATGTTTTTAGAATCATGTGTTGGATCAGTCCAGTCACAGGTTTGTTGTACTTAATATCCCTTTTATGTTCGTTTAGCCTGGTCTTAAAATTTCTCCCAGTTTCCCCAATGTACTCTTTCTCACAATCCCTACATGATACAGAATATACACTTGGAACAGTGAAAATGACGAACAAATATGTCAAGTTATGACAATAGATACTTGCAAGTGGTTGGAATTCCACACATTCTTATGCTGGATTGATCATTGATAAACATCTTGAATGGGATAGCCATATTGTTTTTAATATTAAGAAAATATGTAAAACTATTTAAAATTTAATAACTGAACTAGTTAAATATTATATTAACACTATATTTAAAATTTGTCACTGTTTGTAATTTAATTCTGCTTTCTAACTTACGAACAATATATACCTCTAGCAGAGTCGATAGTACAGTTTGAAATTCTTGGTTGCGTTAGCATTTCTAAGAATTGTTTAAAATTAATTTTACTTTACAGAGAATAGTACAAATTTGTGTAAAAAGCAAACAATTACCCTTAAAGTATTTCATATTCTGAATTTGTTTTGAAAATTGATGGCTTTATAAGCTTGCATATATTACCACAAAAACCGAACGAACTTTAATTCCTTTATGCATAGTCGAAATACAAGAAGAAATTCCATGTTTCATTTAGAAGAAACAAAGTTCAGGACTACTACTGGGAAATTAAAAATTAAATTAAATTATGGTTTGAAGCTTTATAATAGTCTTATTGCAGAAAATCCTGAGTTTATGAAATAAAGAGCCAATCAATTTAAAATAAAATAACAATTTTTTTAACAAGCCATATATTTTTGGGCTTCACTTGTTACGGCTTAATTTCTTCTATTTATTTTCTATTTCTAACTGACACCTATAACATAAAGCCACATGGCAAATGACTCACTGATATTAATTTTTAACCACTTTCAGATAAGCTAGAAAC